>CM055959.1:20567880-21282986 GCA_029490685.1 Schizonepeta tenuifolia
GTAAAGTTTCACAATCATTACTTTTCTTAACGACGATTGTTATTTTTATTCATGACAATTTGTACTTGTAATTATTTAGATAAGTAATTATTATTGTAAGTAAATCTAATTATTGATATTAAGAAAAAGTAATGTTTCAAAAATATTAATTTTCTTCACGACGATCAAGATAACTTGTACTTTTAGTAATTTGGTAAAGTAATTATTGTCGTAATGAAATGTAATTTTTGATATGAACAAATGTAAGTAAATAATTTAAAAACAAGAAAACAAGAAGAATAGGAGACAATATAATCAATATTTACTTTTCAAAAAGTAAAAAATAATTTACTTTTCAAAAGTAAATAATTTAAAAAATTGAAAAAATAAATAATAGGAGACAATATAATCAAAATTAATAAAAAAAACTTAAAAAAAGAAAACATGAAGAATAAATAATTTTTTTAAAAAAAAGTAAAAACTGAAACTAAAATAAACTGAATGATAGAATATAATGAAAATGAAAAATTAAAAAAGAAATTTAAAACGAAAAATGAAACTTTAAAATAATAAAACCATGCAAACCCTATAAATAAAAGTCGTTACCTAAAACTAAACAAACATAGCTGTAGTCCAGCGGTAATGGCTCTAAGTTTGAGCTATAGCTATGTGGGAAAAGTCCTATATGCTCCTGGAGCAGTGCTTCAACGGCTGAGATTCAGCCTTGGGTTTTGTAATTTTATTTAAATTTTCATTTAATTTAATGGAAGAAAACATGAATTTTAAATTTCTTTTTATTGTACTTTGGAACCATGGTTGACAACATTTTCGAGGCAATTTTGCATTGTAGCCGAAAATCTGGAAACGCTGCTGCAGTCCTTTTGGGTGCTGTATATTAATTTTTTACCATATTTTTTTGTTTTCTATATATTGACTTATTTATAGTAATTAAATATTTAGGGTTTGTTTAAGTCCTTTAATGGTTATGACATTCCTTTAATATTAGTTAGTGGATTTGGTAATTATTATTTAATAGAATTTTATTAATTACGTAAAATATTTTATAATGTAATATTTTTTGTAATATAATCAATTTATTAGTTATAATTGCCTTCATTAGTAAGTTTTGTTATAATTAGTGGCTTGTTTGGCCCATTAAAATTATTCTTGGGCCAAAAAAAATTTTGTTTATTGTTTTGGGCCCTAAATTTTTTTGTCATCATGGCTTTATTAGTGGCCGAAATAGTTAACACATTAAAACCGTTAATTTGATCATGGCAACTATTTTTATAGATATAAAATGATTACATTAAATTAATTGTGTATAAGGCTAAATATTTGTAGTTTTATAAGTAAGAGTTATAATATTAGGATTAGTAGTAAGATTTAATTGTTATTTATTTTCATAGTATATTGTTTGACCAAATCCATCAGAATGAAGAGGGAAGCAATACTCTTGAATTTAAAATTAAACTATTGAAAACTTTTGTCCTTGCATTTACTCCTAGTGTGAAGCAATACTCTTCTCATTACAGTAGAGAGAGAAACATACTTTGAAGAGAGAGAAAGAGAGAGACAGAGAGAGAGAGAGAGAGCAAGGGAGAAAAAGGTAGAAGCTTAGTCATCGACGGGAAAAGTGTACCAATCGACGACGATGTGAAGCAATGCTTCAACCGCCTTATTGTAGAGAGAGAAATGTAGTTTGAGAGAGGAAGAGAGAGGAAGAGAGAGAGCGAGACAGTGAGATAGGGAGTTAGAGAGAGGGAGCAAGGGAGAAGAAGAAGGGTTTTTGACGAGGAAAAAAATCTTAGAATCGATGAGAGATAGGTATGTAGAAAAGAAATCGACGTGATTTAAACTTGTGGGTGGTGATTCCTCGACGCAAACGACATGGTTTCGGAAGGTATTTTTCCTATTTTGATTTCCAATTTTTTTTCGCGACTTTGTTTCCTTTGCAAGTTGTTGGTTTTTTCCATTCCCGACATGGGTTGGGAAGGTATTGTTTTTCCCTTGTTGTGTATTCCTTTGTTGTTTTTTCCTTCTTTTGGTTGCAAAATTTAGGGTTGGTTCCTATTTTTCTAATATATTTGGTTTTTGTACTCTTGATTTGGTGATTTGCTATTTTATTATTTCATTTTATCGATGGGAGATATAGGAATGGGACTTCAGACGTCGAATCTTGTTTGGAAAAATTTAAACTGTTTAAAGGTGAATTTTTTTGTACTGTATTCGATAGCTAATCTCTTAGATATCGATGGCAAGAATTTATTTGAGAATATTTTCATCGATCTTGGTTTATACATTTGGATGGTGAGAATTTGATTCATTTAATGTAAACTGGGGCCATTTATGTATCAGAATCTAAAAATGTGATTTTGAATAGTCGTCGATCGTAGATCATTTAACTGGATATATATATCGTATAGTATTTTGAATGAAAATGAGTCATGAGGACTGAGGGAGTTGGCAGATCATTTACAGTTAGCATTGTTCGTTGCGTGGCATGCAATCCCGTGTTGTAGCTGCTTATGCTCTTCGCATGTCAATTTTATTTACACATGTACCCATATTTTGTTATAAATATTGTTAATATATTTCATATATATAAAATTACGATCAATTAGTTTTGACAAATCTCCACAAGCATTTGTATACATAATTTTTGTGGTAATGTCATGCCAATAAAAATTAGATGTACTGTACATGCATGTTTGTGCATGAACATGATATGGAAGGAATAAAGGAAATTCCACCAAGTATGGCCTAATTTGTGGCCATTAAATGTTGCTTCAACGGATGTGATTAAGTCTTGGCATTTCTATTTTTATTTAAATTTTCATTTAATTTAAGACCATAAAATAATTTGGATTGCCATGATTTGGTGTTAATCTGTGTTGGTGTTAAAATAATTAGCACGTAGAATCTGTACTTCTTTTCATACTTTCATTATTCGGTGTATATATTGTTATGAATGGTTGGTTTAATTTATAATGTTGTAGTGGTGGTTGCATGTACAAGATTGATGATTTAGTTGGTTTATTCGTATAGGTGGTAATATTTCTGCATGTGCTAACGTTTCTGCAAGGTGTCATTCACACACCGTAATTAAGCTCATACACGATACCCTAGATGAGGAAAATCTGGACCTTTTTAGGAATGGGCCGTTTGGTGATTTGCTTCGTTTACAGCATGCCCCACAAAATTTTCAATGCCAATTGTTCTATCACTGCATGAAATTGTTGAATCAATCTAGATGTCATAAAGGAACATTGGTGTTTAACTTTAACAATTCTGAAATTTGTTTTGGTCATCGTGATTTCTACTTGATGTCCGGTTTAAAATTCGGTCAGTTAGAGCCAAGTCCAGACACCTCAAATTTGTGGCAACATTCATTTGCTTCCACCAAAACTCTGACCATGAGGAAAGTAAAAGAAGCTTTTAAAAATTCGAAGAATTTTAGTCCTAATGGTGTCGGGGGTGGGGAAATGTGTTTAAAGCTTGCCCACGTATTGTTTATATATGGCATTTTGTTTCCTTGTGATAGTGAGTCGAAGAAATTGGATATTCAATATCTGCATGTTTGTGATTGTATGGAGAGGATTAAAAATTATCCTTGGGGATTGGTTGGGTATAATTACTTTGTCGATGAGTTTGTTAAGGCTGCTGATAGGATGAAGCGATTAGAGAGGAAAAATGGCAAAGCTAATTATGAAATCTTTGGATTTTTATTTGTGTTTCAATCTTGGCTATACGAAATTTTTCCTTCTATTGGTGTGGATTGTGGTGAGATCCTGCCAAACTAGGAGCATATATACCCCAGAGTTCTCCGATGGAGGACTGCACCGGGACATAAGAGCTTCAACCATTTGAAGGGTTTGCTTGTCGGGGCTGCCACTGTGGTACTATTTTTGTTTCCTACTGATTTGCATTATTTCAATTATTATATGTTTAAATTTTGATGATTTTGTTTGGCTTGCAGCACCCTCTTATAACCACTGAGTTTGAAGATTTGAGAATCTCTGAGATTGAACAATATCTTCGTAGAGACGAAGGAGGCACAGGTTAGCAAGAGCAAGAGAAGGAGAATGCTCAGGAGCATGTGAAAGAGGAGAATGACCATGAGGACGAGGAGAAAGAGCAGCAACAGTCTCCTGTTGCATGCAAATTTCCAGCCAAGCGTAAACTTAATTTAGAGACAGGGGAATGTTTGATGAAGGCTGAGATGAAGCGTCGTCCGGGTTTGCGTTCTGGAAAAAATGGACATGGTTTATTTAAGGATCCTGTGCAAGTAGACGATGGTGAGGGTTCTCAACAATCTTTCCCATCTATTTCCACACCCGATTGCAAGGTAAGATTGGACAAATAGGACTTGGCCAATATGAATGCGATCGAAAATCTTGATGGCGAATCCATGTTTGGATCGCCTTATTATGGTTGACGTTGGATATGAGAATATCTACAAAGTCCAACCAAATACATGCAAAACGATTTCGCAACATAACACTTCGCATTGAAGTTAGAGTTGTTTCTTTGAATATTGAGCATCAACATTTGGATAAGCTCGTATATGAACACACACATTTCTTAATATTTTTACATGTACTATACCAATCGATGATTTTATATTTTGTGTTCCATTAACGCATAATGTCATGTGGCCAAGCAGTTAAACCATTTGTAAATTGTGGCCATTGTTGAAGTATGCAATATAGAGCAATAGATATTGGCCAATGTCTATTAAAAAAAAAATCACCATAGCGAATAATTTATTACCTCAATACAAGGTATTATGAGTGCTTCTTTTAATATTTCTGTCACCGTCAACTAGGCCAGTCATCCTTTTTACTCTCCCAGCATACTAGCAAACGAAAAAGTTTAGGTTGTTCGTCAATAAGAATTAAACATGATGTCATAATATTCAGATCAAGTGGATTCAGATACAATATAATCCTCTCGTGGAAAGGCCATCCAATTTTGGTCCGGCATTATTTCGGCCAATATCTTTTGCGCGATCTCATTAGTATATGTACCTTGGCTTGTCACCATTGGTTACTGCCTTACGATGGCAATAATATTTTGACGTTCATAATATTTGTAAAAACCAATTACCATCTAGCAATAGCACATTTAAATCGATGGCTACATATGTACATTGGAAGTTTGCACTTAGGCATAAAGCAAGAGTAGTTTAGAGTTAATGTTGCACTCTTACACTAGGCAAATCTACCACAATGGTCAACATTCCTACAATTACTTCAGTAAATGGGTAATGACCTACCTAGACTAAGTTATTATGTTTATTACTACAACAATACTCTAGGGCCACCTAATGCTTCATGTATTAGGGTCACCGCCTGCATGTAGGTTTTGCTAATATTCTTTATCGTTGGCCTTTGTCAATTAAGAAAGAATCAATGAAGGCTATTTTGAAATTACTGATATTGTTTCATAGTGACAATTATTGTCAATCATGACCTGATTTGCAATCGATTTTACAATTCGACGAACAAAATTGTAATACGCATAACGATTTTAGTTTTTATTACGTGACTTTCCTTTGTTAATTGCGAAGTTTAAGTTGAAGATTCCCTTAAATTGTGGGGTTGCAATACTACATATTAATTTGCCAAGGTTATTTGGCCCTCCATTATTAATGGTCTTTCTTAAATTACTTATGGTCAAATAACAAATAACAATTGGCCATTATGAAAGTTAAAAAAAAAAAATTATGTGGAACACGTCGGTAGTAGGGCAAGAAAACAATTCACTCTCTTTTCCTTTCCTTTTCTAGTATATAAGTGGGCCAAGCATGCCCATTCTTAATTAGATTAGGGTAAAAACCACCAAAAAGGGGAAAACAAGCTATGGCAGCGCCGGCGACCGGAGGCAACATCGACAGTTCGACCTCAATCGTTATCAAAGTGAAGTGTAATGTAATGTTCTAAACCTTCTTCACATTTCATTACAGTACGTTGTTAAGATGAGTAGCAATTTTTCGCAAATTTTTTTTTTAAGATGACAAGCAAATTTTCGCAATTTTGATTAGTAGCTCTCCCCATTTTGCTGAATTTGCCCAGGTTTGGTTTGAGATGGTAGAAACCTCGCAAGTTTCATGTCAACTCTCACCATTTTGCCGATTTTCGCGCAATTTCGCTGTGAACTCTCGCTTCATTTTCACAATTTTGCTGTGAACAAATGCCAATTTTGATGTCAACTCTCGCCATTTTGCCTTTCATTCAGTGTTTTGCCAATTTTCCATGTCTCGTAGGAGCAACGAATCAAGTTAGGCATTTCATTTTACTGCTCCAGTTCAGTTTTTCTCCATAAGATGTGTTTGAGTTGGGTCTTGTAATACTTATGAATGAATTCAGATTCATGGTTCTAACTTTTTCCAAGCAGAGCCCACGAGATGAATGGTTTTTTAAGATGAGGAGCATCATTCAATTCAGGAGCTTATTCATGGAGTTCTGTCGGGTCAGAAATAAGCCACTTCATTACTATATCTACGTGTACGATGGGAGAAAGATCATCGAGACCCAGACACCGGCCGAGGTGAGCATAATTCCAAAAAGGTGAATTCAGTTTTAATTCATCAATTTTCACCGATTTTTTTTTTGTAGATTGGCATGGATGATGATTATGCGTTATACAAGTCCATAGATGATCCGGACGACGAGGGCGTATTCATTCAGGCGATCCATGAAGTAGTTGGTGGTGGTGGGCAACAAATTTAGGGCAATTACTAGTTCTGTTTACTTAAGTCTGGTATTAGCATGTATGTTTAGAATGGCAGCATGCCACTTTCTCTTAATCTTGTAAGTCATTATCAACAATTTTCAATGTATGCTCAGTTGGTAATGTAATGGAATGAATTATTAGCCTCTTATATCACCTGCTTCCAGATTTGCATACTTACCTAGATGGTCCAAAAGCTTAATAAATCTGTTGCATGGCATTTCCAAAAGTACGTAAACAGTAAAGATTCCCAAAATTGCACTTGAACCCTACAAGACAATACAATAGACTTTTGAAAAAGATTTTTAGACGTGTTGCTTTGCTCTTCAAGCAGCTTTTGCTATTGAACCATCTCATCAAGCTTTTTTTTGGCATTTTGTGTTTGGACAAGCATCAATTAATCTTCCCAATAAATCAACATCTCTACAATTATATTCTTTCTACATGTAAAGGGAATTATATAATGTCATTGCCACTTCTATCATCGCAACTCTAAAAAAAATCGGGTTCTTCCATCTTACATAAATGGATCCAGATGAAATTGCAAATGAGGAATGTTGTATCCTGATTGCTCATGCTCCACCGATTAAACTGACCATGGGATGTCCGCGTCTGGATGAAACATTTGATGGAGGCATACCGTGCGGTAGCATCACGGAAATTGTGGGTGAAAGCGGGGTTGGAAAAACACAACTCGCCTTACAATTGGCAATCACTACTCAACTACCGATGAGTCATGGTGGTCTAAATGGTTCATCCCTTTATTTGCACACAGAAATGCCTTTCCCATTCCGCCGGCTTCACCAAATAGCATTTCACCGGGGCCATAACCAGAAGGAAACGTTGGACCGGATTTTTCTGCAACAATGTACTTCAATCAAAACCCTTGAGGACATCTTGCCCCGGTTGGAAGGTATGGTTCCTACATCTAATATAAGCCTGATTATAATTGACTCAGTGGCATCGTTATTCAGAGGAGTTTTCGACAACAACTCAAAGGCTTTGAAGGAAAGAATGAATTTATTCTTCAAGATATCGGTGAAACTTAGGCCGTAGCGTACAAGTTTAACGTAGCTGTCGTTATTACGAATCAAGTCACCGACGTGATGCCAAATTCAGATGTAATACGCATCGGAGAATGACTAATGACCTCAGGAAGAAATGTAACAGCTGTGTTGGGTTTATCGTGGGCGAATTGCGTGAACACAAGGTTGTTCATGAGTTTCATAGAAAAAACAATTATTGATCACAAGCGGAAATCTGTATCATTCGGAAAAGGCCGTCGCATTCAAGTCGTATTTGCACCTCATCTTGGAAGTGTTTCTGTAGAATATTCAATTAGTGCGTGTGGTGTATCTTGTCAGCCGTAGAATATGGGACCATGCATGTATTTTTTATTGTCATGATTGTATTATTGAGTGTGCTTCATATTTTATTTTTTAATTGTCTGTGAGAGCGTCATAGTTTATTATTTCTCAAATACGTCTTCCTTTTTCTAAACCATATTTCACCACAAAAGCAATGACATATGATAAAACATACAGAAAAAGATGATTTCAAATTCATCATACAAATACATCATTTAGAAAATAAAAACGACCACATAACTAAATTCATCAAACATTTAAGACATCACAACATTTCTTCTTTCTCATAAATCAGTGTGAGTAATTCATACCCTCATCATCACTTGATGGCATCATTAAAGCTTCTACTTGTGCCTCCAAATCCGAAGGTGGCGAAGGCGTTGGGGGTGGTGTTGTCCACTCCGTGAAGATGCGGCGCAAGCAATCCCAATTTGTCTCTCCTTCATTAAGGTATCATAGTAGTTGGGGATTTTCCTACACCAAAAAAAAACCATTATGTAACCCACAAAATTTATTTTAAAAAAAACTAAATGCACTATTTTACCCTTGCAATTCGACGCCATGTGGCTTGCATCGCTTCCAATTTCACATCCAAGCCAGCATAATACAACGTCACATCATCCCTTTCAATAAGACCCTTGAAGTTATTGTACCGTTGTTCCCACTCGCCAAGTTTACGGCGCCATTCCGCCAATGGGATGATTGTGCCACCGGAATCCGTTTCTTGTTTCGCTCGATAGAGCATCGCCTCTCGGGTGAAACCACTAAGCCACAACCGATGAAGATTGCTAAGAACGAAGGCCTCTACCCGTCGCGTCCACACACCCTTGTAGAAAATCTCATCTTGTGAAATTGCTCTTAGGGGTGCCATTATTTCTAACCAAAGGATATGCACATATATTCCTATTAAACTTACCTCCATTTTATAAGCCAAGGATATGTGTAAGCTTTGCCACTCATCACGGGTGATCTTTACTATGCGCACATGTGATCAACCGGCCTCATGCATGCACATTCTCGTGCACTTATTTCCCTGAGCAAGAATCCAAAAGGAATGAAGACAAATGCCCTAAATAATAGTAATTCAACCAAAAAAAATAACCTGTTGCCATAAGATATATGTGGCCTAGACACAAACAAGAAAAATTTAATGCATGTTCAAGGAATCAATAGAGCAAAACCACTACTAATTCATTTAAAAATGTTCTGCCCTAACCACACTGTATCTACCAATAAATTCAAGAAAAATATAGGTCTACATTTCAAAAAACCACAAATATAGGTACCAAATGTCTCCAACCACAGCAAAAGTAACAAAAAAATTATCAATGTAATAAAATTACAGTGACAAAGGCCAAAATTTGTCAATATCATCAAGTATGCCATCACCGTCATTCTCCTTCTCCTGTTTATCCGCATTTCTTTACATGAAGTCTTGGGTCTTGGGTGGTGACGTTGGATTGTCGTTTCTTTTTCTGCCTGCCAAATCAAACGAACCACATGTCAATTTCAAATTCATGATATACGCATACAACTTCAAATTTGGTCCTGTGAACAGAGATTACCTGAAGTCGATTTTGGAGTAGATTTTCGAGCCCTCTTGCGACCTCTACATGGATAAGGGTTTGACTTTCTAACATTTGCAAAACCACGCGGGCATATTCTTCTCGGATCACGGAAAAGGGGAACTACTAAATTACTGGATTCTGCAGCAGAAGGGTCCTTGCCAACAAAATTCCACAACAACTCTTGGAACTCTTCGCTCACTTCCTTCAAGCGTTGCTCGTATATGGAACGTAGCGGCTTATATTGCATACCAGTCGAAACCAACTCAGACATGTGTCTCATAAAGTCATTACGAAATGTCATGTTCCTCATAATTGCACTCTCCTCGCCAACTGTTTCATGCCCATGCCCAGACACCTTCATATCTTTAGCTTTTTTAGTCCACCGCCTATAAATCATTTCATCAGGAATGTCATTAACATTTTCTATGACAAATACCCTCAAAATGTGCCGACATATCAATCCTTCAGTTTTCCACTTCTCACAATCACAGGTGGCAATGGATATCACGACATTAAACTTTACTTTCCGTTTAACAGCAGATAGTTCCCGGCCGGTAGCAGTGTATTCGAAATTGTGGTCGCCTAAGCAAACAACAGCTTTCGGATCAACAATAAGACTGAGGCAGTTGGCATAGTCGTGCTCAAATTGTTTGTAAATAGTACGAGTGAAAACGGTAGCAGCTCGTTGAAGAATACCGTTGTTCGTGATGGGCTGACCCGGGTTCTAGATGCTAAATGTATCCTCCTTGCGCTCAGTGCTTCTCCAAATATTTACAATATCGTCGTATTCTTGCACAAACATGCTCAACGCAATGGTGAAGCGTACAACATTCTTCAACACTTTATTTGTTAACTCACTCCTTGAAGTGGCCAGGAGACCAGCGGTAAAGGTGCCGCGTGAAAAACGGGAGGCCCACCGTTGACGCATATTATACATTCCAACAAACCAACTCATGTTGGGTATTTCATAATTCTCCATCATCTCCTTCCATGTACTGTCGAAGTCTTCTTCAGTCTCGATGATGTTCATACATTTGTACCACAAAGACTTGAATGATAAATCCCCTTGCAATTTACCAAAATTTGATGCACAATTCTTCCAAATATGCCACTGACACAAACGGTGTTTAGAATTCGGAAACACAACGTCAATGGCATTCATCATTGCCCTACACTGATCAGTGAAGATAACCTTCGGCTCTTTTCCATGCATGGACAGTAAAAATGTTTCAAACAACCACTTGAATGTTGCGGTCGTCTCGTCCGACAACATAGCCATGCCAAACATAACGTTGAGTGTGTGGTGGTTTATCCCAACAAACGGGGCACAAATCATGTTGTATCTATTGGTCCTGTATGTCGTGTCGACCGAGAGGACGTCGCCGAAGGCATCGTAGTCCACAGCGCAACGATTATCCCTAAAAAAAATATTCATCAAACGGCCATCATCGTCCAACTGATACTTGTAAAAAAAACGGATCTGCAATGGATTTATTGGAAAAATATTCTAAGAGTAGCCTTGCATCTCCATTCTCCACCTTCGTTTGCAATCTGACACGGTCCATGTGATGATATGCATCTTTCTTTGTGAACCCAACATTTTGGACACCTCCGCTTTCTTTGGCCATGAAATTGTATGCAGCACTAACACCAATACTGGCTGAATTGAGGGCTTCCATTACCGACTTCTTCGCATAACTCATGTGACGACTAGATCGCAATAGAAAAGTCTGATCAAAATCTACAAGCACGTGATTGTGCTCCTTCTCAAACAAAGAGACAACAAATGAACCCAAATCATCCCTTGAAACAGCTAACCTTGCTTTACAATTCGAGCGGATAACGAGCTTCTTGTAAACATCTATTTGGGGTCTTGCGCTTCGACAATTAGGCAGGCCCGTACATGAACATTTAAACAATTTCCACCTAATGTGATCAGTCTTACCGAAGTAACGTACTTCTCCTTTACGAACACTAAATCCTTTGTAACGGGCATACTCGCAATATAATAAATAAACTTTCTCCAAATCAGTAAACTCGGTCCCCAAACTTAACTTCCCTTCAAGTTCAGAACATATATAGCCGCAGCCCTACGATCACTAGTCATCTTAAACTCTCCATATTCTGATTTTGGTGCCTTCTCCTCTTTATCAACATCCTTCTTATCAACATCATTATCATCATTTCTATCACAATCTTCCTTTCTATCAGCGGGTTCCTTTGTCGGATCCTTGTCATCAACATGACATTCTTTTTTTTTTCGGATCGTTGAATACAACATCCCCCCAATAAACTTCAGATTCTCCTCCTCCCACCCCCCCCATCCTCCCCATCAAACACAACAAAGCCATCATTTTCAACCTTCGAACTTGCTTTTTTCCCAATTTTCTTCTCAAAACTGCCCACAACAACACAATTCGACTCCGCGCCAACATGTGACTCAGACTCATCCCGGCCTGCATCTGCTTCATCCCGGGCATCTGCCCCGAACACACTATAGTCAAAATCGGGAGGAGGGTCTTCTAAACCCAAAGCCACATTCAAATCAACTACCATAGCCAACTCTGTCAATAATAATATTATTCGAATCAATTCACAATAGCAAATAAAGACTACAAACTATGAGTTAGAAATAATGCCAAACTATTGTGAAAATAATGCTACTCAAACCAACAAAGCAATTAACAAATCAATGAAACTTACTTCGATTTTCATTCAGCAACCTTTCAACGCAAATCCAATCATCTCATAGCAAAATGTCATTTTTTCTGACCTTCGACTTCAATTAATAAACCTTCAAATCAAAATGACCAATTTACACAACAATTAATCAACGCAATAATGATATTAAGCATACTTCTCCAAATCAATTTCAACTTCAACCCAAGCACTGATATTACAGGAAAATTAATCAACTGAAAAAGCATATCAAACCTCAAAGTGGTATACCCAACACTTCAGTCGTCCTCGCAATCGATTTCCACTTCAACCCAAGCACTTAATTCAGCCTCAAAATTGATGTAGAACCACCCATGAATCCAACCAGCCCATCTTCTTCACATACGCACCACAAATGAACCCAACCCAAAGACACCCAACCACTATTTCGTGCGATTTGCAGTGGTTTTCAAGATAACTGCCTCCGGTGAAAAGTGCGGTCAAATCTCCGGTGAAGCCAAACACGCACTCCCTTCTCTTAAGGGAGTGGGTCGCGAAAGAGATGAAAAAGATACAAAATGAAAAATTCAATTTTGCAGCATGTGAAATTTCTCACAATTTGAAGTGCAGATACAAAATGAAAGCAAAAAAATTCAAAAGTAGAAAAGGGCCTTCTCATTAAATATCCGACTAAAATCTTTGGGAAAAAAAAAGGCCGTCGTGCTTCTTAGGGAGACAGGCTTCAACAAATAAGGGTTATAAAATCGCCATGAACAAAATATACAAATTTCGCTGCATTCCGGCAACTATTGCCGTCGACGGCCATGGATGCACAAATGTGGCCATGAACATGCAGGTGGGGTCCACATGAAAGTGACCAGCATTTCCTTTTGATGCAAAACTAACCTAGGTGATACAAGTAACTCATGGTTAAATTAAAATATTAATATAAAATACCATTAAAACATTATTTTTAAAAATGGGTTTGAAATTCACTTTTGAGGTGTCAACAGATTCTTCACTTGAAGCATTGCTTCAGGAGCATAATGGACCTTACCAGTTATGTGCGAGTCTCGTCGATTATTGGGAGCGGCGATTTCTGCATAGTATGGAATAAATAAAATTCCTTGCCTATAAAATAATGATTCCCGCTGTATAGCCTAGCGGTAATAGTTGTTGCTAGAGCTCTTTCTCTACGTGGTCCCGTGATCGATCCTTATTGAGAGCAGGTTTGCGTAATTTTTTTTTTTAATAAGGAGAGCGGTCCGGGTCGGGTTTCCGGGGCGGGTTGAAGAGCAAAAATCAGTTGCATTGTATGCAACTAGTTGCATGGAAGTCCATCCCATTATATTTTATTCGAGCATGTCTCCCATGCGACCTGCTGCTGTGCATGCGACCGGGTCCGGGCCGGGTCGACCCGGTCAACTCGGGTTTGACCCATTGACCCGGTCATTTTTTTTTTCGATTTTTTTTTTCGTCTCCGCCTTCGGTTTCGATTTTACGGCTTCACCTTCGGCTCCGCCTTCGCTCCGATTACAAATATAAGGATAATTGGCGGCAACATTTTGGACTTTTTCGGCTCGCTCCGAAGCCTTCGGCTCCTCTCGCTCGAATCTTGACTAAACTTACTAACTCAAAACTAAAGATTTAGAGATGTGATAAAAAAAATTATATTAAGAAAAACTTTGACCCGACAAACCTGGAAAAAAAATACTCCTTCCGTCCACGAAATGGTTGCCACTTTTACTACTTAAGTTTGTTCACGAAATGGTTGTCACTTTTGCTACTCCACTCACATTTATTGTGGGACCTTTACTCCACTCACAACAATACTCACTATAATTCACTACTACCTACTATTTTTTTAAAACCCGTATCGTCCACAATGTGATAACCATTTCGTGGATGGAGGGAGTAATCCGAAATCAAGTAAGTTAGTTGGTTTATTTGACATCACTAGTTACTATTATAAGCACAAACTGCGGGTTCCCACTATATCAAAAAAAAAAAAAAAAAAAACCTAACGTCACAAAATGGTACAAAAAATAATGGGAGAAGTACAAATATAGCGACTCCTGAAAAGAAAAGTGCAAATATAGCCATTTTTTTTAATATGGTCAGGCATACACGACCTAAACTGGTCATGTATGCTAATCATGCATACACGACTAGCATACACGACCATAGCAATATACACAACAATACACACACGACTAGCATATACGACTAATATACACGACCATATCATCATACACGACCAGCATACACAACCATTATATATGATCGTGTATGCTGATCGTGCATGCAAGTCGTGTATACATAATCATAATTGATCGTGTTTTAAAAAGTGGCTATAATTGCACTTTTCTTTTCAGGGGTAGCTATATATGACTAATTCTCAGAACTAATTCTTGCGACTTCTAACTTATTTTACTGTGAGTGCAACTTTTTCCACATTCAACCAAATGAATAGCTATCGAATTTTCATAATGTGATTTGTCTCTAATGTTTAATTGGGATATTAATTACTCGTGAACGAGATTATTCAAAACATACTCTTAAATAGCGTTGATAAAACTTCTTCAAAAAAAAAAAAAAAAATAGCGTTGATAAAACTTCAAAAAAAATAAATAGCGTTGATAAAATTTTAAAAAACAAAAATAGCTTAAAGTTAGCTGCTGACATACATAAGTGGAACTGAAAAGTTCTACTACAAAAAATAAAATAAATATGTTCGACATATTTGGGAGAAGGTAAATTAGCACTATCAAACAATTGAAGTTCCACGAATAATTTAGTAGTACAAAATAACTAAACGTTTCTAAATTCTAATTCCCAAATCTCATTTCGCAGCTTTCTCCATTGACCAACTTTTCGTTGATTGCTTTCGAATTCTTGAAAAATAGTTTGTTCGCCAACGAACTCTCCGCCAAAACCCTAATCCGCTTCGACTCCACGGCAATCTCCCGATCAATTTCACCTTTTGCGCCCTTTTTGCCCGAATTCAGAAACCCCAGGTCAATTTTACTGCAAAATTTTCCCAACTTTCGATGATTCAACGTTCTTATTGGCTAGGGTTTTCGCCTGAGTAGGCCTTCGATAATGGGGGCTCTAACCATCAACAGGAAACGAGGGGACGATTACTTCAAAACGCCTTCGTCTCCGATCCCATTGAACCAATCGTACGACCACATTTCGAAAAAAACGAAGTTTTCAGCTTCTATGAATCAAACTACGCCGGAGACTAATCGAGCGGCGACATCGAATTCGGTTTTATCCAGAATTGCTCAGTATCCGGATAGGAAATCGGGGTTTTCGAGAGAAGTTCACGCCCCAGTTAGGAGTGTGAGGTTTGGAGGTTCTGTTTCTGCTAAGAATACTGAATCCACTGCTAGTTCTAGGGAAACGCTAGCTGATAAAATGGGGAAATTTAGTTTTTTTCCGCAGTTACTGAACTATCAAAGAGCTAAGGATACAGCACTCAGATCTTTAAGGTACTTGGTTCCGGGGAAACAGAAGGAGAAGCAGGTTATTGAGCATGATAGCGAGGATGAGGATGGCAAGGGCGTCTGTGATGATTCTAGCATAGAGGAGGTTGAGATTGTGGATTCCGGTGGGAGGAGGTGGAAGGGGCGAGAAGATACTGTGGGTAATTCACAGGAACCATATGTCAGGACCGCGGAGAAGGAAGTGCGGTCTTTTGATTCCTCTGTGGTCACCGATGTTAGCAATGCGGTTGCAAGGGTTGATGATACGGAGAAGAATGATCTATCTATGTTTGACCCGCTGGGTTATGATTCCGGGATTCCACATTATAGGAGGCTATATGATAAGTCGAAGAAAAGAGATTGTAAGCTTGCCAACATTAATAATGATATAGAATTAGAACAAAAGCGGATTCAAAGGATTCAGTTGACGCGGCCTTCAAAGAAAGAAGAGCCTGTAAAGAAGGTGGGATTTGGTTTTGTCTGCTATCTTTTGTGCAATTGCATTTAAAATCGTATGTGTGTTTACTGGGTTGCATTTATTTGTAGGGTGTGGAGGAGTGCTTTGTGCCTCTTCGTGTTGAGGACAAGACCATTATATCTCGTGCCTTTTCTAATAACAACAGGTTGCATTTCTTCTTCGATTGTACTGGATGTCTGTGATTTACTTTTTTTACTAGCATCTTATCCCTACTCAACATTTGTAGGAAAAAAGTTTTGGTCACTCATGAGAATTCCAGCATTGATATTACTGTAGAAAAATTACAGTGTTTGAGGCCTGGAGCATGGCTGAATGATGAGGTATATTTTTTCTGTATTTCTTTTCCATGAATTTCATAAGATTTTACGTAAAAGCTGTTATTGAGAAGTAGATGTAATCTGCAATGAAATTTTTATTTTCAGGTTATTAATTTGTATCTTGAATTGTTGAAAGAAAGGGAGAAAAGGGAGCCTCAAAAGTTTCTTACATGCCATTTTTTTAACACCTTCTTCTACAAGAAGGTATGCTCAATGCTTTGAGCTCTATTCTTTTACACTGTGTCCCATTTATGAAAGTTTAGCTTGCCATACTTGCTACACACTGTAATTGATTGCTTCTATACGAGAAGAAAATACTTGCTTAGTGTCATTAACGTCTAGAATGCAATTTTATGTTGAAAGCCTTGTATTTTCACTTGTACTTCCTCAGCTTATTAGTGGTCGTGGTGGCTACAATTTTCAATCAGTTCGAAGATGGACTACTCAGAAAAAGCTCGGATATAGTCTTGTAGAGTGTGACAAAGTATGTTTCAGTAAATTTAAATTTCATTATTAAGCTTTTCTTTGTCAAAGTCTCCACATCCCTTTGACATTTATTCATGCTGTTGCTTAATTTTTAGATTTTTGTGCCTATACACAAAGAAATCCATTGGTGTCTGGCAGTTATCAACAGGAAGGATGAAAAGTTTCAGTATCTTGATTCACTTGGAGGTGTTGATAATCAAGTTTTGAATGTACTGGTATGCCTAATTCCTTGTTAGGCTGGCTGATCTTCTTAATTTTATTTTAGTCTAATTTATTTACATCTACTTTAGTGCTAGATCACGTAATCTAGCACATACGGGATATTGCTTGCTCACTTGTATCTCTTAATAATCTCTGCTCAATCCCTGTTATAATAGCTTTCATATTTTGTAGAGTAGCAGTTTTGAGAAAAATAAAAAGAGAAAGAAGTAGGAAGGAGGAGAAAGGGAAAATAACATTAAACAACTATGGTCAAAATCAGATATATATGAATGAAAGGTGGCAAAGAGATGGAGTTGGAAAATTGAACTCTGTTTGTTGCATCACTTGAGTTGATAATATACCATAAAAGCAATGAAGCATATTTTTGTCCTCATTATTGATATGTTGTTTTTCTTCTTTATCAACTTAGGTTTTCTTTGTATAAATCTATTCAGTGCATATGTTCATTAGATCTCTAACAGTGCTTGCATCTTATATAAGAAAGAAGTTCTGCAATCTCAATATCAGTCCTCATTCTGCCTCATTATATTACATAATTACATAGGTTGGGACCTGTTTCCATTTTATGGCAGATTTGGTCTTATCCTTTATCATTTGCTGGCGAGTGATTGAATACATTTAACTATGTAGTACTCAAAACATTTAAATTTGTAAAAATTATCCCTCTCGAAGTAGAGCATTATCCATCTCAGAGCAATAGGCCTTGGTCAATCTCCAAAAATTGCATCCCATGTTACGTGGCATTTGGAGCTACTTAATTTATTGATTCGTCTATGGTTATTGCTGGTTCCATAGTTCTTTGCTGTGTGATAACCCTTTTAAAGTTCTAAATGTAGGCCAAATATTTTGTTGATGAAGTGAAGGACAAGTGCGGAAAGGATATCAATGTTACCTCATGGGACAAAGAATTTGTCACAGATCTTCCAGAGCAGGAAAATGGGTAATTTGTGAAACTTTCTAAGCATCTTAGTTTTTGTGGCTATGAATGTCAAGACTTGAAATGTCATATCGAGAAATAAAAACGAATTGAGTTAATGTGATTTGAAGCAGGCTCTGAGTATATATATCTGCTTTGTGGTTTTGCTTTCTTTGATAACCTAGAATTAAGATTTTGAATTATCTCTTGGTTTTTCCATCTCGAGAAATGTTTCTAATTGCATAATTATGCGAGAAGAATGATAATGATCAGAGAACTAGAAGACAAAAGAATGTGTATCTTGACATTATAAAGTTGCTAGAACAAAACAGTCGAGAATGTGACAGTATGTTTTTGTACTTCTGTAGAATCCTGATATTGTCCTTCTCTTTCCTCCACGCTCCTCTCTAAACGTGATATGGATTTGTTCTTCCTTCTTTTTTTTTTTTTGAGGGGGTTCTTCCTTCTTTTTTCATTACTCAATTGTTTATTGAAATCATGGCTGATTATAAGAGAACGTGTATCAGTCACTTCTTAATTTAGTGTTATTCTTTGCTATACCTAGTTATTAAGTAATAAGTAGACATTAAAGCTACAACTGTGGTTTTGGTCTCTTATTTCAGTTATTTGATCTTGTAATTGTGCTTTCATTTGACTAAAAATAAAGCCTTTCCTTGTTTCCGTACCATTCATATACTAAGATTTCTGTTCTGTTTTTTCATTATCATTATCATTACTGTGACTATGTTTTGCATGGTGCGGTGATACTGCTATGATATGCCGTTTGTGAATATGCAGTGAAATGGGGTTAAGAGTGTGTTGTACAAAATTCTGGACCTGTGTTGCTCCCTGCACAGATAACCAAAAAAGATTGATTCTCTCTCTTAGTTGAATCATGTGAAAACAAGTTCTCTGTTTCTAATGACGGTAAATTTCTCCCTGGACAGGTTTGATTGTGGCATGTTCATGATTAAATATGCTGACTTCTATAGCAGAGATATTGGACTCTGTTTTAGCCAGGTAAAAGCTCTGTACTCATTTGCTATTCATCTCGTTCGTGACTTACATCTGCCTAGTGGCATACATAGTAGACTTGCTTCACGTTAATTTTAATAATTCGTGTGCCTTAAGAGGAATGCTAGTTTTACCTGAATTACTGCTAGTGATGTACACTTTCAAGAAATTAGCTCGGTATTGTTTTCCCTTGTTCTAAAGTGTTTGTTTGCTCTTCAGCCATCATTGATAAACAACATAAAGTTCGTAAGATTGGTTTCCTTTCCCTGGCCTTTGCTTGGCCACTGTGTAGTAACTCACTTCGATTTTTCTGTGGAATTGAACTTGGTTTAAGCACAGAGTTATCTAGTGGCATGTTTTTAAGGATGGAAGTGGGAACTTTGGCATTGAATAATAAGTGATGTCTCGTATACTATGTTTTCTACTATAAGTAATGGCCCTTCTGTTTTTCTACTTTGAAGCTCACGTGATGCTGAAATTTTGTTTTCCTTTGCAATAGGAGCATATGCCGTATTTTAGGCAGAGGACAGCTAAGGAGATTTTATATAAGAGAGCAGACTGATTCATTTACCTGTACTTTTAATTGACTCCAATGCAAGAAAATCATTTGGTGGATGAAAGCTGTTGAGATAGGGTTATCATATTATATTAGACGTGCTTTCTGTAGAGTACAAAGATGGGTTTCATATCGCGGTTAATCCATAGCAAGTTCAACTCTGCAGTTGCTGAAGTTGCCAGTCTCCTCTGTACATGAATATGAATGCTGAGCGACACAGCTTGATGGTCACGGGGTTGATTATGAAAATTTATGACTCTGATGCAGTTTTTATATCCTTGATGTGTTTATAGTAATTTTGCAGTTTAGCTGTCAGGAAATTTGTATTCCTTTTTGGGCCCAAGTCTCTGGAATGTCTTTGTTTATCCTCACAAAATGTTACTAGTTAATCTTTAAGAAAGAATTGATGCGATTAATGGAAGTCTTTTGATATTTGCATTATTTGGTTCCAGTCTTGAATTTTAATTTGTATTTGGTGGTTAAATGTTGTATGTCTTGATTGGATGCATGATCTGAGTTGCGTTTATATTGACTAAAATAAGATTGACACAATGAGCGGAACGGAAGGAGTACTATATTATCAGGCAAATGCCTGTTCAGAAAGAAAAAAAAAGTAGGAATTCGACGTCCATTCTGATGCTTTTGTTAACACGAAGATTTCAGCATTCCACATGCGGACTTCTTCTCTCCTGCCAGACACAAAGGGATGGTTATCATCCGATTCTTGTGACTGCAACTCAACACGAGGCAGGATTGACGCATCTGAGTTCAGTTGTGAATGCAGAAGCAACATATTAAAAGACTAGTTGTAATGGTTTGGCTATGGAGGTAGTCTGCACTGCGTTCTGTCCTTCAACCATTAACATTACGAATCCGGCAACAAAGCAGTTACTCGTTCTCCCTTCAGTTCCTACCTCAGCCTAGCACTTGGAGTCGGTATACGGAGTGGATAACACTTGGAGAGATGTTGACGTGGAACACTTGCCCAAACTTATTAGGTATGCTTTTTAAGTGAGACACTCATGATTTCATGCATTGGATGCATGGGAGGTCTCGGTTCTGATGTGGAGACAGATGTTATCCCGCATTTTCTTGCAGCTCAGCGTTGGTTGGGGACGAAGAATGGAGGAAGATGCTACTGAGATTAAGTTGAGAACTCAAAGTGGAGCTGCAACAGCTTCATTCAACGGGGAAAGGTCTGTGCAGCCTATTGGTTGGGTTAAATACCCAGGGTTTTTGGCATTGCGTTTCTATGGAGAAAGTCGGACTTGCATTTTCGATGATCTTGATACATGAGATAATCGACTCGATGTAATTGCCTTACCCCTGTACAAGTTTCACAGGTTTTGTGCATAACAACAGCCTGTTTATCATACTTAATTCTAGTTTTCTCATGTCATCAATCGGTTGATTGAATTGGTAAATGAATCAACTCATACTTACCCGTACAATTTTTTGATGAAGAAAAATAATATAGTCATCGCCGTGGGATTAATGGATTGGTTTTTGGAGGCAATATATTTTTAAATTTGGGTCTTTGTAGAGGCTTCTTATAATGCCATGAAAAAAGAAGCCAGAAATGGAATTTCGAACGAAGTCCAAAAAAAAAGACATACATAGAAGAAAAATAAGATAAGATACATTTTCAAAAGAATGAATTCATGAATGATCAAAGCAGCATTCAGACACTCATCTGTTGAAGCTCAGAAAGTTTTGAAATGTGCGACGTCCACCAAATTATAACAACATTCAGGCAGAGATATGTCAAAACCTCAAGAAATCAGAAAAATGTACAATTCCCAGGAGAACAAGACTTCCCAATTTCATCGATGCAGCAATTTTGTCGCATTAGATGTGCGATGGTTGCAGTAGCTGCAGCAGCAATATACACATTTCATACTATGATGTCAAGTGATGAAAATGCCAAACTATCGTTAGTCCCAGGTTTCACAATATTCGCTTTCAACACTTCTTAGCATTGTATCTTCTGCTTCACAAATACAAACTTCACCACGTGACGTGATATTTGTATGTATAATTGACAGTAAACGGTAGGCTATAGTCGGTACAATAAACAAGAACGCAGTTCCACGGGTCTCTCTCTGTGTAAGTATTGCTTCAGCGGGGTACCCTTTTTCGACTCAGTATCTCCTGCTCCCTCAGCCGGTGCTGGAACCGAGCAAGACGAGCTTGAAGACTGACGAGGCTAGCTGCCTTGCGTGATAGCACAAAACTCAGTTGTGTCACATAGTTGTCAATATGGCTGCCTGGTTGATCCACTTCCGCTAATAGTTTCATTTCCTGCCATACAAACCAAACAAGTCATCACGCTAGTTCAAAATGTGTCATTCGTTTATAGATTAAAACTAGCAAGTCATTTTATCAGTAACATTAAATTGAAATTAATAAAATAAAAACTTGATATCGAGTATTCAAGCAAATATAGAGAGAACGGTTCTTACTTCACGAACGATCTCCATAGTATCTTCAATCTCCTTCCGGTGGGCTGCAATCAGGGCCTCTTCTTCCTACATTCACATAACATTTACGAACATGTGATCAAAGATGAATTTAATACAAGCACTACAATGAAGAAGAGAGTTTAAAATGAAACCTCAAGTATCTCATTGATACTGCCATCAGGAGGCTGCTCGGATTCGCTCTGCTTAACAGCAGTAGTATTTGCATTAGAGTTATTCAGATTTTGTTGCTTATAACTAGTGGGGGCCATTGTATCCATATTTTCGTAGTCCCTTCGTAGTCCAGGCCCCTGTTTTTCAAGCCTATCCTCCCTGTAAGCTTTTTGCCGAGGTGGAGATACTTTCTGCACCTTCTCTTCTATATCAGTTGAGCTCTGAGTGTATCCAGCTGAAGATGTCCTATGACTGGTAGAGCCCCTCACAGAATTTCTAGCATCGAACCGTTCCTTCTCCATACCAACAGCAGCCATCCCACTCTCATCACGGCCATTTAGGTTAAAATTAGAAGAAAAACCAGACGGTTGTTTCTCTTCCTCGGTAGAAAAATTGTAAGATGAAGTTTCCTTCTCTGAAACTCTTCTACTTGTATCCGTTACTTTAGATTCTTGATGTTGCTCATAAACATCCTCTGCCTCAGCAGCAGCAGCAGCGGCGGCAGATGAAGTTGTTGCTGATGAAGATTCCCTGGCGCTCGATGGCAATGAACTAGCCTGATCCTTCCTTGGGTTCCCACTTTTAGAAAGACTTTTAACCCTGTCCGATGATAGCGCTATGTTTTAGCTTACCATGTCAAAAGCACAGCTGGGTCACACTAATAAATATAATGACAGAAAGGATAATTCTCACCTATCTGCATATCTCAAAGTATTGAGAGTGTGCTCACACGAACCAGCATTTGGAGAAATGCAAGAGATCATAACAGTCCTTGAGTTGCCCACAAAGGAGTCACGAAGAACCTCGGTAAGCTTGCTTCCACGAAATGGGATGTGAATTTGGTCATTGTCAAGAGCACGAATGCATTCCTTGAGTGCCAATAAACTTTTGTTGATTTCTGCACCTTCAATCCTGTACAGAAACAAAGACATACCTTTAAAAAGTAACATATTCCTTCAAACAGGATGCAACTATAATTTCCATCTTCCGTATTGCTCATCATAGTAGTAATTACAATCATTTGCTTTAGACATCAGCTAAGTGGATCAGAGTTTTTAATTGTACCCATTCCACAAAACCAAGTATATTTCGGAGATAATGCCAACAGTCAAGTATCCGAAATGGTTAAAAAGGAGAATTAGTACGTTGAAATAGCAGCATCATAGCTTTGCAAAAATTATATTAAAGAAAGCACAGTTAGCTATTTATTCAAATTGATGTTCCTAAACAATTAACAGCTATAGAAACCAGGATTAAAACATTCCTATAGTTGACCACCAACCTCCACTAAATCCTTGCTTTTAAACCAGATAAGCGCACAGTAGTTACTAACCACCCTTGTATCATCTGACCAGAAACATACTATAACGAATCCAAAATTACCAGATGATCCTAGAAAAGAAATTCCTAAGAAACAAACAGCACTGAAACTATCAATTTTACTATACTTGCAACAAAACAAAGACACTCACCAAATGAACATTTGAAATAATGTAAAATGAGAAATCCAACTGTAAAAATGTAAAAGAATATCGCTTGGGCAGACAAAAAGTAAGTGCATATGAAAAGCACAGTAACACCTGTCTATAACAGCAGAATTATTACCTTGTTTGTCGATCATTATCTGTAGTGTCGGCTCCCCTCTCACTTCCAGCAAGATCAATAAAAGAAATCTTGCCTACAACCTTCCCAGCCCTGGTTTCATTTCCATCATTATTGTAATTATTCCTCCTAGTTTCTTTCACCTCAGGGTGCTTTTTCACAACCAGTTGCAAAATAGCATGGGATCTAGAAGACTCCTCATTAGCACCAGTAGAACCGGTGCTTCTAGAGGAATTTCCCCTCTCAATATATTCTTTTACAATAGCCACATCTGATACTTCAAACTCCTGCAGCCCAACAATGCAAACTTGTTGTCTGCCATCTTCTCTCATGCATAGTTTCCTACATAAGAATCCAAAATTAAAAAACATTGTTTTAAGAAAGTCAACTAATTAAGATAGATTTGGCATATTTGGTAGTGTTTCTTTTCTTTTCTCGGGATATAGGAAGCTAACTCCATACAGGGTCATTTTGTTGAACCTACTTTATCTAGAAGCATTTCCCAAATACGCTTAGGAATGAGATTATCAACAACAATAATTTAAAAGGATTCACAACTTCAAAAAAAGGGAAACCAAGTTAGAGTACTAACTTCCTATCACTCAGAAGATCAAAAAGTTTTCCTCCATAAATCTCAAAATAGCTCAGCCACAGCTTGAATCTTTGATTACGATAAACTGGCTGATGCAGCAATCTCACAAGGTCCTCTGCTGCTCTAAGCGGTAATGGCTGCATGGTGAATGTCTTGCCACTTCCTGGTAAAATGGGGGACAAATATTTGTTATCTACCAGTATTTATAGGATCTAACTTAGAGAAACAGATCAACATACAAACAAACTGAGTTCAGTTAGGCCACAATTAGGAAGTTATCTTGACTAAAATGAATTTTACCAAGAGATCTTTAGAATCACTCATCAATATTAGCTCTAGAAACCAATATGCTCTTACAGTCAATCTGTATCACAAAAAGATTTCATGGTTATAGGTCTAAAATATGTTGCTATGCTTGGCTTTATTTGGGAAACACATTCTCAAATTTATTCTGGCATCATAGTGTACCTTCTAATTATCATATAGATTTGAAGTATTAATGATTGATTGCACACACACAGATATTTTTCAATAATTATTTTAACATCATATAATACATAAAAGCTACAAAAGCTTGACACAAAACGGACCATCCATGAAAAAGACATCTTAGGAGAATATATTAGTCTGTAATTGATTTATCCAAACATATTTTTCCTTATACATCAAAGCATTCTATCTTAACTCAATTGAACAAATCTTCATACCCTCAAAACCCACTTAAAGTACATTTCCCTAATATCCATCCAAAACAGCAACAATAACAGCTGAAGCTGTGGACCTTCCCCAGTTTAATGATTTGAAACCTCTTGACCTTTGTTTGCATGTACTTGAAGTTTAAATTAGAAAGTGAAAACAAAGATAATACTAGATGACCTATAAGTGCTACATATCCCATTTCATTCTGAATCCTCCACGCACACCAACTATAAATGGTGTTGAATTTATTACTAAATCCATTTTCCTACAATCACTTATCCTTCAAGCGTAACATCAGTTGTATAGATGCATCCCTAGGTTGGTGAGAAAACACACACCTGTCTGACCATATGCAAAACATGTTGCTTTTGTACGTTGAAATATGATGGGAATTATCGGCTCAACAGTCTTACGGTATACCTGCTTAGACATGTAAAAAGATATTGGTGAGAACATATACAAGAATAATAACTGTTAAGGAATCCCCACCTAGTCCCCAACCTTTGCCTCCTATACCCATCCCTGTGGCAGCATCCCAAATATAATGATGGAAAAAGATTCCTAATGAAAAAGGGAATGGAAAACCACAAAATCTATTTTACCACTAACCTCTGACTTGGGAAAGATATCAGTGACAATTTAAAATTAATGAAGAACATCACATATGGTGGATGTAACCAGATTTTATCTCAACCCCCAGCAAGAGTTGTCACCCAAGAAGGTATTTTACCTCATCATTTGACACTTGCTCATCCAGGACAGCATCAAAACAGAATTCGTGCCTCTCTACATATGCAGTCAGGTCAACCTTCATCATAACTCCCACATGTGAGTTCCCCGTGTAAAAAAAAGTAAAAAATAACAATAAACCAGCATCATCAAGAAAAGAATAATAATGTTTTAAGATGCCAAAAACATTTCCAAACCTTTAACTTGGGTTCATGAACTGTTAAATAGGAATCATCATACACAGCCACAATATCATCCTCTTTGCGAGCCATTTCCTTCTTGTTTAAGGGCCTCTTACGAACCTAAAATCAAACGAAAGATACACATTTACTTTGTACTTCATTTTTAGTAAAGTTATTGCACCAAATAGCACAATCGCAGATAATTCATAATAACCAGGGAGACGCAGCATACCACAACTTTAATCTTAGCCACATTATTTTCCCTTGTGCTGTTTTCTTTTTCATAAGCAGGCCCAACAGGGGCTTCTGCATCCGTTTGCCCCCTTTGCTGCCTATTGGCTACCCCGTCAATGTCAGTTTCAAAGGCTTTGGTCACAGCAGGCATGAAAGGAGATGGCTCAAATGGCTCTGAGATAACATGCTGAAAATAAATAAATGAAATTGTTCACTATTAAGTGGATATTTCTAATTACATCT
The DNA here is from genome assembly GCA_029490685.1 of Schizonepeta tenuifolia. Taxonomy (NCBI): domain Eukaryota; kingdom Viridiplantae; phylum Streptophyta; class Magnoliopsida; order Lamiales; family Lamiaceae; genus Schizonepeta; species Schizonepeta tenuifolia. Next base: position 20,594,579 of record CM055959.1, read on the forward strand.
GAAAGAATAAAAATTTTCTCTATAGAAAGTGTAGCATACATCAGATAAGAGCTCTGTGTCGTCCATAGAATGCAAGTCCAAAAGTCCAGCTCCAAAATCCCCCCTAAACTCGGGAGAGTAATATCCCTCTGTTGGAGTAAATGCACCCGAACTCTGGGCAGTTGGAGTTGGGGAATAAGACTCCGAAACATTTTCACCATTGAAGTTGAGATTCCTCATTAATTTGAAGAGCCTCTGTTTCTCTTCTGCAGACTGTGGCCCATATCCCTTCATACACCATCAGACCTCCCAATTAATGATATACACAAGAGCCCAGTATAAAGAGAAAGAAAGAAGGAAAGAAATTACTAATACAATCCCAGATGGATACTTAACCAGGTTACAAGTCATGATGGTACATATGGTTTCAATCGACACTAAATGTGTAAACAAATGAAATTCTTCCAAAATTCTATAAAGCAACTCAACCACATGGTGCCACTATTCCTCAACAAAACAGATGGCCAAGCTCCTAATTTCCACATTCTTACATGAAGAAATCATAGCCTAATCCTAAAAAAGTAAACATTTTCAAAGAAATAATCTTCACCTGCATCAGAAGGTTAGGGAGCAGGCGGTGATCGACTGCATTGGACGACATTGGAGAGGCCAGATGCTGCAACCCAGCAGACTGCAGCCACCGCGCCATCACGGCGTCCCCCGCATCTCCGCCGGACACACCGGGTCCTGCATTATCATAGAGAGCGGTGGCCGCCGCCGCGCTGCCCTGCTGCATCTGGCCAGCAACGTGGCGCATCGATCTCTTTTGCGGAGCCAATTTTCAAGATCTAGTATTCCACACTTTAATAAAACAATTCGAGAAATTCAATAATAATCGACATCAATCGACAGAGCATCAAGAAACGAATCAACAAAATGTGACAAATTTAGAAATCATACGAAGAGTTGGGAAAATCGGAATCAAAGCAACACATCAACGTGCTCCGCACCAGCAAAAAACCGCAATCCAATCGCAATCCCCTTCACAAAATTCCCGAATTCCCAACGTCTATGATGATATCCTGTACGGATCATCACCGAAACAAAACCAAAAAAATGCATTTCAATCAGAATTACAGAAAATCCAAGCAATGCGATGGAAGAAGAAATCGGCAACATCCTACCTGAAACAAAATCAATTGAACATGAAATGCAAACAGATCTGAGAGTTTTATCCAAAAACAGAAAAACAAATAATCTTGGGCGAAATTATCCGCAGATATTTGAGATTGCTTGAGAGAGAGTGGGACGGAGCGTGAGACGGAGGATGTTTATTTATGTGTATATTGTAATATCTACATTGATATGTATGTATCTTTTCCAGTTTTGCTTTTTACTTGTTGGCGGAGAAATTACTTATCATTGCATTTTTTATGGATATTATAATACGTATACGCTTCTCTATGTATATACACATGTATGTATACATTTATACGTACCTGCAAAACAACACAATAATGGGTGGTGTAATTTTTTGAAATAACGACGATTAAACGGCTCATTTTGGAAGTTAATTACCGGACATTTATGCCCTTCATGGATATATGTTGTCGTTTTTAAATATGGATGAATGAATGAATACCTCCTTCCAAACAAATATGGATGAATACTTTTTACAAGTAATTAATTTACTATATACTCCCTTTATCCCACCCAATACGGTCTATTTCGTATGGACACGGAGACTAAGAAAAACAGTATTAAATATAAAAAGTTATTTAGTATATTTTAATAAAAACATGACGTATCCAATGGGATAAAGGGAGAGTACAAAATAGCAGTAACTAAGTTAGTATTTAGAATTCACTAGAGTACATATTATTTGGAGCTTATTTTAGGACACTAATGATCTCGACCTTACCAAAATAAAGCTTATAGGTCCAATAGGATTCATGTTGAAATATATAATGATAATTATTTGGATTGTTACCAAACTGATTATTACGGAATTAAGATTAAATGCAGCATTTTGTTACCGTTCAAGATAAAAGAGTTGAAGCCCTGCTTCGTAATTAGAGTTCTCAAATTGTAGGATCGGGACAATAGCTAGAATTACGAAAACACAGTATGATCTCAAAATCATAAGACTACATTGAATTATCCACATATCAAAATATTTTTATTTTTATTTTTATTTTTATTTTTATTTTGGGTAGAATCGGGTCGGCTTTGAATTCGATGGCTCTACACACGATACTACACAAGCTTTTATGTAAAGGTCTATTATATATGATAGATCAGGTATAGATTTAACTTTCTGATTTTAATTTGTTGGGTAGGATTAGTTGTAGTAATAATATTCAATCATGCCCTCCTATTAGGCTACTAGTTGAAAACCAAACTACATTGTTATTTCTCATAATTGTCATCACCAAACTTCGCTTTCCCTTTGTAATCTTTTGATTTCGGGAACTTTTTCCTACTACTCTAATCACCTGAAATTAATAGTGATTTGAAAACCATTGAAGGGTCTGCATCTATATATATTTGATAGTGTTCAAAGTCTAGAAATTCAATTTAGATACAAGGAAATTTTAGACTGTCAATAAAAAAGTTATTTAACATGACAAAAACTTGGGTGCAACTGTTCCACCGTAGAACACCCGCCCATTTGACCCGCCCCACCCGACCCGACCTGTTTGACCCGGTCAAACCTCCTTTGACCAATTTCTTTTTTTTTTCCCATTTTTTTTTATTTGCCGCTTCTTCTATGGTCAAGACGCGAGCGAGGGGAGCCGAAGGCCTCGGAGCGAGCCGTAAAAGTCCAAAATATTGTCCGCCGATTATCCTTATTTTAGTAATCGGAGCGAAGACGGAGCCGTAAAATCGGAGCCGAAGGCTCCGTCGGGAAAAAAGAATCTGGAAATATATATAAAAAATAATAAAAAATAAAAAACGTGGGGCGCGTGAGGCCCACACGCGGCGTGTGAACCTCACGGGCGGGGTGGGACGGGCGCGTGACGGGTCAGGTCGGGTCGGGTCATGTATTCATTTCCACGGTACAGACTTATGTACCAGAGTGTTTCTCATTTAACATAAATTTAAAAACATGAGTTTATTCGACGTGCACTTAAAATAGCGGTTAGGGATTTTCTTCACATAAAAAACAAGTTGTCTCCTTTGTTCATAATAATTCACTTCATATATGAATGGAAGCTTTACAGCAATTTTAGACTTTTTAGTTGTTTTAAGTGGTGATAGTACTCATCAGTTAAATTGTCAAAAAATATATATTAGTAACATAATACGATCGTAGATACAAAAATATAGTATCATAAAGATTTCTTCATAATCTCGAGCTCAATTTACATCATATAGTACACATTTCATCATATATTTTATAGTACGTAGAATAATTCATATCAATGTAAACAGTAAATTAAAGCATTTTTTAACTTCCTATGATAAGTAAAACTTATTCGTGTTATTTAAAAAATCAATAATTCTATCCGGACATATTGCGGCTGGTCACATACGTAAAAAAATGTTACTTATAAAAATAGAAATAATCACATTTCTTCAAAGTTTAGATTCTTCAATTGGGGTATTTTTTTTTTTCAAAACTTATATTACCTTTTTTAGCTAGTGTAGTTTTTTTGATTGGTCAAAGTGTGTCGAAATAGCACTACTTTAAAATTTGTGTCTTTTGCATAGGATTTAGGAAAATGTTCTTATATATAAAGGGGGGGAGGGGGGTAAATGGCTTGTAAATTCCTCAACTTTTTGTGAATTCCGGTTTAGCAACCGTCAGATCGATTGTAGCTAATTTAATACTGAATTTTGGAATTTGTATCAATTGGCAACTCCAGTAGGTCTCTGGCGCTGACATGGACGGCTGGAAATCCACGCTGGACTAGTCGGAGCAAAAATAAACGACGTCGTATTATACAACAAAAAAAGATCGATGTCGTTTTAGTCCTTATTTTGTTAATTGAAATATAACATGTTATAATTTTGCCCAAATCCATTCAAGCCCTAGAATGCGACTAAAGGTGAAGGAGCTCAACGACGACGAAGTCTTCTGCCAAGGGAAGAGTGAAGAGTGAAGGGCGAAGGGCGACGGCGGCGAATGGCATCCTCGAGTAGGTCGCCGACAACCTCTGATGAAATCTACCCACCTCAAGTGCATGTGCCAAATTATCTCCGTCGACCTCGATCTTGCCGCCATGGGATGGCAATGTTAATGTGGTCACATACACCGCAGAACCCAGAGAAACGGTACTATTGCTGTAAATTTAGAGGGGTGGGTGTTATGATTGATTCTAATTTTTTTTTGTTTTTGTTTATTATTTTAGATTTTTTTCTTAATTTTGCCTAATGAAGTTTCGAACAGTCACTTGAAGGTTGCAATTATTGGGACTGGGTTAATGAAGAGCTATCAGACCATTACAGAGCTCAATTTCAGAGGATTATGTATGAACGTGATAGGGCACAAGAACAACTCCGTCATGTCATGTTGAGGGAGAATTTGAATGCAGAAAGGATGCAGATTCGCGTGGATGAATGCAACGAGGCGAAAAATACTATTGTCCAGATGCAGAGCAACATGGATGAGCTCTATTGCAACATTGTAGAGCTGAAGTGCGAGATGAGGAAGCTAGAAGCATCTGTTGATGGTCAGAAGTTAAAAATTAGGGTTTTCAAGATGGATTTTGTTGTGTAGCAGCTATAATGGCGTTTGTATTTTGTACTAAGTAATCATAAGTAATTGTATTTTGAACAAGTCGAGGGAAGACAAAACGACGTCGTTTAAATTTAATGAAACGATGCCGTTTAAGGGTAGATTGTCAACAAATCGCTCAATAAGCGCCATCGGGCCTTTAATAATTGCCAGCGAGGCTTTAATTTGATACATCAGCAAAATCCCCAAATTATATTCGCCGGAGATCTACCAGAGTTGCTAATTGATACCAATTTAAAAGTTCAATATTAAATTGGCTACAATCGATCTGACGGTTGCCAGACCGGAATTCACAAAAAGTTGAGGAATTTACGGGCCATTTGGCCAAAAAAAAATTATGCCAGTATCCTTTTTCTTCATAAAATTAGTAAGTCGCTATTAGATTTTCAACCACGTTACATTTATCTATAGAATCTATAGCGATTATTATTGTTTTGTGAGATATATAACTATTATTATATTATAAATGAAATCAGACCTGAACATCTGAAAGGACATTTTGAATGTATTTTATATTCCTTTTTTTAAAATAATTGAATTTTGGAAATTTAGAATAAATAAGAACAAATAATATACAAGCAAACTCTAGAATAAATTGTTCCGGGCAGCTGATCAATAATTCCAAAATTGAGTGTAATCATACTATTCTCCAAAAAAAAAAAGAGTGTAATCATAATTAAGTTATGACATGGTCTCTATACCATTAATCGCACCCTACGGATGGTAAGGTCCACCTATATTATAGTATATTTTTTCCTTTTAAATTAATTAATTTTTTTTAATTGAACTTAACAAACTATAATTATAATTAATAAATTCTAAATAAAATTAACTGATTTTAATTAAAACGAATGAAATTTAATATTCTTATTACTCATAGTTAATTCTTGTAACTATACCTAATCCTCAATAATCACCTTCTAATTACGGCCTAACTTCTAATTAAGGCCATCCGCCCGCTGCGGTTGGCGGTAGACAACTTTGTTGCTACAAGCGTACAATTGAAAAGTCGCTCCGGAAATGGAATCTAAAAAATGAACAAAAAATTATTTTGTTTCTTTTTCGAAAGTATCAATAAATTATTGAGTAAGCCAATATTCGTATCACATTTTACTGCTTCTTTTGCATAGTGATTAGGCGGCAATTTAGGTGAATTAATATGAGAAAACAAAAGGATTTTTTAAATAATTGTGGGAGCCGACCAAGTCTGAATTAGGCACAAGCTTATTGTCTTGTAAATTTAATACCTACTACGAAATTACGATCATACAACTGGTTGATTTTATTATACTTATTTAATGTTGGGTCCCTAGATTTAATGATAATTCCAGCACAGAGTCCAAGAAGTTGGAGTTGTGGGAGCAGACAAAGTTCCCTTTTCCAAGTTGCAGGGGATTATTACTCTCGCTTGCCCAACACATTTTCACATTGGATTCTGCTGCTGATTGGGACACATTCGTGTCATTAAATTACTTTCAATCATCAATTTTGGACGATTTTTTATAGCCAACAATTTTATTTGTCCGATTTTTTCAAGTGTACATATGATTCGTGTTTTTCTCAACCCATGTTGTGATGATATGATTTATCTTTGTATTCGATGAATAGGTTGTTACACATTATGATGATTATGTAGTTCTTTTTTCGTAGGAAAATGAATATGCATAGTTGAATATACATTCCATTAAAAATAAAACTTACAAGGTAGCATTAAATATTAGGCTGCTCACAATGGGCGTCTCCAAGCTATCTTGAGACAGCCAAATGAACGAGACGGGTGCATTGCAGGCCACGCTATCTCGAGACCGTCTCTAAAGATAGAGACAGTTTCTAGCACCTTTATAAAAAATGCATTAATAAATTTATATATAATAGAAACTCGCTATTATTTTATTCATTAATGTATTTTTTTATTTCAATTAATATAATTTTTAGATTTTAATTAAAATTAATGAATAAAATAATTTTCAAAAACTAATTATTTAGAAACAGTTATGTTATAGGGACAATGTCTCTATGTGGGCCACAGGAGAAGGAGACACCTCGAGCACTGTGAACAGGCTTATAAAACTTTTTGTAGTCTGATACAATAGCATGCAAATCACACAAGATTAATGTGATAGGCTCGACATATGGAGGCATTACTGGGTCATCTCTAATACCTGGTAATTAAAACGTAAAATTGTTATTCAAAATTTTTATACATCATCTCACCGTTCACACCATATCATACAAGTACGAGGGTTCTTTTTTTTTTATATATAATTAGTTGAATTAAAAAAAAATCATTAATTTAATCAACGTTAAATTAAGTTAGTATATACTCATTAGGTCGAAACTTACGTTGAGATGGAAAAATTTTAGGAGCTCAACCGATGAACAGATGATGAGTAATTTTTTATATAATACTTATGTTTCATATTTAGATCCACGTATGATAATTTCCTGAAAATATGTTTTTCACTTTTACGAATATTGTCTATTTTAATTTATTATTAAAATTATTCCTCGAATTTTTTAAATTATAATGCAGTCCGACTGTCCGAGCGTTCTACGTACTCATAATAAAATGTCAATTTTTCGTACGAATAAAAATAACAGGTTAACAATATTGCAGAAAATCGAATCGCAAGACCTTTTATTGGTAGAGTGATGATTTATGTAGAAAGTGTCAAATTAAAATGCTCAATACGAACACTTTTGCAAGTATTCAAAAATATACTTATAATAAACAGATCATTTTTCTTTTCTCTTGGACTTTGTTGTCTCTGAGTGTTAAGCTTTCAAAAAACTGCCGATGTATATAATGTATAAACAAATACTGCTAATTTGTATTAGTGGGGAAGAAAACTACAGGCAAAGAAATTTATGGAATTAAGTTCGGCCAAAAGATAAAGTACATGCATGAATTTGTTAGATGTATTCAATAAATAGGAATAATTTTAGCAACTTGATATCCTTTCCTTGAGCAAATATATACTACTATTACATTTCACTATCCGAACTTTTATGCAATATCTGATTCCACTTGAAAACCAACCTTTAATTGGTCCCCTACTTCATAGTTGCACCATCCATAGGCTTTAGTAAACATCTTCCAATTCATTTTTAACCTAGTTTTTTGTAGCATTCCCTCCAATCCTGAATAACTATTGGATTTGAAAATAAGATTTGTCTCTGAATAAATGTGATATTTCATAATTTTATAAAAAATGATGATGAACATCTCATTCTACCATTTCCTTAATGCGAATTCTATTTTTGTTCAGATTCTATACATGTATTGATTATATATCAAAATAAATTTATTCACTTTCTTGGTATATGATTTTTTACGACATTTTTATTCCTGGAAGGGAGTATCTCTTTTAATTTTTTGTATTTTGTGCTGTTTAACATGTGTGAAGTATATGTCTAGGAAATTGTTTTATTAAAAAGTGTTCACAATTCCATAATTAACTTTGAAAGAAACTTTATTCTTATCTAGAAAAATAGGTGAAAGATTCCAAATACTTATATTCAAGGGGAAAAGATAGATAGTCCTAGTAGTCATTGTAGGGCAGACTACTAATATGGAACATGAAAAAAAAATTACTACTATTAATTTTGATTATAATGAAAAATTATATATATTGTTATGCCCACTTCAGACGCAGCTTGCAGTACACTGCTTTTTGAATTAGTTAATAAATCAAAATCTTGCTTTAGCTTAAAGTATCTCACAGTTAAATATAATCTATATGGATATATAAAAGTTTCTACTTGGTTCGGCCATCTAAAATCCGTAGCACAAAATTCAAACTTATTTTGCAGTAACTGTCACATCAAACAATAATCTTACTTCAACTCACAAACTCAAAATCGAACTTAAAAAGACTATTATATATATTCTATCTCATTAGGGGTGTAATTGAACTGAGTCGAGCATAATAGTATCTTGCTCAAGATTGACTCGTTTAGCTAAATGAGCTTCTCGTTTTGTTATCGAACGAGCTTATCGAGTCGAGTGCAGAGCTGAGCCTAAACGAACTTTTCAAATTTAGACTTTCATTTAAAATATTAGTTATTTTATTCACAATAATGTAATATATTTACTATTTCTTGTAAATACATAAAATTAACTAGATACTTAAAACCAAATATTACTAATTATAGTATAAAATATAAGACATCTAATTAATAATCTTGTATTTTTATATAAATCATTTAACGAGCTTTCTCATGAGCTAACGAGTCGAGTATCGTCATGATCAAGTTTGACTTGTATAGCTAAACAAGTTGCTCATTAAATTACAGATCGAGCTTTTATTGAATCGAACGCCTAATAGCTCACTAGTAGCTTGACTCGTTTACAGCTCAAAGCCTCATACCTTAATTTATATTTTATACCTACATAAAATTTCAATATTACCTATTAACCCATAAAACTTTTCAATATATAATTGTATAAATAAAATCGTTTTAGATAACTTGATATAAAGAAAGAAATAAATAAAAATGTATCTTTGTTGCATTTCCTAGTGTTTTATTTATTCCTATATTTTAGCATTTATTAAATAATGGTATGTTATCTTTGTATTTTTGGAGGGTCTAGTACCGATTTACCTTCATTTTAGAATTACTTGTACTATGGTAGCGTTCGATATGCCGTATATTTTTCTAGTAATTTCCTAATGCAATTGTTGTTGTTGTTGTTTTTTTTATGATATCTATGTCGCATTTCCTAATATTTTATGCATAGTTATGTTTTAACTCTACATTAAAATTGTGTTTTTATTAATGTTCAATAATAATTCTATAAGATTTTGGTATTTTCTCAAATAAATAAAAACTTAATTGTTATAAAAAAACATAGATCTTTTTGTATTTTACGAGGCTACTAGATTAACCCGCGCTCGTTGCGTTGTGCAATAACGGATAATTTGTGTGTTAAATTTGTAGTGTTTGAAATTTACACACATATACATAGGGTATGTTCTAAACAATTCTCAAAGAAAATATAATTTTATTCATTAGAATAATTTGATATAATGATATTATATGCTATTATATTGGTAAATTAGAACATTTTAGACCTACATGTAAACAATTGGCTATTTGTTTCTACGTGGTATAATTGGATATTTCCTTTAACTTATTTGTAATTCAATATAGACAAATAATCCTTTCAAGAGAAAGGTAAATTAAATGATTTTAGTGCATGTTAATACACGTATAACCCAATTATTTAATTGAGTTTGTGTACAATGATACTCAAGAATTATTACAATTGTTAATTGTTAATAAGAAATTTAGATTGACATATTTAATTTGCATGTGGAAGTAATTTTTTTCTATACATATACAGATATTTGAATTTATCAAATCCTATAATTGAATAATCAGAATGGACGCTTATTTGTAAAAATAGAGTAATGATATTCCACACGCATAAAAAAAGGAAAGTTGACTGTAAAAATAGAAAAAATCACATTTCCCCTTTAGGGTTTATTCTTCCCAATTAGGGTATATTTCTATTTATAAAACCTATATTACCATTTTTAACTTGTGTAGTCGGTCACAGTGTGGCCGAACTTGTAAATAATGGGTGATGCTTGAAATTTCAACTCAAAAGTTAGGATTTGTAAAAGCAAGGTTCATAATGTATAAATTAAATGTGATTATATGTCCAGTTATCAATTAAAAAAAGCTTAACTATCATTAATGGGTAGTAAGTAAGGCCACTGTGCTAGTAGCCCAAGAGTCAGCCGTGTGAAAATTACGAAAGGCTCAAATAAAGTGTTAATAAGTGGAACATGCATGCTGTTTAGGCGGAAAAAATGATTGTTTGGACAGGAAAATGCATGCAAATTATTTTGCTTTAATATATAGATAGAGAGATGATTCATTCATTTGGATTACTAAATGTTGCTAGATGTGTGATAGAATTTTAAATTAATTTAAGCCCAAATAATTAGCCGATATTAACATATTTAATTATAAATAACCCTAATTTTTGGTCTATTCGTTTGCTTCTTTTCCAGTATGTTTTGTGTTCTTCTTTCTTCTTCCTTCTCTTTTCTGCAAAAGCAACAAATACACACACACACAAAATCAGGGATTCAATTGGAATATAGATAACTTATTCATGATCTTGCATCGATGAGCAGTGGCTTGGGGAGTAGATATGGATTGCGGATGAAATAATTAACCACTGCAAAATCCCATTTTCCAGTGGGTTGGTCTGTTAGAGATGGTCTTAGTCCCTTTGATTAATTTGCAATTTTATACTCTATCCTTCATCAAGCTTCCTTTGATGTGCCACATTCCAAAACAATTTCCCCAATGCAACTTTATTCCAAAGATGAATATTGGTAAAATTGAGGCCTCCTGTTTCTTTGGGAAGGCACAAATGATCCCATGCAACTAGAGCCCGCTTACTCAACCCTGATTTTCCTGTCAAAGAAATACCCTACATGTTGTTTGAATGGCCTTGAGAACCTTCTAAGGAATAAGGAACAATTGACACCAACATGATTGAATCCCAAATGGTACAGATTTGATTACCTGCACTTTTCTTGCATAGGATAACAACTTTGAGGACCAACAGCCAATCCTACCTAAAATCTTCTTGGTAAGAGGTTGGCATTGTAAGACTGATAAGTTTTTTTGTAGAAAGAGGTACTCCTAGATACCTAAATGGTACGTAATTCTCCTTTGTCCATTCCAAACTCTTGAAGAATGGTTGTTTGCTAGTTTGAATACCATTCTTGGACTGATTGGCTGAGTCCTGATGCCTCAACAAACTTTTGAAATGCAGACATCAACTGTTGCACAGATTGTAAATCTCCTCTAACAAACATCAATAGATCATCAACAAAGCAAACATCAACTAGCTTGAACTTTCTGCATTTTGGATGGTAATGAAAAGATCTGTTGTTGCTAAGTTCCATCAAACAACGGTGGAGGTATTCCATACACAAAACAAACAAGTCAGGAGAGATTGGGTCTCTTTGTTTCAGTCCTCTCTTAGCTTCAAAAGAATTTATTACCTCTCCATTAATATATATAGAGTAAAAGACTGTAATCACACAAGCAAGAATCCAACCACAAACTGATAGGAATCCCATTTTAAGAAGAAGATATTTCAAGAACGGCCATTCCACTTAATCATATATATATGCTTTCTAGATACCTATCTTGATCATGACTTAGTATAACATTATCAAAGATAACCCAGCCTTAACTAAAGCTGATTGGCTTTCATTGATATATCCTCAAGTATAGACTGCATTATATTAGCTAGTACCTTGGAGATAATCTTGTATAAAACACTACAACATGCAATAGGTCTAAAGTCTCTAACAGAGCTAGCATTCTCTTTTTTGGGCAAGAGAGAGAGATCAGAGTAGAGTTAACGGTTTTAGGGAGCTACTCACAAAGAAGTGCTTAATTGCAGAACTTACCTCATTGCCAATAATTGGCCAAACAACTTTATAAAAATGAACATTAAAGTCATCCAATCCTGGTGCATTGTGAGAGTTCATATTAAATATAGCTTGTTTGAGCTCCTCACCTGTACAAGGCCTGCAAAGAAAAATTGTTGATGCTCCAAACTAAGTGTCTTGCCTCTCTTCACAGGTTGCTTATCTAACATAGGGTGAGTCTCGGCTGCACTTTCCATCAAATTCATGTAAAAAAGCCTCACTGCATCTTCGATTGCATCTGGTACCATCTGCAGCAATCAAAAATTTAATAGCCTTGCAATTTTGAACCAAGAGAGTTTGCACTTATCACCAAGCTCTTCCCTCAATTGACCCAATTTTTCAAGAATATTTCTAAAATGCTTGGTATTAAGCTGTTTAAAAGGCTAATTGAGATTCTTTATCTTATACCAAACATTTAGAATATGATTCCTATGACACTCATCTTTCTACTCGACTCATTCTAATTTTTCATTACATTTATATATGCAACATGAATATTGGACTTGGCAACCAACCGTTGTGCATCCAATTATAAGCATATGACGTGCACGTGAGACTTGGCAAACATTTAAATATTTAATTATTTACACTATTATATATATTTAAAGAGAGATTTTTAAATCTCAAATTGATTTCAAATTAATTTGCAATCATTTGTGGTGATAGTTTTAAAAGAGCATTCACGATGGTGTCTTTCCGAAATGGAGGGCACCAATTTAATTTGCATAGCCAAGAAGGCTCTTTTTTGCTTACAATATTTGATGTGCACCCCTCAACGTATCGACTATCCGTCTGAAGAGATCTCTACTCATATGAAGATGATTCCATGGAGAATTGAGTCAAAAATGCAACAAAGAAGCAAAACTGAAAAAGAAATGTAAAGAAAGGTTATACATGAAAATTAGGGAATTGAAATAAAAAGTAATGGGGAATCTCAACTTGTTATTCAACGCAACAATCATTCATCTACCACTGAATATTCCGTATGAATCCGTTTTTAATCCATTTCGCTATAAAACAATCTCTCACAACACTCCCAATCCCTCACGTTTTTATAGGCCACCTCTACCCGGTCATTTTCGGTTTTGAGTATTTAATGGTATCTCTAAATAGAGTATGATTATTATATTATCAATCAATTTAAGAGTATAAATGAAAATATGAAATACATAGATTTATCATATTAAAGATAACATTAATTTCAAAAGAAAAATACCCCATCCATAGAATTTAAAAGTGAAATTACACCTTTATGGCTTTATGCCAAGCTAACCTATCTTTATGCTAAAAGCAAAAGGATTGTGTAAATCTTTATGAGAAAAAGAAAAATAAATATTCCTAAAGACTTTACAGTGAATAAAGCATATGCTCTAGAGATGCTAAACGCACAAAAATTAAAATATGGTCAAGACTCGCAAAAAGATAAAAAAAACAAATCAAAATATATTGTGACATCTAAAGGTCAAAACTGCAATCACTCACTTAGGTTTCGACTTAAAATCCAGACAAATTAAGATGTCTCAAAGAGTACAGATAAAATATGGCAACAACATAATAATTGCTAGCATAAATTAATCACTCAACACTTGATTTCCTTCAAACCATGGGCAAAGTACAAAAATGTTGGATCAGTTGCACCTTCCTTGTAGTAAGCAAACACCAGTGAGCTATCGTCGTGCATGCTCTCTCCGACAAAACTAACATCACAAAAAAAAATATTGAGTTCAGCATTCTAGCAAAAATACTCAAGGACAAGGACATTGTAATGATTGCAATTTCAGCATGAATATAGACAGACAAGGTAAAAACTTTATCAAGAACTAGAATTTTTGGTTCTGAAATTGGAGAATTGTTCAACATATATCTATGAGTAGGAGGACAGAGAGAACTAGGGTTCTTACAATTGAAGATCTTTGATCTTAGAGACGAGATATTTGGTTGCACCCTCAATGGACTTCTTAAACTCCTCTTGCTTTTCAGCATCAAGCTTAGGGGTCAACGTCTTAATATACTTCTTGATGTACCCAATGAATTGCTTCTTGTCAAAAGGAGGTTGCTCCTATACAAAATATGGGACTGCATGAAACCCGAAAATCACCGAAAGCTTAAATAACGCATAAAACTACAAAGAGCAAACCTGAAGCCTGAACGTGTCGACAATGTCAACCACCTTGACAGCTGCATCATCAACACCTTCGTCCTCACCACCTTCAGCTGAAGGGTTTGCCCCAATGTCGACATCAACTGCTCCAGTAACTACCCACTGTGATGCATAAGAAAAATTACAACTCGAGGATCAGATCTCTAGCAGTCTTGTGAAAACAAGCAGATATATAAGGTGATTAAATCCACAAACACAATAGTGCATATTGAAAAGTCTAACCTTTCCCTCGACTTCCCATAGAGCTCCATTCTCGATTTCCTTGTAAGGGAAAGAGTCGGAGAGGAGTTCATCACCTACATAATACAGAGCTAAACAATTAGCCTAATCAAAATATGCATAAAGTTATAGCAACTCAACGAAACCCCAACACCAAAAAAATCTAAATGACTTGAAAACTCGATCTTTCAAGCTTCTATATTATTGGAGAAACACAGTTAAATATGAAATTGTAAATCAGAAAATCATAGTAATTCATTCACAAGCAACCAGGTAATTCATATTTCATGCATGCCCAATCCAAATCATAAAAAGGCCAAAATATTAAACCTTCAGCCAAAAACTAATTTAAAGTAAATCTGTAACTGAAAGGTTTGATATTTTTTTAATCATAAGCTTAATCATAAACCACAAACCAGGTAAAAGAAAGGAGCTTGGCAGCAAAATTCCGTTAAATCAGAAACAGATCTAGCACCAAATTCAATCTAAAAGCTATAATCAAACACCAAAGGAAAAAAAATACAGCATATAAATAGATCTACACATAAAGAACGAAAATCATAAGTTCAAATAATATTGAAAAAGAGAGAATAATTTACCGGTGAGCAAATCTTGATAGACCAACATGATTGCACAATTTCAGCTCTCAATCTAATGAAGGAAATCTAGAGAGAGAGACTGAGAGGGAGGAACTAATTAGTAGAGAGAGAGAGTATATATACAACAACGATGAGGGTTTTGGACTTTCGGGATCGACGCTCTCAATCGAATTACGCGAGTTACACAACCAGACATGGGTTCTCTTTTAATTGCGTTTGTGCCATTACAGTTTTTATGGGCTTGGGCTTCCAATTTTATCTAATGGGCTAGATCCACTAATCAATTTATTGCATCATCATACTACATGGGAGTTAAGTTTTTAGTTACCTCACAATCCGTGGAAAATTTTGTCATATGCGATGTTAATTGTGTACGTTTGATTATATTGTCACAATATAAAATTTTAGATTTTATTTTTTGTTGGTGAATCATGAAATTATAATATACGATTGATCATAATTGAACATATTTTGCAATAGGTATAATCATATGCTAATTACATGAGTTTCTTGTAAGAATTTTCACATTTTTAAATGATCGGTGATCTTTATGTGAAAGTTCACATATTTTTTTCCTGAATATCATGTGTAAAGTTTTGGTTTAAGGTTTTCAGAACAAAGTTTCCAATTGTTTTCATTTTTCTTTTACTGCAAGTGTTTGCGATTTGTAGATATTGTATATAATTGAGATGGTGATTTTTTTAATGATGATTATAAAAATTACTTATGTTTCGTTAATTTAATTAAAAAAACACAGTAATTCGATATGCATTAATTAATAGTACTACATACATAAGATAATTTAAAGTGATAGAAGAGATCGACCGTTTGGATCTTTTGTCTTTGTCTAACGTGCAATTAAAATAATTATTTACAATTAAAATTGAGCAGCTTAATATTGAATATTAATTTTTTTTTGGTAATTAGATTTTATTACCAAAAGCCAAAAGGCTAAGATCCCACGACTTACAAAACAAGAACCACAGCAACACTTAGCAGTGTAAAGCAGTAAACAAGCTATCTAGCTTAGGTTTTAACCTACATCTAACTGCCACCATTAATTGACAACTCCTCACCACCTGTTCCACATTACATTCATGAGCTTGAAATTTCTTTGCATTCCTCTCTTTCCAAACATGATATACCACCGCAGTTAAAACCAAACAATAGAACTGTTGAGAGCTAGTTTTAGAATCACAATTTTGAGACAAAAACTGCTTCACCTCCTCCCATGCAACTGTTGCTCTCCTGATTTTGCCCCAGACCTCCCAAGTATGGCCATCCACATGATGAAAATACATTTTGGAGGAGCTGGATTACTACTGAGAATCTTGTTCCAACCCACTTTCTGCATTGCTCCTCTAAGACACAGATACATCCGTTTAATAGAGAAAGTAGATTTAAAGAGTAAATTCTGACCTTCCCTATTAGATGCCACATATTTCTGAGCTGCAAAGATCTTCTATATCACCCATGATGTTGTTTTTGGTATAGTCATAGACAATAATGGTTGGTTTTTGATGTAGTATCCATGAATCCATCTTACCCATAGCCCGTCCTTAGCTTAAGAAAGACCCCAAAGGAGCTTACACAACGCTGCTTGGTTCCATATCCTCATATCGATAATGTTCCATCCTACTGAAGCTTTTGGAAGTTGGATATGATCCCAAGCTACCAATGCCCGATTTGTAACTCCAGATTTCCCTGCCCATAAGAAAGCTCTACATGTTGATTGAATGATATTTATCATTTTTTGTGGAATAGGATATATTTGACACCAAAAAGACTGCATGCCAAATAATATAGACTTAATAAGTTGTATTCTTCCCGCATAAGACAGTAATTTTGCTGACCAATTATCCACTCGAGAAAGGATCTTTTGGACAAGAGGTTGACATTGAATTATTGACAATTTCCTTGATGATAATGGCACCCCAAGATATTTAAATGGTAAATCTCCCTTGGCCATGCCAAACTCCTGCAAAATTGTTTCTTGTACTGCCATTGAGACTCCCCCAAAATAGATATTGCTCTTGGTTTGGTTTGCTTTTAAACCAGATACATTAAAGAACTTTTGGAAATTACTTAGTAGTTCTCTCATAGATTGAAGGTCTCCTCTGCAAAAGAGAAGTAGGTCATCAGCAAAACTCAACTGAATTAAGCCAAATTTCCTGCATCTTGGATGGAATTTGAATGCCTTGTTCTGTTTTAGCTCTAGCAAATTCTTGTGTAAATATTCCATACAGATAACAAAGAGGTAATGAGATATTGGATCTCCTTGTCTCAATCCTCTCTTTGCTACAAAGGAGGCAGTAAGATCTCCATTACCATTTATAATATAAGATACAGTAGACAAAGAAGCAAAAATCCAGCTCACAAATCTATCAGGGAAGCCCATTTCCAGCATAAGATATCTCAAAAATGGTCATTCTACTGTATCATAAGCCTTTTGAATATCAATTTTCACCATGCTTCTTGGTGAAATACCTTTCCTGCTGTACCCTCTGATGAGTTCATGCCCCAACAGTATGTTGTCAAATAATAATCTCTATTTCACAAAGGCAGCCTGGGTTTCACTAATCAGCATTGGTAAAACTTTCTGTACCTGTTAGCAAGCACTTTAGAGAAAATTTTGTATAAAACTGAACAACATGCAATAGGTCTGAACTCCCTTATAGTGCTAGCATTAGGTTTCTTTGGCAAGAAAGAGATTAGAGCATAGTTTATAGCCTTTGGAAGAAAACCTGAACTCCAAAACTCCTGTACAGCTTCACACACTTCTCCATGAATAACATTCCATGCTTTCTGAAAGAAATACACATTAAACTCGTCAATTCCTGGAGCTTTATGAGCATCCATAGGATGGCCAGCCTAATCTCCTCAGCAGTAAATTCAGCATATAAAGCTTGCTTTTGATGAGAGACTAAAGTATATCCTCTCTGAATAACATCCCTTTCTACCATTGGTAGTGATGGTGCAGCAGTCCCCATTAGATTCACATAAAATTCTCTGGTTTCTTCTTTGATCTCTTGATGAGTTGACATCTTCTACCATCTTCTTTGATAAGAAAAGATATTGCTTGACCTGCTTGTCTGGATTTGGCATATGCATGAAAAAACTTGGTATTCCCATCACCAAGTTTTATCCAATCGATTCTAGCTTTTTGTCTCCAAATATTCTCTTCCACAACACTCCATTTTTCTATCTCAGATAAGACTTTTCTCTCTTCAGAGATAAGACTAGTATTTAGTCTTTCTTCAGTCAAGAGTTTTTGTACTTTACCCAACTTTTGTCTCGGGTAGAATAACTTATCACTTAGCTGTTTATATTGGCAGGTGTTTATATGCTTAAGTGGTGATTTCAGCAATTTTAGCTTTCTCCAGATGTTCAAAAGCTTGTTGACATGGCAAGTTTGAAACCATACTTGGTTTAATCTCAGCATAAACTCTTCATGTTCAACTAAAACATCCAAAATCTGAACGGTGGTTTTCTCCTTAACTGATCGTTGCCTATTTCCAAAAGTAAGGGGCTATGACCAGAGAAACCTCTTTCCAGGATTTGAACTACTACATTTCCAAATCTTGAACACCAAGCTTGATTTGCTATGCACATATCAATCAATGTCAGGATTCTACTATCACCATCTTGGTTATTACACCATGTGTAGTCATCTCCACACATTCTGGATATAGTTCATTCTGAGTGAGATAATCTTTAAAATCTCTAATATCAGATTCTAAGATAGGAGCTCCTTGAAATCTGTCCTCTAGGCTCAGAATTGTGTTAAAATCACCTCCAATGACTAGTGGAATATTGACAATAGCAGCTATACTTGAAATGAACTCCCACAGATCCCTCCTTAATTTTACAGTATTGTATGCATAGACTGCAATCAACTGAAAAGAAAAACCCTCAATCTTATCTTGCACCTCACAATGTATTCATTGGGCCGAGGTAGTTAAACAATTGACCATCACCTTGCTTGGATTCCACCCTATCCATATTCTCCCATTGTAAGCATGATAATAGTTATTTATATAGTTCCATTTCTTGTTTAGTTTATGTGTAATACTTCCAAACTTCCCAGCTTTAACTCTAGTTTCCAAAAGAGCTATAATATCTACTTTATTTCTTTGCATAAAGAGTCTTAGCTCTTTATGCTTGAGGGGTTTGTTACAATCCTTCACATTTCAGATGATGAGCTTCATTTTATCACTGAGGGGATAAGGTCCCCGCCCTTGCTTTGATTTCCTGCATGAATCACTGTTTGAGTTCGCTCATGGAGTGGTGATTTCTCTTTATTTAAATTCACAATACACTCTCCAACTAGAATCTGAGAATATATATGATTTTGGAGCTACATGAATTTTTAGCATTTCCTTGTTCCTTTGGTTGTTGAGGAGCTGGATTTGGAGTAGGGTTTTGTTGCACTTTTGGAATCCATTGCTTCTGGTTTCCTTGTGGAGCTTTTACCTTGATGTTAGCATTACAAATATTAAGTTTTCAAATAAGAATAAATTATTTATTGGACAACTAATTAATCGGCCAAATGAAATTGGTTGTGCTACGCATTTACGGGATCGATGAAAAAATAAATTGATAGCGAGTATTTATATAGGCTCTGAAAGAATAGAGTCTTATTAAAAAGCGATGTATGATAGAAAATTTTATACTAAATATATGAATAAAAATATATAAAATGAAAATTTAAAATAAATAGGAATACCAAATGCAGAGAGATTTAAAATAAATAGGACCTAAAATGAAGGATTGTTTAAGAACATGGCAAGACCGAAACAATTATGGAGGGTAGAATTAAAAAAACTAGCGTATAACCCCTCGAAAATCGACGAGAAATTATATTTAATAAAATTATTAGATAGTGTTAATATGTGAGAGATTAAGAAAAATATTATTTGTTAATTATTTTAGAGTTAAATCATTCGATTATCCAATTTACTAAACTCGTTTAGAATTTATATGCTCTTAAATATATTACAAATTCAATTAAAAAATCATTTTACCACATGTACACGTCTCAAACACATAGTAATGGCTGTTAAAATTTCTAATCTAATCTACCCTCATTCTTCCGATAATTTTCAAAGCTCTATTCTTCTCCGAAATCGATGGGGACAAAATCATATTTGGTTTGGGGGTGGACAGAAATACCGAATCTGCCATATACTGAAGTTATTGTATCGTACCATAACGAAAATACCGAAATTTTCAATATACCGAAATTTTCGGTACGGTATCACCGTACCGAACATTTTTGGTACAATAACAATACAAATTTTCGTGTACCAGCGGTATACCGTACCATATCGAAGATTCGGCATATACCGAAAAGTCGATATATATCGAAATGCCGGTATATACTGACACGATATATACCGTAAATTTACGGTATATACCGAAATACCGTAATATTACTCCCTCCATCCTCCATTAGTATGGTGCGGGGGCCGTGCACAAGTTTTAAGAAAAAGTAGATAAATATGTGGTAGGGATAGTTTAAGTGGAGGAAGAGACCCACTTATGATGTGTTGTTAATTTTTTAGTGGATGAATAAACTTTATTGGAGTAAATATATTGAACTTTTAAGGGTAAAAAGGTAAAAGATATGTCTTGAAATGGAAACACCATACTAACTAGGGACGACTAAAAAAGGAAAGTAACCATACTAACCTGGGACGGAGGGAGTATAATTTATAATTTATAATTTATAAATAAAATTACTAAATTAATACCTAATTATCTATGAATGTTTTATTTATGTTAATTATTTGATTTTCGGTAATAGGTGATTTTCGGTATAATTATAGGTTTTTTTCGGTATATCGGTAATTTCGGTATACCGAACTAGGATACGGTATACCGACAAACGGTATGGTAATGGTATGATTTTTTTCATACCGAAATTTTCGGTATACCGAAAAGCGGTATACCGGAAGGAGCGGTATGATAACGGTATACGGTATGACCGAAAATTTTCGGTATACCGTACCGATCCAGACCTAATTTGGTTCTTAAAGAGATTGTCCCACGTGGATTTTGTTAGAAAATTTAGATGGATCTTTTTTATTGCAAATGCTTTTGGTCGTGATTTACAAAAGGAAAATAATTTTGAAGATCGTCTATAACAATCAAAGTGACCCCAAATACTCTACATTATGAGTTCAACATAAGATTAAAGAAAAAAAATAAGTTGAACTACCAGTTCACAATCATCCCGTCTACACCCCCACGGTTCCGGGTCGGACCGGCTTGTGGACTACAATACTGATTTTGTAGAGAATAACAGTAAAAGCTTAAAAATTAATTTTCAAACTATAAATTTTAAAATGACTAATTTTATTAAACTCGTGAGTTTAACATAAGATTAAAGAGAAAAAATTAGTTGAACCACAACTTCGCAATCATCCCGTCAACCCCCATGGTTCTGACCCAGAATCGGTCCGTTGAGTATATTATTGATTTTGTAGAAAATAATAGTTAAAGATAAAAGAATTAAATTTCAACTATAAATTTAAATTGCATAATTTATTAACTCGTTTAAAATTTATATAGATCCAACTTTAATTAAAAAATGATTGTAATATTCGTTCTTTTCCTTAATTCATTTACTCCCTCCGTCCACGAAATGGTTGTTACATTGTAGATGACACAGGTTTTAAGAAAATGGTAGGTAGTAGTGTATAATAGTGAGTATTATTGTGAGTGGAGTAAAGGTCCCACAATAAATGTGAGTGAAGTAGTTAGAAATATAAGATTAAATGTAATGTATTATGTGGGTCCTACTACTATAAATGGAAGTGACAATCATTTCGTGGATGAATTTAAATGGCAAAAGTAACAACCATTTCGTGGACCGAGGGAGTATATAATAATATTCGCTAATTACTTGAAATCATTTGAATCTATAAATTATGTAAACAATCAAATATTATGATAAAATTTATCAAAATAAAAAATCAAACACATGTCCTTTTATTTAAGTTGTAAAATAGAATTTCTATAAAAAAAAAACATAAAGGAAAATCTCAAGAACCATCCACTATACACAAAATGCAAATTTTAAGATAAATAGAATAAATAATGCAGGATGAGCTACGTGGTAGCCCTAATTAAGGAGTAGGCTCGATACAGCCAACTACGTAATTAGAATTCCAGAAATTCCTTTTCGGGTAAGTTCCGACCCGCACGAAAGGCGTAACGTCTCGCCATGATTCCGCGTCAGAATCGGGCCGTTGACAACGACTTTGATTTATAAGAGCATCTACAATGGGGTTCTTGATAGACCTAGATCTATCCTTGATATTGGTGATTTTGGCTGAGTCCCAATGATTGGATAGACTTAGATAGAAATTTGATAATGGGGGTTGGTATAGACATAGGTTGTTCCTATGATTGGCAATGATTGATTTTAATTTATTTTATTTTGTTAATTTTAATTTAGTTAGAAATGAAAATAATTATAGATTAATAATTACACCATTTTATTAATAATTAATTATAAATTAATTATTTAAAAATTAAAAGCCCACTACCCAATTAAATCCAAAACAAACCCACTAATACCCTATCTCTTCTCTACCACCGTGCCCACCTGTAATACTCCGAACTTTTCTAAGTTCCTAAGTGCGTATTAAATTAAATTAATATGCTTATATGATGAGTTTTGAGTGTTAAAATTTTTCAGGAAATTAAATTTTTCTGTGAAATGACGAAAATGCCATTATGTGCACTAATGTGATTTTTCTCGTTTCGATTATTCGAATCGAGTATGTGATGAATTGTTTGAGTTTACTTATATGAGATCGAGCTTGAGTATGAATTTCGGAATTTTCTGAAAACTTTGAAATTTAGATGAATAGTAACGTAAATCGAGAAAATACTATTCATCAACCGACTCAAAATTTAGTCTAATTAGTTTCATTGGAAACTAGAATTTATTTTAAGACTTTTGAGATAATTCGGAGAATTTTCCGAGCTCATTAGAATAAGCTTTAAAAATAAATTGCTTAACGACTCGTTTAACCGAATAGTTTTTATGAACTTACTCGTTAGAAGGAATCTTAGCATAAAAATTAGATCATTGAATTCCTTAAATTATTTTGGGAGATAAGAGACAAATTAGAGAGAATTTTGACATCGAGAAAGAGACGAGAAGGTTATAAAAAGTTTGAGGGAATAAAATGAAATAACGGGGATATTCTCTATTGGAAAACTTTTATTTCCGGGGATAATTAGCAGTTAAAAACTGCATGCCTGTCCAAAATAGTAACTTAATATCCTATAATACTCTCATTAGAGAGAGTGAACCCTACTTTCCCTCTCATTCACCCACACATGGTACTCTCTCCCTCTCTCAAATCTTCTCTTGGATTCTCTCCTCTCTCTCTCTCCAATCTCTCAAGATTTTCCACATGTTAAATGCCTCACCTCACTCTACCAACTTGCATCCATCCTTATCAACTTATTTATCCATCTCTTCACCCTCAATTCGTTCACCACTCTCACTTGGAGAGTGAGCACACTCTCTTATCTTTACTTAAGTGAAGTAGCACGCAAGTTTCAAACTTGGTTCTCATTCATGCATCTATTTCTCTCTCATATCTTTGCATATCTTGCAAGATATATTATGTAAGAGATTCATTCCCCCTGTGCCATAATCATAAGTTCATCCTTATCTCTCCATTTCTCCCAACCGAAGAAAGAAACCGCAGCCAACTCTATCTCTCTCCTTCGACTACCTCACTGCCGAGGGTAGTCTTGTGGCAGCAAACCAACAGTTTGCAGCTGCTATCACCCTTCATCATCGCCTCCTCTTCACCATAACAACTAAGAGATCCTCCCCTACATCTTTATCATCATCCTCCTGCCTTGAAAGTCGAAGAAAACCAGCTGCACAGCTCGATCCCTTCACAGCCGAGCAACAGATTTTCATCACCATCTTCGACAGTTTTCTTCCATGCATATACACCTCTTCATCGATGAAATCATGCAACCTAGCTAGAGGATTCTTTGATGTGATCATCTCCTCTATATTCAAGATCATTTAAGAAGTAAGTTCCATCTATTTCATTTCATTTTCAAGCTTGAAACAAGCTTAGATCATCACTCTATTCCATTGATTTTCATGGAAAGAAATAAGGGTTTGTTCCTTATTTTAAAAGAAATGATCTAGATCCCCTTGTATATTGTTTCATGCAAGGAAAGGAGTTCTAATCCATCATCTTCCATCCTCCAATCATCCAAAAATTCAAGCCAAAGAAGAAGCTAAAGTATTTATTTAAGTATGATTTCCATTTATTCATAAGATGTATATATGTAAATCTAAACCAAGAAAAGAAGGGAAAGATGCATGTTTACTTTATGTTTAGGCAAACCTTAGGATTATGATGATGAGATGATGATTAACATGAAGTCTAAGAGATGATTTAGGACTTAAAATGATAAAATAACCTAAGTAGGTTAAAAAGCCGTAAAATCGATTATTAAGAAAAAAAAATAGGGAAAATAATTTCTTGATGAGTTTTGGTGTTTATTTCGTGATTTGATGATCATATATGCTTAATGTTATTTTTCATGTGATTTATATGCAGATATGTATTTATGTGAATTTTTGGTGAATTTATTGAATTTTTAACGAATTTAATTCATTAAAAATAGTAGAAATATGGGAAAAATATGATTTCTAAATTTTATGAGTTTGATGATGTTTATAAGCATGATGATACATTAAAATATGATTTATATGTGTTTTATGATGAGATATGAATTTTTATGAAATTGCTTGAAAATTTCTAATTATGCCTAGAAATTAAGAAAAATGATTTATGTTGATTTTTGATGAAATATGATGATATTGATAAAGATTATGATACTATGATGTGTTAGAAAATTTTTGAATAAATGTTTAGCATGAAAATTTGAAGATATGATATTTAGTAATTTTTATTGATTTTAATGAGCTAATAATAGAATGAAATAGAGAAAAATAGAGAAAAATGAAATATGATGTTCTTGATGAACATATGAGTTTTTGAAGATATATTCTTCAAGTTCTTGATAGAAATTTGAAGATTTAAAGATGATTTAAATTAATTAGAAGAATAATTAGTTATTGTTATTTTTTTTCGAAAAAAATAAATATAATATATAAGTTGAGAGAAATTTCATAGAAATGAAATTTAAGAAGAAAATGATATGATAAGTTTATTCTTGAATGAATTGAGATGAAATTGATATATATATATATATATATATATATATATATATATATTTTATAAAGGAAAAATATTGAGAAAAAGGAAATAAATGTAAGATTGAGTTTATAGAAAAATGAGTCAATGAATATTGATGATATTAGAATGATGTTAAAAGAAAGTGATATATATATATTACATGAGTTTATGATTAGTAATGAAAGAAATAAAATAGAAATATTAATATTAATATTTGAGTTTTAAAAAGAGAAATAATAGAAAATGAGATTTTCTATTAGAAATGAATTAGAAGTTTTGAATATGAGTTAAGTTAGAATGCTCGTAATAGAAATCATTTGATAAATGAGAAATTGATAGAATTATTATTATTAAATAATAATAGAATAATTGTTTTAAATAGAATATTTTCATGGAAAATGAAAATATTTGAGTAATGTGAAATTTAACGTAATGTTTACGTGATGATCATGTGCTTGAGTATGTTATGAATGCTATGAATGCTTAAGTGTTTTAAACGAGTTGTTTATCGAGCATGAAAGTGTTAGAAATTGAAAAAAATGAGATAAAGATCTTATATTATGTGAAAATAATGAAATTCTGTTTAGAAATATTTTTATGATGAATGATTGATGTCATATAACGTGCTAAGTGATTCGATGTTATTATTTGAGTAGAAATAAGCAACTATACTTTTTGAATTGCTTAAAAACGAGTTAAAATGTAGAAGTTATCGAGCAGTAGAGCTTCGATACGAAAAACCGAGTTTTTATAAAATAAAAACGAAAATAGAGTTTTAAATAAAGAAAAGATAAAATAATGAATATTTTAATCTAAAGTATAAGTTGAGCATTAAATACGTATAAGTATAAGTCTGAGTTAAGTAATGAGTACGTATGAGAATACAAATTTTGAGAAAAGTTATATATGTATATAAATACATATTTGTATGTATATGATTACGTATTTTGAACGTATATTAATACATATTTTATATGTGTATAAGTACGTATTTCGTATGAATGTGAGTATGTATTTCATACGAGTATAAGTAATGTATTTTGTATATATACAAGTACGTATTTTGCATGTATATGAGTATATATTTTAAGGAAATGTATATACGTATTTGACTACGTATTTTAAAGAAAATAATATCGTATAAGGATACGTATTTTGAAAGATAATGACGTATTTTGAGTCAAGAAATACGAAGTTGAAGTTTGAATATTAAATTCAAAAATGATTATTATTTGAGTTTAACAAAATAATTTTCGTTAGAGTTTGAAGTTATAAGTTTTCAAAAATTAAAAGTCGAGCAATAATGAGTTAATATGAGACTGTGTTTAAGATGTGACGTATTTTTGAAGTTTCAATATTAGATTGTGATCATGTGATTGAGTATGATGACGATGTTTGAGTTATGATGTGAGTACATGTTTGTGATGTGAACGTTGAAGTGAACGTTTGATTGTCAACGTGAATGTCTGATTATTGAGATAAGTGCTCAACTATGAATGAATGATGTGTGATGTTATTAGTTGAGATGTGATGTTATGATTCACTGAAATCATATAACTTAAATTCATGAAGATAAGACGATTTGATTAGTAACGTATCGATTTACATGAAGTTTGAGAAGTAACGAGAATCTAAGTTTGAGAAATTATTAGAAACCAAGTAAAGACGATAAGCAGAGAAATCGAGAAAGTTATCGAGGTAGAGAAGTTTAATTAAGTTAAGAAAGACGCGAGTCAAGTTGAAGTCCTTCAGTCGAGCCCTAAGTCTATTTTACGTTTTATGAGATAGTAATCTTGTTTTTATTCGATGATATTCATGAAGGACCGAGCGGGACTGACGAGTAGTCAAGAAGCGTAAAGAGTAAGCAACCTCGACCTAATATACCAGAAGTCAGGTGGGCTTTCTGAACTAAAATCAAATGATGAATGCGCTTACTATTTATGTATTATGTGAGCTTTTCAAATTGATTAACTTGCCTAAATGTTCTAAATGTTTTGGTATGCAATCATCTACGTGTTATAGTTGTTGATGGTCCTGTGGACGCATGGGATACAGGTCCTGTGGACGCAGAGGATAGTGGTCCTGTAAGATACGGGACAATGCATGCATTAGGTGACTGTAAGCTTTACTTCGGTATAACTGGTCACGGTGTTCGAGAAGGAGGCCTACTTCTCGACACTACAGTAAAATCAGTTGTAGATTGATTCATACCTGAGTATAAATGTCTGCAGACGATTTCAGAAAAATATGAAAATGTTTTTATGGCTGTCACAAGTGGTAAACTATTTTTAAACGATTATGTATTTAACCCTTGTGATGCAGCAAAAGAGGCAAGTCTAATCTTATAGCTCTAATGAGCAGAGTTTTAAATATTTTTGGCATGTGTTCACTGAGTACGAAGTACTCTCGCCCTGCATGTTATTTCTAAAACGTGCAGGTTAGCTTGGATGAGAAGGGTGTGGTGTGCTTAGGCGGCTCATTATTAATATAATCTATTTTGGAAGTTTGGCTTGAGGTTATGTGTCTTCATACATATAGCATTTGAACTTGAGTAGTTGTTTATGTTCCGCTGCAACACTGTTATTCTGTTGTTGTTGACTGTATGCTCGAAATTATTCCATGTTTGTCTTCCAATTCTGCAAGACTTGGATTACTAAACCATTTATTATATTTTGAAGTCGATGTACATTATTCGTGCTCGTTTATTTTGAAAATTCCTTGAAAGCTTGTTGGTATTTGATAATGTTTATTGTTGACTACCCTCGTTTCCGAGCATGATTTCTTGATCGAGTCGAGTTTATTTGATGGTTTCTCCTTCACACTCCAATGGAGTCTGGTCGTTCCTACACACCGGATTTCGGGCTGTGACACCACCATACCCATCTTCTTCTTCCCCACTTCTTCTTTTTCTTCTTCTTTTTCTTCTTCTTCTTCTCAACACCTCTACGATTATAAATTATGAAAAGTTGAAAATCTAACTACTAATAACGTAAAAATTTATTCATAGATGACGATTCTATATTTTCGAAAATAATGAATAAATGAAAATTTTAAATAAAATAAGAATAAATAATAGAGGTGTGCCACGTGGGATACCGAGTTGAGGTACCCTTCAGTTGGGAATTAGCTCGTCTACCTAATTGATTGACAAATGAAAAATTAATTATTTTTTTATCTAATTAAAAAATTATTAGACTACTTTAAATTTTAATTCGGTCAACCAATAAATTAGCCAAATAATTTGGAACCATTTTATTCGGCCAAATAATAAATTAGTTCCCTACAATTTTTTTTTTATTAGGCCAACTAATAGATTGGCCAAATTAAATTAAAATAAAATATAAAATTATATATAGTTATTTATTCGGCCGACTAATAATTAAATTGACCAAATAAAACTGGTGGAGCAAAAGATGAGAAAATACACATCGATTCTAAGTAGTTATAGACTTTTGAATAGGTGAAGTTTTATTGAAAAACCGATGTGGAACACAAGATTTTAGTAGATATTTAAAATCTATTATTCTATATTTAAAAATTTGAAAATTTGAAAATTTAGATAAATAGGAATGAATGATTAAGAGGGGTGACACGTAGAATTTTTTCAAAAGAAGAATTATTTTCCTTTTAGTAATACTAGTGTATAGCCCGTCGAAAATCGAGGGGAAATTATTATTTAATAAAAATTAATAAAATCTAATATTTGATAGTATAAGAAATGTATTGTTTATTAATTATTTTTTAATTTTTTAAGTAATATTCATAAAAAAATTCAAATCTTATTTGCACTCATTTTATAAATAATTTTTAAAGTCCTTTTTTCTTTTCGAAACTGAACAAAAGCTATTTGCTTCTCAAAGAAATTGTTTGTGGTGATTTTTGTCTAAAAGAAATAAAGGTGACTTTAAATATCCTTATTTTATGAGTTTAATATAAAATTTTAAAATATACTCCCGCTGGTACTGAATCGGCCCCTCTACGCGCACAAATATGGGTCAGAATTGGCCCGTTGACAACTGTTATTAATTTGTATGCCAATTTTCCTATAAATTCGACGTTTTTCAATGAAGACGATTAATCAAACAATTCGAGAGAGTGTGTTAAGATTATTCAAACATGTTTGAAATTTATATACCCGTTCTTATTTCAATTAAAAAATTAGTCATATGCGTTCCTCTATAAAAAAAATCCGTACAACAATACTCGTCGGTTGAGAATTGACCCATCTACCGCCATTATTCCGGGTGAGAACCAGCCCGTTGACCACAACTCGGGTTTATAAGTGTGTAATTTATGAAACTGGTTTACAATTTATATAGACCCTAAATTTAATTAAAAAAATTGATCGATTATTTGTTCTCGTCGTTAACCGTATAGCAATATTCGCTAATTACAATTATAAAATATGCAACGATGAAAACTCAACTACAAATAACATAAAAAATTATTAATGGATGACGATTCTAGATATTAAGAAAATATATGGAAAAAATGCATAAAATAAAAAATTTTCCGAGTTGAGGTAGGTTGGAAATTGGTCCGTCTACTGGCACGGTTCCGGGTCGGAATCAGCCCGTTGATCACGGTTTTAATTTATAAGTGTGTAATTTATGAACCTCATTTAGAATTTATATACCCCCAAAATTTAATAAAAAAATTTGATTGTACTATTCATTCTCGTCCTTAACTGTATAGTAATATTCACTAATTAGTTTTATGAATAATGCAAAGTTGGAAACTTAGCTACAATTAATGTAAAAATTAAGTCATGGATGACGATTCTAGATTTTTAGAAAATATAAGGAAAAAATGCATAAAATGAAAAATTTAAAATAAATAAGAGTAAAGAAGGAGATGTGCCATGTGGGATCCCGAATTGAGGTACACGTCGGCTGGGAATCGACTCGCGCGTCTACCTAATTAATTTTGGCCAAATTAAAATTAATTATTTTTTATCAAAATAAAAATTATTAGACTCTTTCAAATTTTAATTCAAGCAACCAATAAATTAGCCAAATTATTTTACAACCATTTATTCGGCCAACTAATAAATTGGTCTCTACAAAAAATATTTATTTATTCGGCCAAATTAAATTAAATTATATTACCTATAAAAGTATAGTTATTTATTCGGTCAACTAATAAATAAATTGGTCAAATAAAATTGGTGGTGCAAAAGATAAGAACATACACATTGATTCCAGATTTTTATAGGCTTTTCAATGAGTGAAGTTTCATTGAAAAATCGATGTGGAACACAATATTTTAGTAGATATTTACGATCTATTATTTTATATTTAAAAATTAAAAAATCTAAGAATATATAATAAATAGCTGGAATTTTTGTCCACACTCCACATAGGGAAAAAAAAGATTTCTAACACTTTCTAATAATATTCACTCTATCAACGACTATTGGCCATATTTCATTATTTCAATTCATTAGAAATTTTAGGATAATAATAATGATAAGGAAATTTGCTGTAAATTTCTCGTTTCCATATTTATGATTGAGGCAAATGATGATATGTTATTAGGGTACAAGATAATAACAAATTTTGTCAAAAGTTCATTGTTGACAAAAATTGGATAAAATTGTACCCAATTTGACTGAAATACCCTTATAGAGTAGTGGGGGTGTACGGTTAATATTCAAACAAAATTAATTGCATTTTCCTCTCTCTTCCCTCTCATTCTCTCTCCCGCTTTTCTCTCTCTCTATTCTCTTCTCACCCGCAATAATTCCTCTTCCTCTCAACCCTATTTCCGCCGTCAACCTCTCTCCGCCGTCAAACTCGTACTACCATTTCCTATATGGCGCCGCGGACGAAGAAACCAAGAACCGCCGAACCAGCGGCGGAAACAAACCTAGAAGCGGCGGCGACGAGCAAACCCGCGCCGACCAAGCCGAGCAAAACCGCCGCGAGCAAGCCTACCAAAGCCGCGACGAAGAAGAGCAAAGCCGCGACGCCGACCAAAGCCGCGACGACGACCAAAGCCGCCACAAAAACTAGGTCTAAACGGACCGAAATTTCTCCTCTAGCGCGCGAACAAACGCCGCTGCGCGAACAGATGCCACCGCAAGACGAAGAAGTACATTCTATGCCGCCGCGCGAAGAAGAAGAACAACAGTCGTCGCCGCCGCGCAAAGAGCCCGAAGCACAGTCGTCGCCGCCGTGCAATGAGCCAGAAGCACAGTCGTCGCCGCCGCGGGAAGATGAAGAAGAACAGTCGTCGTCGTCGCACGAAGAGGAGGAAGAAACGGACGAAGCCGGTGAAGAAGATGTTTTTGCAGATTTGCCGGTAAGTTTTCCAGATCTGAAAGTTATGGTGGTTGCATATTTGATTATCACTTGATTTCTTCGCAAGTTTAATATGTTTTGAATGTCAATTGCGTACCTAGTTTGTTGAGTAGAATGAAAATTAGGGTACAATTTATAATTTGGGGGAATATTGAACTGGTACACCTGGTACGTTTTGTGAAATAGGTACAAGTAATTCAAGATATGTAATTTCTGGAATTGAGCATAGCTTGTTGTTGAATTTCTAAGATTGTTTATGCATGATATATTTTGCATTCAATTCATGTGAATATGGCATTGTCTGGTTAAAATTGATACGATTTTGTAAATGCGTACCCAATTCCGAAGCATATAAGTTGCAACTTGGTAAGTATTTGCAAATACGTACCAGGAAAACTAGTGTGTTTCTAGTACACTCGGTATGCATTTTGAAAAATGTACCGAGTGTACCAGTAATTCATTATTTTCAAGTACATATTTGCAAATGCGTACCTACATGACAAGTACATTAGGTACACATTAGTAAAAACGTACCAAGTGTACCAGGAATTTTAGTACGTATTTGTAAAAGTTTACCACTTTTACCAAGCAGATTATGACTAAACAGTGAATATGTATTTGTTATTGAATTGTTTTCTGTCTTATTGCAGCACAACTGGACATACAAGAGGTTAGAGCTTGCCACCTTGAAAAGCAAGGTGATGACTCATGGTTATGAGTCACTTATTTTAGACATTCGAGGATGCCTCGTTGCAAGTGGAAACTCAACATTGGAGAAGCTGAAGCAGTCCTGCCTCGGGCACTTTATGGGTATGGAGGACTTTAACACGCGATTGGGGAAGGCCATACACTGGATGATGCTTCGTCAAGTGGAGTCGTTCCTCGAGTATGATGAATCAGCTGTTTGGTTCAAGGTTGATGGGAAGTTGTTGCGCTTCTCCAGATCAGAATTTGCATTGGTGAGCGGGCTGAGATTTGGCCCTGCAGAATTCAACTCATACGCCAACCACACTATATCGCGATCCTTGTTGTACACCAAACTCTTCGGCAACGAAATGGTCACCCCTGCAGAGATGTGGACACCATTTAAGAACAAGAAGTTTTTTCACAATGAATCTGTTATCAAGATTAGCACCGATGACTACTTGAAATTGGCCAAAATTCTGTTGGCAGCGTCGTACGTCCTGGACTATGAGAATGCCAAGAAAAAAATTCCGGATTGGGTATGGGTCTTGGTTGAAGACGAGGAAGCTTAGGAGAAATTCCCCTGGGGCAGTTTCTCTTTTCAGATGGTTGTCGATTCTTTTAAGCATATCGACATAGAAGATAAAAAAACAAATCCGACATCGCTTACCACATTCGAGGCTGCAGCGTCGCTTTATTGGTAAGTTTATGAATGGTAAAATTGGTACTGATTGGACGATTTTTTAATTACACATTTACAAAATCGTACCAAGTTTCCAAATATAAGTATAAGCTATTGAAAATCTTGGTACGATTTTATAATTACGTACCAAACGTAACAGTTTAATACTAGTAACTCGGTAAGCAATTACAAAATTGTACCAAGTTTCCAAATATAAGTAGAAGCTATTGGAAATCTTAGTATGATTTTATAATTACGTACCAAACGTAACAGTTTAATACTGGCAAACTCGGTAAGCAATTATAAAATCGTACTAAGTTTCCAAATATAAGTATAAGCTATTGGAAATCTTGGCACGATTTTATAGTTACGTACCAAACGTAACAATTTAATACTGGTAAACTCGGTAAGCAATTAGAAAATCGTACCAAGTTTCTAAATATAAGTATAAGCTATTGAAAATCTTGGTACGATTTTATAATTACGTACCAAACATAACAGTTTAATACTGGTTAACTCGGTACGCATTTAAAAAAGCGTACCAAGATTACCAAGTAAACCTAATGTATCTTGTTTATAATTACATACTAAAAAAAATTATTTATTAAATAGGGTTGGATATTTGAGGCTGTGGCGGCGATAGGAAAGAAGATGGCATTGAGGTCCACCGAGAAGAAATTGCCTCGGATGTTGAGGTACAGATTCCTCAGAGACACAGAAATCCCTCCAGAGGAAAAGATAAAATTGGTAAGATTTTTTCTTACATCTAATATAATTTTAGTAAAATTTGGTATGCATTCACAAATACGTACCACTTTTACCAGTGTCAAAGTGCTACATTTGGTACACACTCACAAATGCATACCAAGTGTGCATAGATATATTGGTAAACTTAGTACGTAATTATAAATGCGTACCAAGTGTACCAAGCTAAACGAGAAGTTTATTATGTACACTCGGTACGTAATAGGTATTTTGTACTGAGATTACTTAAATAAATTGGTAAACTCAGTACGCAATTGTCATTGCGTACCAAGTGTACCAAGTTTACCGGCAATTTGTATAACATATTCTATCCTTGTCAGAATCTTCGACAGGAGCTGAAGCCCTTCAATGATGAGAAGAAAACACCGTATTGGCTATCTCTTCAAAACGACTCAGATTTCGGCAAGTTTGCATTTGAGTATGATCCAAACGATGCCAAAAAAAAAGAGAAAAAGAGAAATAGCTGACAATGGTGGGGATGATGAACAACCTGATGCCAATGAAGATGATGAAGACACTCATCCTCCTCCTCCGCATACCAACACTGCATCCACTTCCACCGCTCCTTCTGCCGCCAATACTGCTTCCTCTGTCCTTGTCACCTTAATGCAAGGGCTGGAGAGAGCGGTTCTTGTGAGAGAGATAGCTGAGGCAGCAGCAAATATGCTGATATCATGGCTAACGGATGAAAGGCAACAACTCGCGAAGGATGTTGGAAACTATGTTCTTAACAAGCTCCAAGAAGAAGGGATAGTCCAACCCTTCACGAGTGCACATTATACATCTCCAGCCTCTCCACAAACTGACATCGAACCCAACTCCGGCAGCATCCCCGTGGATGTGGATGTCGAGAGGAAAAGCACAGAGAAAGAGAAACAGGAGGCAGCAGCTAGGAGAAGCGCGGAAAAAGAGGAACATGAGGCAGCAGCTGGGAAAAGCAAAAAGACGAGCATGGAGAAGGAGGGAGGAGCACCAGAAGAGGAAGCTGGACTGAAAGAGGATGATGGAGCAGGCAGATGATGATAAGGTACAAGATACATCTTGAGTTGATGCATAACAATATTTGAACAATTTGATGGTGGGATAACTTAAACAATTTGAAATTTTATTTTTCATGTTGTGAACAATTTAAATTTATGTTCCTATTTATTTGATGTTGTTGTAATCGAATTTGTAATACATTGGATGCATTATTTTTCATCATTTGATATGTATTGTAATTGGGTACGCATGGTACGATATATAAAATCGTACTTGTTTTGACGCGTACGCATGGTACGTTTTTCAGAAAAACGTACAATGCGTACAAACAAACATTTGTTAAAAAAAGTACCGAGTGTACCGAGTTTACAATACAAATCTAGTACGAAATTAGGAAAAACGTACCAACAATTCTCTTTTCTCAAGCAGGGCCCTGAACAGGCAGGAGATCAATTTTCCGACACTCAAATCAACATGTTGTGGGACACCTTCCTGGAAGGTGATCAATTTACAGCTCTGCAACAGAAAATTCTTCAATCATCTACAGCTTCAACTGGACCATTCGAACAATATCCACAATTTCAAGCTCCACAAGGTGCTCAAGCTCCACAAGGTCCACCTCCACAAGACCAGGTACAACAAGTTCCAGCTCCACCACAAGATCCACCAGCACCACAACCCGCAGCTCAACAAGCTCAAGCTCCTAGAATGACGGTACGCATCTTGAATCCAAGGCTAATTCGAAGAAGATTTCCAGCTCTACCTCTACGCAGTCCATTTCTCCCGGATGACGTGCGACCAGCCCGTCACACATTTGAGAATTGGTTGAACTAAGAGGATATGGCAACGTAAGTTAAATTTTTCATCTTAAAATATCAAAGTTTACACGTTTAATACGTATACTTTTGTAAAAACGTACCAGGTGTACCAGTGTAGAATTGGTAAACTGGGTACAATTTGGTCAATGCGTACCTGGTGTACCAGAGTATATTTGGTAAACTTGGTACGATTTTGGAAAAACGTACCAGGTGTACCATTTTGCATTTGATAAACTCGGTACGATTTTGTAAAAACGTACCAGGTGTACCAGTGTACAATTGGTAAACTCGGCACGATTTTATCAATGCGTACCAAGTTTAATTAATATAATATTCATTAAAAACAGTTTGAATGTCGGAGCCTTTTGTGGTGTTGAGAAGACCTTTTTCCAGTCTATCATGGATCCAACAGGACAGCTCGACATAGAACACATTGAGGCTTACCTTGCTGTTCTCGTGGCAAATCCTACAATGGCCGGATTATAAGAAGCTGACCCGAAGATTGCCGTGACATCTTGTTATTTTATGGTAAATTCAACCATTTAAACTGATTTTAATTGTTTACAGTATTACTTCTACACAGATTACATATATATATATATATATATATATATATATATATATATTTCTTACACTTATTTGTAGGAAACGGTGGATAATGTGTTCGACTCGGTCAATCTACCTAAGAGACCCAATCCCTTTGATCCGTACGATCACAAGATCTTTAACCCGAATGTTGAAGAGGTCTTCCCCGAAGATGAAATGAATATGTTGCTTTTGTTTGCCGAAGCAGCTCGGCCAGCATGGGGGGGAGAACGTAAGGCCTTGGGTTGACTGCGACAAGGTACGATTTTATTGACACGTAACAATAAATCTAAGTACACTCGATACGCATTGCTAAAATCGTACTAGTTTTACCAAATGCATGTATGGTATACACGGTACGATATTATAAATGCGTATCGAGTGTACCTGGTTTTCCAGTACGTATTTTCAATAACGTACAATGTTTCATTTTTTTTAGGTAGTTGCATTGTGTTTCTATAAGGAACACTGGGGTACCCTGTTGATAGATCTCAAAAAACAAAAGATAACTCTCTATGACTCGAAAGAACATACATTTGAGGACCACCATTTTGATAACCGACGAGATCTATTTCTGCCAATGACAAGAACGATGCCACAAATCATGAAGACTATTGGATATTACCGAGAGCATCGCATCAAGGACCCACAATTCAGCCAGTGGGAATTATGCTTTCCTCCAAAGAAGGGCCAGAAGAGAAACAAATTCCAGCAAGATAATGGATATGATTGTAGCCTCTATGCACTCAAATATGTGGAGCAACTCATCTCAAAAAATCTAATAACAATGCGAAGATGTTTGGAACAGCGTGAAGACCGGGTGGAGTACAGAAACCACATAGCAAGGACCATTTATGCCCATAGCACGCAGGAAGTGACACCGGAAGTCATGGATTTCGATGGAGTCAATGAAGGCAATGAAGACAATGAATGAACAGTGAATTGATGTTAATATTTTGTGCAAAATGGATAGTATTTTGTCAATTCATACACATTAGTATATTTTGAATGTGTATTTTGGATAACTATTAGCATATGCTACTGATGCTTTGTATATTTTTGATCTTTATTAGTATTATGCATAAGATAAGTATGTAATTGCATTATGGTACGCACGGTATGCAAATATAATTTTGTTACAGTTTTTCTAGTACGCAAGGTAAGCAATTAAACAAAACGTACCAAGATTTACTTGAACACTTGGTACGCATTTCGTAATGCGTACCAAATTTTGATAAGCACGCACTTGTAAATGCGTACCAGGTGTATCGCATCCAAACTTGGTACGCCGGTACGTTTTTAGTCAAGTTCATAACAGTTTTTATAGTACGCAATGTAATCAATTAAACAAAACATACCAAGATTTACTTAAAAACGTCCCAATAATTACAATAATATTTGATACAATATTAATAAAAACGTCATAAATTTCAAACAAAAACCTTGACAAACAGTACACATCTAATAAAAAATAATAAATCTCCAATTATCAACCAAATCTATGTGGATCTTGACATGTTTGGCAAGTATGACCCGCAACACCACAAATACCATATTTCTTCGTTTTGCGGGTTCTCGTTTTGATGCTTGGTTGGTTGCTACTCCCTTCTTCTTCCGGATTAATCAAACGACGTCTTAGAGGGCATGTACTCATATAATGACATTTCTCATGACACCACAAACACCCTCGATTGCGTTTAGTATGAGATCCAGTTGGAATCCTCTTTTTACGCGGTCATCCAGCTTGCTTAGGTTCCTTAGGTGTAAGAACAATCCTTGAAGCAACATGTGGCGGCACACACCACGAATCTTTATCCGGAATAGGCATCACATCATCAACATAAATCTCACGCCACGTCGCAGTAGAATAATATTCATGCACATATGATAGTGGGGATTCCTTCTTAAACCTAAAAATGTGTAAAAATTAAAACTTTGTCGAAGGAAAACATGGTACGTAATTAAAACTGCGTACTAGGTGTACCGCATCAAAACTTGCAAACTTGGTACGCATTGGGTAATGCGTACCGGCGTACCAAGTTATGACGATCAAACTTGGTACGTAATTGTAAATGCGTACCGAGTTTGCTCGTCAGGTACTATATTGGATTTGAATCAGATTTCGGATTAGAACTTGGTACGCCGGTACGTTTTTAGCCAAAGCGTACCGGCCTACCAAGTTCTGACGAGCAAACTTGGTACGTAATTGTAACTACGTACCAAGTGTACCACATCAGAACTTCCTAAGCAGGTACGCATTGATCAAAGCGTACCTGTGTACCAAGTTTTCATGCGGTACACTTAGTACGCAATGATCAAAGCGTACCAGGTGTACTAAGATGTTTTGGTAAAATAGGTACGAATATACAAATAATACCAACACATAAAACTTCAACTTCACCTGATTGCTGCTGTAGCGTGAGAGCAAGGTATTAAGTCCAGATCCCATGTCCGACATGAACTCTTCCTGGAAGCAACATCAACAACATTGCTCTTTGCTCCAGAAATGACATTAAACTTCGTATCAGATATCGGTTCAACTCTCATCACGCGCCCCGCCTCGACAGCTATACCTAATTCCCTTGTTGCGCATACCAATAATTCTTCATTTCTAGATCCAGATTTTGTACGCCGCTGGAAGAATCAAGATTGCACAAGATTACGATAGTATTCTAGAAGAAAACATGCAGGAAGTTTTCTAGCCCACCGAAGTATTAAATTTATATTCTCTACAGCGTTGGATGTACCAAACCCAAACTTCCGCACGGGGCACATCATCTGCTCGGACCAATACTCATAAGCTTTTCATAGCTATCACGAGAGGCCTTCTTCAAATTTTTCATGTACTCCTCATAATCCTTTACTCTGTAAGCATTGGCAGCAAGATGGAATAGATCAGTCACAACGGTACCCCAAATCTTCAGGTTACCCTGTATATGAAACGTACAAAGATCATGAGGTATGCCAGGATAAACTCGATCAATAGCATTCTTGATACTCAGATGCTGATCAGAAACTATCATAAAATCCGGAGGGCAACCAAACGTCCGACGTACATGCTCCAAAAATCACGACCAAGATGAAGTATCCTCCACATCACCAATACCAAATGCTAATGGAACAATCTGTTCATTAGCATCCTTCGTAGCTGTGACAAATAAAATACCCTTGTATTTCCCTTTCAAGTGTGTGCCGTCAATGATAATCACGGGCCGACATGCACGAAAAGCTCTTATGCACGCAAAGAGGGCAAAGTAACAATATTGAAACAAACCGTCTGGACAAGTCTGAAGGTCCACAATTGAACTTGAATTCATCTGCTCCAACATGTATAAGAACTTGGGAATCATCTAAAAAAATTTATCTCAATTAATACAAATAATCACTGAAAGTACACTCGGTAAACATGGTACGCTTTTGAAAAGACGTACCGAATGTACCAGTAATATAGTTGCAAACTAGGTACGCGTTTAAAAAAACGTACCAATCGTACCAAGATAATTGGTAAAACTTGGTACGTTTTTAGAAATACGTAACATCATATATTAGCATGGTACACTAGGTACGCAATAGTAATCTCGTACCAAGTTTGCAAGTGTATTACCGGTACACTGAGTACAATTTTGTAAAATCGTACCATGTGTACCGTTAAAACAGTCGCAAACCTGGTACGAAATTTCAAAACCGTACCAAAATTACCAATAATAATTAGACGACACTAATATAGAAAAGGATAGAGAAACCTGAAATGAATTATTCGCATCGCCAAATGAGAGTTCAAGAGCGTGGTTCTTACCAGTCAAAGCAGTAGAATATTTTACATTCACACCAAATTCCCTTCGTATCTGTGATTGAATATCCTTTGGCCTAAGACACGAACCATCTTTCCTAAAATTTGGGTCAAGGTGTGCAGCAACAACTCTAGATGAAACCTTAGGATTAGTGTAATATCTCAAATCATCCACACAAGAGTGACGAGTGAAGAGATTGATACGCCACAAATTAGATGTTGCACTTGCTCGCATCTTAAACTAACATCGTTCTACGAATTTGCATTTCACATGGTAGTACACCTTGTTTGATCGAATCGTTTTACACTCGAGATGCTTTTTCATGTGATATAAACCAAGAGCTAACTTCATTTTCTTCTTTTCGACAAAAGTACCACCCCGAACAAGCTCCTCCACACGCACACCGGTGCAACTACTTGATCCGACGGGAGAGATGCTTGTTGGGCTGCACCAGGAACAACCCACAAATGTTGTCCTACACTATTTTCATTACCCACATCGCTATTACCATCCACATTGTTATTACCAACATCATGGTCATCATTCTCACCAATGCCGGTAAAACCCAACTCATTACAAGCAACATCAAAATTGTTCTGGTCTTCATTCTGCACACCACCATCAATTAAAGGACTCCTCC
Source organism: Schizonepeta tenuifolia (assembly GCA_029490685.1). Lineage (NCBI taxonomy): Eukaryota > Viridiplantae > Streptophyta > Magnoliopsida > Lamiales > Lamiaceae > Schizonepeta > Schizonepeta tenuifolia. Next base: position 20,635,245 of record CM055959.1, read on the forward strand.
TATTATGAGATTCATCAATCATGGGAGAAACCGCCACATATACAGTAGGAAACTCCAACACATCCATCAAATAGGATAACTCGAAATTATCTGTAATCTTCATTCTCATAGTTTCACCACTAGGAGACTGCACTAAACCATCTATATCAAACATATACATACTCTTATCCTTCTTCATTCGAACTTCAAGCTTTGCTAATAAAGATTCAAAGCTTATACCACTAGTTCGTATAGGAATATACTCTTTCCTACCACCCTCATAAATGTTATCTTTCCAGTATCCCTCATGAGCAACCGCTAAAGAAGATGACCTTACCTGCACCGAGTAAACTTAGTACGCATTAATAAATGCGTACTGCGTACCCAGTAAACTTGGTACGCATTCAAAACTACGTACTGCGTACCAAGTACACTTGGTACGTAATGGTAAATTCGTACTGCGTACCAATAAAACAAATTATGGTATGTAGTACGTATTTATTAATACGTACTGTGTACCAAGTAAACTCGGTACGCACAAGTACGCAATTGAGAAAACGTACAAACTCAGAACCAGAATTCAGTCACCGGAAATTTACCTCCATAGCTTTGACGCCACAATAAAAAATTGCCGGAAAATTACAATTGAAGTACCGTAACACTTTCTAAACAAAAATTAAAGCATAAAACACAGCAAAATCGCAAACAAATTTGTAGACTTAAAAAAAAAATAACAAATTCTCCACAAATCACAATCATATTGCTGCAAAATCACAGTAAAAACAGGACAAAGATAGACGACGACGACGATGAAGCCACTTCGCGACCACAAAAGTAGAGGCCACAACGACGACGAAGAAGACGGCGACGATGACAGAAGCAGCGGCGCGACGACGCGACGACGACAGTGCGACGACGACGAAGCAGCGGCGATGGCGACCACGACGACGGAGAAAGACGTGAGGGATTAACGATGGAGAGATCAGTTGAGAGATTAACGTGAGGAAGAAGAAAACAGGAAAAAAAAACGAGAGAGAAAGACGTGAGATGAGGGAAGAAGTGAGAGAAAAAAGAGAGAGAAAAATAAAAGTGAAAAAGTAGAAGACAGAGTGTACTAGGATGGAATAAGGTATAAATTATAAGGATATAAATGTCCAAAAAGTAAACATTTGACAAAAATTGATAAAATTTGAACTAGTGACCTTTTTTGATATTACATTTTAGCTAATGACATTTGGGTGCATTTCCTCTTTATGATTTCTCTGCTAATTTGGCCGCTATCAAATCTAGCAATAAATTTCGAAGATTTGATCTTATTAATCTATACTATATATAAATTTTAATTAATTAATTAGTATACTAAAATATGATAAATATTGATTTAAATTCAAAAAATTTGAGAATTTAGATAAATAAGAATGGAGGGATTTGGAGTGTGCCACATAAGATTTTTTTTCGTAGAATCGTTTTCGTTTATATAATAATAATAGAGAATTATTTTCATTTTAGTGATATAATGATGATTGTAAAATTTAGGTGTTTGTTTGCAACATTTTCAAAGGTCAGGTTTAGATTGCAAAGTACACTAAAAATGGGTACTGATTTGAAATTAACCATAATTTTGTACTCAATAAACAAAGTAACGTGACCAATGTGAACAAACTCAAATTCTATAGCAGGTAAAATACTATTTATTGTGGATAATCAGATTTCTTATTTTTTGCGAAGTACAATACAAAATCTCCAATTCTATTGCAGGAAAATAACATTTAATGCGGATTTACAATCGGATTTCGCTATTGCTTCGTTGGCACTCTGTTTTAATTTATTACAACGAACAATATAAATTTCGCATTAATGTCTAAATGGTCAGAAACATAATTTCATAGATGTTCAGCTTACCTTATACTTTCATTATTTGAATTAATTCAAATATTGTGATGACATTTGTTGAGAACCAATGACTGTCATGTGGCTATATTATACAGTTCTATGCCATTTTTTGGGTTCTCATTGTTTTTGAACGGCAAATTGTATAGAGAGAGAGAGAGAGAGAGAGAGAGAGAGAGAGAGAGAGAGATGAGTTCTTCGTCAGTTGATGGATTATCTGCGCGGCTATGCACCATTTGTTTGAACTCAGTAGCGGATGATAACAGTAGAGGAAAAGCTGAGCTCGTGTGTGGCCATCTCTTTCACTTGGGTATGTAAAATAAGTACTAAATAATATATACTCCGTATATGAATTTTCTTTATATATCATAAATTTATTCTTTAATATTTTTAGTTTATTTTGTTTTTATTGTTTTGTAAATGTTTGGTTGTATACAGTATTGTAAGATTACGATGCTAAAGAAAAAGTAGTAAGTATGATATAGATTACAAAAAAAGAAAAAAAGACTGTTTGGAAGATCTGAATCTGGGAAATTCTAGTAAGAACAATTGATAAGGCAAATAAATTTTTGGGCACTCACACGATCTACTATCAATAAAACTTATGTACTAGTATATGTAGAGGAATTTTATTAAATAGATGAAATGACTGATGATCACTCTTGCTTGAAGATTGACAAAGTGAGTTTATTACTATTTTCCTCATTTGAAATATTGATGGAAGAGACTCATAATTGTTAATTTATCCTTGACGATCATACGATTTTATTTTTATTTTTATTTTTGGGGATTTGACATGTGAAAAATTGAAAGAATATTAGAAACTAAACGGTAGTCATTATTCTTGTAATTACTTATGTTTGCTAGATTATATTTGAAAAGGTTTAAACAATTTAATTACTTCTTTTATTTTAGACACACAGTCACACACTGACTCAAACTTTCAATTTTAAAGTTACTACCAACTGAATTGCACTAATATTCTTTAAATTTTTTGACCATATATACAAGTATGTCAACAAATAAAATTTTCGCCTTACTCTTTTTGCTAATTGGCTTAAAATACAAAATCTTTTTGCTTGTTTTTGGTTCTTATATGATTTTCTGCTAAATGTACAAACTTCACTTTTGTTGCGAAAAAATCACCTCCGAAAGGAACCGAAAGAGTTCTGGTTATTCCCAGAGTGGAATAATTATTATTGAGAAAGAATAGAAGGACTATTCAGCCAAATCGAAACTATTGTGGCAGTCGAATAATTCACATTTGCCTGACGTTACTTACAGAGTTAATTTACTTAAAACATATGAACTTTTAATTTGCTCTTTGGAGCATAAGCTTTGCCCTTAAACCAAAATATATATATATTTTAATAATTTACGACAAATGTTAGTCTTTCGGAAAAAGGTTAGTATAAACCCAAAAATTATATGTTTTGTTTTATTGTATTGTATATCTATTGTATTAAACAAAATTATATGTTTTGTTTAAGGTTGTTATAAATATATATATGTCTCAAAAGTATAAGAAGTTAAAAGAATCAATTTCATTAATGCTATAATTTTTTTTTTTTCATTATAGATTGTATCGGTTCTGAATTCAACTACAGAAGCGAAATGAAATGCCCAAATTGTAGGGTGGTGGAAAATGGTGAATGGCTAATACCTGATGAGGATCTTGACGATGACGATGACTATTCAGTCCACGTGGTAAATAACGTGAGTCCAATTTTCTTCGAACCAAAATTGCATTATTACTACTTTTTTTATTGATTTATATCCGAAAATTACAACTTTAGACCTATTAATTTTGACAGTTTTCAATTGCAACATAATATTTTAATACAATATCTAACTTTTTACTAGTAGTAAAACAACGTCAATTCAATATTGGGGACAAGTTTCGCGGAAATAATAGATTAGATTTAGACATGTGTCTTATTTACTCTAAAATCAAATATGGTGTTGTAATTGAAGTGTTCTAAGTGGGTATTTTGTTGAGCTTAATTATAAACTCTTTAAAATAGTTTATAAGTTTTTTATTCTCAATAGTGAACAACTTATAAGTTATTTTAATAAGCTTATAAGTTCAGTCGAACACCTTCTAATTAAATAGAATTAATGTTGATATTACATTTTTCGAGATCTAAAAAATAGATTGTTACATTGGAGGTTGGCGTAGATTTTTCCAGTTGCCACCTCTCTCTAATCTACGTTGACCTATATCAGATTTTCCGATCTCAAAATTTATGACTCGTGAATTTTTTTCGTTACGTACATTAATGTTTAAACATTGGGTGCCAAAATAATATTTTTTAACATAGGGATATTTTTCTCGTGCATTTTCTGTTATTTCAAAATTATAGGTTCTTGTCCTCATATTTTGTTTTACATAGTTCGTCAAAATGGATCGTAAACGATATCTCACGACAAGAAAATAATAACAACATGACGAAAATAATAGGAAAAATATTGTATGTTAGACATAATAAGAAAATAATATTGTATGTTGGACATAACAAAAATATGGACACAATAAGAAAAATATTGGACATAATAAGAAAATAATAACAAACACGACGAATAAGAAAATAAAATAATAACAACACGACGAATAAGAAAAAGTTTGGACATATATTGTATGTTGGTCTAGTAATACATTGATAATGTTCAATATATAAGGCCTTTAGCCATAGCTTCGACTTCACCATAGCACGTTCTTTAAAATCTAAAGTCACAACCCCTCAAAAAAAAAAAAAAAAGGACGTTCAAGCACTATTAGAGAACGTGTGTTGCATGCATGCATGTACGTGATTTTATTATTTCAGATAATTATAGCTATATTTATTGAGCATATAACAATGACATACAAAACCATAGCTAGTATATATTTCTAATTTACGTATTAATTAATTCCTATTATTTTTTATTTCTTTTTTATTAAGCGTCGTCTTGAACTCCACATCTACTCACACGGTGGAAGGAGCAATTCTCCAACTTCCAGGTAAGTAGTCTAAAGCGTCGTCTTGCATGTGATTCAATTTCGTAATTTTATTTATTCTAATTTAAATCTGTAATAATTAATTCACTTATAAGAACAATACGTGAAGGTGAAGAAGAATAATTTGTTTGAAAGCTCTTAATTAAATAGAATATTGTTACCTTAATTTATCAGATTGGAGTATGGAAGGAAAATAAAATTTTAGTACGTACACTCTTGAGTAGCAATCTTAATGTTGATGTATCATTCATTTTGCAAACCAAATTAAGTTTAATCGTGAAACCCAATAACAAAATAATTACGTACTATAATATAAATCTTTATGTTACGTTCGCTGAGTATATATATTTATTTCAAAAAATAAAAATAATAATTAATGTAGGGGCCAAAACGGTGATCAAGAAGCTAGGTTGCCAATGATATCCCCTACGGTGCACTACCACCACAGCACTGTAGTACTGCCTCCAAGTTATGCAGGCAGCAGCAGCAGCACTTCACTTGGTTATAGCAATGATTCCTTGAGTGCTGACTCACTGCTTAGGGCTTATGGTGGCCCACAAAGTTCTGAGTCCACGCGCTCGACTAGGGTCGAGCACGTGGTACTTCAAGATAGGTCAAATCCCAGGTAATTAATTTCATTCAAATATGTAATAATTTATTTATGATAATTAACAAAATATTAATCTATAATAAATGTTGATTCATGGCACCTTTCATCAGGCCAAATGTTGGAGAGGTGAGGCCACAAGCATATTATCAAAGAACTCGGTACCATCATCATAACACACCAACTCCGACGACGACGGTGGACAACGCATCAATGCATCGTCAAACGCAGGATGAAAATAGGCCCGTGCATGCAAATACAACGAGATTCGAGTCGTTGTTGCCTTATGAGTACTCTAACAACCCGTCGTTGGAGCTTACATTGACTACGAACCCGAGCGAGGGTCGATCCCAAGAGGAGCAACAGGAGGGTCAATCGGCTAATGAAACAGATGAGAGTTATTGGTTTCAGGTACGAGACGAGTCTAATTAACTAGGTAGTGGACTTTTATTGTCGATCCACAAATTATAATGAATTTTGTGTTTAGTATGTAATGGTACATCTATTTTATTTTATTTACTTGCATTGTTCCCCAAGCTACATTTAGATCCGGCAAGTACTTAATTAATCAAGTTCAATCCCCACTAATGCCTCTATAGGTCGAGCCTGTCACACATGTACTTGAAAGATGTTGTTTACCTGTCTTGTATGGTTTACAGGCTACTGCACAAGGACGAGGGTTTACCTAGTGCACACCAAAGGTAATGACTGCGGGTTCCCACGAATTAAAAAAAAAAAGTAAATCCACCTTATAGTTTCTATTGACCTTATCAGCAATTAATCATGGATTTATATGTTGATTTGAATCAATTAATTAAGCGAAACAAAAAAATGTTAATTAATCAAGGTTTAACTCAACCAGTTTTAGTGTGGGTTAGGATTTATGTTCCAAATTCGGGGAAAAGTTAAGAGTTTCTGAAACTCAAAAGTCAGTCCTTGCAGTTTCGAAAATAAATTAAATATGTCATGGAATATTTAAAATTTATGATTCAAAACTCTAATGTCTTGAAATTTCGTATTATGCCGTCCCCACTAGATCGACTCTGCATCAATTGAATCTCATCACCCACACATAACAAATTGGTGTGGTATATACCGTGCATTCGTATTGAGATGATCCGTAGTTAGAACTGTTAAAGTGATTGGGCGTGGTTAAAAATTGCATGATCGGACAGCAAAAAATACTAGTTTCATTAAATCAACCGTAAGTATGTCAAAGGTAGTATCTCATAAATTTTAAAATTACAGTAATTATTTTTCTGCCGGGCTTTGCCATGTGAGCATTTCTAGATTCCATATCAGCATTTAATTTGGAGGAAAATGGTTGGAGGTATCCAATTATGAAAACTGAAAAGGTGGAGAATTTTCACCTAATTTTAAAAAGTTGGGAATAAAAACGAAAAATTGGTAAAAGTTGGAGAATTTATATGCAATTTAGCTTATTTTGTATTACTAGAATTTATGTACAGGACATTGTTGTAGATTATATTGTTGACTGAATAATATTCATGTTTTCAGGGCAGTGACACATTAACAGAGCTAAAACTTATGAAGTTAATGTTAAATTAGACCATGAATACAATTCCATCAATTGTCTCCTTTGATCGAGACACGATTTATCTATGAAGGAACTCGAGACTATAGTATATTAATATGAATTCGGAGTTTTGACATGCTTTTAAAAAATACTAATTCTGATATGATATGATATTATTTTATTTTATTTTAGTTTTGTTTGCAATTATAATGACGCCGATTATTTTATAAATTTATGTTTGTCCAGTATATGTGCCAACAAGATGAATTTTCAACAATCCACCTTACGACGGAATGATGTCATTTCATATTCCACTTGCACAATCAAAACCATAAATGCAACAAAAATCTCTTTAGAATTCACTGCCTATATGGGTATATAGAGAAATGTAATATGTAAGTTGAAGAAAAATTTTCAAGGACTTTTAATATCATTTTTACATGATGAAGCTAGGGAAAGTCCTACTTATTATTGTTGAAATTGAATATGGTGAGAAAAGTGAATTTCATATATCTTGGTTGTTTAGAGCATCCACAATAGTGGGCTCCGAAGCCCTAGGGCTATGGGTATTTTGGTGGGGTCCCAATGATTGATAGCCCGAGCTTGAAATTTTCACTATGGTGAAGCCCGACCCCTGGGACTATGCAATGATTGATTTTTTTTTAATTTAACTTTTCTATTTTTGATGACAATAAAAATAATAACATACGAAGTTGTATTGAAACATTGGAAAATTACAATACAATTCATACAAATTAAAAACTACAAATTAAATACTAAAAATTAAAAAATACAAATTAAAAACTACAAATTAAAAACTACAAATTAAATACTGGAAATTAAAAATTACATATTAACATCCGGAAACTGGTATTTTTGCTTGAGAAATGCGCACACTTCACGGTGGCGCATCAATTGTTCCGGGTCCATGTCGCTTGTTTTTCTCATGTAGATGTCGTAGGCCTGCTTAAATTTCTGATTAGCCACCATTTGGACCATACGTTCCTGGATGCCGCCCATTGTTTGCACGGCCGCCGCCTTCGAATTGACTTTTCCCTTTCCCTTCTTCGCCGCCTTTATGCCGGTCGGGCGGGCTAGCATCGACGAGGCCTCGTTTGCAGATGTGGAGTTGCTGGAATGACTTGTGTAGCCACCGTCTTCACTAGTCTTGGAGCGCTTCGATTGGGTCTTCTTATCCGGATTGCAGAAGGAGGGAATATCCTTCACGACCTTCCACGCCTTCCGATGGATGAAATGTTTGCCACGGGTTGCATGATAACCATCGGCGGCTAGCTTGTAGAGGTCGTGGTCGCTCCTCCCACTAGCATTTTCTCTCTCGAAGTTGATGTATTGCTCGTTGAATTTCACAATTTCGGTCTTGGCGCGTTTCCACGCCGACCGAATGGCTTCTACACCACGAGGTGGTTGAGGAGCTATGAACTCGTTGAATTTGTCGGCAATTCTCTCCCAAAATTTATCAAGCTTTTGATAGTTTGCATTTACCGCATCAAGCCCGATATCAACATAGCACTTGGCAACCCACTCAATTTCATCCGGCGTGTAGTTCCCGCTTCGAGCTCCGTAGTTCATTTCCACAACCTTTCCTTTTCCCTTGCCCTTGGCCGGTGCCTTTTCCTTGGCCGCGGCCTTTCCCTTTCTGCGACGTGGCTCCGACTCCGGCTCCTCCTCGGCCTCCTCATTTTCCTCACCCTCTTCTTCATCCTCATCAGGGACATGGTCGTCCTCGTCATTGAGGTTGATTCCTCTAAACTGGCGATATGCAGATGGAGGTGTCTGGAAAGATTGGTAGCCACCAGGCGGCGACGAGAATTGCTGGAATGCACCCGACAGCGGCGGCGAGTGACTGAAGTGGCTGAAGCCCGGTGATTACGAGTACTGCCCAAATCCATAAGGCGAGGAGTACTGTGGATATCCAGTACCTTGTTGGGTTGAAAACGACGGACTATTACCGGTGAATAATTGTCGTGAGGGAATTGGATTGGGCGATTGGGAAGAGGGAGGAGGGTTTTGTGGACAATTTTTGGAGAACCACTCAATGAATTCATCACCTCCCATTTTTTAAGAAAAAAATAAAATTATAAGAGAATGTAATTGGAATGTAGAAATGAGAATGAAGAATGAGAAGGTGTGGATGTTTGAGAGGAGATAGATGACATATTTATAGCAAAAACACAAAAATAGCCGTTTCTTCTTTATCATATTACCGTTACCTTTTTTAAAAAAAAATTTACAATTCAGAATTCAAAAAAAAAAAAAATGGCAGAAAATGGGAGGAGGCTACGCGTGTCCCTCCTCCCCTCCATCTTCTTTCTCTCGCCTACGGGCTTCGCCGCGCCAGGGCTCCAGCCGCGCCGCCCGCCCTCGCCACCTCCAACGGGGGACGCCCACACGGCGCCCGGGCTTCTCCTCCTTCGCCCGGGCGTGAGGCATGCCGTTGTGGGTGGCCTTAGAGTTACAGTAGGAATTGGAAAAAGTCAATACAGCTAACAACCGCTTAAACTAAGCGTGATATTCAAGCTAATAAAAGATACACGTGGCAATAACACCACTATTAGATAATTCGGATTGAACTCCAAATCAATGAACGTGATTTTATGCTGCTGATGAGTTGGCTCCTTCTTCCTTATGCACATGCACACGCTTATCCCCCCTCCCCCATCCCCCCTCAAGATCGGCACGAATGTCAACCATACCAATTTTGGATAAAAGCATACGAAATCGGGGTCCTCCCAAGGCTTTAGTGAATAGATCGGTTAACTGCAGATTAGTAGAAATGTGTAAGGGTGTAAGAAAACCATCCTTATAACGATCGCGCCACATGGCAATCGATTTCCAAATGTTTTGAACGTTCATGAAATACTTGATTCTTGGTAATATGAATGGCGGCCTGATTATCACAATAGAGGGGAATAGGAAGATTAAATGAAGCTGAAAATCCTTAAGAAGATAAGAAATCCGGACCATTTCCCTCACTATGGAGCCAAGAGCACGATACTCTGCTTAGGAAGTAGAAACTATATTTTGTTTCTTGCATCTCCAAGAAACCAAAGAATCTCCTAGAAAAATACAATAACCAGTCAAGGATCTACGTGAAGTAGGGCATGCTCCCTAATCTGTATCCCCATATGCACGAAGATTAAAGAAAGAATCAGCAGAATAAAGAAGTCCAAGAGAAGGACAACCCTTCAAATATCGTATAACATGAAAAGCTCCATCCCAATGATGCTCACATGGCTTAGAAACAAATTGACTTAATTGTTGGACAACATATCAAAGATCTGGCCGGGTAAATTAAGGTACAATAACTGGCCCACTAATTTTCTGTAAGATGCAGGCTCATTTAATAAAGGAGAAGTAGTGAGACCAAGTGTATACCCTGTGAAGAGGAGTAGGTGAAGATTTGCAACCGAGAAGTCTAACGCACTTGATAAGCTCCAAAAATATATTTGCGTTGATTTAAAAAGGTGCCAGCTGTGCCTCGAACCACTTCCATCCCAAGGCAAAACTTAGCTTCACAAAGATCTTTAATGGTAAAAACCTCATTCAGATATTTCTTTAAATCAGCTATTAGCTTTGCACATGGACTAGTGATTAAGACATCATCCACATACACTAAGGGTGAGTTTGGTACACTAGATAGGATATGTGAAGATAATTTATCAAAATATAATTTAACTGGGTTGGTGAGATTATTTATATGTAATGGTTGTTTAGTAGGTTACAAAAAAAATTGAGATAACAATTTAAGTTGTTTGGTACCCTATATTAAACCAAAGATAACTTTTCAACTTTCCATATGTACCCCCACCCTAATAAAAAAAGTACATATCAGACTCCATATATATTGTGTATTTCACTCCTTCCCTATTTTGGACAAGTACTTGTTATGATCTATTTTGACTACTGCTTTAGCTTTTGGACAATTATGTATGAATTATTTGCTATGAGTTTGAATTGTATATGCATGTTTTTGAATAACATAACATTCTCATGGCCTGATACTTGATAAGAACGAACAGAATCCAGGTTCACGAACAGATAAATGAAATGCATGAACCAGAAAATGTAGCCTAATCATTTAACATAATATATTCGATAAACCATCCAACAAGACATGTTCGCAAATGCAAGAAAAAACAGATAACAACATCATCTCTACGAACAAATAGCAGTCAATCTGATACAATAACCCAAATTAGTCTAGTCTACAATCCCTCAAAGCCTCCTGCCCCCATCCACATCTTCGTTGCAATTTCATCCCTCTTTTCATTCCATTTGGGAGAGGATTTAACAACATCAATAAACTGCACATCATCTTCATCCTCAGCCTCGTTTTTAGTTGCATCAAAACCTACACACTTGGAAGCACTCAAGAGCAACTAATTCATGAGCTGAAGCCAACAACACAAAACAGTTTTCACAATATTTGTGAACTCAGTCAATATCTAACACACAACAGAAACTAAATTCAGATTTGTGAACACAATAGTAACAAGTATTTTAACAAAAAAACTCATATTAACATGAATTGTGTTTGTGCATCAACTACTTCAATCCCTTCCATCATGGTGAATTCATAATACTTAAATATGCACAAAAAATTCATTCACGATGAATACTAACGAAGCGTGAATTCCATAGGCATGTTTTTAGACTTTCACAGGCATGGACAGATTCTAATGAATCATGATATTATAACCTGCCCTCAAAGGCAAAATAGAATGAGAACCATAATTCCATCAATGAATTTTGAAGAAACAACAAAGAGAACACAAAGATCCACCAATTCAAATGAGGGGAAAAAAATACTCTGCAATTTGGATACGAATGTCTACTTCGAAGATTCAAGTTAGCAAATTTTGAGCAGATGTCATTTCAGCTAGTAATATTTTTGAGAAACTATCCAGAATTTTGGGGTTATCACAAAATTCAAACGCAATTTCGGAGTTCACCCCAGATCGGTCAAGGGATTGTCATTTATTTTCAAAAATAGAATTGGGGAAATATTAGGGCTAATGGGGATGTCAAAATTTGGAGAGTACCTGCACTCGTCGAGAAATTATGACCGGAAATACGGTGGTGGGGGCTGTAATCGGCAGCAGATCTGCGGCAGATCAAGGTTCGAACCTACGACCTTGTGATAACTGCTTAGGTTGCGCAAATTGCAGCCTGCTTTCCTACAAAGGAAGCATTAAAACATGAAAGCAAATGAAAAGTGTATAAAATCGCGGATGGAAATGTTTACCTGTTCCGGCGGCGGCGCGTCGTCTTGCTTTTGAACCGTCCTTATCTTCGCGAGGTGAGAGAAAAGAAGAAGGAGAAGGGAATGCACACAGATCGAGATAATGTGATGAGTGAGCCAAGGGTAGATTTGTCTCCTTCCTTTTACTGTTGAGAAGAGATAAATAAACTCGCCAAGTTGGGGAGATTATTTGAAGAGCTGTAACAGTGAAATACCCTCGGGCCGTCGGGCTCTCATGGGCTCACAAGATAAATTACCTTGGCTACCAAACACTCGATTATGCTAGATAAATAAGCTAGTATGGAGTTATCTTGATATATCTAGCCTACCAAATGGCCACTAAGAGACAAAGAAAAGTCTCACCAGACCCCTTCACAAACAAACAATGGTCACTGGAAGATTGAGTAAAACCATAGACAGTAAGCTTTTTGCAAAATTCAGCATTTCATTCTCAATAAGCTTGCTTGAGCCTATATAAACTCTTCACCAATTTGCGAACCTGCCCATATTTTACTTTGTATATCCCTAAGATGGCTGCATATAAATGTTTTCATGAAGAAAGCTATGTAAAAAAATATTATTCACATCTATTTGATGAAAAGGCCAACCAGAACTAGTAGCAACTTCAATAAGAAATCTAACAGTTACTAACTTGGCAACTCGAGAAAATACCTCTTGATAATCAATCCCATATTGTTGGTTATAACCTTTATCAACCAAGCGTGCTTTAAATTGCTCAACACCCCCATCAGCCCGCAGTTTGACCTTATACACCCATTTGGAGCCAATTGTCTTCTTCCCAGCTGGTAAGGTAGTAAGTTCCCAGGTGTGATTGTTCTCAAGAGCCTTAATTTCTTGGTTCATGGCTTGAACCCATTCCAGAGATCTGTTAGCCTCAACAAAAGATGTTGGCTCTCGAACAATATCAATATTAACCAAAAAGGTTCTATATACAACTGTCAATGCAGAAGATAAAAGATAAGAAAAAGTGGGGAGAGAGGGAGTAAGAGATTTGGAATCCTGGGAGACTTCATGAAAACAATTAACATTGCCCACATAATCATGCAACCAAGCGAGAGGTTTTCTTGAGCGTATACCTCTCCATAACTGATGAACATGTACTATAAAAGATTCATGATCCATATCCTCATAGTGTGATACATTATCAAGCATGAAATCATCCATGGTCCCTCCTCCATCTCTAGCATCATCCCCAGCAACATCTGCTGATGAGTTGTCCTCCATCTCCTCATCATGGAAATCCTCATTGGTAGAATCCATCAACTTGGAAGCAGAAATATCAAACTCATCATTAGTGTTACTTTCTGAATAAGCTGAACAAGCTAATAGAAACCTCATATCTCTTGAAGTAAACAAAACCTTATTTTGTATATCATATAAAAGGTAACCTTTCTAGCTGAAAACATGACCAAGAAAGATACATTTCACACTTCTATCATCAAATTTGAGTTGATGTGGAGAAAAATTCACAGCATAAGCAAGACATCCAAATGGTTGTATGTGTGAATAAGATGGCTCCTACTTTAATAACAAAGTATAAGGACATACCCAACCCAATACCTTGCTAGGAATTCTGTTTAAAAATCAAGTAGCAGCTAGAGTTGACCGTGGCAAAAAACATTTTGAAACAAAATGTTGTATCATCAAAGATCGAGCTACTTGTAACAAAGTCCTATGCCTCCTCTCCACTGTGTTATTTTGTTGTGGACTATAAACATAAGATCTTTGATGTATGATGCCACGTGCTAAGTAGAAGGATGACATAGATTTATTCACAAATTCTGTATCATTATCAGTCCTCAAAGTCTTCACCATCTGACCAAATTGAGTGTGAACCATTTTAATAATTCCAGTGAGTAATGTAACAACTTGACTCTTATTTTTCATAAAGTATGTCCAAATGTTTCTACTATGATCCTCAATAATTGTCAAAATATACCTAGCATTTGTGATTTTGTCACAACTATAAGGACCCCAAACATGTGCATGAATTAACTCAAAGAGAGAATTTGATCTCCTATTTAACAAAGGAAAATAGTTTCTGGATTGCTTGGATTTAAGACATACCTCACAAGCTAGTATATCTTCCTCTTCCTTGGTGACATCTTCCTATTAAGGAACTGCATATGCTTGGTACAAAGACTTAGATGTCCTAGTTTGCAATGCCAGCTCACAAAATCACTCCCATCTCCCAATTCTACACGATGAATGTGATGTGCTTCAAGTGATTCAACAACATACATGCCTTCAATGACCTTTCCCATCCCAAGTACCTGATCATTCTTATTCCTTTGAATTAGACAGTGAGTATCCAAGAATAAAAACCTCACACGTGATTCCTTGGCCATCTTAGCCACTGAGATCAGATTGTGAGTAAAATCTGGTGCATATAAAATATTTTTCAAGGTAATGTGCTCTAACAACTTCACTTCTCCTACAAAATATACTGGTTTTGGTGATCCATCAGGTAAATACACTTCAGATGGAACACTAAGCCTTTGCAATCCAATCACTAAGCTATAACTTCTACACACATGTGTGGTTGCACCTGAATCCATAATCCATGCATTGGGTTTGAGCTTATTCACAATGCTAAAAGCAAAATAACCTTCAAGATTCTCTTTAAGTGTATCTTCTCCTTATATTATATTAACATCAGCTCAGAAAGACTGTGGATTGCCTTGTTTCTAAAGCAAATTCCCCATACATTTTGCAATTTCATTATAAATCAATCTTCCAATATCTACACTCACTTCTCTTTTTTCACTGTAATCTCCAGTTTTCTCAAAATGAAATGGAGTTTCAATATGATTCACCTTGCCCTTTCCATTCACATTTTTCAATTTCTTATACCACTCAGGATATCCATGTAGCTTGAAACAATCTGGTTCTTCATGCCCAGGTTCCTCACAATATGCACATTTGAGCATTCTCTTTTCCTCTTTGCTAAGTCTTTTTTCTTTGAATCCATTACCCTTCCCCGAGTGAGAACTAACACTCTTAAATCCTCTAGAGTTCTGTCTAGCTTGATTCCCCCCACTCATGTTCATCACTACAGGGTGATAGATTTCAGTAAAAGCTTCACTCATTGATTTTTGTTCCTTTATTTGTAAAATCATCGAGTAAGCTTTGTTCACAGAGGACAGAGGCTCTAATATCAAAATCTGACTAATAATACTCTCAAAATGATCATTCAAGCCATGTAAAAACTTCATCAATTTCCTTTCTTCCTCTCTTCTATTCGCAAGAGATAGGCTACCACAGGTGCAATCCAAAGGTAGTAAGATAATATCTAACTCATTCTACAGAGCATTCAAGTTATTGAAGTAAATCATAACAGATTGATTTCCTTGAGTATAGGTTGTGATTTCTCTCTCCAACCTATAAACCCTAGGGCCATTGCTTCTACCGCATCTCTGCCCTAACGCCTCCCAAAGATCTCTGCTATTATCTATATGGATGAATGCATTAACGAGATCTTTTGAAATTGAATTTATGATCCAACAATGGACGAGATGATCATCTTTCAACCAGGCTCTATAATAAGATGAGTTTTCAGGAGGTTCTATCATAGATTCGTCAATAATACTCCAATCTACTTCTAGCACCTAGGGCTCTACATATACATTTACTCCAGTTTAGAAAACTGTTACCTGTCACTTACGTCGAAACCAATTGAATGCTTGGATGATCAGATGTACGAATAGCCAGGATTTCCTTTAGCTGTGCTTGATTCGCTTCACGCACAACTGGTTCGCGATCTGCTCTCCTTCTTTGATATGTTGTTCTTCATCTCTGGCCTCCTTCTCTTGCAGAAAAGTACTCTATTGTACTCTCTTGTTTCTCCCCATGCTTAATCTCACTGAATCTATAATCTAACGTGGCTCTTAATACCATGTTGAAACTGAATATGGCGAGAAAAATGAATTTCATATATCTTGGTAGTTTAGAGTTTACAATAGGAATCGGAAAAAATCAATACAACAGTGAAGTTCTGCTTCTATTTATAGACTCAGCTAACAACCGCTTAAACTAAGCGTGCTATTCAAGCTAATAAAAGATACACGTGGCAATAACACCACCATGAGATAACCCGGATCGAACTCCAAATCAACGAACGTGATCTTATGTTGCTGATGAGCTGGCTCCTTCATCCTTATGCACATGCACACACTTATATTAATTTAATGTTTCTATCTTTTTTTTTACAATACTGGCCCAATTTATTTTTACAGTTGCATCGTGAATTCCGATGAATTGTCGTTAGAGCTTGTTTTACTAGTTTACAAATATATAGCGGAGGACTAAATATTGTTAAGAAGGCATCACTCTTCAATTTAATTAGCGGTAGAGACGCTTCGCATCGTTCTCTCAAGAGTGTATTTATCATTCGTCATAATACAACAGTTGTGGCTGAAATCCTAGTCATGGAAACTGTATTAGAAATACAAATTACGAAACTGCATTACTAGAAACGATTAAGACAAATTCAAAAATAGAAGTGATCATCTGAATGAACCCTTCTACTTGCAAGACAAGAATTGTATCGATAGTGCTCACACAGATTGACGATTCGTGCCCAAAGGTAAACTACTTCACGTCTCAGAGGTAGTAGCACCACAAACCTACGAGCACTGACAAACTGGACGTCTGGATGAGAAATACTATAAATTTTTCATGAGGAAAAATATGCAAATTTTCTGATGTCGAAGCTTAAGAAATGAGCTTCTATTTATATAGCTAATCGAGAGGAGTAATGCACATTAAAGTACATTCACCAGCACAATTTGTTACGACAATCTAAATGACTGTTTCATATTCTTTGGGCAATCGTCATTACCAAATTACTGTTACAAATTAAATTATACTATTCAATTTGCTGCTATTTTAGCCTAGAAGCCAAATTGACAATCGTTTTTAAATAAAAAGTCACGCACCACTTTTCGTTTGATTAACAAATGAATTGTTCAATTCATTTGAGAATATCTATTCATATACCCACAATGAGCAAACAAACTCAATATATAGTCCATTTTTTCAAAAATACAAATTATAGTCATTCTTTTAAATTTGTAACCTAATTACCTCTTAACCATCTTCTATTTGGATCCATCATTGCTAAACTTTTTTTTTTCTTCTTTCTTTATTATTTCCAGATTTTTTCTTTTTTTTCTATTTTTTTTTGTTATTTTTCAGTTTTTTTTTTCTTTTTCTTTTATTTTCTATTTTCTTTTTTATTTTCTAAATTTCTTTTTATTTTTTAGATTTCTTATCTTTACCATTTTTATTTTCTTTTTTATGTTTTTTTTCTTTTTTTTTCTTTTCCAAATTTTTTTTATTTCCAATTTTTTTCTCTTCTTTTTTTTGTTTGTCTCTTCGTTTTTTTGTTTATCGCTTCTTCTTTGGTCAAGATTCGAGCAAGGGGAGCCGAAGACCGCGGAGCGAGCCAAAAAAATCCAAATAGTTGCCCGACGATTATCCTTATATTAGTAATCGGAGCTAAAGGCGGAGCCGTAAAATCGGAGCAGTATAACTTGTCATGTTCAAAAATAGACATTGTCGTGATGAAAAGTAATGATAGTGAAAATTTGGTACTTTAGCACGAATGACCATATCAGTGCCAAAAGTACCAATAGAAAGCACAAAAAAAAAACTACGTAACTTGGTACTTTGGCACTAATGACCATATTAGTGCCAAAAGTACTATCAGAAAGCACAAAAAAAAACTAGGTAACTTGGTATTTTGGCACTAATGACCATATTAGTTCCAAAAGTACCAACAGAAAGCACAAAAAAAATACTAAGTAATTTGGTACATTGGCACTAATGACCATATTAGTGCCAAAGTACCAACTGAAAGCACAAAAAAAAACTAAGTAATTTGGTACTTTGGTACTTTGACTCTAATTAGTGTCAAAAGTACGCGACTTCTTGTACCTAAATCGGACCCGACCCGCGCGCCTTTCATTAAGGGTATTTTTGTCGCAAATTCAAAAAAATGACTAAAATTTGTGTATTTTAAAAAGGTGGACTGTATATTGAATTTGAATCCCCATTATAGGTATTTCATAAGTTGGCTCAATTGATTTTATATATTAGATCAAATTGGGCCAATTTACAAATAAACAATAATAATGTTTAATTGACAGGTAATTTTTAAGATAATCCTTATTTATTTTTTATAGATCTTTATTTATTTAAATAATTAAAATAATATTAAATTTACTATTTTACCCATATAGCCTCCAAAATAACAATTAATTATAACTACAAAATAAATTTTAAAATATAATAAATCAATAGCCCACAACACATTAATTTTATGATTACCTGCATTTTCATTAGAGGGTTGTGATTTAGCGCTCGAAGTCTGCATTTTTGGTGGAGGGTTCGAGATGGGCTTTGACGAATCCGGAACCTGGTAACTGTTCGCATTCATGTGCATTTTTGTGTCGTTAATAGATCTTGTGATTTTCTTTGATGGTGAGGTTTGCAATGAAAAACTTGTCAGAACTCTCTCTAATGAGATAAAAGAAGAGTATTTTGTAGAGCTTTGCATGTGTTCTCTTCCGAAGACCCAACCAGGCAGATCCAAGGCCCAGGCGACCGCTGGGGTTGCCCCGACAAATATTTTTTTCATAATTATATTTTTGTTAAATTTTTTATTTTTTCTCTATGTATAATTGAAGGTTCGCCTTTTTAAATTTACGATTAAATACATAAATGTAATCTCACCCAGTCACCTTCCAAATCCTAGCTCCGCCCATGCCCAACCCATTATTTCTAATTTCAAGTGGGGGATTCTCTTTGATTGATTGTAACTATGCGGTGAAATCTGCACAAATTCTTTTGTCTTCCGTTTTCTAGATTTTGATCATTTAGAACTGAAGACAAAAAATTGGGTTTGGGGTTATGTTGTGCAAAACATCATATTTTGATGTGATTACTCAAATAATTACACTTTTTATATTCATAGTATTTTTTTGGTAAATAGGTTATTTTATTTATTCAAATAAGCAATACAAAACTGTTTCTCCAACCTTACGAATAGAACAAGCTAACCATCTATCAAACAACAAACTCAGCACTGTGGAAGAAATCTAGCTATTCTTTTATCATTGCCACAAGCTAAAGCAATCTGCAAAATACATTGACTCTGAATTTGAGCAGCTTCTTGTTTCACTTATTGAAATCTCATGTAATTTCGCTCTCTTCAATTCAGATAAATCATCACCAAAACCACTACCCTGTAGAGATGTTGCTTCTCTCTGTTTGCATGACATTGTCTCAATAAGTAGATTTGCTACAGTTCCCAAGCCATGGCTATTCTCGGAACTCCATATTTTCTTATCACATGTTCCCAAATAGGTGCCACAAAAGCACATTGAAAGAAAAGGTAATTAATAGTCTCATTCTTTAGTTCACACAAACAACATTGAGGGTTCACCTGCATGCCAAATTTCAATAAGTTATCACAGGTAGATAACCTTCCAAGCATTACCAACCAATTGGTGAAGATTGTTCTTGGTGGAGTTATGTTATTACACAACAACTTCTTCCACGAAACCCTTGGTGCATCTCCTGCCAACTCTTTATACACATTCCTCACCGTATGATTTAAGAAATCCAATCATTTTGCAGTTTGTTCCAAGTGACTTCTAGCTCCAATAATTTTCATTATGATCCATGCAGCCTGCATAGGAAGCGGCATATCTTTTACTCCCTCCGTACGCGAAAAAGAGTCACATTTGAGACTCGGCACGGATTTTAAGAAAGCTGATAAAGTTGTTTTGAGTAGGATAAAAGTAGGATAGTAGGGGTAGTGTTAATCTTGACTTTGGATGCTTAATGATTTTATGCACTTGGTTCTCTAATTAAAAGTAGGGTCTTACTGCCGTGATTAAAAGTCTGGTGGCAGATTTAATTGTCAAACAAAAGCGTACTTTATTGAGATTATTTGGCAACAGATTTAATAAAATTAACACTTATATTTGCATGATTGAAACATTTCAGTAAGATTATTTTATAGAGATAATTGCAAGTCCACAAAATATTTCAAGGAGAAAGAAAAGACATTGCATTAAAAATTCGTGCACAAACAGTGTTGGTGTCAAAACTAAAATTTTCATTACTTTCAAATTTCCCACTAAAAGGGCTGATTTGATCAAAATGTTTGGGGGAAAATTAAGCTACACCTACCTCATTCTAAACAACAACAAATAGAGCAGACTCCAAAAATTCAGTACAAGAGTTCCATAAATACAACTACTAGAAGCTGAAAATGGCAGATTTGAGAAGTAGGCCAAACCTAACAGAGGAAAAACGCAACAACGTGGCACAATGGCTCCTCCAAAATAGCAGCAACTCCATTCTTCCACATGGTGCCAAAAAAGAAGCAGCTATGAAGTTCAAATTTGATTTGAGGACTGTTTGGCAAATCTGGAAGGCTGCAAGTGCCCAACAATCCTTGGGAAAATCCATCCACGTAATATCAATCAAGAAAGGCTAAAAACACAAAGACAAATGGGTGTTTGATGAAGAAAAGGTTAAAACTTGTCAGTTTTGCAAAGAGGCAGCATTAGAAAGCTTGCAATCAATCTTGGTGTTAGTAAAGGCTTGGTTCAGACATGGATTAAAGAAAAAAAGGTCATGCCACATACAAATGCTATTAAACCATTTCTTACTCCTACATATATGCTTGCTAGACTAAAATTTAGCCTAAATCAGCTTAGTTGCATAAGTGAAGATGGGAAAATACCTTTTCAATCTATGTATAACACCATACATATAGATGAAAAGTGGTTCAACTTATCCAAAACCAATGATAGGTATTACCTGTTAGCCGATGAAATTGAGCCATATAGATCATGCAAATAAAAAAGATTCATTACCAAAATCATGTTTGAGTGTATGGTTTCTAAACCAATAATTGACAACACATGGAAAGTTATCTTTGATAGCAAGTTTGGTATATTTCCATTCACTTATGAGGAACTGGCTCAAAGAAAAATTCAAAGAATAGAGAAAAAGGATCATGGAAACCAAGCATGTACAAGCAATCACAAAGGCAGTAATAAAGCAATGCTTTATGCAATAGGTCAGGTTTTTATTCTTAATTTTTTTAACTATCAAAATCAAGTTCATTCATCACTTAGTTTTTAATTAAGACAAACCTTCAAAGTTGCAGATGATACCAATCATTAAATCCAAATGGCCAGCAGGTGCAAGCAAACACATAATCATACAACAAGATAATGCAAAACCACATATTGACAATAATGATCCAGATTTCAGAGCTGCAGCCCAGTCTGATGGATTCAACATTCAACTTGTGTGCCAACCAGACAATTCACCAGATACTAATGTTAATGATCTTGGCTTTTTTAGAGCCATACGATCATTAAAGGATAAGAAGATGGCTAATACAGTAGAAGACTTGATCAAGAATGTAAAGGATGCATTTGAAAACTTTCCAGCATGAAAGTTAAATAATGTGTTTCTAATTTTGCAGCGATGCTATCATGAGATTATTAAATTGAGGGGCATCAACAATTACAAGATTCCACACAAGAACAAGGAGAGACTTCGTAGGCTTGGCATACTGCCACATTGCCTTAAAGTTGAGGAACACCTTGTAAGGGACAATTGGGACTACTTAGAGTTGCAAAGGTCAATATATAATAGTGACATGCTAGTTGAGGGGGTCCAATAGGTTGTATTAAGAGATTAAGACCTCTTCATTTTAGTATTTTGGCTCATGATTTACAAGGACAAACATGAAAGACCAATTTTTATTGTTTGGAATGTAAATTGTCTTTGGATTAGTTGTTTTTTGAATTAATGTAGTCTCAGCTTAATTAAATTACAAGTCATTTTTGCATCATTGACTTTATAACTATCCTATTTCAACCTCCAAAACTAGGTTACAAATTGTCCTAGTGGTGACATCAATAGGAAAGGATCAACAACCCCCAAGTAAACAAAAACAAACCAAGTGTTGTATCAATTCTCAATCAAAGTGCAATATCAGTTCTCAATCAAAATGGAGTAAATTAATCTATTAGGTTCCTCAGACAAAGATAATCATAAACTTTGTCATCATAGGTTTAACAAATGCAGCCATGAGACAAGTTAATTTCATAACACATGCATCACCAACACAAGAATTCATCATATAAAGCTCACATACTCAGCACAAGTGTAGTATCAGTCCAATCAGATGTAATACCCGACTTTTCTTTTCCGTCAAGAAATAAAAATTTTCTAAGAAATTAAGGCTTTGCACTTCTAAGTTAAGGAATTTCAGTTTTAAGTCTAACGGTGAAATCCATTTCTGAAAATAAATTCCAGAAGTCGTTCAACCGACTACTGTATTAGGGTTTTCTCGTCCGATAAAATTTTCGTTCGAGAACTCAGATCGAAAAACTGTCTGACTTTACATTCACTTATTTTGCGATACGTGTCTACTGGTAAAAGTCAGTTTTATTTTTTTTTCCGGACGAAATTTAGACTGCGACGTCTCGACTTTTTGAAGTTTTTCGGGAAACGAATCGTCCTTTCCGACTAAGTAAAATATTCCGGAACTAATGGTCGTATCCATTTTTGTCAATAATGTGTCCGTCTAATAAAGTAATTGTTCGTTTTTAGTTACAGTATTAGATCCGAAAAAAAAAATTAGATTTATAGTTAATATCTAGATATTTGTTAAATAGTTAAACCTCCTTACTTTACTATAAATAGCAAGCTGTCTTCCATTTTTTTTTCTTCTTCATTTCTCCCTCCCCAAAACCGTCTCTCTCCCTCTCTCTCTCACCATTGAAGAGTTCTTCAAGTTCTTCAAGCTTTCGATCATCGTAACTTGCTCGTTTGTCGATCGATTTCAATTCCGAGTTCGTATGCGATAAGGTGAGAGCTTCCTCTTCATTACTATCTGAAAAAAATTACATCCCCTTAATTATGAAATTTTCGAAAATTAGTAAGAGAGGAAGAAGATGATGTTCTAAGTTATGACATGGTTATTGTTGGGAAATTTAAGTAAAGTTTTGATTGATTCCAAAACCAACTGACCCCAACCGAGTAGATGTTGCCAGATCCTAATGTTAAGTATTTAGGCTCGCTATTTGAGCAATGTTGAGATTTTATCTTTACAGGTCTCCAGCTGAAGACGGCAACATGGCGTTACTCGGATAGAACAACAGATGGAAATTCGGATGTGTAACATCAGTTGTAAGAAAGACAACTGAGCGTTCAAGATATAGAACATCAGATGTAAAGAAAGATAACTGAGCATTCAAGCCAACCGATCTGATCTAGATCATCAGTTGTAAGAAAGACAACTGAGTATTCAAACCAACTGTTCAGATGGAACATCAGTTGCAAGACTCAATCCGATAGATCGACAACATGAAGTTCAAGACAGCTGAGGGTTCAACTGTTCCTCTTCAGACAGAATGTCAGATGAAGATAGCAATCAGATGGAACATCAGCTGAAGACCACTCGGATGAAGATCAAAACTTCTCAACCGACCAACCAATGTTGAAAGACAAAGGTTGAAATTTGAATTTCGAAAAGGAAGTCACGTGAAGGTTTGACGTTCTGTCATTACCTCATTTGGCCCAACAGAAGGTTGTCTCAGATGGAAAGCAGAAGTTCACAGTTGCCAAATCGGGAAAATCTGCAGAGATGAGAGACAAGCCATCGCTTTCACAGAATAGAGATCAACGGTTCATCCAACGGCTAGTTGATTCTCTCCACCTATAAATAGAGGCATTCATTCATTCACCAAGACACTAAGAAGACAAGTGCGAGAAGAGACTAAACAGCAAAAGAAAGACTTTAAACTGCACACGAGCTAAACTGAAATCAATCTCTAAGAACATCACTAGCTGAGAGTTCATTGAGTGTTAGATTCTGTCTTGGTGTTTTCGATCTTAGTTTGAGTCTTCATTTGTTCAAGCTTAGATCCTAGTTCACTTCTTAGTTCAAGCTAATAGTTGGAAACCCATCCTTATACACATCCCCTAAAAAGGTTGTTAGGATCCTACTCTTCCCGAAATTGAGTAGATAGGTTGACAAGTACCCGTAAACTTATCTTAACGGTTACAAAGCCCGCGTAAGCTTTGTGGTTGCAGTCCTAAAGAATTTGGACTGAGTTGTGTGGACTCACAACTTCCCGTGGACGTAGGAGTTCTCTCCGAACCACGTAAATCCTTGTGTGTTTGTGTTTTCTGTTCAGTTACTTATTGCATATTCAACTGACCAACTAACGAGCACTCAAAACTGCATTTTTACATTCTCAACTGATTTGGTTATTGACCGACCTTGCATCTGAGCGTGAGTTATTTTATACGAGTTATTTTTATCCACCACATTCCGCACAGCACCACTCTTCCAGCTGAGTATTCTTACTCAGTTGTGATTCCAGCTGAGTCCTCTTACTCGGTTGTGATAATTTTCAGGGGGTTGTTTTAAAATTCCTAACTGGTGTATCCCCTCCCCCATACACCAGAACTCGTATCGGGACCATCAAGTGGTATCAGAGCAGTGGTTCAAAAGACTGCTGTCTCTGTTTCACGAGGTGTGAATCGAGGTGTTTTTCTTCAGTGGTCAACTGAATAGATCTCTTTTTTTCCACGCTAGTGCATAAAAATAGAAAAGGTTAAAGACAAGATTGTTGTCATGTTCTCGGTTGTGAACTATACATCCTGGAAGACTCGGATGAAGAAGATTCTACTGTCCAAGCATCATCGAATGCAACAAGTGATTACATTCGGACCAATCACCATCATGGAAAAGGTTATTCACTCCTACAAATCCCAATGATGGGGATACAACTGAGGTGATGGTTGAGAAAAGGCCAGAAGACTTCACTCCTGAGGAAGCGAAAGCGAGCCAGCTGGATATCTGGGTTCAGAGCACTATCATGTCCACAGTTGGACAAGATTATCTTCCATGGATAGAAGAGTGCAACACAGCTAAGGAGATGTGGGATATTTTTGGCATCTCTTAGTGAAGGGAGTGACGAAACCAAGGAGAACAAATTCTCCCATGCTTGTCAAGATTTTGACAACTTCTGTCTAAAAGAGGATGAAACCATAGATCAGTTGGAGCTTCGGTTCATAGATATCATCCGAAGGATTCAGTCTATCCGACGAGGAAAATATACATTGAGAGAGATCAATCTCAAAGTATTACAAGCCCTACCAGCTGAATGGGACACCTTCACCAATATTCATGAAAGCCGAGCTGATCTTGGAGAGATGGGAACTGACAGGCTGTTCTCAATTCTGAAAGAAAACGAGTACAAGGTGAACCGACGAAGATCAACTCAGTCCTTGGTGCAGACGATTCGACATGAGGATGTTGGTTCAGCAACAAAGACAGTAGCACTTCGAGCTGACTATTCCAAGCCGCGAACATCAAGGGCAACAAGATCTGTGGACACAGCTTTGAAGGAGCCGAGCAGAGAAGAGCTGCAACAGAGTATCGCCGCCCTGTCAAAGAAGCTAGCTGACATGGATACTCGGTTCGAAAAATATAAGCGGTTCTATAAATCCAACCGAACTCGAGATATCTCAAAGCCTGTGACCAACAATTGCTTTGAATGCGGCAAAGAGGGACACTTCAAAGCTGATTGTCCAAATCTTTCGAAGAAAGATAGAGAAGCGTTGAGGGCCAAACAAATTGGAAAGAACAAGGCGATGGTTGCAAAAGAAGCAGCTGATGACATGGACATCTTCACTGACACCGAAAGATGAGGACGAGCTGACTTCCACCAACAACGCTATCGGACAGGATCAATGTCTCATGGCATTTGGAACTAACCAGGATGATACTGAGGTACATTCTAGCTCAGTTAATTTAAATTCTTCTAATGCTACTAACATGCAGGAAACAGTAGAGGAAGAGTTGGAACCCTCTTGGGGTGACTTCCTAGAACTCAGTGAGGAATTGCATCAACAATCGGTTGAGTTTAAGAATCTTCAAGAACAATTTGCCAGACTTGAAGAACCCTTAACCGAAAAGGATAATCTGATCAATAATCAAACCGAAGAGATTGATAATCTCAAAAGTCAACTGAATGAGGCCAATAAAACTAAAGCTCCAATCGGTGAGGAGTTGAAGGAGCAGATCAAGGATCAGCACGATCAGTTGAACAAGCAAGAGGCACAGATCGACCAGCTGATGAAAAAGTCAGATGCTCGGACCAAACATATAGCTGTTCTCCTCAAGGATTTGCAAACTGAGAAGGACAACCTGATAAAGCTATATCAATCATCCAAAATCATCGAGAATCTTATCAGTTACCAAAGACAAATGGATGACGTGTCTGGACTCGGTTACGACATGGTCAAGGACTCTGGAATTCCACCCGCAACCTTTGTCAAGGCTGTGGATGTCACGGTTGTCAAATCAAATTTGGTTGAGTCTGCAACTCCCCAACTTAATCCAACCTCCACGTCACAGCAAACACAACCAGCTAAGGAAACTGCAACTGAGAAAGGAAAATGAGCTATGGTTGGAGAACTGAAGAATCCATCGGTTGGGATAACAACCGAAGGGGAATGTTCCAGGACTCAGAAGAGGAATCAGAGACGTCGGAGATACAATCAGAATCGACCTCTGAACCGACCTCAGAACCGACCTCAGAAGGGATGGAATCAACAGTTGCAACAGGGATTCAACCATCAGAATCAACATCAGTTCCATCATCAGAACAACCAGAGGTTCAATCAGAGTCAACCAATGTGGAACAGTTCCAACAGCTGGAGATATTCGTGCCAGAACATGAGTCAACAACACGGCATGAACAACTATCGTCGATAGTCAGGAAAATGGAATCAGACTCAGCCACAAAGATTCCAAAATAGCGTCCGACCTCATAGGCAAAACCAACAGGGTCAGAAACGTCAACAAAACAGGGAGAACGCCTCTCCTCCTAAAGCCCACAATGGGAGAAATCAATCTCTTCCCAAGAAACAGAACATCAACAATAACAACAAGCCTAAGGATAACCGAGGTGTTGTTATAGTTGATGGAGAAGGAAAGATAATTTGGAATGACAAATCTATCCGAGTATACAGGGAAAAATGACTCACAGTTCAAGGGGGAACTGGTTCTAACCCTCCAGGACCCAACTAAAATTGGGGACCTAAGCGTGTTTCTCTGTGCAGGAGCAGGAGGAACAGCTGAAGAAGAATAAAACATCACATACCATGTGGGTGATGGATAGTGGATGCTCGAAACACATGACAAATCTGAAGGATTTGTTTGGAAGTTTCGTGGAGAAGGAAGGACCATCAGTTACCTTTGGTGACAACTCAAAAGTTCACACCAAAGGCTACGGTACCCTTGAAACCAATTATGTATCTATTTCTAATGTTTCATATGTTGATGGATTGAAGCATAACTTGCTCTCCATCAGCCAATTCTGTGATAATGGTTTCTCTGTCAAGTTTGATGCGCAGGGCTGCAGGGTAAAAAATATTAGAACAAAGCAAGTCATATTGTTAGGAAATTGATCCCCAACCGGGAATGTCTACTATGCAGATTGGAATAGTAGTCCTCCTGACATCTGTCTGATATCAAAGAGCAGTTCAGATGTGAGCTGGCTGTGGCACAAAAGGTTCAATCATCTGAATTTCAAGACAATGAACCGACTTGCGAGATAGGAACATGCAAAGGGCATTCCGAACCGTGTGTTTTCAACAACACATATTTGCAGTGCGTGTCAGCTGGGAAAGCTCGCTAGATCCTCCTTTCGGTTGAAAACGATTCCCTCAACCGACCGAGTATTGCAGCTGATCCATATGGATCTCTTCGGGCCTGTTACTCCCAAAAGCATGAATGGTAACGAGTATACACTTGTTGTTACTGATGATTTCTCCAGGTACACGTGGACCATTTTCATGCGTCACAACAGTGAAACCCGAGATGAGCTACCCAAGCTGATGGATCGGATATCGAACCAACAAGAGATGAAAATCATTTCCATATGATCAGACCGTGGAACCGAGTTCCTTAATGAAACCATCATCAAATATTGTGAGAAGCACGGAATCACTCATCAAACATCGGCTGCACGTACTCCACAACAGAATGGAGTAGCTGAGCGAAGAAACCGAACGCTGAAGGATGCTGCAACATCCATATTGACAAGCTCAGCTCTGCCAAAAAGATTTTGGGCTGAGGCAATCAACACAGCTTGCTATACCCAGAACCGGTCTCTTCTAACCAAGCGGTTGGAAAAGACTCCATATGAGCTATGGAGACGCAGGAAGCCTGATATTTCATATTTTCACGTTTTTGGTTCTAAGTGTTATATTCACAACAATGGGAAGACTCAGTTGAAAACTTTTGACGCCAAGGCTTGGAAGGGCATATTTCTCGGATATGCTGCTCGGATCAAGGCTTATAGAGTTTTTAACAACAGTTTTCGTGTTGTGGAGATAACACCTCATGTTAGTTTTGATGAATCTACTTTTGAGTGCAGGGAACAGGCTAAAGGACAACAAGCAGATCCACATGTTCTACCAGCTCTCACCAGATCGCAGGTTCTAAGGCAGAAGAATCTAGCTGAACCATTGGTATGGGCAACCGAGGATGATGATCCTTGTTCCTCTGAAGATGAATGTGAGGACCCCAGCTCATCTCAAGGGGGAACTCCAGCTGATGTTACTCCAACTGCATCAGCATCCGAAGCCCAACCGAGCCCGGTTCGAGATAATATCCATGTTGAGGATCCAAACTCAACAGCAGATGAATCACCAGTTCTGAAGATCCCAGCATCTCCCACGGCTTAGGTTATCCCATCAGTTGAAATCACGGAACAACCACTGTTGGAAGAAGAAGGAAGACGCAACAAGAGATGGTATGAAGATCATTCCAAGGACAACATCATTGGAGATCCAGCCAAAGGTGTGAGTACTAAAAGCAGAGTTGCAAATCCAGACTCAGCTGAGAAAGATTCCAACACTTACGCCCAATATGCTGAGGAGTTGGCAGTTCTTGAGGAGTTTGAACAAGCCGGAGATGTTGCCATGATTTCATGTTTCGTAGCTGATGGGCCAGAACCGAAGAATGTTATGGAAGCTCTCAACTGTGTTCATTGGACAACAACCATGCAAGAAGAACTGAATGAATTTCTACGCAACTGTGTATGGGAGTTGGTAGAAAGACCAAATGATGTCAAAGTTATTGGATTAATGTGGATTTTCAAGAACAAGAGAGATGCCATTGGATTCATCGTGAGAAACAAGGCAAGGTTGGTAGCTCAGGGATATTGCCAACAAGAAGGAATTGATTTCGAGGATTCCTTCGCGCCAGTTGCAAGGTTGGAAGCCATCAGAATATTTCTAGCCTATGCCGCATTTCACAAATTCAAGGTTTATCAGATGGATGTGAAGTGTGCCTTCCTCAACGGTGATATCAAGGAAGATGTTTATGTTGAACAACCTCACGGTTTTGAGACTGGAGATGAAAGAGTGTATAAGTTGAAGAAAGCTATCTATGGCTTGAAGCAAGCACCTAGGGCTTGGTATGACACTCTCTGTAGTTTTCTTCTGAACTCGGGGTTCAAACGAGGGTCAGTTGACAAAACACTGTTCACCATAAAAGTTGGAGAAGACATAGTTGTTGTGCAAATCTATGTCGACGACATCATATTCGGTTCCAAGTCGGAGGAGCTGTGCGAGAAATTCTCAACTCTCATGAAGGAGAAATTCGAGATGTCAATGATGGGCGAGATGAATTATTTTGTTGGGCTACAAGTGAAGCAGTCATCAAAAGGGATTTTTATTAATCAGTCTAAATATACAAAGGAGCTCATGGCAAAGTTTGGTTTGCAGTCAAGTAAAACCACACGGATACCGATGAATACTAACTGGAAGATTGAACCCGGATCTGATGGAAAACTCGTGGATACCAGTAAGTATAGAGGGATTATTGGTTCTTTGCTATATCTAACCGCCAGTCGGCCAGATATATCTTACGCGGTTGGAGTGTGTGCTCGGTTCCAAGTTCAACCGAGGAAAGCACACATGTTGGCAGCAAAGAACATCATCAAGTATCTGAAGGGTACAGTTACTATTGGGTTGTGATACCCAACTGACGACAATATCCAACTATTCGGATACTCAAATGCGGATCTAGCCGGAGATCGGTTGGACAGGAAGTCCACATCTGGACACTGTCAGTTCATGGGAAGTAAGCTAGTTTCATGGTTCTCCAAGAAACAAGCATGTGTTGCCACTTCTACAACCGAGTCAGAATATATGGCTACCGGTAGTTGTTGCATGCAAGTATTGTGGCTCAAGCAACAGCTAAGAGATTATGAAGTCGCAACTGGACAGGTTCCCATCCATTATGATAGCTCAAGTGCCATTGCTATCTCTTTGAATTATGTTCACCATTCTCGAACGAAGCATATTGACATCCGACATCATTTTATCCGAGATCATATTGAGAAGAAGGACGTATCTGTGGAGAAAATTCCAACTGAGATTCAGAGAGCCGATATCTTCACCAAACCTCTAGCCGAAGCACGATTCAAGATGTTATGCGATCTCCTTGGATTGTTGGATCCATCAGATGAGGAATCAGCTGAGGTGAAGAGATAGATATCCATCTGAGGGGGAAGCTCAGATGAAGGGGGAATCTCAGATGCGGATCGCCATCCGAAGACATCAGACGTCAGCTGAACAGACGAACTCGAGTCAGCTGATGGTATGCCGCAACATTGGAACACAGCTGATTCCGACATCAGCTGGCAGCTACACAGCTGATTCCGACATCAGCTGGCAGGTATCATTTATGGCTTAAGGTATTTGTGTCTTAAATTAGAATATTGGAAATACATTCAAACATTCCTGAGCATGTCAGTTAGATTAAAATAGCCATCGTAGCGCATTTAATGTAAAGTACGGCTGAACATCAATAGCCTTACTTTATAGTGCGACTGGGCTGACATAAAAATAGTTTACCTTCTCACTCGCCCGTATTGGAACTCGTAATTCAACGTCAAGTCAAAGCTAGTCAACAGTTGCGAGATCTCAGCCGTTGATGGATTCGCGCCATTCAACCTTGGCCGTCGATTTCAATCGACCCACTAACCTATAAAAGGCAGAAAATCAGGAAGTGATTTCTTACCTTCTACATTTGTGTTTATCTGCAGTAACTGTTCATCATCGTCTCTGATTTTGTCTCACCATTTTCTGCAAGTCTTTGTTTTCTTCTTTCTATATAATCTTCACAGCGACACTAACTCGCACCAAAAGCTTCTACTCAAGGAAAGAAGATGGCATCTTCTGGACCAGCCCTTGTCCCGTCGTCTTATGAGGAATCCTTCGACATGATGCTCTCCAAAATTCACTTCGAACAAATTCTATCGGAAGATGTACTGGACTCGCCGGTGTTATCCCCCATCGCCGAACTTCTCAGGGAGAACGGTCTTCTTAAGTGGGCGACTCTCTTTTCCACTCACCTTCTCAGGCGACAGGTCGGAGAATTCTACCTGAACCTGAAATCTCCTATCGACAGCCGAGATGGTCTCGTTTCAGAAATCTCCGATTGACAGCGAGACGTCCCTACCAGAATGATCCGACGTGTCACCGCCACGGATTTGTTACGCTCCATCATTCCACCAAATATGACCGCCACGGACACCGTCGAGAACATCACAGATGCAGAGACCGATCAATTTCATGAGATTGCTCTCATCACTGCAGAAAAATTAAGGAGCAACATGCAGCGAACGAAGTTGAAGCCCGAGCATCGACTTTTGTTTGATGTTGTATCCAAGGTTATCTTCGGATACAACGGAGCTTTTGGGGACATCAGCCGACCAAAGCTCAAGCAGCTGATTGCTTTGGAGCACAAGCACAAAAACAACGTCAACTGGTTCAAATACTTCGAACACCAGTTGATGATGGAGAAGCAGAAGATTACAGAAACCACAACTGACTCCGGAGAAAAGTTGTTGAGTGTCAAGGAAACTCTCAACTTTGGAGTTAAAATTTCTGCCCTAATCCTTCTCGCAACAAAGGATCAGAACATGGTGTGGGAAGACTGTGAGGAGACTCCAGTCAAGAGGCAGATGCTTTTTCCAACAACCAAGAAAGCTCAGGATGTGATACGGAGTGTTTACACTCCTAAAGAGAAAAGGGAAGCTGTGAAGTCAGCTGAGGAGAAAGATACAGCTGAGGAGTTGCCTCCAGCTGCCGGCCGCACTTCCAAGTCAACAGCAGCACGCCGACTCAGGGATGAGTCAGATCAGGATAAAGAAGAGGAGCCAGTTAAAAAGAAATTGAGGGTTCGGATTAAGAAGTCAGTTGCAATACCAGCTGAGGAGGCACCAGCTGAGGAGGCACCAGCTGAGGAAGCACCAGCTGAGGAGCCATCTGAGTCGAGTCACTCAGTTGAAGCAGCTGCCTTCGAGATTGTTCCTCGCGTAGGTGGAACAGACGTGATGGAAAGGATGGAAACTGATCCAGAAGATGAGCCGAACATCTCCTCGGATGCATCTTCTTCATCTCAGGAATCCGAAGATATTCCAACCTCCCCCACGGCAGGAGCTGATGCCGTACAGCCCAAAGAGACTCTCACAACCGACACTCAGCCAGAAATTCCGAGCTCCCCGCTCGATGCCAACATTGTGACCACTTATTCGGCCAATGTTGAGGAACCTCTTGAAGCCGACATCCCCACACAGTCAGAAATCCTGAGCTCCCCGCTCGATGCCAACATTGAGACCACTTCTTTGGCCAATGTTGAGGAAATCCTTGAACCAATCCCTTATGAAAATCTCTCTCCCCCCCATTGACGAAGAGGCTGATCGTCAAGCTGTTGCGCTGGAACATGAAGGCAAGTTGGCCTACTGCTTTCAGAAATTGATTGGAATGTTCTCAGAAGCGCGCGACATGCTCACATTTGCCAGCTATTGTATCAGTTCAACATAATCTTCAGCCACTGGTATGTCAAGGAAGATACCATCCGCATACACAGTTGGAACCAGCTCAAGGCCGATGAGTCACGTATAAGGGAGTACTTCAACTACACCAACCTGGAGGTTGCAAACAACAATAAGATCGCTGTGCTGACTCGTCGACTGGATATCAGCAAGGCAGAAGGATGAGACACAAGGGAGATAGCCGAACAAGATTGTGTTACCTTCCTCGACAACATGCTGGTCAAGTCTGCTGATTTCATCGATGACCTTGACGCAGCCGCCGCAGCAGCCAAGCAGGAAGAGGGAGAACTTCAACAGTACCTGGCCAATCGCCAAGCCATGGTTACTGTTGAACAGCCAGCACCAGCTGAACAACAAGCTCCGCTGATCAGCCAGCTCCCTCCACAGATTAAATTTGCGAACTGATAGCTGAGAGGGTCAATCAGCTGAGGAAGGAGATGCTTGCCAACATCCAGCTCAACAAAGAAGATCAGCTGAGGATGATGGAAGCTCAGGACGAAAAGCACAAGAAGCTGCAAGAAGAGAGTGATGCGCTGAAGATAAAGTTGGATGATCTTTCAACATCAACCAGCAAGGACATGATCGATCTGAAGACATCAGTTCTGGGAATAAAATCCGAACTGAACGTGCTCAAGTCCATTTCTGAATCAAATCTTGCCAAATCTCAACAAACGCAGGATGAAGAATGGGATTCTCGGTTCGAATCTAGATGGGCTGAGTTCGTCGCCTTCCAAACCGAAGTCTCTGAAACCTTCGCCGCCATGAAGAAAGCTGATGAAGAGCGCCATGATAAGGAACTGGCGAAGAAGGTTGAGGTGGAATGCGCAATTGATGAGCTCTTCAACCGGATTCAGCAAGCTGAACATACACTCACTTCTCTGGATGGCTCAGTTGCAAGCCTTGTTGCTGATGCCAAAAAGGGGGAAGATGAGATGCAGAAAGATGAGAACCGGAAAGATGAGACTCAAGAAGAAATGCCAGCCGGGAAGGAATCTCAGCTGAAGAAGAAGACAGCTCCGAAGAAGAAGTCCGCTCCAAAGCCAACCGACAAGAAACAACAAAAGCTGAAATCTATTGTTGTCGGAGGAGAAGAGATGGCGAAGGACATGGAGCAGGCAAAGGAGTATGAAGTTTCCTACAACTCCATAGCCGAGATTGCAGCCGAGCTTGATGCTGAACTCGACGGTATTACAACCGAAGAGTGTATTGCTGCTGCTAAGGCTATGGATGTTTCGGAAAAGGACTACATGAATCCTGAATGGATCAAGAAGTTCGCTGACCAAGCTACAAGAGTCAACAAATTCGAGGAAGAGCTTGCCAAGGTTACCAATAACTTGGACAGGAATATTGCCTCCCGCAGCCGACGACGAATTGAAAAACATCAGGTGAAGGCTGAAGCAAGACTGAAACATCAAAGACTGCCTGGAAAGATCAAGCTTCAAAGTCGCTTCAAGCATATGGATAAATGGATGCCAGTTGAATGGAATGACGATTGGGAATCATTCAAGCAAGAGTTTGTGAATGATTTCTATTACAGGAAGGTGTACGCAACTGAGGATCCAAGGAAAGCCTTCAAGGAAGCCCTGACCGAGCTGCACTCTAGGGATCCGGGCATGTTCAGCCAGTTCAGACGAGAAATGATTGATGCAAAGCTGGATATGAACACAGTTCCCGTTCCTCAGAAGGTGACATATCTCCCTCCTTTTATTCCAGACACAAGAAATCCCAACAGGACGAAGATTGCAGCTGAAGCCAGAAGAGTGTGTTAGGAACATGGGATAGATATCTCAAAGGAGTCAGATGCAAAAAGAAAAATTTTTGTCAGAATTTTTGGAAAGTACGGGCTGAAGTATTAGCCAAGTTAGAGTTTTTGAGCAACTCATGTATTTTGATTTCTATACTTATCTGTGTAATCATCAGTTGTAATGAAAACTTTCATCAGTTATCCGATTCATCTTGATGTACAATCTCTAGTTGTCCAAGCTCTGAATCGCAAAGTTATTTCAATACCATGTTATAACTGTGCTAACCCTTTGATGTTTAATCTTATAGACTGTCTAGAATTTCAGCTGAGATTTTAGATAGGTCAGTATGGTTTAGATCAGTAGGGTTTTGGCATCATCAAAAAGGGGGAAATTGTTGGGAAATTTAAGTAAAGTTTTGATTGATTCCAAAACCAACTGACCCCAACCGAGTAGATGTTGCCAGATCCTAATGTTAAGTATTTAGGCTCGCTGTTTGAGCAATGTTGAGATTTTATCTTTACAGGTCTCCAGCTGAAGACGGCAACATGGCGTTACTCGGATAGAACAACAGATGGAAATTCGGATGTGTAACATCAGTTGTAAGAAAGACAACTGAGCGTTCAAGATATAGAACATCAGATGTAAAGAAAGACAATTGAGCGTTCAAGCCAACCGATCTGATCTAGATCATCAGTTGTAAGAAAGACAACTGAGCATTCAAACCAACTGTTCAGATGGAACATCAGTTGCAAGACTCAATCCGATAGATCGACAACATGAAGTTCAAGACAGCTGAGGGTTCAACTGTTCCTCTTCAGACAGAATGTCAGATGAAGATAGCAATCAGATGGAACATCAGCTGAAGACCACTCGGATGAAGATCAAAACTTCTCAACCGACCAACCAATGTTGAAAGACAAAGGTTGAAATTTGAATTTCGAAAAGGAAGTCACGTGAAGGTTTGACGTTCTGTCATTATCTCATTTGGCCCAACAGAAGGTTGTCTCAGATGGAAAGCAGAAGTTCACAGTTGCCAAATCGGGAAAATCTGCAGAGATGAGAGACAAGCCATCGCTTTCACAGAATAGAGATCAACGGTTCATCCAACGGCTAGTTGATTCTCTCCGCCTATAAATAGAGGCATTCATTCATTCACCAAGACACTAAGAAGACAAGTGCGAGAAGAGACTAAACAGCAAAAGAAAGACTTTAAACTGCACACGAGCTAAACTGAAATCAATCTCTAAGAACATCACTAGCTGAGAGTTCATAGAGTGTTAGATTCTGTCTTGGTGTTTTCGATCTTAGTTTGAGTCTTCATTTGTTCAAGCTTAGATCCTAGCTCACTTCTTAGTTCGAGCTAATAGTTGGAAACCCGCCCTTATACACATCCTCTAAAAAGGTTGTTAGGATCCTACTCTTCCTGAAATTGAGTAGATAGGTTGATAAGTACCGGTAAACTTATCTGTAAGGTTGATAAGTACCCGTAAACTTATCTTAACGGTTGCAAAGCCCGCGTAAGCTTTGTGGTTGCAGTCCTAAAGAATTTGGACTGAGTTGTGTGGACTCACAACTCCCCGTGGACGTAGGAGTTCTCTCCGAACCACGTAAATCCTTGTGTGTTTGTGTTTTCTGTTCAGTTACTTATTGTATATTCAACTGACCAACTAACCAGCACTCAAAACTGCATTTTTACATTCTCAACTGATTTGGTTATTGACTGACCTTGCATCTGAGCGTGAGTTATTTTATACGAGTTATTTTTATCCACCACATTCAGCACAGCACCACTGTTCCAGCTGAGTATTCTTACTCAGTTGTGATTCCAGCTGATTCCTCTTACTCGGTTGTGATAATTTTCAGGGGGTTGTTTTAAAATTTCTAACTGGTGTATTCCCTCTCCCCATACACCTGAACTCGTATCGGGACCATCAGTTATTAATGCTTAGGATTAAGTTTCTACGGTTGAAATCAAGAATAAATCATGTAGGAAGAAATTGTGAAATTTTCGAAACATACATGAAATAATTTTCGAAACATACATGAAATTTGTGGAATATGTTTCTATGTATTAGTATGTTAGTGTATGAATTGTTTTGGAATTTTCTAAAAATAAAAATGAAAATGTAAGAGATGAAGAAGTATGATTTTGATTAGGTAACTCTTATGTTTTTAATGATATGATTTGATATATATGATTTAGGAAGCATGTAGTTCAACATATATTTAATTTAGATTTTTCTAAAAATAAAAACGAAATTGTTGGAGACGAAGAGTCATCGATAGAATTAGTTTTGATGTTGATATGAATTTATGGTTTGCATATTAGTTGATCTATATAGTTAATGATGATAATTGGAAAGTTTGAACGAAATCTAAGAACGTCGAACTTTTCGTAAGGAACGAAGAGTCGAGCGTAAGCGTCAATAGGAAAATCGAACGAGAAAACTAATCGAATATTAGTGATTATTGGTATGCTAGGTTGGTTGTAGAATTAATTGAGAATTAATTATCGATTATGAAAAATCAATGCATATATGAACTTTAAGTCTATGTTTTTGTGTTTCACATGTTAGATGATCATGATATAAGTTTCTAAAATCATAATTAGGTTAATTATGCATGATAAGATTAAAGAATGGAATTTATTGAACAAGTATAAGAATATTTGTATGTAAGTAGATGGAATTAAGACTATATTAAATAAATTATGATTCTACATGTTATAAGTTGTGTTTGATGATTGATAAGTGAAATTAGAATTATTTGAAGCATGATAGAAACTTGAATCGATAAAATCACACGTCGGAATCAAAAGTTATGATAACGGATCCGTAGTAGACTATTTTCGAGTATGAACTTTTGATCTATGAATATATATGCACAAAGTGAATATAGTAATGAAATGCATGAGTATAGTTGATGATGATGTTATATAAATTATGAAATATAAATTAGAAGTTAGATATGATTTGAATTTGAAATGAAATTTGTTAAGTAATTGTTAGTTGAAGAGACGAGAAAGTGCTAGTCGTTTTGTTAATCGAGAAACGTGAAGGTGTTCACGTTAAATGATTGTGTGTGTTTACTGTTATGTGATAGAAATTTCATGCACATAAAGGTTGTATAGCATTGTTCGAACCTAGGGAATCATGCGTCGAGTTTTAAAAACGATTAGGGTTTCTCGGCAGTTTTGCGACCCTTCACGGAAATGGCCATAACTCTTAGCTCATTTAACGAAATCGAGATCCGTAAATTGGACAGTAAACTAGACATCCGTGTCTTTCTTTTGAAATAAGGCACATCCCCTATTTCGAAATACTCTGTTCTGTAGAAGCTCCAGACCTACTGCCTTGTGCAGAAAATTTCTAAAAATCATTTTCTTAAGTTGAATTCTTTTCAACTTAATTCTTTAAGAACTTTTAAGTCGTTAAGAGTTATTGACTTCCGTCTTAACTAATCTAAAATGTCGAGTAAGGAACCGAGTTAGTTCTAAACGAGATGTGTCCGAATCTCGTTTCTTTTTAAACTAAAAGAGATTAGTTAAAGTGCAAACGCCTAAAAGACTTAACCGATTTCGATTTCTTTTTCTTTAATCGTCTCGATCGATTATTAAAGTTTGAATATTTGCGATAAAAGGAGGAAGTCGGAGTTGAAGACAGAACAAAAGACAGAAGGTTAAAGTTTGTTCTGTAAACGGTTAAGGTGGGCTTTCTATATACAAAAAATAAAATGAGTTTTGTTATGTTTTTGAACTGCTATAAAAGTACTTGTTTTAAAGTGATTATCATTGCATAAAAGATTTTATTTTTGTGAGTTCTCTTGTGCCATTCTGAGTTAGCCAAAAGGGTGCTTTCCAGAGTTAGTTAGCCAAAAGGGTGCTGACTAATTGATCGGACTCTGAGTTAGTCAAAAGGGACTTTCCAGGGTTAGTGTACACGGTAGCCGTTGCGTGTGGTACTCTGTTGAGGGGTAGCCAGCCACTGTGAGGAGCATTCGCGGAAGAAGAAAAGGCTTCTTCCCCGGCATTGAAACGGGCAAGTTGAATGTAACAACAGTCGGAAAATGCTTACGTAAGCTATGTTTATGAAAAGAAAAAATGTTTAGTAAGCACGGGTCTTTGAAAGAAAAACCCCGTTGTGTTACTTTGAGAATGCTTGATAAATCTATAAAAACCTATGATATGTTATCGGTAATATGCCCACTAAGTGCTTTTGTACTTAGCCCTGTATATGTTTTATAAATGTGCAGGTTGAGTGACGATGGCGGCGGAGGTTGAGTAGAGTTTGTATATAGGAAAGAAAAATATGTTTCCGCTGCAAACTACATCATTTTATGTTGTAGAACTTTTCGGTTAAAGTTTCGTACTTTAAACCTAATCTACTCTGAACACAACTATGTCGAGCGATTCTTCGAGATCGACTCTCTTTTGTTAATAAAATCAGTTCATATATATCATCTTGTTTATTATTATTGGTTAATGCATCTATTCAGTTAGTTATTCCCCTTTCTTCCCCGCTTCTTTAATCCAACCCCTAGTCGCACCCCGGCTTTGCTGTTCCTCGAAATTTGGGGCTATGATATCATATTACAAAAAAACCAAGTTAATTTCATAACAGAGGCATCACCAGCACACGAATTCATCATATGAAGCTCACATACTCAGCACAAGTGTAGTATCAGTCCAATCAAATTACAAAACAACCAAGTTTTCATAACAGAGGCATCACTAGCACAAGAATTCATCATAGAAAGCTCTCATACTCAACACAAGTGTAGTATCAATCCAGTCAAATTACAAGGCAGCCATGAGACAAGTTAATTTCACAACAGAGGCATCACCATCACAAGAATTCATCATAGAATCATATCACAAACCTCAGACAAAAATAATCAAAATTAAACCAAAAATTTGTCATCACAGGTAAAGGTAATGGCATCACCAGCCCTCATAGAAATAAGAACACAATCACCTGATCAGAGGAGAGACAATACACTAGGGCAGAAAAGCCCTAGTGTCTGCAGATACCACTCTTTGCTCAACGGTGCAATTAACTTCCTCCGTGGTGGGGGTTCTTCATCGGGAAAGACTTTACTGTTGGCCAACCATGCCTCATAGCCAGACTCCGATAGTGAAGATTCACAAAGTCCAACCAATCATTTTTTCTAACTCGTAGGGTGTCTCAGATGGCTACAGCGAACAATCGACCCTCAGGCATGGTGTTTCCAGCACAATATCGGCTGAATCAGTGCCTATTTTCCATGAATATATAGGGATCGGTGAATAGTGTGTCGCAATCGAAATAGAGAGATCCTCAAAGAAAAAAAGATTGAGACTCTTCGATTGAGATCCTATTTCCGGCACCACCGTATCAGCCCCGAACGAAGAAAGAGGCAGATGGTGGAAGCTATCCATCGAGATAGAGAGATCGAGAATCTCTGATTGAGATCCTATTTTCGGTACCATCGTATCAGCCCCAAACTAAGAAAGAGGTATATGGTGGAAGCTATCCATCGGGATTGAGAGATCGAGATTCTCCAATTGAGATCACATTTTCGGCACCACCTTATCAGCCCCAAACTGAGAGAGAGGTAGATGGTGGAAGCTATCCATCGTGATGGAGAGATCGAGAGATTGGGTTTCAAGAGAGATTAGTTTTGAGAGATGCAGTGGCCATTGGAGATGGAGTTTCTTTGATTCAAGGTGGCGAGAGAATGAAGGAGGGGATGAGATAGATCTAGGGTTTATTTTGGGGGAGAAATTAAATAGGCCGATACCATCACAATTGGCCTGGATCATACTAAGTGTTTGCTTGGGTCATTAGTTGTAAATTAGTGAATAATTAATTTTGGGCTAATTAAGTGAAATGGGTCCTATAATGGCAATTGTGTGTAAATAAGTGATATTGATGAGGGTGTATGAGTACATAAAGTGAAATAGGACTCTTTTGGTGAACCAAAAAAAGGGGTAAGTAGCACTCTTTTCCGCGTACAGAGGGAGAAGGTTTTTATTCTTGATATAGTATTCATGCACCCATCGAATCCAGATCCTATCTTTCTTTTGAGCCAAATTTCAAAGCAACTTGCATATATAGCTGCTTTATTCCAGAGTTGGAGATTAGTTACGTTCCAACCACCTGCATTCCTAGGCTAACATCTCAAGCTACTAATGCTTGCTTAGTAATGCCTGACTTCCCAGCCCAAAGAAAGTTTTTACAAGCCATTTGGATAAGCTTAATGACTTTTTGGGGAAGCATAATGTCACAGCCCAAATTCAATTCAAGTTTGTAAGAACAACTATAATCCATTGGACAGTGATGGTACAACTGAAATAAACACGACTCAACAAGGGAACATGCTCGGGAACAAGTGAATATAGTTTGAAAGCGATAACAAATAATAACATGCTTTCAAATCTTAACTCAAGAAATGACCATCATGATATTCATCAAGTAGAAGTCAGGGAAATAGACATAGCATCGAGCACAAAGGTCATTGTATCGATCACATCATCAGACTATAAGTTTTGGAAACAAATAAAACATTGCTGTTGCAGCGGAATATCAAACTCAAGTCCCAACAGTTACATATATGGAGACACATAACTGCAAGCTTAAACAAACGACTCGACTTATTAACACACACACACTGCCGAACAATCCACGCCATCCACATCCGAGCTAACCTGCACGTTTAGAAACACATGCAAGGATGAGTACTTCGTACTTAGTGAACGCATGCCAAAAACAATTTAAAACTTGCTCGATAGAGCTATATAATTGAACTTGCCTTGCCACTGCATCACAAGTGTTAGTACAGTTAAAACATTTAACTTGTGAATGCAAAAACATTTTCTTATCTGAAAGGACTGCGCAGTCAATATATATAACAGAAGGTATGAATCAATCTACCATATCATCTCTTTGTCAAGAAGTAAGCCTCCTTCTCAAACACTGTGACTGGCCTAACCAAAGCAAGGCTCACAGTCACCTCAAACAATTTAATTAACAACACGTGTGTTCCTGTCTCACATAAGATAATAACTCAAATAGATGATAAAACATACCGAAACTCAAATAATTGGCAAGTCAATTAATTTAAAAACTCACGTAATAATAATCAATAAATAATAACATTCAATAGTTCTCGGTTTAAAAAGCCCACCTGACTGAAGGGGGTTAGTCGGGGCAAACTTCTTCGTCTTCCTTCGCTACTTCTCAATCCTGCTCGTTCCTTCAAAAATAATATTTTATAAGAACGAGTCTAGTTTCTCGAAAAACGAAACGAGTTCTAACGCTCGGCTGAAAGACTTCTACTTGACTCGGCTTTCTT
The DNA here is from genome assembly GCA_029490685.1 of Schizonepeta tenuifolia. Lineage (NCBI taxonomy): Eukaryota > Viridiplantae > Streptophyta > Magnoliopsida > Lamiales > Lamiaceae > Schizonepeta > Schizonepeta tenuifolia. The sequence continues at coordinate 20,677,583 of CM055959.1, forward strand.
AACATATCTCGGCTCGACTAAAATGATCTTTTTCGGTTTCTCAACTCTATTCAAGTACTAAACCAACAGACTTCTCAAACTCGAACACTTAACTCGATAACATCAGACAAATTAAAACTTAAACAAATAACGGAAATCGAGAATTCACTATTCGGTCCATAAACTTCGTATTATTCGATTTATTGAGTCAAACAAACTCAGAAAATTACGAGATTAATTCTCAGCTACTTTAAACACAAATCATTCACATTCAGATCATCACATCGAAAATCAGACATTCACAAATAGGTAAACGACTGACTTCAATAAATAGACGGCAAAAGAAAAAATTTCCAAACTTTTTCAGAATATTCTAGAAAAATTCCAGAAAATCATATAAATTCATTCAAACACGAATATCAACTCAGAAATTCATTCAAGACTCATACACAGTCTCATGCTGACACAATATTGCTCGACTTTTAACTTGAAAGATTTAAGTCTTCGGATTTTAACGAAAACAATTTCGTTATTTATAAAATAAATCAAGGAACTCAAATATGGAATCGGATTTGAAATCCGAAACCTTTAACGAAATATCTCGGATTAAAGTCCACGTCACTTTTCTCGAAAAACGTGCACATGCTCAAAAAAATTTCAAACTTCTCAAACTGACTCAAAATAATTTCAATTGATAGATTATTCGATCAATTTTATTTAATTTCACTTTTAACTTACGAAATTCTGATTTTTTTAATCTCAAACTTTAATTCTTAATAACTTTCACATACTAACTCCAAATCAAGAAATTCAAGAAGCTATTATGCTGATTTTTACTCCAATTTCAACATCCAATTATCACATTCATCATATAACATCAAGAACACAAAATTTCATGCTAAAATTCTCAATTATGTTTGACCTTTTCATATATGGAGTTACACATGCTCGATTTCATAAATCCAAAGTTGTAACATGCTTAAAATAACTCAAATTCCATGAATACATCATTAATTGACTCAAATAAACTCAAAATAAAAAATTCCCAATTTAAAAATCCTATAAGGTTCGAAAATTTTGGAATTAGAGCATAACTTGTCCAAATTCAAAAATTCAAGTTTCCAACTTACTTAGAAAAATTCCAATTGATCGATTTTCCAATCAATTTCATGAAACAAGCTCAAATACTAGAAATCCATTTTTTAAGGCATATAAGCTTCTACTATTTTGGGGCTCTTTCCATAGTAATCCGATTTTAACGATTTCAAGCTCTATTATACCTCAAATAAATCTAATTTAAATAATTTATACTCAATTTAGCAACTAGAACACAAGATCAATAAAAATCACAAGTTCTTATGTTTGAAAGGTTCGAATTTTTCAAGATTTTAAGGAAACAAACTCATTTCTTCGATGCCACTTAGAATTAAGCTTAAATCAAACTCAATTTCATTTATCAATCATCAAATTAACAATGAAGACTCAACATAATCAAAATCATGATATTTTCATACTCAAAAGCTTTGAAATATTTGGGGAAAATAGGGTAGAAATTCATGCTTCTCAATTGATCACTCAATCATGCATATATCATCATCAATCTCACAATTCTATCATTACTCTTCAAGATCATCACAAAAACACTAACTCTACAAATATATATATATATATATACTTTGAATGTTTGGGGAAAAATAGCATAACAATGCGTACTCTTCAATTAATCCATTTATCAAACATTATACTACTCAAATTCAACAATAACATGATCAGTTCATGCATCAAGAATACACAACAACAACTCCTAATTTTCTATGCACAAACCTTCGAATTTTTAGGGAGAAAAGAGATAGAAATTCGACTCACTCAATTGATCACATACAACCTCTTAGAAAAAATTGTTAAGCTCAATTTTACTATCAATTTCATGATCAAATCAAGAACTTGGAAACCTCTCAAAACTACTCAAATTTTCGACATTCAAGGGATGAAATTATCAAGATTTTAACTTCCATTTTCATGCATAAAACCATGCAAGGATCGACTTCTACACCACAAGAATTAGCTAGGATTGAACACTCCTCCAAGGCATAAAATTGCCGAAAATTAAGAGAAGAGGAAGGAGGGTAATCCTAGTCTAGAAATGATCACCAAGATGAGAGGATCAAGAATACCTCGTTAGCTTCGATAAAGAATGATCGGTGACTATGTTCCTCGTAACTTTAGAGCTTCATCTTCAAGCATCAATGGAGGTTTCTCTTGTGTGTATGTGTGTGTGTGTTCGACGAGAGAGAGAAGGGAGGGAGAGAGTAATGATGTCGGCAAGAGAGAGAGGGGAGAGAGAGAGAGAGAGAGAGAGAGAGAGAGAGAGAGAGAGAGAGAGAGAGTGAGTGAGGGTGCGTGAGGGAGAGTGAGAGTAGGATAGAAATAAATAGGGAAAACGAGAGATGTACTAAGTTTAAATCACGATATAAGTCACCGGAAAGAAAAGTTTTCAGGTACAAAACATCCCTATATTTTCATTTAACTCTCAAACGATTTAAAACTCACCACGACTCTTTCTCGACATTGAAAAGCTCTCTAGTTCGTCTCATATCTCGTCTAATAAATCAATGATTCCAAAAATCCAGTTTTCAAATCAAAATTTCGAGTAACGAATAAAATCTCGGAAATCACTATTCATATTAGGGTTCTTGAAAATATAACTCAAATCTTTCTCAGACAATCTCAAATGACTCTCAAATATATCTCAAAGGTTTTAAAAGATTTGTTATACTCGAAAGACACTAATAAGATGAAATTCGAAAAAACTCGATGAATAGTGAAAACTCGAAAAGAGTTACTATTCATCGAAAAACAAAACTTCTAAAAAATTTCCGAAATTCAAACTCATACACAAACTCATATAATCATGCTCAAGAAATTCATCACACATTCGATTCGGATAACCGAAATGAGAAAAATCACGTAAAGGCACTCAATGACATTTTAGTAATTTCACGAGAAAATTTCTTTTCTCGGAAATTTTTATCAATCAAGTAAAGGCACATTATTAGAGCATATAAACTCAATCAAGACGAAGTTAAAGACTTATAAAAGATCCGGGGATTACACACAAATACCTGACTCCAATAGCTTTTTGCACTCCAAAGAGAACTGAAATAATTAGTTGGATTCTCCCGACATATGAAAGCATTTTGAAGGACCAACAATCTATTCTAACTAGGATTTTCTGGATCACAGGTTGATACTGCATGATGGTGAGATTTTTTGCACATAGTGGAACTCCCAAATACTTAAATAGATTTATATTCACATTTATTTGAAATGATAGTTGTTAGTTAATTAATACTATTATTTTTGGAGCTAGGGGTAAATTAGTAAAATTATATTATTTTAATTATTTAAATAAATGAAGGAGTATAAAAAATAAAATAGGTCTTGTGTTTAAAAATTAATCATTTATGAATGGGCCAGGGTGTGTACGAGTCGAGTCGAGCTGAACACTAGCAGGCTCGAGCTCGGCTCGTTCGAAAATTATAAGGCTCGAGCTCGATTCGAACTTTGTATTTTGATCTCAAGCTCGGCTCGATGGGTAACAACCAAACTCAAGCTCGGTTCGAGCTCAACTCGCTATATATTAGTTTGGATCGAGCTCGAGCTCGAGCTCGGCTCGATAAACTTAAAATTATGAATTTATTAATTATATATAAGTTAAATATTGATGTTTTGTGCGTATTTGTTCTTATTTGAATAAACTTTGTGATATAGTTGATACATTTGTTGGCTTTATTCGTGAGCTTTTTATGACTGTGGAAGTAGTTTTGCAGAAAATTGGGGAGAATAATAGAAGTGGTGAGAAAAGTAAAAGAAACAAGAGAAAGTAGCCGAACAACAAGTGAGTCGCCGCTTAAGAGGTCTTCATATATGAGAGGTCTCTCATTTTGAACGGCCGCTCATTTTGAGTGGCCTCTCATTTCTTTGAGCGGTCTCTCATTTCTTTGAGAGGTCTTCGTTACTTTCCTATCAATTTGTTTAGCAAATTTTTGTAAGGATCAAAAGCATTTCAATGCTATTTAGTATTTGTCATTTAACTCTTTCCAGTATTATTTTCCTGTTTGATTTGATCTAGTATTTTAATTATTTATGCTTAGTTGGATTTTGGAATTTGGTTATGAATTGTTATTGTCATTGATCTTGATGTCTAGTATTTTCTGCTTGTTAATTTCTCTACGTTAGTTAGTTCAATTATCAGTGTTAAAGTTTATATTCTGAATATGTTATGTGTAATACCCCGATCTTTTATTAGTCTTTAAGATCGCCTTAATTGAGTTTATGTGCCTAAATGTGTGCTTTTATGTGATAAAAATTTTCGAGAAAAGATATTTTCTCGTGAAATTACCAAAATGTCCTCGAGTGCTCTTATGTGAAATTTCTCGTTTCGGTTATCCGAATCCAATGTGTGATAACTTGACTGAGCATGATTACATGAGTTTGAGTTTGAGTTTGAATTTCGGAAAATTCTGAGAAGTTTCGTTTTTGGATTAGTAACTTTTCTCGAGTAATCACTATTCATCGAACTTTTCTGAATTTCATCTAATTAGTGTCTTTTGAGTCTTTAAATGATTTTAGAAGCTTTGAGAAAGGTTTGAGAATCGTCAGAGATTGTCTAAGAAAAAAATTAGCAAAGGACCAGAAAACCCTAATATGAATAGTGAATTTCGACTTTTTCTTCGTTTCTCTGAATTTTGATTTGAAAATTTGATTTCTGGATTCCTTGATTTATTTGGTGAAGTTTGGGATGGAGTAGAGAGAATTCCAATATCGAGAAAGAGTTATGGTGAGTGTCAAATCGTTTGAGAGTTTAATGAGAAATTAGGGATAGTTTGCACCGGATAACTTTTTCTTCCGGCAAAATTTATATCGCGTTTTTGATCACCGGGTGCAACTATTTAAATTTATAATCCTAATTCTACTCTCACTCACTCACTCTCTCACATGCTCTCTCTCTCTCTCTTAAACATCTCTCTCTCTTAATCATATATCTCTCTTTCTCTCTAATTCTCTCCTTAAAATTCTCTCTCTCATCTCTCCCTCACGGAAAACACACACACACACACACTCCATTGAAGCTTCAAGCTTCAAGCTTCAAAGAACTCCAAGAAAGATCACCTCCATTTATCCAACGACTAATCCGTTAAGGTATTTACGATCCTCTCATCGTGGTGATCGATTCAAGACTAGGATCTAACCATTTCCTTTTCCTTCAAAAATCGGCAGCCATGGAGCATGATATGGAGCTCGATTTTGTCTTGATTAAAGCTTAGAGTTGCGTGGATTTCAAGTTTCCGATCGATCAAAGCTTCAAGTTCAAGTAAACCCCTTTTTTCCTTCTATCTTTTGATCGATCAAAGTGGTCATTTCTTCAAGGAAATCCAAGCCCTTGTTCTAGTTATGATTTTGATGTTCTTGAGAGTCTTCAATCCATGAAATTAGAAGCTAAAAATCAAATCTCTCTCCCTCTTGAAGATGCCAACATTTTAGGGTTTAGGGTAGAGTTTTGATTTTAATTTTTGATTGTGTTGTTCTTGATCTTGGTGTGTTTTTGTGTGTGAAATTTGAGAAGAAAATTTCGTATATATATATATATATATATGTGTGTGTGTGTGTGTGTGTGTGTGTGTGTGTGTGTGTGTGTGACCGAAAATGATGATGGAAAATTTAAGAATTTGAGTGTTAATGTTGTTAGTTGTTTGATGATGGAAAAATGAGATAGATGATGATATGAATTGAAGAAAATCAAAACAAGAAACTATTATTGTTATTTTGGTTAATACCGAAAAAAAAAAGAAAAAAAAATATGTTGATGTTCTTGATGTTCTTGATGTTCTTCATGAAGTTCTTGAGGTTTTTGATAATATTTTGATATTAGATGCTTAAATAATGAAGATTTGATGTTTAAAGTTGTTAGAGTAATAAAATTAAAAGAAAAGAATTTTTGGGAATTTTTGAGAATTTTTAATATTAAAATTAAAAATAAAAATGATGAATGAGGTTGATGATTGTTGGGAAATTTATTAAAGTTTTGATTGATTCCAAAACCAACTGACCCCAACCGAGTAGATGTTGTCATTTCCTAATGTTAGTATTTAGGCTCGCTGTTTGAGCATTGTTAAGATTTTATCTTTACAGGACTCCAGTTGAAGAAGGAAACAAGGCTTCACTCAGACAGAACATCAGTTGTAAGAAAGATAACTGAGAGTTCAAAGGGGAAGATGTAAGAGAACATCAGATGGAAGAAAGTCATCTGAGCGTTCGAGCCGACTGATCAGATTCAGAACACAAGAAAGACAACTGAGCGTTCAAGAGATAGAACATCAGTTACGAGAAAGTCAACTGAGCGTTCAAGAAGGAAGATGTAAGAGACAGAACATCAGTTGCAAGAAAGACAACTGAGCGTTCAAGAGATAGAACATCAGTTACAAGAAAGACAACTGAGCGTTCAAGATACAGAGCATCAGTTGAAGGACTCGAACCGATAAGATCGACAACTTGAAGTTCAAAGCAGCTGAGAGTTCAACTGTTCCAATTCAGACAGAAGGTCAGATGAAGATATCAATCAGATGGAACATCAGCTGAAGACCAATCGGATGAAGATCAAAACTTCTCAACCGACTAAACAAGGTTGAAAGTCAGAGGTTGAAGATTTGAATATCAAAAAGGAAGTCACGTGAAGGTTTGACGTTCTGTCATTACCTCATTTGGCCCAACACAAGGCTGTCTCAGATGGAAAGCAGAAGCACACAGTTGCCAAATCCGGAAAGTCTGCAGAGATGAGAGACAAGCCATCGCTTTCACAAGAACAGAGATCAACGGCTCTTCCAACGGCTAATTGATTCTCTCCGCCTATAAATAGAGGCATTCATTCATTCACCAAGAAAAACAAGACATAGAAGACAGAAGAAAGAGCGAGAGCAGATAGACGAGTGAATATCACCAGTTGAGAGTTCATATCGCAAACGAGCTAAACCGAAATCAATCTCTAAGAACATCACTAGCTGAGAGTTCCTAGAGTGTTAGATTCTATCTTGGTGTTTTTCGATCTAACCTTGAGAACATCACTAGTTGAGAGTTCATAGAGTGTTAGATCCTAGCTCACTTTCTTGTTCGAGCTAGTAGTTGGAAAAACCCACCCTTCACACACACCCTTAAAAAGGTTGTTAGGACCCTACTCTTCCCGGAATTGAGTAGATAGGTTGATAAGTACCCGTAAACTTATCTGTAAGGTTGATAAGTACCCGTAAACTTATCTTAACGGTTGCAAAGCCCGCGTAAGCTTTGTGGTTTTTTGCCCAGAAGAACTTGGACTGAGTTGTGTGGACTCACAACTCCCTGTGGACGTAGGAGTTCTCTCCGAACCATGTAAATCCCTTATGTGCTTGTGTTTTCAGTTCAGTTATTTCTTATTGCATATTCAACTGACCAACTAACCAGCTTACAAAACTGCATCTTTGCATATCAACTGACTTGGTTATTGACCGACCTTGCATCTGAGCGTGAGTTGTTTTTATACAAGTTAGTTTTTATCCACCACATTCACCACAGCACCACTCTTCCAACTGAGTTCTCGTACTCGGTTGTGAATCCAGCTGAGTCTTTTTACTCGGTTGAGATATTTTCGAGAGTTGTTTTAAATTTTCCTATCTGGTGTATCCCCCCCCCATACACCAGAACTCGTATCGGGACCATCAAGTGGTATCAGAGCAGTAGTTCAAAAGACTGCTGTCTCTGTTTCACGAGGTGTGAATTGAGGTGTTTTCTTCAGTGGTCAACTGAACAGATCTTTTTCACGCTAGTGCATATATGCTTGCATCTATTGTTTGTTTGTGTGTGCAGATGGATGTTAAACACAAGATCGTTGTCATGTTCTCGGTTGTGAACTATACATCCTGGAGAACTCGGATGAAGAAGATTCTACTGTCAAAGCATCATCGAATGCAACAAGTACTTACATCCGGAACGATCATCATCAGAGAAAAAGTCACTCGCACTCCTACAAATCCCAATGATGGGGATGCAACTGAGGTGATGGTTGAGAAAAAGCCAGAAGACTTCACTCCAGAGGAAGCTAAAGTGAGCCAACTAGATATCTGGGCTCAGAGCACTATCATGTCCACAGTTGGACAAGACTATCTTCCTTGGATAGAAGAGTGCGACACCGCTAAGGAGATGTGGGATATTTTAGCATCTTTTAGCGAAGGGAGTGACGAAAAAAAGGAGAAAAAATTCTCCTATGCATGTCAAGATTTTGACAACTTCTGCCTAAGAACTCATGAAACCATTGATCAGTTAGAGCTTCGGTTCATGGACATCATCCGAAGAATTCAGTCCATCCGACGAGGGAAATATACTTTGAGAGAAATCAACCTCAAGGTATTACAAGCTCTACCGGCTGAGTGGGAAACCTTCACCAACATCCATGAGAGCCGAGCTGACCTTGGAGAGATGGGAACAGAAAGGTTGTTCTCAATCCTGAAAGGAAATGAATACAAGGTGAACCGACGAAGATCATCTCAGTCCTCGGTTCAAACGAGTCGACATGAGGATGTTGGTTCAGCCACAAAGACAGTTGCACTTCGAGCTGACTACTCCAAGTCGCGAACATCAAGGCCAACATGATCTGTGGATACAGCTTCGAAGGAGCCAAGCAGAGAAGAGCTGCAACAGAGCATTGCCGCCATGTCAAAGAAGCTAGCTGACATGGATGCTCGGTTCGGAAAATACAAGTGGTTCTACAAATCCAACCGAACTCGAGATAACTCAAAGCCTGTGAAAAACGGTTGCTTTGAATGCGGCAAGGAGGGACATTTCAAAGCTGATTGTCCAGACCTTTCGAAGAAAGAAAGAGAAGCGTTGAGGGCCAAGCAAACTGGAAAGAACAAGGCCATGGTTGCAAAAGAAGCAGCTGACGACATGGACATCTTCACCGACACTAAAGATGAGGACGAGCTGACTTCCACCAACAACGCTATCGATCAGGATCAATGTCTCATGGCATTTAGAACCAACCAGGACGATGCTGAGGTACATTCTAGTCCTGCTAATTTAAATTCTTCCAATATCTCTAACATGCAGGAAACACTAGATGAAGAGTTGGAACTCTCGTGGGATGACTTCCTAGCACTCAATGAGGAAGTACAACAGCATTCGGTTGAGTTTAAGAGTCTTCAAGAACAGTTCGCCAAACTTGAAGAATCCTTAACCGAAAAGGACGATCTGATTAAGAGTCAAACTGAAGAGATTGATAATCTCAAAAGTCAACTGAATGCGGCCAACCAAACTAAGGCTCCAACCGATGAGGAGTTGAAGGAGCAGATCAAGGAGCAGCATGAACAGTTGAGCAAGCAAGAGGCACAGATCGACCAGCTGACGAAAATGTCTGACGCACAATCCGAGTATATAGCTGTTCTTCTCAAAGATCTACAAACTGAGAAGGACAACCTGATCAAGCTATATCAGTCATCCAAGATCATCGAGAATCTCATCAGTTACAGACGACAGATGGATGACATGTCAGGACTCGGTTACGACATAGTCAAGGATACGGGAATGCCACCTGCAACCTTTGTCAAGGGTGTGGATGTCACGGTTGCCAAACATGACACAGTTGAGTCTGCAACTCCCCAAATTAATCCAACCTCCACTTCTCAGCAAGCTCAACCGACTAAGGGAACCACAACTGAGAAAGGAAAAGGAGCTGTTGTTGGAGAATTGAAGAATCCATCAGTTGGGACTACAACAACTGAGGGGGAATGTTCCAAGACTCAGAAGAGGAACCAGAGGTGTCGGAGATACAATCAGAACCGACCTCAGAGCTAACCTCAGAAAGGATGGAATCAACAGAACCGACAGGGATTCAGCCATCAGAATCAACATCGGTTCCATCCACAGATCAACCAGAGGTTCCAACCGAGTCAACCGATGAGGAACAGTTTGAACAACTACGAATATTCATGCCACAACTTGAATCAACATCCGAGCGTGAACAGCTGTCGCCAACAGTCAGGAAGATGGAATCAGAATCAGCCACAAAGATTCCAACGTGGCGTCCGACCTCATCGACAAAACCAACAGGATAAGAATCGCCATCAAAACAGGGGGAAAACCTCTCCTCCTAAAGCTCACAATGGGAGAAATCCATCTCCTCCCAAGAAACAGAACATCACTACTAACAACAAGCCTAAGGATAACCGAGGTGTAGTTATAGTTGATGGAGAAGGAAAAGTGATTTGGAATGATAAATCTATCCGAGTATACAGGGAAAAACAACTCACAGTTCAAGGGGGAACTAGTTCTAACCCTCCAGGACCCAACTAAAATTGGGGACCTAAGCGTGTTTCTCTGTGCAGGAACAGGAGAAACAGCTGAGGAAGAATAAATCATCACAAACCATGTGGGTGATAGATAGTGGATGCTCGAAACACATGACAAATCTGAGAGATTTGCTTGGGAGTTTCGTGGAGAAAGAAGGATGTTTCCATGGAGAAAATTCCAACTGAGATTCAGAGAGCTGATATCTTCACCAAACCTCTAGCTCGAAGCGCGGTTCAAGATGTTATGTGATCTACTTAGATTTTTGGATCCATCAGATGAGGAACCAGCTGAGATGAAGAGATAGATATCCATCTGAGGGGGAAGCTCAGATGAAGGGGAAATCTCAGATGCGGATCGCCAATCGAAGACATCAGACGTCAGCTGAATAGACGAACTCGAGTCAGCTGATGGTATGCCGTAACATTGAAACACAGCTGATTCCAACATCAGCTGGCAGGTGAACACAGCTGATTCCGACATCAGCTGACAGGTATCATTAATGGCTGAAGGTGTTTATGTCTTAAATGAGAATGTTTGAAATAAATTCAAACATTCCTTAGCATGTCAGTTAGACTAAAATAGCCATCATAGCGCATTTAATGTAAAGTACGGCTGAACATCAATAGCCCTACTTTATAGTGCGACTGGGCTGACATAAACCAGTTCACCTTCTCACGCGCGACTATTGGAACTCGGAATTCAACGTTAGTCAAAGCTAGTCAACAGTCGCGTGATCTGAGCCGTTGATGGATTCGTGCCATTCAACCTTAGTCATCGATTTCAACCGAGCTACTAACTTATAAAAGGCAGAAAATCAGGAAGTGATCTCTTACCTTCTACATTTGTGATTATCTGCAGTAACTGTTCATCTTCGTCTTCGTTTTTGTCACACCATTTTCTGCAAGTTTTTCTCTCTATATATATATCTTCACAGAATCATTAAATAGCACCAAAAGCTTCACAAGGAAGGAAAATGGCATCTTCTGGACCTTCTCTTATCCCTACATCATATGAGGAATCCTTCGACATGCTGCTCTCCAAGATCCACTTCGAGCAGATTCTTTCAGAAGATGAACTGGAATCGCCAGTGCTGTCTCCCCTAGCCGAACTTCTCAGGGAGAACGGACTTCTAGACTGGGCGACGCTCTTCCCATCCCATCTTCTCATGCGTCAAGTCGGAGAATTCTACCTGAACTTGCAGTCTCCCATCGACAGCCGAGACGGGGTCATTATAGAAGTTTCTTGCCGACAACGCAACGTTCCGGCCATAAAAATTCGCCGGGTCACCGTCCCCATTGCAGTTTCCGACATTCTATGCCAAATCATCCTACCAAATCATTCCGCCACAGACACCATCGAGAACATCACCGATGCGGAAGCCGATGAGTTTCTGGAGAGTGCTCTCATCACTCCAGAAAAACTGAGGAGCAATATGCAGCGAACCAAGTTGAAGCCAGAACATCGACTCCTGTTCGATGTTGTATCCAAAGTCATCTTCGGATACAGCGGGGCCTTTGGAGACATCAGCCGACCGAAGCTCAAGCAACTGATTGCTTTGGAGCACAAACACAAACATGACATCAACTGGTCCCAATATTTTGAACACCAGTTGACTCTGGAGAAGCAGAAGATCTCCGAATCCACAACCGAGTCTGGAGAGAAGTTGTTGAGTGTCAAGGGAACTCTCAACTTCGGTTGTAAAATTTTTGCCCTGATCCTGTTCGCCACTAAGGATCAGAACATGGTATGGGACGACTGTGAGGAGACCCTTGTGAAGAGGCTGATGCTGTTCCCAACAGCTAAAAAGGCTCAAGATGTGATCAAGAGTGTTTACACTCCCAAGGACAAGAGGAAAGCTGTAAAAGATACAACTGAAGAGCCACCTCCAGCTGCCACCCGCCCATTAAAATCCACAGTTGAACGCCGACACAGAGCTGAGTCGGAGAAGGAGAAGGAGGAAGAACCAGCTAAGAAGAAGCTGAGGGTTCGGATCAAGAAGTCAGTTACCAAGCCAGCTGAGGATTTGCCAGCTGAGGAGCTGCCAGATGAGGAGACTCCAGCTGAGGAGACACCAGCTGAGGAGACACCAGCTGAGGAAACACCTGCTGAGGAGCCATCTGAGTCGAGTCACTCAGTTGACGCGGCTGCCTTCGAGGTTGTTCCTCACAGAGATGAGATTGACGGGATGGAAATTGAACCAGCTGACGAGCCGACTATCTCCTCGGATGCATCTTTTTCATCTGAGGAAATCGAAGACATTCCAACCTCCTCTACGGCAGGAGCTAATGCCGTACAGCCTGAACAGGTTATCCCAACCGACTCGCAGCCAAATATTCCGAGCTCTTCGCTCGATGCCAACATTGAGACCATCTCTTCGGCCAATGTTGATGAACCTATTGATACCAACCTCCCCACATAATCAGATATTCCGAGCTCCCAGCTCGATGCCAACGTTGAGACCACTTCTTTGGCCAACGTTGATGAAACTCTTGAATCAATACCATATGAAAATCTATCTCCCTCCCCCATCAATGATGAAGCTGATCGTCAAGCCATCGCGTTGGAGCATGAAGGCAAGGTGGCCTACTGCTTCCAGAAGCTGATCGGGATGTTCCCTGAAGCGCGCGACATGCCGATTTTTGCCACGCTTGGAACCGAGCTGCTGTACCAGTTCAATTTAATCTTCAGCCACTGGTATATGAAGGAAGATACCATAAGGGTACACAGCTAGAACCAGCTAAAGGCAGATGAGTCGCGCATCAGAGACTACTTTAACTACACAAACCTTGAGGTTGCCTACAACAACAAGGTTGTGCTGTTGACGCGTCGTTTGGACCCCAGCAAGGCTGAAGGAAGAGACACCAGGGAGACAGCCGAGCAAGACTGCATTGCCTTCCTAGATAACATGCTCGTCAAGTCTGCCGATTTTATTAATGATCTGAACGCAGCCGCCGCCGTAGCAAAGGAAGAAGAAGCAGAGCTTCAACAGTACATGGCCAACCGCCAAGCCATGGTTACTGTTGAACAACCAGCACTCATTGAACAACCCGCTCCAGCTGATCAGCCAGCACCCTCAACTGATGAAATATGTGAGCTGATTGCTGAGAGGGTTAATCAGCTCAGGAAGGAGATGCTTGCCAACATCCAGCACAACAAAAAAGATCAGCTGAGGATGATGGAAGCACAGGCGGAGAAACACAAGAAGCTGCAAGAAGAGAATGTTTCACTGAAGATAAAGCTGGACGAATTCTCAAAATCCACCAGCCAAGACATCACTCATCTGAAGTCAACCGTTCTGGGGATCAAGTCCGAACTGAATGTTTTCAAATCCATTTCAGATTCCAACCTCGCCAAATCCCAACAGACTCAAGACCAAGAATGGGAGTCGCGTTTCGAGTCAAGATGGGCTGAGTTCGTTGCTTTTCAGACTGAAATCAATGAAAACTTCGCTGCACTGAAGAAAGCCAAGCAAGAGCGCCTTGACTCTGAACTGGCGAAGAAGGTTGAAGTAGAGTGCGCAGTTGATGAGCTCTTCAACCGACTCCAACAAGCCGAACAGCAACTCACCTCTCTTGATGGCTCAGTCGCAAGCCTTGTTGCTGATGCCAAAAAGGGGGAAGACGAGAAGCAGCGGAAAGTTTAGACTGGTGAAGATGTGATTGGAGGAGATGAGACAGCTGAAAAGACACCAGCCGAAAAATCTCAACTGAAGACCCATCTGAAGAAGAAGTCCACTCCTAAGCCAACCGACATCGGCGGAGCTGAAATGGCTAAGGACTTGGAGCGGGCCGAGCAATATGGAGTTTCTTACAACTCCATAGCCGAGATCGCAGCCGAGCTTGATGCGGAACTCGATGGTATCACAATCGAAGAGTGTATTGCTGCTTCCAAGGCTATGGATGTTGCTGAGAAAGATTACATGAACCCGGAATAGGTGAAGAAATTTGCTGCCAGCCAAGCTAGAAGAGTCAACCAGTTTGAAGAGGAGCTTACCAAGATCACAAATTGTTGGGAAATTTATTAAAGTTTTGATTGATTCCAAAACCAACGGACCCCAACCGAGTAGTTGTTGCCAGATCCTAATGTTAGTAGTTAGGTTCGTTGTTTGAGCATTGTTAAGATTTTATCTTTACAGGACTCCAGCTGAAAACGGCAACAAGACTTCACTCGGATAGAACATCAGTTGTAAGAAAGACAACTGAGCGTTCATCAGATGCGAAGATGCCAAAGTCAACTAAGGAAGATGCAAGAGAATATCAGTTGTAAGTAAGACAACTCAGTGTTCGAAGCCAACTGATCAGATACAAGAAAGACAACTGAGCGTTCAGTTTCAGAACATCAGTTGTAGAACTCGAACCAAGAAGATCAACAACATGAAGTTCAAATTAGCTGAGAGTTCAACTGTTAGCATTCAGATAGAACATCAGCTGAAGAACAAGTCAGATGAAGATCGAAACTCTCAACCTACCATCCTTTGTTGAAAGACTAATGTTGAGATTTGAAATTCAAACAAGGAAGTCACGTGAAGGTTTGACTCTCTGTCATTACCTCATTTGGCCCAACACAAGGCTGTCTCAGATGGAAAACAGAAGCACTCAGTTGCCAAATTCGGAAAGTCTGCAGAGATGAGACACAAGCCATCGCTTTCAAAGAACAGAGATCAACGGCTCATCCAACGGCTAGTTGATTCTATCCGCCTATAAATAGAGGCCTTCATTCATTCAACGAAATATATAAGACAGACAAGTGCGAAAAAAAAACAAAAGAGCGAAAGAAAGAACCAAATACTTCACACGAGCTGAACTGCATTCAATCTCTTAGAACATCATTAGTTGAGAGTTCTAGAGTGTTAGATTCTGTCTTAGTGTCTTTTGATCCAACCTTGAGAACATCACTAGTTGAGAGTTCGCAGAGTGTTAGATCATAGCTCACTTCTTGTTCGAGCTATTAGTTGGAACCCCACCCTTTCTCACTCACCTGAAATGGTTATTAGGACCCTACTCTTCCCGTAATTGAGTAGATAGGTTTGATTAGCACCCGTAAACTAATCTGTAAGGTTGATAAGTACCCGTAAACTTATCTCAACGGTTGCAAAGCCCGCGTAAGCTTTGTGGTTTGTCCAGAAGAACTTGGACTGAGTTGTGTGGACTCACAACTCCCCGTGGACGTAGGAGTTATCTCCGAACCACGTAAATCCTTGTGTGTTTGTGTTTATTTTTCAGTTATTTATTGCATATTCAACTGTCTATCTAACCAGCATACAAACTGCATCTTTTCATATCAACTGTCTTTTCGCACAGCACTTCACTTCCAGCTGAGTGTTTCTTACTCGGTTGTGATTCCAACTGAGTTGCATTACTCGGTTGTGTTATTTTTTAGGGGGTTGTTTTTAAAAGTTTTATCTGGTGTATTCCCCCCCCCCCATACACCAGAACTCGTATCGGAACCATCAAGTGGTATCAGAGCAGTGGTTCAAAAGACTGCTGACTCTGTTTCACAAGATGTGAATTCGAGGTGTTTTCTTCAGTGGTCAACTAAACAGATCTCTTTATCACGCTAGTGCATATCTGCTTGCATTTTTTTTTCTGTTGTTGTGTGCAGATGGATGTAAAAGACAAGATCGTGGTCATGTTCTCGGTTGTGAACTATACATCCTGGAGAACTCGGATGAAGAAGATCCTACTGTCAAAGCATCATCGAATGCAACAAGTACTCACATCCGGACCGATCATCATCAGAAAGAGAGTCACTCGCACTCCTACAAATCCCAACTATGGGGATGCAACTGTGGAGTTAGTGGAGAAGAAGCCAGAAGACTTCACTCCAGAAGAAGCCAAAGTGAGCCAGTTGGACATCTGGGCTCAGAGCACGATCATGTCCACAGTTGGACAAGACTATCTTTCTTATATAGAAGAGTGCGAAACCGCTAAAGAGATGTGGGATATCTTGGCATATCTGAGTGAAGGAAGCGACGAAACAAAGAAGAACAAGTTCTCACATGCCTGTCAAGACTTCGACAACTTCTATCTGAGAACTGATGAAACCATTGATCTGTTAGAGCTCCGGTTCATGGACATCATCAGAAGGATCCAGTCCATCCGAAGAAGAAAATATACTTTGAGAGAAATCAACCTCAAAGTATTACAAGCTCTACCAGCTGAGTGGGATACCTTCACCAATATCCATGAGAGCCGAGCTGACCTTGGTGAGATGGGAACTGAAAGATTGTTCTCAATACTGAAGGGAAATGAGTACAAGGTGAACCGACGAAGGTCATTCAGACGAGTCGACATGAGGATGTTGGTTCAGCCACAAAGTCAGTAGCACTCCGAGCTGACTATTCAAAGCCGCGAACATCAAGGCCAACAAGATCAGCAGACACAGCTACGAAGGAGCCAAGCAGAGAAGAACTGCAATAGAACATAGCCGCCATGTCAAAGAAGCTAGCTGACATGGACACTCGGTTCGGAAAATACAAGAGGTTCTACAAATCTAACCGAACTCGAGACAACTCAAAGCCTGTGAACAACGGTTGCTTTGGAATGCGGCAAGGAGGGACATTTCAAAGCAGATTGTCCAGACCTCTCGAAGAAAGAGAGAGAAGCGTTGAGGGCCAAGCAAACTGGAAAGAACAAGGCCATGGTTGCAGAAGAAGCAGCTGACGACATGGACATCTTCACTGACACTGAAGATGAGGATGAGCTGACTTCCACCAACAACGCTATCGGTCAGGATCAATGCCTCATGGCACTTGGAACCGACCAGGATGATACTGAGGTACACTCTAGTCCTGCTAATTTAAATTCTTTCAATATTTCTAACATGCAGGAAACACTGGATGAAGAGTTGGAACCCTCCTGGAGTGACTTTTAAGAACTAAGTGAGGAACTACATCAGCAATCGATTGAGTTTAAGAGTCTTCAAGAACAGTTCACCAAACATGAAGAATCCTTAACCGAAAAGGACGATCTGATTAAGAGTCAAACTGAGGAGATTGATAATCTCAAAAATCAACTGAATGCGGCCAACCGAACTAATGCTCCAACCGATGAGGAGTTGAAGAAGAAAATCCAAGAGCAACATGATCAGTTGAAAAAGCAAGAGGCTCAGATCGACCAGCTGATAAAGAAGTCAGACGGACAAACCAAGCATATAGTTGTTCTCCTCAAAAAGTTGCAAACTGAGAAGGACAATTTGATAAAGCTATATCAGTCATCCAAGATCATCGAGAATCTCATCAGTTACAGCCGACAGATGGATGACGTGTTAGGACTCGGTTATGATGTGATCAAGGATACTAAAATTCCTCCAGAAACCTTCATCAAAACTGTGGAAGTCAAGGTTGTCGAACCTAACACAGTTGAACCTGAATCTCCCCAAAGTAATCCATCCTCCACCTCTCAGCAAGCTCAACCGGGCAAGGGAACCACAACAAACAAAGAAAAATGAGCAGTGGATGGAGAAAAGAACATTCCATCGGTTGGGACATCAACCGAGGGGGAATGTTCCAAGAGTCAGAAGAGGAACCAGAGGCGTCGGAGATACAATCGAAACTGAACTCAGAACCGACCTCTGAACCGAACTCAGAGTCAACATCAGAAAAAATGGAACCGATCGCAGAACCGACAAGGATCCAACCATCTGAATCAACAACGGTTCCATCATCAGTTCAACCAGAGGTTCCAACCGAGTCAACCGATGATGAACAGTTCTAACAGCTGGAGAGATTCATGCCACAACATGAACCAACAACAGGGCATGAACAACTATAGACAACATTCAGGGAGTTGGAATCAGAATCAGCCACAAAGATTCCAACATGGCGTCCGACCTCAACAACGAATCCAACAGGATAAAAACCGCCATCAAAATAGGGGGAAAGCCTCTCCTCCGAAAGCTCACAATGGGAGAAATCCATCTCCTCCCAAGAAACAGAACATCACTACTAACAACAAGCCTAAGGATAACCGAGGCGTTGTTATAGTTGATGATGAAGGAAAAGTGATCTGGAATGATAAATCTATCCGAGTATACAGGGAAAAACGACCTACAGTTCAAAGAAGAACTGGTTCTAACCCTCCAGGACCCTAACTAAAATTGGGGACCTAAGCGAGTTTCTCTTTGCAGGTACAGGAGAAATAGCTGAGGAAGAATAAAGCATCACGAACCATGTGGGTGATGGATAGTGGATGCTCGAAACACATGACAAATCTGAAGGATTTGCTTGGGAGTTTCATGGAGAAAGAAGGACCTTCAGTTACCTTTGGTGACAACTCAAAAGGTCACACCAGAGGCTACAGTACCCTTGAAACCAATCACGTGTCAATTTCAAATGTTTCATATGTTGATGGATTGAAGCATAACTTGCTCTCCATCAGCCAATTCTGTGATAATGGTTTCTCTGTCAAGTTTGATGCACAGGGTTGCAGGGTTAAAAATGTCGGAACAAAGCTAACATATTGTTGGGAAATTGATCACCAACCGGGAATGTCTACTATGCAGACTAGAACAGTAGTCCTTCTAACACCTGCCTGTTATCAAAGAGCAGTTCAGATGTGAGCTGGCTGTGGCACAAAAGGCTCAACCATCTGAACTTCAAGACTATGAACCGACTTGCCAGACAGGAACATGCAAAAGGCATACCAAACCGAGTGTTTTCAACAACACATATTTGCAGTGCATGTCAGCTGGGAAAGCTCGCTAGATCCTCCTTCCGGTTGAAAACAACTCCCTCAACCGACCGAGTGTTACAGCTGATCCACATGGATCTCTTCGGGCCAGTTACACCAAAAAGCATGAATGGTAACGAGTATACCCTTGTTGTTACTGATGATTATTCTAGGTACACGTGGACCATTTTCATGCGTCATAAGAGTGAAACCCGAGATGAGCTACCCAAGCTGATGGATCGGATATCGAACCAACAAGAGATGAAAATTATTTCCATCCGATCAGATCGTGGAACTGAGTTTCTGAATGAAACCATCATCGAGTACTGCGAGAAGCGTGGAATTACTCATCAAACATCAGCTGCGCGTACTCCGCAACAGAATGGAGTAGCCGAGCGAAGGAACCGAACGCTGAAGGATGCAGCTACATCCATGTTGACAAGCTCAGCTCTGCCAAAGAGATTTTGGGCTGAGGCCATCAACACAGCCTGCTACACCCAGAACTGGTCTCTTCTGACCAAGCGATTGGGAAAGATACCATACGAGCTATGGAGACGCAGGAAGCCTGATATTTCATATTTTCGCGTTTTTGGTTCTAAGTGTTATATTCACAACAATGGGAAGACTCAGTTGAAAACTTTTGACGCCAAGGCTTCGAAGGGCATATTTCTCAGATATGCCGCTCGGATCAAGGCTTATAGAGTTTTCAACAACAGCTCTCGTGTTGTGGAAATAACACCTCATGTTAGTTTTGATGAATCTACTTTTGAGTGCAGGGAACAGGCTAAAGGACAACAAGCTGATCCACATGTTCCACCAGCTCTCACCAGATCACAGGCTCTAAGGAAAAAGAATCTAGCTGAACCATTGATATGGGCAACCGAGGATGATGATCCATATTCCTCTGAAGATGAATGTGAAGACCCCAGCTCATCTCAAGGGGGAACTTCAGCTGATGCCACTCCAACTGCATCAGCATCCGAAGCCCAACCGAGCCCAGTTCAAAATATTATCAATGTTGAGGATCCTGACTCAACAGCTGATCAATCACCAGTTCTGAAGAGTCCAGCATCTCCTACGGCTCAGGATTCACCATCAGTTGAAATCCTGGAACAGCCACTGTTGGAAGAAGAAGGAAGACGCAACCAAAGATGGTATGAAGATCATTCCACTGACAACATTATCGGGGATCCAACCGAAGGTGTGCGTACAAGTAGCAGAGTTGCAAATCCAGATTCGATTGAGGAAGATTCCAACACTTACGCTCAATATGCTGAGGAGCTGGCAGTTCTTGAGGAGTTCGAGCAAGCAGGAGATGTTGCCATGATATCTTGCTTCATAGCTGATGTGCCAGAACCGAAGAATGTTGTGGAAGCTCTCAACTGTGTTCACTGGACAACAGCCATGCAAGAAGAACTGAACGAATTTCTACGCAACTGTGTATGGGAATTGGTAGAAAGACCAAATGGTGTCAAAGTCATTGGATTAAAATGGATTTTCAAGAACAAGAGAGACGCCATTGGATTCATCGTGAGGAATAAGGCAAGGTTGGTAGCTCAGGGATATTGCCAACAAGAAGGAATCGATTTCGAGGACTCCTTCGCACCAGTTACAAAGCTGGAAGCCATCCAAATCTTTCTAGCCTATGCTGCATTTCACAAGTTCAAGGTCTATCAGATGGATGTGAAGTGTGCCTTCCTCAACGGTGATATCAAGGAAGATGTATAAGTTGAACAGCCTCCCGGTTTTGAGACTGGAGATGGAAGAGTGTACAAGTTGAATAAAGCAATCTATGGATTGAAGCAAGCACCCAGGGCTTGGTATGACACTCTTTGTGGTTTTCTTCTGAACTCGAGGTTCAAAGGAGGGTCAGTTGACAAAACACTGTTCACCATCAAAGTTGGAGAAGATATACTTGTTGTGCAAATCTACGTCGTCGACATCATATTCGGTTCCAAGTCGGAGGAGCTGTGTGAAAAATTCTCAAATCTCATGAAGGAGAAGTTCGAGATGTCGATGATGGGGGAGATGAATTATTTTCTTGGATTACAAGTAATGCAGTCGCCAAAAGGGATTTTCATCAATCAGTCCAAGTATACAAATGAGCTCATCACCAAGTTCGGATTGCAGACAAGTAAGACAACAAGGATCCCGATGAATACTAACTGGAAGATTGAACCTGGAACTGAGGGAAAGCTCGTGGATGCCAGTAAGTATAGAGGGATTATCGGTTCTTTGCTATATCTAACCGCCAGTCGGCCAGACATATCTTACGCGGTTAGAGTGTGTGCTCGGTTCCAAGTTCAACCGAAGGAAGCTCACATGTTGGCAGCAAAGAACATCATCAAGTATCTGAAGGGTACAGTTAATGTTGGGTTGTGGTATCCAACCGACGACAACATCCAACTGACCGGATACTCAGATGCAGATCTAGCCGGAGATCGGTTGGACAGGAAGTCCACATCTAGACACTGTCAGTTCATGGGAAGCAAGCTAGTTTCGTGGTTCTCCAAGAAATAAGCATGTGTTGCCACTTTTACAACCGAGTCAGAGTATATGGCTGCCGGTAGCTGTTGCATGCAAGTGTTGTGGCTCAAGCAACTGCTGAGAGATTACGAAGTCACATCTGGACAGGTTCCTATTCATTGTGATAGCTCAAGTGCCATTGCTATCTCTTTGAATCCTGTTCACCACTCTCGGACGAAGCACATCGACATCCGACATCATTTCATCCGAGACCATATTGAGAAGAAAGACGTATCCATGGAGAAGATTCCAACTGAGATTCAGAAAGCTGATATCTTCACAAAACCTCTAGCTGAAGCGCGGTTCAAAATGCTATGTGATCTACTTGGATTGTTAGATCCATCAGATGAGAAACCAGCTAAGGAGAAGAGATAGATATCCATCTGAGTGGGAAGCTCAGATGAAGGGGGAATCTCAGATGTGGATCGCCAACCGAAGACATCAGACGTCAGCTGAACAGACGAACTCGAGTCAGCTAATGGTATGCTGCAACGTTGGATCACACGTCAGCTGAACAGACGAACTCGAGTCAGCTGATAGTATGCCGCAACATTGGAACACAGCTGATTCCAACATCAGCTGACTGGTGAACACAGCTGATTCCGACATCAGCTGGCAGGTAACATTTATGGCTGAAGGTGTTATGATCTTAAATGAGAATGTTTGAAATAAATTTAAACATTCCTGAGCATGTCAGTTACATTAAAATAGCCATCATGCCGCATTTAATGTAAAGTACGGCTGAACATCAATAGCCTACTTTATAGTGTGACTGGGCTGACATGAAAAACAGTTCACCTTCTCACGCGCTGGTTGGAACTCGGTTCGTGACGTCAAGTCAAAGCTAGTCAACAGTCGCGTAATCTCAGCCGTTGATGGATTCGCGCCATTCAACCCTAGCCGTCGATTTCAACCAAGCCTAAAACCTATAAATGGCGGAAAATCAGGAAGTGATCTCTTACCTTCCTCATTCGTGTTTATCTGCAGTAACTGTTCATCATCTTCTCAGATTTTGTCTAACCATTTACTGCAAGTTTTTCTTTCCTTCTTATATATATCTTCTCAGACTCACTAAATGGCACCCAAAGGAAAGAAAATGGCTTCTTCC
Source organism: Schizonepeta tenuifolia (assembly GCA_029490685.1). Classification (NCBI taxonomy): domain Eukaryota; kingdom Viridiplantae; phylum Streptophyta; class Magnoliopsida; order Lamiales; family Lamiaceae; genus Schizonepeta; species Schizonepeta tenuifolia. Next base: position 20,700,239 of record CM055959.1, read on the forward strand.
GGACCCTCCCTAGTCCTCACATCTTATGAAGAATCGTTCGACCTGCTGGTATCAAAGATTCATTTCGAGCAAATTTTATCAGACGAAGAACTGGAGTCGTTGGTGTTGTCTCCCCTTGCCAATACTCTCAGGGAGAACGGCCTACTAGAATGGGCGAAACTCTTGCCCTCCCACCTGCTCAGGCGCCAGGTCGGAGAGTTCTACGTAAATCTGCAGTCGTCCATCGACAGCAGAGATGGCGTCGTTTCAGAGGTTTCATGCCGACAACGGAAAGTTCCGGCCAGAACCATCCGCAGGGTCACCGTCCCCATAGCAGTTTCCGATTTCCTCCGCCAAATCATTCACGTAAACCACACCGCCACGGACACGGTTGAAAATATAACCGATGCGGATGCCGATGTGTTTCTGGAAAGTGCTCTGATCACCCCGGATAAGTTGAAGAGCAATATGCAGAGGACCAAGTTAAAGCCAGAACATCGACTCCTATTTGATGTTGTATCCAAGGTCGTGTTCGGTTACAGCGGGGCTTTCGGAGACATCAGCCGACCGAAGCTCAAGCAGTTGCTGGCCTTGGAACACAAACATGAGATCAATTGGTTCCAGTATTTTCTAAACCAACTGATCTTGGAGAAGAAGAAGATCTCTGAGACCACAACCGAATCAGGGGAGAGACTGTTGAGTGTCAAGGGAACTCTCAACTTCGGTTGCAAAATCTCCGCTCTGATCTTGCTCGCAACCAAGGGTCAGAACATGGTATGGGAGGACTGCGAGGAGACTCCTGTGAAGAAGTTAATGTTGTTCCCAACAGCAAAGAAAGCTCAAGAGGTGATAAGGAGTGTTTATACTCCTAAGGAAAAGAAGGATGCTGGGAAGACAGCTGAAGCGAAGGATAAGGCTGAGGATGTACCAGCTGCCAGCCGCCATCCGAAGTCGAAAGCTACTCGCCGACGCACAGCTGAATCAGAGAAAGAGAAGGAGGAGGAGCCTGCCAAGAAGAAGCTAAGAGTTCGCTTCAAGAAGACGGTTGAAGTTCCAGCTGAGGAGCCAACTGAGGTTATTCTAGCTGAGGAGCCAGCTGTTGATGTACCAGCTGAGGATGTTTCAGCTGAGGAGCCAGCTGCTGATGTGCCAGCTGAGGATGTGCCAGCTGAGGGTACGCCAGCTGAGGAGGAGGTACCACCTGTGGAGACGCCAGCTGAGACGGCACCAGCTGAGGAGCCATCCGAGTCGAGCCACTCAGCTGAGGCAGCTGCCTTCGAGATTGTTCCTCGCGCTGCTGATGAGGCTGATGGGATGGAGACTGACTTGACCTCGGATGCTTCTTCCTTCTCTGAGGAAGTTGAAGACATTTCCACCTCCCCCACGGCAGGAGCTGATGCTGTACCGCCCCAAGAGCCTCTCGCTCTCTCAACCGATCAACAGCCAGAGATTCCGAGCTCATTGCTCGATGCCAACATTGAGACCATCTCTTCGGCCAATGTTGATGAACCTGTTGATACCCCACTCCCCACAGAATCCAATATTCCGAGCTCCCAGCTCGATGCCAATGTTGAGACCGCCTCTTTGGCCAACATTGATGAAACTTTTGAACCATTGTCATATGAAAATCTTTTTCCCTCCCCAATCGATGACGAAGCTGATCGCCAGGCTGTCACAATGGAGCATGAAGGCAAGGTGGCCTATTGCTTCCAGAAGCTGATCGGGATGTTCCCAGAAGCTCGCGACATGCCGATTTTTGCTACACTTGGAGCCGATTTTTGCTGTACCAGTTCAACCTAATCTTCAGTCACTAGTATGTGAAGGAAGATATTGTTAGGGTACACAGCTGGAACCAGCTGAAGGCCGACGAGTCACGCATCCGAGATTACTTCAACTACTCTAATCTGGAGGTGGCCTACAAAAACAAGGTTGCGCTGCTCACGCGTCGTCTGGACCTGAGCAAGGCGGAAGGCACAGATACCTGAGAGACGGCTGGACAAGACTGCATTGATTTCCTCAACAACATGCTAATCAAGTCAGCCGAGTTCCTTAATGATCTGGACGCAGCCACCGCCGCAGCAAAGGAAGAAGAAGAGGAGCTTCAACTGTACCTGGCCAACCGTCAAGCCATGGTTACAATTGAGCAGCCAGCTCTGATTGAACACCCAGCGCCAGCTAATCAGCCAGCGCCCTCAACTGAAGACATTTGCGAGCTGATAGCTGAGAGGGTGAACCAGCTGAGGACAGAGATGCTTCCAACTTCCAGAAAAACAAAGAAGATCAGCTGAGGATGTTGGAAGCACAAGAGGAGAAGAACAAGCAGCTGGTGGAGGAGAATGTTTCACTGAAGATAAAGTTGGACGAACTCTCCTCCTCCACCAGCCAAGACTTATGTGATCTGAAATCAATTGTTCTGGGGATCAAGTCTGAGCTGAATGTCTTCCAGTCCATCTCTGATTCCAGTCCTCTGTTCTGGGAGTCTCGGTTCGAGTCACGTTGGGCTGAGTTCGTTGCTTTCCAGACTGAGATAACTGAAACACTCGCTGGATTGAGGAAAGCCGAACAAGAGCGCCATGACTCCGAACTGGCGAAGAAGGTCGGAATAGAGTGCGCGGTCGATGAACTCTTCAACCGCATCCAACAAGCCGAACAACAACTCACCTCTCAAGATGGATCAGTAGCAAGCCTTGTTGCTGATGCCAAAAAAGGGGAAGATAAAAAGGGGGAAGAGGAGTTGGATATTGAGATGCAGGGGGAAGATGAGACCCAGGCTGAAGCTGCTGCTGCAAAATCTCAGCCGAGGAGGAAGACTGCACAGAAGAAGAAGTCCGCTCCCAAGTCAACCGACGTAGGTGGAGCTGAAATGGAAAAAGACTTGGAGCAGGCGGAGCAGTTTGGAGTTTCTTACAACTCCATAGCCGAGATCGCAGTCGAGCTTGATTCAGAACTCGACGGTATCACAACCGAAGAGTGCATTGCTGCTGCCAAAGCTATGGATGTTGCTGAAAAAGATTACATGAATCCGAGTTGGATCAAGAAGTTCCCTGCCAGCCAAGCTCGAAGAGTCAACCAGATCGAGGAGGAGCTGGACAAAGTAACCAAGAACTTGGACCGGAACATCGCCTCCCGCAGCCGTCGCCGAATAGACAAACATCAAGTTAAGGCTGAAGCTCGGCTGAGGCAACAGAGGTTGCCAGGGAAGGTCAAGGTCCAAAGTCGGTTCAGGCATGTGGACAAGTGGATGCCAGTTGAGTGGAATGAAGACTGGGAGTCATTCAAGCAAGAATTCGTGAATGACTTCTATTACAGAAAAGTCTTCTCAACTGACGATCTGAGGAAAGCATTCAAGGAAGCCCTGACCGAGTTGCACTCAGGGGACCTGGGCATGTTCAGCCAGTTCAGACGTGCAATGATAGATGCAAAATTGGATCTGAACACAGTCCCGATTCCTAAGAAGGTTACCTATCTCCCTCCCCTCCTTCCAGACTCTCGAAACCCCAACCGTCAAAAGATATCAGCTGAGGCAAGGCAAGTTTGCAAAGAGCACGGGGTTGACATAGCAAAGGAGTCAGAAGCGAAGAGAGAGATTTTTGTTAGAATTTTTAGTAAATATGGGCTTAAGTTTTAGCTCATTTAGTTTTTGAGCAACTGATGTATCTTTAGTCTTTTGGGCTTATCTTGTAACCATCAGTTGTAATACAAAATATTCAGTTATACGATTCAACATGATGTATAATCTCTCATTGTCCAAGCTCTGAATCGCAAAGTTATTTCAATACCATGTTATAACTGTGCTAACCCTTTGATGTTTTAATCTTATAGACTGTCTAGAATTTCAGCTGAGATTTTGGATAGGTCAGTAGGATTTAGATCAGTTTGCTTTGTAAGAATTTTATAAGGGTTTTGGCATCATCAAAAAGGGGGAAATTGTTGGGAAATTTATTAAAGTTTTGATTGATTCCAAAACCAACTGACCCCAACCGAGTAGTTGTTGCCAGATCCTAATGTTAGTAGTTAGGCTCGCTGTTTGAGCATTGTTAAGATTTTATCTTTACAGGACTCCAGCTGAAGACGGCAACAAGGCTTCACTCGAATAGAACATCAGTTGTAAGAAAGACAACTGAGCGTTCATCAGATGCGAAGATGCCAAAGTCAACTAAGGAAGATGCAAGAGAACATCAGTTGTAAGTAAGACAACTCAGTGTTCGAAGCCAACTGATCAGATACAAGAAAGACAACTGAGCGTTCAGTTTCAGAACATCAGTTGTAGGACTCGAACCAAGAAGATCAACAACATGAAGTTCAAATCAGCTGAGAGTTCAACTGTTAGCATTCAGATAGAACATCAACTGAAGAACAAGTCAGATGAAGATCAAAACTCTCAACTGACCATCCTTTGTTGAAAGACTAATGTTGAGATTTGAAATTCAAACAAGGAAGTCATGTGAAGGTTTGACTCTCTGTCATTACCTCATTTGGCTCAACACAAAGCTGTCTCAGATGGAAAGCAGAAGCACTCAGTTGCCAAATCCGGAAAGTCTGCAGAGATGAGACACAAGCCATCGCTTTCAAAGAACAGAGATCAACAGCTCATCCAACGGCTAGTTGATTCTCTCCGCCTATAAATAGAGGCCTTCATTCATTCAACGAAATATATAAGACAGACAAGTGCGAAAAAAAAAAGCGAAAGAAAGAACCAAATACTTCACACGAGCTGAACTGCATTCAATCTCTTAGAACATCATTAGTTGAGAGTTCTAGAGTGTTAGATTCTGTCTTAGTGTCTTTTGATCCAACCTTGAGAACATCACTAGTTGAGAGTTCGCAGAGTGTTAGATCATAGCTCACTTCTTGTTCGAGCTATTAGTTGGAACCCCACCCTTTCTCACTCACCTGAAAAGGTTATTAGGACCCTACTCTCCCCGTAATTGAGTAGATAGGTTTGATTAGCACCCGTAAACTAATCTGTAAGGTTGATAAGTACCCATAAACTTATCTCAACGGTTGCAAAGCCCGCGTAAGCTTTGTGGTTTGTCCAGAAGAACTTGGACTGAGTTGTGTGGACTCACAACTTCCCGTGGACGTAGGAGTTATCTCCGAACTACGTAAATCCTTGTGTGTTTGTGTTTAGTTTTCAGTTATTTATTGCATATTCAACTGTCTATCTAACCAGCATACAAACTGCATCTTTTCATATCAACTGTCTTGGTTATTGACCAACCTTGCACTTAAGCATGAGTTGATTTTTATACGAGTTAATTTCCACCACATTCCGCACAGTACTTCACTTCCAGCTGAGTGTTTCTTACTCGGTTGTGATTCCAACTGAGTTGCATTACTCGATTGTGTTATTTTTTAGGGGGTTATTTTTAAAAGTTTCATCGGGACCATCACAAATAACCTGGACAGAAATGTTGCATCCCGCAGCCGACGTCGAATTGAAAAACATCAGGTTAAGGCTGAAGCACGGTTGAAGCAGCAGAGACTGCCTGGAAAAATCAAGATACAGTCACGATTCAGGCATGTGGATAAGTGGATGCCAGCCGAGTGGAATGAAGATTGGGAATCATTCAAACAGGAGTTTGTGGATGATTTCTACTACAGAAAGGTATACACAACTGAGAATGGAAGAAGAGCCTTCAAGGAAGCGCTGACCAAGCTACACTCTGGGGACCCGGGCATGTTCAGCCAGTTCAGGCGAGCAATGATAGTTGCAAAATTGGATATGAACATCGTCCCCGTCCCTCAGAAAGTCACATACCTTCCTCCTTTCTTCCCGGATTCAAGAAACCCCAACCGTCAGAAGATTGCAGTTGAGGCAAGACAAGTTTGTCGAGAGCATGGGGTTGACATTTTAAAGGAGTCAGAAGCGAAGAGAGAAATCTTTGTTAGAATTTTTGGGAAGTATGGGCTGAAATATTAGCCAAGTTAAAGTTTTTGAGCAATTGATATATTTTGACTTTTTGTGCATAATTTTGTAACCATCAGTTGTAATGAAAACTTTCATCAGTTATCCGATTCAACTTGACGTACAATCTCTAGTTGTCCAAGCTCTAAATCGCAAAGTTATTTTAATCTTATAGGCTGTCTAGAATTTCAGCTGAGATTTTAGATAGATCAGTAGGATTTAGATCAGTTTGATTTGTAAGGGTTTTGTAAGGGTTTTGGCATCATCAAAAAGGGGGAAATTGTTGGGAAATTTATTAAAGTTTTGATTGATTCCAAAACCAACTGACCCCAACCGAGTAGATGTTGTCATTTCCTAATGTTAGTATTTAGGCTCGCTGTTTGAGCATTGTTAAGATTTCATCTTTACAGGACTCCAGCTGAAGAAGGCAACAAGGCTTCACTCAGACAGAACATCAGTTGTAAGAAAGGCAACTGAGCGTTCAAAGGGGAAGATGTAAGAGAACATCAGATGGAAGAAAGTCATCTGAGCGTTCGAGCCGACTGATCAGATTCAGAACACAAGAAAGACAACTGAGCGTTCAAGAGATAGAACATCATTTACGAGAAAGTCAACTGAGCATTCAAGAAGGAAGATGTAAGAGACAGAACATCAGTTGCAAGAAAGACAACTGAGCGTTCAAGAGATAGAACATCAGTTACAAGAAAGACAACTGAGCGTTCAAGAAAGACAACTGAGCGTTCAAGATACAGAGCATCAGTTGAAGGACTCGAACCGATAAGATCGACAACTTGAAGTTCAAAGCAGCTGAGAGTTCAACTGTTCCAATTCAGACAGAAGGTCAGATAAAGATATCAATCAGATGGAACATCAGTTGAAGACCAATCGAATGAAGATCAAAACTTCTCAACCGACTAAACAAGGTTGAAAGTCAAAGGTTGAAGATTTGAATTTCAAAAAGGAAGTCACGTGAAGGTTTGACGTTCTGTCATTACCTCATTTGGCCCAACACAAGGCTGTCTCAGATGGAAAGCAGAAGCACACAGTTGCCAAATCCAGAAAGTCTGCAGAGATGAGAGACAAGCCATCGCTTTCACAAGAATAGAGATCAACGGCTCTTCCAACGGCTAGTTGATTCTCTCCGCCTATAAATAGAGGCATTCATTCATTCACCAAGAAAAACAAGACATAGAAGACAGAAGAAAGAGCGAGAGTAGATAGACGAGTGAACATCACCAGTTGAGAGTTCATATCGCAAACGAGCTAAACCGAAATCAATCTCTAAGAACATCACTAGCTGAGAGTTCCTAGAGTGTTAGATTATGTCTTGGTGTTTTTCGATCCAACCTTGAGAACATCACTAGTTGAGAGTTCATAGAGTGTTAGATCCTAGCTCACTTTCTTGTTCGAGCTAGTAGTTGGAAAAACCCACCCTTCACACACACCCTTAAAAAGGTTGTTAGGACCCTACTCTTCCCGGAATTGAGTAGATAGGTTGATAAGTACCCGTAAACTTATCTGTAAGGTTGATAAGTACCCGTAAACTTATCTTAACGGTTGCAAAGCCCGCGTAAGCTTTGTGGTTTTTTGTCCAGAAGAACTTGGACTGAGTTGTGTGGACTCACAACTCCCCGTGGACGTAGGAGTTCTCTCTGAACCACGTAAATCCCTTGTGTGCTTGTGTTTTCAATTCAGTTATTTCTTATTGCATATTCAACTGACCAACTGACCAACTAACCAGCATACAAAACTGCATCTTTGCATATCAACTGACTTGGTTATTGACCGACCTTGCATCTAAGCGTGAGTTGTTTTTATACGAGTTAGTTTTTATCCACCACATTCACCACAGCACCACTCTTCCAACTGAGTTCTCGTAATCGGTTGTGAATCCAGCTGAGTCTTTTTACTCGGTTAAGATATTTTCGAGAGTTGTTTTAAAATTTCCTATCTGGTGTTTCCCTCCCCCCCCATACACCAGAACTCGTATCGGGACCATCAATGATTCTAGGATTTGTATGTTAGATTCGATTAAAATGATGAATCGATGATGAAGATGTCGATAAAATAATTAGAGTTTCTTTTCGAAGTTTTTGAATCCGAGCTAAAACGAGAATGTTATCGATTTTTGAATGAAAATTGAGTTTTTAATTAATTAATATAAAGTTAAGTGAAAATGATTAAATATATAGTTAATGATGACTATTTCGAGTTATTGATTAAGTTTAGTAATTTTCCGAACATATGCACGTTTTACAAAAAAAAGGGTGAAAAACCTTATTTCGTAAAGTTCGTTACGGATTTCTAATTCCGATTAAATAATAAAAAAAATTTAATTATTAAAAGAGAAATGAAATTAATTTCATTAAATTTTAAATTTAAGTTTAATAATTAATATTTTCTAGAAACCGAGCAGAGTCGAAGATTTTGATTGAATAACCGAGTTTTAAATAACCGAGTTTCTAATTATGATTAAATAATATTATTTTCTAGATATTTCTAGAATATTATATTATATTTGGAAAATTTTTCTTTTTCCATCTATTTATCGAAGTCGATCGTTTACCTATCTGTGAGTGTCTGATTCTTGATGTGAAAGTCTGTATGTGAATGATTTGTGATTTTAGGACTTGAGAATTAATTTCGTAATTTTCTGAGTTCGTCTGACTCGAAAAATCAAGAAAAGACGAAAAACGTGATGTGAATAGTGATTTCTCGTTTTTCGTGAACTGTTTGAGTTTAATTTGTCTGATGTTATTGAGTTGGGTTCCCGAGTCTGAAGGTCTGTTGGTTTAGTACTTGGGTAGAAACCGAGAAAGATCGAGTTAGATAAGTCGAGATAAGTTAAAGAAAAACCCGAGTCAAGTGGAAGTCCTTCAGCCGAGCGTTAGAACTCGTTTCCGTTTTTAGAAAGTAGACTCGTCCTTATAAAATGTTATTCTTGAATGGACGAGCGGAGTAGAGAAGTAGACGAGGAAGAAGGAAGCAGCTACCCGACACCCTGTTTGCAGTCAGGTGGGCTTTTTAACGAAAGATCAAATGATGAATGTGATTAATATTATTATATTATGTGAGTTTTTAAAGTTAATTGACTTGTCATTTTATCAGAGTATTTTTGGTATGTTTAATCATCTACTTGAACATTTAATATCCTGTGTGAGACAGGAACACACGTGTTGTTAATTGATTGACGTGACTGTGAGCCTTACTTTGGTTAGGCCGGTCGCAGTGATTGAGAAGGAGGCCTACTTCTCGACACATGAGATTATGTGGTAGATTGATTCATACATGTTATCTATATTGACTGCGCAGTTGTTTCAAGAAAAGAAAATGATATTTGCATGCACAAATAAAAGTTTTAAATTGTACTAACACTTGTGATGCAGTGGCAAGGCAAGTTCAATTATATAGCTCTAGTCGAGCAAAGTTTAAATTATTTTGGCATGTGTTCACTGAGTACGAAGTACTCAGCCCTGCATGTATTTCTAAAGTGCAGGTTAGCTGGATGGAGATGGCGGACGGTGCTCGGCAGTGTGTTTATTTGAATAAGTTTGCATATCCTCATATATGTAATTGTGGGACTTGAGAGTATATTCCGCTGCAAAACAATCTTTATTTGTTTGTTAAACTTACACTCTGATATTTGGTGTCGATACAGTGAGCATGATGCTCGAAACTTATTATATTTGCTTTTATATTTGATATGACTTGGTGATATTTAATATTCCAATTCCGACACTTGAGTTTTTAAATCATTGCTCATCTTCCTTTAAATTAAAATTGAAAGCATGTTATCATTTGTTATCGCTTTCAATCTATAATCCCTTGTTCCCGAGCATGATCCCTTGATTAAGTTGAGTTTTATTCCGAGGTTTCACCTCACTGTCCAATGGATTTTAATCGTCTTTATACGTTAAAATTCGGGCTGTGACATTATGTTTATGATCTGGTTATTTCTATTGTTAATTTAGTATTTGATTTCAGTCTAGATAATTATATAACAAGAGTGAGACTGTCAGACTCAACTTATTGTTTAGAGTGTTTAGGATTTATTGCTTTTCGTGCGTAGCATGATTAGTCGCCCTGCTTAGCCTTCCTTGAGAGACGACTTGAGTTAGCTCATCACACTAGAATGACCTTGCGTGATTACGAGTCAATTCCATAGGTGTTTTGGGTTGAGCCAAATTTTAGCGCCGTTGCCGGGGAAGGCTTTAGGCATTTGATTATAGTATTTGTTTTCTGTGTTTATTTTGTTTTATTTTTCTTTTGGCTTGGATATTTTTCTTCCTCCGGTGCATTTGATTTGTTTGTTAGTGTTGTGTATGCAAGATCGCCGAAGATTGAAGATTAAGCTAGCACATTTTTTCGACAACATCAACCAACCTCGTGAGGTCTTGTCTAGCTTGGAGGAAGAGTCCGAGCCTAGTTCTACTGTCTTTGTGGAATCTGAGCTTCTAGAAAGAATAGCTTCCAATTCAAATCTGGAGGATTTTGAGGAAGATAATTCTGTTGATTCCAACGAATCATTGATAAACGGAAGTGACCATGAAGAAGAAGTGCAGTTAAACCACGATCAAGAAAATATGGCTGCAGAGGAAGCACAACTTATGGGAGACTATTCCCAGCCCATTATTGAGGCCACAACTTCGGCAATTATTCTTCCAACTGTCGTTCGAAATTACGAGTTGAAGCATAATTACTCTAGCATACTTCCATTTTTTAGGGCATGCCCAATGAAAACGCGCTCAAATTTGTGCGTGAATTTTGCTGGGTGGTGCAATCTTTTCCTCTATTGGGCCTCACAGAGGATCAATTAAAGCTCAAGTGTTTTCCATACACTTTGAAAGATCGGGCTCGGACATGGCTCCTATCGTTGCCGTCAAACTCTATAAACGCGTGGACGGACGTTTGTGAGAAGTTTATGCTGAAATTCTATCCTAATCACAAGACTCAGAAGATTCGGACACAGATTATAAATTTCACGCAAGGTGCCGACGAGCCTTTCCATGAGGCATGGGAGAGATTTTAAGAGCTTCTTCGGCAGTGCCTACAACATCAGCTAGGACCGATTATGGTTAGCCAGTTCTTCTATGATGGATTGCTTCAAATAACTCAGTTTATGGTGGACAACACTGCAGGGGACAATATTACTAAAAAGACTGCTACTGAGCTCAATCAAATTTTCCAGACTTTAGCTGAGAGCTCCCAACAAAAGTTAACATGTGGAAGAAGGGTTGAAGCGAGTGCAGTGACACCCAACTATGAGCTTCAGAAGCAGTAACAGGTATGATGAGAGAGCTACAACAGCTCAAGATGAGCCAGGTGGAAACCCCAACTCCTCCACCTCATGAACCAAATGCCGAGACTTGTGCATTTGTGGAGATTATGGGCATGGAGCCAATGAGTGTCATAGGATGGGAGAGTACACACCAGAGGGAGAAGCAGAAGTGTATGCTGCTCAGGGACATCCAGGTAGACCTCAATTTGAGCAACGACCAATGTATAACAAAGGCTCAAGTTCTAGTTGGAGGGGTCAATAGAGCTCAGGATGGAGAAATCAAGCCCCTAGTCAAGGGGCAGGATCGAGTCAAGGCAATCAGTTTCGCCGACCTCCACAGCAGATGGGTTATTCAAATCAGCAACAATTCTATCCGCCTTAGCAACAATTCTCATTCCCGCAGCAGCAGAATTTTCCTCAGCAGTATCCACAATAGTTTCAGCAGAATTTACAGCAGTTTCAGCAATACCAACAGATTCCCATGCAACAAGGGAATTTTCAGCAACAGCAGCAGCAGTATTATAATGTACCTCAGCAGTATCAGAAGCAAAATCCTCAGAAACCATCACTGGAAGAGACGGTGCAGTCTTTTATGGAGATGAGCAAGCAGAACATGGAGTCTCAGGCAGCTACCATTAAGCGCCTTAAGACCACTGTCGGGCAACTTTCTGGTACGTTGAATCAGATTCAACAGCAGCAACAGCCAGGGAAGCTTCATGGGCAAGGGTTGCAGCCTCACCAAGCTCAAGTTGTTATCGTTCTCCGCAATGGAAGGATGGTTGATAATAAAGTAGAAATGTCTGTTGCGGAGCAACCTAAGGAAGTTAGCGTGGAGGAGCAAGCCAAGGAGAAGCTTACACCAAGAGAGCAAGAGAAATCGCAGGATGAGGAATCCGAGGTGAAGCTCCACAAGGCTTCTAAACCATATAGGCTACCGGTCCCATATCCTAGCTAGTTGAGGAACGAGAAGCAAAATCAGCAGTTCACCGATTTCTACAATTTGTTGGCTAAGGTTAATGTGAACTTGCTTCTGCTAGACGTAATTCAGAATGTTACTGCTTGTGTAAAGTTCTTCAAGGAGTTGGCCTCCAAGAAAAGGAAGTTTGAGAATAATGAGAAGATTCTTGTGTCCGAGGTTGCAAATTCTATCATGCAACAACCACTACCGCCCAAGCAACGTGATCCAGGTAGTTTTGTTATCAATATTGCTTTAGGGAATGGTAAGGAAACCTCGGGTATGTTAGATTTGGGGGCTGGGATTAATTTGATGCCATACTCAATTTTTAAGCAATTAGAGTTAGGTAATTTGTAGCCCACTCGTATGTGCTTACAACTTGCAGACATGTCTGTTAGGTATCCTCGTGGGGTAGTTGAGGATATCTTGGTTAAGGTGGGGGGATTGATTGTCCCAGTTGATTTTGTCGTGTTAGAAATAGGTGAAGTGCATGAAAACGGAAAAGAGCATACCTTGTTGCTAGGAAGACCATTTATGACTACTACTAATACGTTGATCGATGTGAAAAATGGAACAATAAAAATGACCGTATTAGGAGAGTCTGTGTCTTTTACTATGCATCATAGTCGTGCTATGCCATCATCGACTCTTACTAATGAATGTTCTTACATAGATGTTATTGACAGCTTGGTCGAGATGATTTTTGTGCAGGAACAAGAATTTGTTGAGGTTTTTGCAGGGTCGGCGGATATGGAAGTATTTGCTTGGGAAGCCGAGGACAGAGAAAGGGGATTCACAGCTAAGTTCCCCATTGATGAGCCCATGGTACCTGGGGATACCATGAAGAATGAAAAACCAAAGCTGGAACCTAAGGAGCTCCCCAAAAACCTTAAGTATGTGTTTTTGGAAGATGATTACGGAAAGCCAGTGATTATATCTAGCAAGCTCACATATGAGCAAGAGGCAACTTTGATGGTAGTTTTGAGGAGGAACAAGTTGGCTTTTGGATGGAGCCTAGCCGACATTCGAGGAACAAGTCCAGCTACGTGCATGCATAGGATCCACTTGGAAGAGGAGGAGAGACCCAAGCGAGATGGTCAAAGGAGATTAAATCTCGTTCTTATGGAGGTGGTGTGCAAAGAACTACTTAAGATATTAGCAGAGGGAATTATTTTTCCTACTGCTGATAGTGAGTGGGTGAGCCCGGTGCATGTTGTACCTAAAAAAGGTGAAATCACGGTTATACTCAATGACCGAAATGAGTTGGTACTGACTCGCCCTGTTACGGGTTGGCGAATGTGCATTGATTTTAGGAAATTGAATGCTGCTACCAAAAAGGATCATTTCCCTTTTTCTTTTATTGATCAAATGTTATATAGATTGGTAGGGCATGAATTTTATTGTTTCCTTGATGGTTTGTCAGGTTATTACCAGATTGTAATTGCGCTGGAAGACCAAGACAAGACAACATTCACCACTCCGTTTGGCACGTTTGGCTGCAAAAGGATGCCATTTGGGTTGTGCAATGCGCCAAGGACCTTCCAACGGTGCATGATGGTGATCTTTTCGGAGATGATAGGTAATTTTGTGGAAATTTTTATTGATGATTTCTCCGTGTTTGGTCAGTCTTTCGATGATTGTTTGGGAAAGATTGATTTAGTTTTGAAAAGATGCATCGAGAGTGGTTTGACGTTAAGTTGGGAAAAGAGTCACTTTATGGTGACGAGTGGAATTGTGCTTGGTCATGTAGTGTCTAAAAATGGCATAGAGGTTGATAGGGCTAAAGTTGGTGTTATTGAAAAATTACCTCCTCCTATAAACGTGAAGGGTGTTAGGAGTTTCTTAGGTCATGCCGGTTTTTACCGGCGTTTCATTACGGATTTCTCAAAGATTAGCCAACCTCTGTGTAGATTGCTTGCTCAAGATGTTCCCTTTCATTTTGATGACTCTTGTATGCATGCTTTTGAATTGTTAAAGTTGAAATTGAGTACTGCTCATGTTGTGGTTGCACCTTATTGGTCTATGTAGTTTGAAATAATGTGTGATGCTTATTATTCTACTGTATGAGCAGTGCTTGGCCAACGTGTGAATAAAATGTTGCGTGTGATTTATTATGCTAGTTTGACATTGAACAATGCTCAAATAAATTATACCACAACTGAAAAAGAATTACTTGATGTGGTATTTGCTTTGGATAAATTTCGTGCTTCCATTATTGGGTCTAAAGTAATTGTGCATAGTGATCATGCTACCTTGAGATATCTGTTGACTATAGCACCAGCTAAACCACGTCTTATTCACTGGATTTTGTTGTTGCAAGAATTTGATGTGGAAATTAAGGATAGAAAAGGGAGTGAAAACTCTGTGGCTGATCATTCCTGATTCTTTTCCTTTAGAGCATGCATATGAAATTACCTCTGTACCTTGGTTTGCTGATATTGTGAACTATCTAGCATGTGGAGAGTTAAGACCAAATCTAACGTCCCAGGAGAGGAAAAGATTTCTTGCTATGTGCAGACACTATTACTAGGAAGATCCATATCTTTTCAAGTTGGGAAAAGATGAGGTAATTAGAAGATGTGTACCAGCAGATGAGTAACAACAAGTCCTGAGCTTGTGCCATGCAGCCCATTGCGGTGGACATTTTGGTGGACAGAAAACGGCTCATAAAGTCCTCCAATCTGGTTTATTCTGGTCATCTCTGTTTAAAGATGCACACACTTTTTACCTTGCAGGTGATAGGTGTCAAAGAGTAGGAACTATTGGACGTAAGAACGAGATGCCTTTCACTAATATTCTAGTTGTGGAAATTTCTGATATGTGGGGCATAGATTTTATGGGTCCATTTCCTGTCTCTCGTGGATATGAGTATATTTTGCTTGTTGTTGATTATGTGTCCAAGTGGGTAGAGGCAATTCCCACACGGACAAGTGATGCTAATGTGGTGTTGAAGTTTGTGCAGGAAAACACTCTTTGCAGGTTTGGATTTCCAAAAGCTATTATAAGTGATGGTGGCAAACATTTCTGCAACAAGCTGTTTGCGAAACTTATGAAAAAGAATGGGATCACACATAAGGTGGCCACACCTTATCATCCACAGACTTCTGGCCAAGCTAAGATGAGCAATCGGCAAATTAAAGGCATTTTGGAGAAAACGGTTCATCCATCGTGTAAGGATTGGTCTTTGAAGCTTAACAATGCATTGTGGGAATATAGAACTACCTTCAAATGAGTGCTCAGGATGAGTCCATATCGTCTTATTTATGGAAAGACGTGTCACTTGCCTGTGGAGATCGAGCATAGAGCTAATTGGACTATTAAAGCCACAAATTGCGATCTCGACACCGTAGTGATGCAACGTATGTTGCAGATGGAAGAATTGGATAAGTTACGCAATGAGGCGTATGAAAATGCACGAATATACAAGGATAAGGTGAAACTGCTCCATGATCGCCGTATTTCTCATGAAGAACTTTGTCCAGGGATGAAAGTTCTTTTATTTAACTCTAGGTTGAGTTATTCATGGGCAAGCTAAAATCTCGATGGAGTGGCCCTTTTATTCTCAAAGAAGTGTTGAATCATGGAGTAGTGTTGTTGGGCAAGGAAAATTCCGATGAAAGTTTAACCGTGAATGGTCATAGGGCGAAGCCCTATTTGGAACATAGTTCTGCACCTGTCGTGGTAGAGTCTCACGCACTCCACGATCCGACTTTTTAAGAGCTCTCGACCGTAACTAGAGCGCTTATTGGGAGGCAACCCATAATTCTTTTTCTCTTCCATTTTCAATTTCTTCTTTTTTATAGTTAATTAGTGTTTCTTCCCTATTATTATTGAACTAATACAATTTTTCTTATTTGTGCAAGTTGTGTGAATGCTGCATATGGGAGTATTTGAAGTGGAGAACACAGAGGATATCGCAGATGGAGAGCGCGCTCGCTCATATTCGAGCGGCCGCTCATATTTCTTTTTGCCAAGGAGTGCCGCAGTTGGGAACCGCAATCGCTCATCTAACAGCGGCCGCTCACCGTCCACTATTGATAATTACCTCGTAGTTTAAGGGCGTGGCCGCTTAAGATCACGCGGCCGCTCATATATGTTATTTAAAAAAAAAACAAACAAATAAACAAACAAACAGGTAACCCTAAGCGGGCTTCTTAGCCGCCGCTTATGCCTTCTCTCCCTTCACTCAATTCTCTCAAAATACTCCACACCAGACCCCCTTAGCTGTCACTCACCCCACTCCGGCCATCATTCCGCAGCGCCGTCGTCTATTCTCTCATGCCACCTTGCCGCCTATTCCCGTCACCAGCGACCACAGCCGCCGTTTCTCTTACGTTGTTGTTCATCTCGCCAGTAACCTAGTTGCCGCTCTTTCTTCTTCAGATCTACAACCGCTCACTCACTGAGCGATCCTGTCACAGCGGCCGCTCACCTCAACAGCGGCTGCACAACCACTCACCTTAACAGCGGCCGCTCATTCCTTCACGCCACCGCTCACTTCCACAAACTTATCTCTTACAGCGGTTGTTCTTTCTACATTAGCCGCCGCTCATTGTCCGTGTTCTCTGCCTTAGCCACCGCTCCCTTACATTTTAAGCGGCCGCTCCTTATGCAGTCGCACTGTTCATAGCCATGGCTCGAACAAAACAGATTGAACCGGCCGTACAATGAGAGAAAAATGAACGCCAGGCCCGCGCTGCTCATTATGGTGCTCTATTTCAGCTGTATTCCAATGTGGAAGCTAAAATTTTTCAGTGCTTATCTCGGAAGGAATTTCCGGCTCCACGCACGATTGGATGGATTGAAGTTGATACTTTTCGCTTAACCACTCAGGTGAAACACTACTTGTCTTTGTTGGGCTTGGATAAATTTGCTGATATTTGCTTTCATGGTTTTTGCCCATTAGCATATGAATTTCTAGTGAGCTTGGAATTTACTCACAATTGGAGGTCTATGACGTGTAGATTGATGAATGAGTCATTTGAGGTTAAACCACAACTTATGAATAGAATTTTTAAATTCAATTTATCTGGGGTTACAGAGTGACTGAAGGAGTTTGATTTACAGAGTGTGTGGTTTGAGTTATCTGGTTTTAAAAATTGGGCTACTATTGGAGTACCTGTAGGCCTTATAATTGACCCTGCTTTGGCTATTTGTCACAAGTTTATAGCCTACAGTATTTCAGAAAAAGAGCAGGCCAACAAAGTGGATGCAGACGAGCTCTTTATGCTGAGGTCTTCTTATAAGGGGCACCAAGTCTGTCCAATCTGGTTTCTTTGGCGAAACCTTCATATAATTCAAAACAATGCAAAGGCTCGTCCCCCCTTGTCTCAATATGCTACCGGTCTTGCCCAACACTTCGAAATGACAGATAAGGATGGGGATACACCACAGTATACTCGCATGATGCAATGTGTCCTTATGCCTTTTTCCGAGTATCAAACTTTTGGACGCCCAGATGGTCGCTTAATTGAGCATTCTCAACACCGTATTGTCAAGAAATTCCACCAAGAGGTCGGGCTCTCTAATGCCATGGATATAGATGCCGATGGTGTCGGGTCGTCGCACAGACCTCCTCCAGTTACTGTGCCTTTTACTTCCACTTCTCAGTCAGTTCCCAACCCTCCTTTGCCTGTTGATTTTCAGCGACTCAGCGATCAGTTGATGGGTTTTCAGACTCATTTTGACACTTCCTTTGATGAGTTTCGCCAAGATGTTTACGGTCGACTCGATCAGCTTAGTGGGGACATGACATATATGCATGGGCGAATAGATGAGATGTATGGCCAGATGAGTGACATGACGGGGCATATGGGTAGGCTTGAAGGTAGGGTTATAAACAAATCAAATATTTTTGGTTCGGTTCGATATTCGATTCGATTATTTGATATTCGAATTCGAAAATTTGTGATTCGAATACGAATACAAATATTTTTTCTGATTCGATTAATTTTCAAATACAAACTCAAAATCATGGTATTTGATTCGATTTATATATATATATATATATATATATATATAAAAACTAAATTAAAAAGCAAAATTAAATTTCTGACTAGTGAGTATATTTATTATGATTTGTGAACTGTGAGTTGATTTATTATGATTTGGATCTATAATTTATTATTGAGTTGCGTATTTAATTGTTTATTAGGTAAAATACTGGTTTAAATTGTGAATCGAATCGAATATTGTAAAATTAGGGAAATTTTGAATCGAATTGAATGTTAAATACACTTTAAAAAAAATCAAATCGAATATTCGAATCGAACCGAATATTTGTGAATATCTTATCGAATCGAATACTAATAAAAAAAATATTCGAAATTGAATCGAATACCGAATCGAATATGCAACAATTTTTTAGAATCAAATCGAATACCTAGATATTTGATCCGATTTGATTCGTTTACAACCCTACTTGAAGGACACGTCACGCCCATTTGTAGCCAGCTTCATGATATGTATAGCCATCTCACAACGGTTCATGAAACAATTGATGATTTGAGAGAGTATACTTTCTCTTGGGATGGACACATGGATTCTCTCCACACTCAGATAAGAGACACTGACGCCCATGTTCTTGCTTTGCGAGCACAGTAGGATGCTTGGACACTCAATGCCCCACCGTCTTAGTACCCACCACCACATGACCCGCCTGCTAATGCGTGACTGATCATGACGGTTTGTTTGTATCTAATTCCTATCTTTTGGCTTTCTCTTCGGATGTTATTCTCTTGGTGATCCGTTTGCTTTTTGTTATGTATTTTCTTTATTTGTCGCCTTGAGGACAAGGCCATCTCTTTGGGAGAGAGAGGGGGGCAACTGGTTGATTTATGTTGTTGTAAAATTTCAATTTGTGTGGTCTTTTGGTCAAATGATTCCCTTGCATGTTGTTGATGTTTGAACTCGAAATTCTTTGTATAGATCTTTTGAAGATGTGGTTCAAAGTGTGATATTCAGGTTGTGTAAGTTGGTGGTTATATATTTTTTGTTCTGTCATTTATGCGTGTTTCTCGTTGGGTGGAATTATTTGAGATTTTAGTTGTAACTTGTTGTTAAGTATATGAGTCGTGATTTGTTCGGTAGATGTTAGAGGGAGTGTTGCCATTGTGATTGCCTATGATCTTATTTTGATATATAATGAGAAGTGGATTGTTATTTAAAATTTTATAGCTCTGAGTTTCTACTCCTCTGGTTATCTACTATGAGTATGGGAAACCACGTGGGAATACTTTGGAATATCTCCAAAAGTTTTGATTCCACGAAAATCGACTCATATATATATATAAATATGAAGAAGAGAATTGGATGAAATAGTGTAGATTTAGAGTAAGGTCTATAAAGGCAGTCACGTTAGGGAATTCACCCCTAGTGAAGAATTGGGTCTGATCGAATCATTATGCTTTATGATTATGTTACTTCTTAATTTTAGAGTGTTTAGGATTTATTGCTTTTTGTGCGTAGCATGATTAGTCGTCCTGCTTAGCCTTCCTTGAGAGACGACTTGGGTTAGCTTATCACACTAGAATGACCTCGTGTGATTACGAGTCAATTCCATAGGTATTTTGGGTTGAGTCAATTGATATTAAAAATTATTAAATAAAAAATACTATATATTCGTTTAGATGACTCGCGAACATGTTCGCGAGCTAGCTCGTTTACTATCGAATTCGAACGTGTTAGCGAGCAATTCGAGCCGAACATAGGTACGTTCGAACTCGGCTCAAAATTTGAGCTCTATTTAAGGCTCGAGCTCGACTCGTTTAGTAAACGAATGAACTTTGAACGAGCTTTTTTCGAGTCGAGCTCCGAATAGCTCGCGAACTTTTGGCTCGTATACACCCTTAATGGGTGGACAAAGGGTCGAGCCCAATTCCTAAATATTGGATTAATAATCATCAAATCAAAGATAACCAAGCCCAATTTCAAGGTTTGAGTCCGAGCTCGTTCTTTCAACGTAGAATAACCACATAACGAATTCTCCTACACACAACTCAAATGTATCATTTTTACAGACCGTTTAATAATTTTGAGAATATGTATTCCAATTATCTACTCAATGTGTAGAATAATCTTCAATTATTTAATTATAAATCAAATAATTTACCGCCTCATTTTACAATTTGAAACCATTAAATCCAACACATGCTCCACACTAGTATTTTCAGCAGACAAAGTTAATTTACAGTATTATAAAAAAATCATAATTTCAAACAAAATATCGAATCATGAGCTTTAGAACGTTTTTAACCATGCACACTTCAATATATAGTTGTCACAGTCCCAAATCCTGAGGGACGGCCAAGCCGGGGTGTGACTAGGGGTTGGATTAAAGAGGCGGGGAAGAAAGGGGAATTACTGAATAAATGAATAAATTAACATCTATGACCGAGATATAAATACTATGAACTGATTCTTATTAGACAAAAGAGAGTCAATCTCGAAAGATTGCTCGACAAAGTTGTTTCAGAGTAAGCTTGGTTCAAAGTATGAAAACTTAGACCGATAGGTTACACAATAAAAAGTGTATTAGTTTGCAGCGGAAAAATGTAGAATGATATCACATATCAAATGTGAAATCGAGGCTCAACTAAACTTTACTTCATTATGTACGACTTTTACTCAACCTCTTCCGCCTTCGTCACTCAACCTGCACATTTAAAAACAAACATGAAGGGCTAAGTACATAAAGCACTTAGTGGGCACATTGCCGAAAATATATCATACTTAGTATAGATTAATCATGCATCTTTTCATAAACACTCGTAAGACTTATACTACTGTACACTTAATTCTGGATAACACAATGTAGGTTTACTCAGAATCTGATCGTCTGGATAGCACTCTGTGGACTAACTTAGAATCTATCCCTCTGGATAGCACTCTGTGGGCTATCTCAGAATCTGATCGTTTAGTTGGAATCTCTGGATAGCACTCTATGGGCTAACTTACAATCCAATACTTTGGCTAGCACTCTGTGGGCTAACTCAGAGAGGCACAAGAGAAATTCACATAAAACAATTCATTATGCACTGATAGTTACTTTAATACACACTTATTAAAGCAGTAAGTAAACACTTTCGAGCAACGCTCATTTTATTTTGATAGAAAAGCCCACCTCAAGGCGATTACAGAACAACTAAAGCTTCCGTCTTCTGTCTTCCATCATGTCTTCTAATCTCGACGTCCTCCTTCTAATCATAAATAATCGCACCTTAGTAATTGGTCGAGACGTTAAAAAGAAACAGAAAATCGGAATCGGTTAAGTCTTTTAGGCCTTTGCACTTTAACTATATTCTTTTGATTAACGAATAAACGAGACTCGATCAATTCTTGTCTACAAACTGAATCGGATCATTACTCGACACTTAGGTCAGTAGATAATGGATGTCGATAACTTATAACGACTTAAAAGTTCACAAGGAACGAAGTTGAAAAGGATTCAACTTAAGAAATCAAGTTTTGGAAACTTCCTGCACAATACAGTAGTTCTGGAGTTCTCACAGAACAGATCTCTTTAAAACATGGGATGTAATTTATACCAAAGAAAGCCACGGAAGTCTAGTTTACTCTCCAATTTACGGATCTCGATTTCGTTAAGCGAGCTAAAAGTTATGACAATTTCCGTGAAACGTCGCAAAACAGTCCACGCGAAACCCTAATGCTCGACAAAACTCGACGCACGATTCCCTAGGTTCGATCAATACTATTCCACTTTTATTTTCGCAAAATTTCCATCTTAATACAGTTTACATGCATGTCCCTTAATCGGGTACACATTCACGTCTTTTGATTAAACAAACGACGAGCATTTCCTCGTCATTTTCAACTAACCAATTACTATACCAAATCAAATTTCAAATTCTATTTCATTCAACAACTTCTCGTTTATTAACTAAAACTCAAATCATCTCGTATCTCGGATGGAAATATCGTCAACTACACTATTGTTCGTTTATCAATAACAATCATTATTATCAAAAAGTTCCTTATTCGACTTTTCTATCGGCTTTTAATCTCGATTCTCCGTCTCTTATCAAAAATCAAATCTTCTTAGAATTCGCTCAAATTTTACGGTTACGATCATTAACTAACAAGATTATCATAGGTTCGAATCACAAACCTAAATCATTATTCATTCTCGACTTATCGACGATTGCTCGTCTCTTACTAAAAATCCGACGTTATCCGATGTCGCTCAAATTTTACAATAACGATCATCATCTATCAAGAATCATTAATATGCAAACCATATAATCAAATCATTTACGAGTTTCAACTTATCGATGCATTTCCGTCTCTTACGATTTTCAATTTATTTTTAGAAAAAATTCAAATAATTATATCATCATCCTCCAACATACTACATACCATTTCTATTATCAATTCATGCATATCATAACATCTTCTTCATCAAATCATCCATTCTTCATCTCTTACATTTCTACTTTTATTTTTTTAGAAAATTCTAATTTAATTCATGTAGTCATCTAACATCATGTAGAACACTAATCCATCAATTAAACATCAAGAAAATCGAGCTAGCAAAAACCCCTAAATCTCAATAAAATTTCGGTAATTACATAGAGATTAGGAGGGATGATTTCTTCGATTTCAATCCATAAAAACCTAATTCTAAGCATTCTATATCATGTATTAAACAAGGTTCATCATGCTTCTTCACCTCCATAATTTCGAAAAAAAACAACTTGATGGAATCGAGTTTTTGTTTGGTTCATAACGTAGAAGAAGTTCCTACCTTGCGAAATATGAACTCAACAATAAAATCGATCGGTAGACGAGAGACTTGTTGCTCTTGAAAAGCTTGAAGGAGATGACTTCAATGGAGGATTTGAGAGAGAAATGAGAGAGAATAGATGAGAGAGGGGGTGGTAATGAGGTGAGTGAGGGAGAGAGGATGACTAAGGCTCTAATATTACATAAAGTAGAAAATATCCAAAGGTGATGACTCACCTAGGTAGGTGGCGGTTTGTTTGTGATTTAATTGCCGAAAATATCTCGTTTCCGGCAAGAACGACGTTATAAAAGTTGAGAAATAATTTCTTAGATAGTTACGTATTCGACGAAATCTAATTCGACCGTTAGATTAGAAATAAATCACATACTCGGAAAGTATAATTCGTTTTTCAAAATCCGATAAAAAGTCGGGACATCACAGTCCAAATTTTGTCCGCAAAAATAATAAAAACGGATTTTTACTAACTTACTCGTCTCGCAAAAAGAGTGAATGTAAAATCAGACGGTTTCTCGATTTGAGTTTTCGGGCGAAAATTTTATCGGACGTGAAAACCCTAATACAGTAGTCGTTCTACCGACTTCTGGGATTTATTTTCAGAAACGGATTTCACCGTTAGTCTTAGAATTGAAAATCCTTAACTTAGGCGTGCAAAGCCTTAATTAATTAGAAAATTTTATTTCTCGTCGGAAGAAAATATCTGGGGTATTACAATAGTGTTATTTGAGTTCAACAAAAATTTAGTTTCAGACATGAACTTGCAACACTTATATATGATAAATATAATTTTTGTGATTGTAGATTGAGACATGAATCTACCATATAAATGTGAGTGATATAACAAATAATTTGAAGACTATCATGTGTGAATTTTTTATAAAATGAAAACAGACCTCATTCATCCAAAATTAACAATCTAATTTTTCTTCAAACCTATTACATAAAAGAGCTAAAGAAAGCCACTCAAAACTGTTACAGATTTTCTCTTACCCTTGTTTGACTATACAATAACAAAAACTAAAAAAAAATATATAGAACTCCAAAAATTCGAGCCTAAAAATTTCATTGTAAGTATATAAAAATTTAATTAGAATTAATCGGATAATAGAACGGTCACTTATTCCCGATAAATTTTATACGTCTAAATCATAAAAATTTAGACGTCATATGCATTGCATAGCACAAGCATTCATATTTTATTATTCGAGTGAAATATGTCGATATTATTATCGCCTATGCAATAATGTGATTAATTAGAAATAATTAATCAAAAAGATAAATTATATATATATATATATATATAATATAAATATGAAGCGTTTGTTTATTTAATTTTGTAAAAGAATTAATTTATAGAATAATATGGATATTGGTCTCGTTAAGACCGAAATAATTAGTTCTACGTATATGCTCGATCGAAACTTTGATCGGATGAACGAATGTCGTATAATGGAAGAATAATCGAAATACTATATAAAAGGAAATTATATAATATAATAATATATATTATATATAGGTAAGTGAATGTGTATTCGTGAGTGCGTGTACGCGTGAGTATATGTGTGCGTGTGTTAGGAGTATAATTAGGATAGGTTTAATCTATTAACAATAAAAATAAATAAGTTAATTAACTAAATAGGGATTGGAGAAAGAGAGAAAAAATTTGAAGCAGATTATATCTAAGAATAATCATTACGCTTTTTCTTCTCCTAAAATCACCTTCCATAAACCCCAATTAGAATGAATTAGAGGTAATAATTCCTAGTTGCCTGCAGATTCCCCCTCCCCTTCATTCACGTTAAAAAAAAAAAAAAAAAAAAGTTGCAGATGAAACTCTTCACCATCTCTGCAAATCATCCTCTCCTCAAACCCCAACCCCTTCTTCCTCTACCACCATCTACCACCATCCATCATCACCGGAACCACCACCACCACCATATAGGGCCGGAGAATCGGGCAGAAAGAGAGAGAGGAAGGACCAGCCGTGAGGGAGGAAGGAGAAAGAGAGTGAGAGAAACAAGTAAGAAAGAAAGGAGGTGAAGAAGGCAAGGTATAATTTCTCTTATTTTTTCCTTCTTTTCAATATCTTAGAAGCATGTTTAGGGAAAGAAAATTGTGGAACCCTTGATCTTGGTGTGAAGGAGATGATACATATACGATTTTTATAGAGTAGTGAAGGCAAGGATGATTTTAAGTGGTCTTTATACTTGTTGTGAAGTTATACTCGATTATATGCATTCTAGGAAGAGTATGACTTAGGAAGGTGTGTTCTTCATAATCATATGGTTGCTATAGATGATATGTGAGTGTGTTTAAGGCTGAAAACCGAGTATATGCTGCTGTGTTGGTGTTTTGAGTTTGAATAAACGAAGCTTGGAATGAAACGTGTGCAATGTATGAAATTGCACTGCTCTGATTTATCCGTTTGAATATGATAGGTTTCGAATTTGAATCTCACATTTTTATATGTTGTAGATAAGTATGTTAGGAAGGTTATGCGAATTTTTCAGAATTTTTCGTTGAAGCATGTAATATTGGTGGATTTAATACTCTACTGCCCTTGTTTGAAAATCTAATCTGCGCAAAAAAATGTATAAGTATTTTTCTCCTTTGATTCGTAACTTTTGAAGGCTTAGCCTTTTGGAAATTGAAACTAGATATCCTAAGAATTTTAAGTTAATATTTCTCATCCCTTGAGGCCAAATGAACGATTTTATATTGAATTTTCAAGTAAACTGTTGTGCGGTAGAACTTCAACTTTTGGCAGATTCACTGATCTGCAAATGAGGCTCAATTACGACAAGTAAAACCTTATAATTTTGAAGTATAACAACTTCTGTAAATTCTATTATGTGTTAGGAGCATGCCATAAAAATTTCAAGCCTTTTTTATCTTGTTTACTATTTTAATTAGAATTTACAACGTCAAAGTGTCATGCTGAAAAATTGCAGAAATATGTTTATTATCAATTAATGCCTAAATTCGATTTTATTGCTAATAAAATACATATGTGAGCCTCAAGAATGTACTAAATAAATTATTTCCAAAATGACATGATGGAGTATGAGTTGTTGAAAATTATTTCATGTGTTAAAATAACTAATTAATTAGATTTAAGCTAAGTTGTTTTGGGCCAAAATAAATATAATGAATTGGACTTGGGCCAATGGGCCAAAGTTTTCAGATTTGTATGTATTTGGGCCAACTAATAAATTGTGTGTGTGGGCTATGTGGTTCGGGCTCGAATTTAAATATTGTGGGCTTTTGAGTTGATTTCGTTTGGAGCCGGATTTATTTTAAAAATGGGCTATATTCTTTAAAATTGAATGAGCCTAGTAACATAAAATTGGACCTATGTTGTTATAATATTGTTGGGTTGGACTATCCTAAGTTAATAAAAAAAAATATGAAATGAGCTTAGTCTTATATGGTTAATGTAATTATGATAGTCCAATATGACTTGTTATGTGATATGGACCCTTAGTCCATATCTATATGTAATTAAATGTGAAGTTGTATATTATTTGATTAATATTTATTATTATTTATGCATGATTAATTGTTTATTTATTATTATTAATAATTAATTAAATAATTAATTCTATAATAATTTGTTAATTGATAATTAATTAATTAATTAATTAAAATTCTTTCACAATTAATTACTAATTAATTAATTAATTAATTATTAATTATATGTATTTAATAATTAATTATTAATTAATTAATTATATGCCTTTAATAATTGATTATTTGTTAATCAATTATATCCCTCTATTAATTAATTAATTCTTTATTAATTAATTATATGTCTTTGATAATTAATTATTAATTAATTATATGCCTTTAATAATTAATTAATTCTTTAAAATGATCTAAGTCAATTGAATAATTGTTATGTATTCAATAGTCAAGTATGAATGTCTTACATGTTTTAAAGTGTGATCATATGACATGAGATATGCGATTAATCAAGTGTACATGAATTAATATGATGTGATGTAAAGTATATAGTATGCATAAGACATCTATGTGACTCACGTTACATAACATGCATGCTAAATGTTTTATGCTCAATTGCTTGTGGTTTACCTATGTTGAAAGTTTTATAATACGATCGACCTTGTGCTCCGTACAAGCCAAGGTAGTGTACACATGAAGTTATGACGGTTCGGTTGGAGGGAGTGGCTCCCCTCTAATTGAACCGGGTGGTAACCCAAGAATGTGAGATGCTCTATGGTTCGAACCGTTAACTGTTAAAAACTTATGTGAAGGATATTTTTACCATAGTAACCCCCCCCCCCCTTCCATAAGAATGAAGCATGCTATATCTTTTGAAAAATTGTTTTCAAAATGGGGCACGGAATCCACTGAGTGCTTTTGTACTCAGCCTCCTGCATTGTTTTCCCTAATGCAAGTTGATCAACATAGAGGCGAAGGAAGGGGATGTCGATGTCGCTATTGTCCGTTTGTTCGTTTTCAAGTACTTGTCGTGTCGGTCATTACGATCATTGTTGTGTCTTCAATAAGGCTTATGCCACCAAACTCATGTTACCTCTTATGTTCTAATCATCTACTTGTAGATGGTCATCTTTTGAAACACTTCTGCGGTGCGGGGTCGGTGTCCTCATACATCGGCCCCAGTTATGTTATGTTAGGGCATCGATTTTGAACAATTACCCACCTTTCCTTTATTATCCTAAACACTTGGCATTTCGAATTTTTTTTTCAATAAATAACTATTTGTTATCATTTATGAATCATGATTATATGGTTTCACCCCACCCACTGCGTGGCGGTTCGGACGGATCCGCATAGGCCGGGTCGCGGGTCGTCACAAAAAAACATGCCAACACTTTTTTTTAATTCTTACAGTAGTATTAAGAACATGAACATGAAAGATTAAGGAGATCCTCCACGCAACTCGTGGGTTCATCCCAAACAAAAAGTAATTGGAAGTGCCTGACAAACCTAGCAAGTTGGTGAGCAACAAAATTTGTCTCACGAAAGACGTGCTTTAATTTGAAAAATCTATTTAAATAAAGAATGTTTAAAAAAAATTGAATCAAGAATGTTTCTTTAACTTGTAGCGATTGAGCCAACTTCTGAACAATCTACAACTCGAATATGTATTACCTCAATCGCTAACAACTTCAACATAGTTCAAACCCATTTGCTTAATCCATGAGAGTACTTTATACATTCCCATAATTTCACCTTTCTCCACTCACCAACACCTTGGATAACATATAACTTTTGCAGTAACAAATTCACCCACAACATTTCGAATTATAGTTCCATACTTGTCGCATCAATATCTTCAAAGAAAGCCGCATCCACCTCACATTTAGACTAACCAACCATAAGATCATGCCATCTTTGATTGATGAACCCATATTTTGAGTCCATTTTGTGTCTATTTTAATTAGTCTAGATTGAGTCTTTGTATGTGTTTTGTTTAGTTTTAGTGTCTAGGAGGACATATTCTGAGCAGGAGGCGGTCTGTTGCCTGACAGGTGCATTCTGGGCAAAACAGGGTCTAGAAGTTTCATTTCTGTAAAGCAAAGCAGAGCAGGAGGTGAATTGATCAAGAAGGCAACGTGCTTAGGGCAACTGGCGTGTTTCTCTCCGAAGTCTAGAAAGATAAGGAAAAGATGATCTAACTTAAATATCCTTTCTATCCAACTAGAATTAGGATCCAGAAGGGATCTCTTGAAGATAGACATGACATGCCATGTTGGGGTCGTGTTTATCAAGGAATTACTTGCATCCCAAGTTAGCTCATGGAATCCTACCATGTTAAGGACCGGGGGCCCAAACCCTAGCTCAAGCCTATAAATATACGACGCTTAGCTGTTGTGAGAAAGAGTTTGAAGTTCCAATTTTATACTTTCAGTCCTTGTTTTATTTCGAGAGTTGTGAGGAGAAGAACAAGTCCTACGGGCAAGTTTATTTTGTGTTTTCGTCATACTATTGCCGATCGGCACTTTTGGCCGGATTTACTTTTCTTTGGATGTTTTGTAAGTTTTAATATAGTTTTCATTATGAGTTCCTTTATGATTCGTGTTGATTTAGTTACATTCATGTCTAGCTAAGTTTTTATACTTGATCTGGGCAAGACAATTAAGTGAATCCAAAAGCTCGAGAGGTCTTATTTGTGCTTGATAACTGCATGCATGTGTTCCCGATATGTTAATTTTCTTGTTCTAATATGATGCAATATTACTTAGGATAATAGGCCGTTAATCACTTAAGACATATTAGATCACAATTCAATTAAGTGGTAGGAGTGTTTTCCATAACTTATCTTAGTTAAGATCGATTAGCATTAGAGGAAGGTGTCTACCCTGCTGGCAAGACGTGATGATTTCTTGTTGGGCCTTTCTAGTTATTAAAGCTCTCTGGGCAAGAAACTGAATGATGACTCCGACAAAGGTATTGCCCAGAGTAGGGAGTCAGCGGTGCGTCGCCAACTAAGTAAGGATATGTAAGAGAAGGGTTTGTTGAGAGCGTGATGAGTAAAAAGGGATCTCGACATTCAAGTCCTATAACCAACAATGCATCCATGTGATAAATATATTTGCACCAATGATCGAGCTAGTGTTTTCACTTAACAACGTCTTTGTCCAGATCAAGTTATTTTTATTATTGATCAAGTTCTCTGTTTCTTTTCAGTGTTTATTTAGTTTCTGTGTTGGGCAAGCGAGCCCGAGTGACCAAACTATCAAAACTAATTTTCTTTATAGGTGGAGAAGGATTCAAGAGATAGTGACAGTCAACTCCTTATGGATCAACCCTGTACTTACATGCTAACTACATAGCTCGAGAGTAGGCTACAAATTTATTTTAAGAGTGTGAACGACAGCCTCGTCATTGACAAACTCCACGAACGCTCCTTCTTCTTATGAGCCAACCGTTACTAAAAAAGAAAAACAGTGTATTGTCATACAAACCAAAATAGCAGACAACATAGTTTGCAAGCAATTGATAACAAATTTTCTAAAGGTAGGCAATAGTGAAACATGTGGTAGTATATTAGACCAGAAGTTACACATAGGTTTCAATTCATTCAAATAGCTCCAAAAAATATTCTTTTTGAATTTTGAATTTGGGCTAAAAGAAGTCTGCAACACAAGATATTTCTCAATATTATGCACAATAAAGTTATCAGTCTTAATGAATAGATTCTTTGCAAAAACAGAAAAGAAAAATAAAATCTGCAAAATTAATGTACCAGTTTTGGGGAAAAAATTGTGATACTCCATTTGATTGTTCTTATATACATAGATTTTGTGTACTTCCGTACAAATGTAGAGAACGGCTTTTACAAATTGAATGAGAGAGAATATATATATATATAGGAAGAGGATCATGTGAGAATGCTTTTTTAGATGAGAAATGAGAATAAATCTGAACCCTTAATTTTTGTTGATCAATGGCTCAGATTTAACAATGCATTACGTTATACTAATTTATGCATAACAATGTTTATGCATTAAGTTAGTGCAATTTATGCATTAGAATGTGTGTGCATTTCATTTCTACAATATATGCATTACCAATATGATAAAAATGCATTAAAATCTATCATTCTCACGTTCTCACATAAGATCTATTCTCACTAAATCCCAACCTTATATATATATATATATATATATATATATATATATATGTATAGTGTTGGAATTTGGTTACTTAAATAGCATTAAATCCATAATTAAGTTATGGAAAATTCTTAGGGATTATGTGGAAACCAATGGTAGAAACGAAACTTACGGTTTGAGCATTATAATTTAATATATTTATTTGTTCAATTCCTTAATTTGAGATTATTATTAAAATAGAGAAAAAGAAAATTACAATAAAAAAAGAAAAAACCAAAAAAGAGAAACATATCTAAAAGGGAAAAGGGAAAAAAAGAAAAATAAAATAAAAGAAGAAATAATCCAAGCGACTTTACCACAAAGTCGACTAGATATCCAAGAACACAATGGTCTAGAAGAGATGTCAGTAAGAAGTCGCCACTGTGTTAAAACCCACAAAAGCTAACATTGGTGAAAGCGGCGACAAGGAATCGTATGTCTCATCTCCTGAGCCGTTACAGTCACTGCTAAAGGGTCTGTATCAAGCAGCATAGGACCCACCTGCTCAAACCAAAAAAAGTCGAGAACCAACATCTCCTCACCAAGAGGAGCTTCATAAAAATCCATCACAAATCCAACATCATGAGCCAAACCCAAACATTCTCAAAAAGTATATCACTCCGCATGATTTGGCCAGTTGCAGTAACAAGAACCGGACTAGAACTCACAACCCGCCCTCGCCACCGCAACCCAATTTTCTAAACCAAAGAAAAGAAATAAGATTACGAGAAGATCCCGAATCAATGAAAAGTTTTACCGAGTGCCGAGACATCTCCTCATCTATTAAAAAAGAATTTTCCTTTCTCAGCGAAGTAAGCTGGAAAATACCATCCATACCTTCATAATGTGCCTGTGAAACATTGGTATCCACAATATCATTTGCAAATCCCCCAACTTTACTTCTAGTGTTATATATCATGGTTGAAGGTTTAGGCTATCTATTCATTTTCTCTTGTTGCTGCGAAGGAGTTTTTTTCCACTCTACCATCCTTTTCCCAAAGATATCCATCTCTATACGGAGAAGAATACCCTGAAATATCCTCCTTACTATGCGTATAGTACTGAAAAACAGCTACCTTACCTCCTCTCCTCCGTCTTTGCGTCTTAAGGGTAAGGGTCACGTCTATTGCATTTGTAGCTGATATATCCAGAGAATCAGAGAAAAAGTCAAAATGATCATGAGACTCCTCTGAGTCCTTGTCCTCAGCATCCTTTCCTCTTGCTTCAGAAGGCTCCAAATCAACCTTCGAATGTTGCTGCTGCTCAACGCCACCCTCTATCGAAGAATCATGTTGTTGCTCGTGAACTTGCTGTTGTTGCTATTCCGGAGGAGGTTCCATCTCCAGCTCCTCAACCTCTTCATCATCACTGTCATGGACACAGAGCTGTCCAAAACTATTCCCAACCAAGACATCATCCTTACCAGCCTGGCTATAACTGTTCCTATCCGTGATTTGGGTCTTACCAGCAGCTATTCTTGAAGATTGAACTGATTGTTGATTCTGATGATAAGCTTTATCTCCTGCATTATCATCCTTCCTACTCTGCTCCTGAATCCCCTCAATTTTGTCCAAGGCTCCTTCCTCAGCTCGAGCTTCACCTTTCTTCCCAACAACCACCCACTCATGCTTAGCCAAAGGTGGTTTGGACACCACAGACTTTTGCAGACGGCGACAATTAGAGAGCTTATGGCCAATAATCTGATAATTCGAGCAAAAAATTGGCAGATTTTCAAATTCGAACTCAATAGTAAAAGATTTGGAACCCCGGTCCACCCACAGTTTCCTCAATCTATCTTTCGTCATGTCTAAGTTCACAAAACACGAACATACACACCCACATGCTTGTGAACAGATGCTTCATCCATTTCTAGAGGCTGCCCAATTAGTTTAAAGATGGATGCAATTATCTTAGTCTCCCACAAGTAATATGGGAGGTTTTTTATTCGAACCTAAACCTATGCAACGTGCAGACAAACAGATTGAGGATCAAAGTTAGATGTTCATTTACGAACAGAAAAGGTTCCACCACCAGATAATTCCACTGTTGAGGGAGACCACACCATCTTCATATGAGATTCATGGGAAAAATCAAATCGTATAATAGCACTTACCCATAGCCACTAATCTTCAGCTGTGCTGTAACCTCCACAATTGTTGAAGCTTGCTTTGAATCTGCAGCGTGGGGCGAGGCTATTCCCCCTTGCAAAGAAGAAGCCTCTCCAAAATCACTGATGCAGAAAAAATCTTCTCTTGACTCTCAAAAACTATCTCCGACAATGATGGAGATAGTGCCTAGCACTAGCCTCGATTTTGAATTCTTATTTTTTCATTTTCGTACACATTTCATACACCCCAAATAACTATCGTAAAGCAATGTTTGTGTGTTCTGTTTGAAATTTCTAAATTGTAGGAAGATGCAAGATATTCCTATTTTCATGTTCGATGGCAACTATTTCAAGGAATGGCAGGAGAAGATGATGGCATTTCTGGTCGTCGGTCAAATGGCAATCTTCATGTCCCAATCCACTCCAACGATGGATGAAAATTCATCGGAGGAGATGAGGAGAAAGCAAACTCATGAATGGATCGGCATTAACTTCATATGTCGGCATATTATTCTTGATAAACTTACTCCTTCAATTTATTCTGTCGTCTCTCATTTTCAAAATGCTTGAGACATTTGGAATACTTTGGAAGCTCTGTATACTTCCAAATGTTTCAATCCAAAAAGAAGAAGAATCATCAAAGGCCAAAGTGAAGAAGGGTTCACTATGAGCGATGAGCCTAAAACTCTCACAGAAGCTCTGTCTAGGCCGGATGCTCCATTTTGGAGAGAAGTAATCTACGATGAAATGAGGCACATCATTGACAACATGGATGCAATTTTGAAAAATTGCACATGGGAGTAAATCAATGACACCGTTCAAGCCTTTCCTTTGGGATACGAGTGGAGCTTCTCAAGGAAGTACAATGTCGATGGTTCGATAAGCAAGTACAAAATGCGTTTACTTGCAAAACGCTTCAAGATTAAGGATGATCTTTATGATTAGTTTGTGTAGACAAAGAAGGCCTATATGAAACTTCTTTGGTCATGTACATATTTGTAAATATATGTAATGGAAGACATATGTATAGAAAAAGCCTTCAAACGAAAGCTTAGCATATATAGATTATGTATATATGATGTAATGCTACGTGTACTTGTAAGTAAATAAAGTGTACATGTTCTTATAGCTTTGCTTGTTCATTTTCACTACAAAAAATGGGTAAATTACCAAGGGAAAACACCGTCGGTATTTTACAGAATGCTATCGGTACGGGACCCAACCGCCGTTGATCTTATCGTCGGTGATGACAATACCGACGACATTGACGATCATCGGTAATTACCGACGGCACCGCCGTCGGTAAATGTGATCAGTGATTCGAGGTGAAATTGCTGGTATTTTTCCGACGGTAATACCCTCGGTAATTATCGAGGGGGACATTGTCGTCAGTGATTTCACCGGTTACCCAAGAGAAATCACCGACGGTGATGCCGTCGGTAATTACCGAAGGTGTCCCTCCCGTCGGTAATTTAATTTTTTTTATTATTTTTTTTTTCATTTTTTTAATACATGTTTCACGGCTTAATTACACAAACCACAATATAACAAATCAAACACCAAATACCGCAAATCACAATATACTAAATCATATAAACAAATGTAAAATAGGAGTGCAATGTTGTTCCAAAGTATTCAATATCTATGATGTACGAAGTATATAAATAACTGCAAGACAAGATGAAGGACCTAATCAACTAGGGGGGGGGGGGGGGGGGGGGGGACGAGGAGGTAGCTGAGCCGACTGCATAAACTGCTCGAATATAGCCATCCGCTGCTCTATGGCTTCACGTGTTGCTCGTTCTGCAGCACTGTCCTTTTCAGCCTTCTGCAGCCACTCCTCCAACATGGAGATCCGAGTCTTGTACATCTCCTGCGTTATCGCTGAAGTGCCAGTGCTACCAGTAGACCCTCTACTGATTTGGCTCATACTGGCACTTCCAGTGCCGTACCGTCGTGATCTCTTGGGATGTACAATCTCCAAGTAGATCTCATTTAGGTCATCTCGTCCTGTTTCAGCAGCAATGCGATGAATTTCAGCCTAACTCATACATAACAA
This sequence comes from Schizonepeta tenuifolia, assembly GCA_029490685.1. Classification (NCBI taxonomy): domain Eukaryota; kingdom Viridiplantae; phylum Streptophyta; class Magnoliopsida; order Lamiales; family Lamiaceae; genus Schizonepeta; species Schizonepeta tenuifolia. Next base: position 20,734,927 of record CM055959.1, read on the forward strand.
TGCATAATTGTTAGAAACTAAATACATTTCAATATATATTACTAATATTTGAATAAACTTAAATACTTAAATCACGTTTTTAATCCCTCTGTGTCGCATAACTGCCATCCTCCTTTGTGTGAATTCGAAGGAAAGTTTCATAGTTCAAGGCAGTCAGCAGGAGTCCACTCTGCAAGCTCTGTTAATGCATATATAGAATATAAATAAATTATTATTTGTGATATTTATATATATATATATATATATATATATATATATATTACTTATAAACTGAATTGATAATTACTAACCAAACTCTGGTGCAGAATACGAATGGACTGAGACCCTCTCACGTGCTTGCTGATCCGTGTACCCGGTCTATCGGGCTCAGACAGGAGGTTTCAGCTGTGTCGCTCGAAAACCCTCTGAATATCCTCCTGCCGCCAGTACGCCTGGAGGCCGGTCTAGAACTCCTATGTCATGCTGTGGAGTCTGGCCATCGTCTGCCCCGCATCATTCTTCACTTTGAGCTTTTTCTTGTAGTTGCTCAAGGTGTCACTGTACCTCGTACGTGCCTTGGCCTCCCACATCTTCTTCACCTCCGCCTCATCCTTAGGCTCCCAACAATATTCTTTCTGTTAAAAAAAATGATTAAATTAATATATAACATTTGAACAATAATAATTATTAATTTTATTTGTACTAAAAATTCGATTACCCCAAATTTCTCCCAGTAAGCGTCCTTCAGCGCTTGTGAAGTCAACTTCGAAGTGTACCCCCTTGGGTTAGGAATCCTCCTAAAAGCTCCCAGGGCATTATTTGAGATGGTCGGTGTCTCCATTAACTCACTATATAATAATAATAATAATAATAATAATAATAATAATAATAATAATAATAATAATAATAATAAAATAACGTACCCATTAGGCATTCTCCGAAAGAGAAGCCTCCCTCTGCTGCTCTTAGGCCATGCCTTCTTCAGCTCAGCAAGTGTGGGGCCTCTAGGCCTTTTCGGCCGTGAAGAGGAACCCTCCGGAGGAGTATAAAAAATGTGGGGTGAACTAGAGGGAGTAGGACCTAGCCGAGTCACCTCGGACTCCTTTTGTGAAGAGGGAGGAGTCTGCTGTGAAGAAGGAGGAGTCTGATGTGAAGAGAAATGGAAACTCTACGTGTCAACATTTTACCTATTTAAAAAAAAAATCAGATGACCTTAGACCCAATAAGATATAATAATTTAAGTTCAAATAAAATACATCAAATACATTAACATATATTTTAACATATACATTAACAAAAAAAACACATCAAAAACCTCATCGTCATCGTCATTATCTTCAATTTCAACAATTACTTGAATCAGATGAAATTTCGACAGCATAACCCCACTACCCTAACTACCAAGTGCTCGACTCTACCGGCTATGTTAACCATAATAGTTCTAATTTACTAAGTCTACCTGACCCCCAATTGTTCAAGCAATACAATATTAAACAATACAATAAAAAATATAATAATTAAATAAATTAAAAATAATTATTTGTTGGGAGAAGATCCTTAAGAAGTAATCAATTTCTATCCCAAAGGGAGAAGATCCTTAAGAAATTGATCAAATCTATCCCACAATATGGATCAAACCATGTTTTCTAAGAAACAAAGCATATATGAATGCAGAAAAATAGGTACAATACTGAAGCAAATAAGCATCAATATCCCTTCTATATAAGCACCAAAAACAAACTCAAGTTCTGCAAAGTAAACTCCATCGATTGGGATAAGTACAATATCACCCAATGAACATATAAATATGTACACAAACATAAATATAACACAAGAATACTGAATATAGAAGCATTTTTTGTTCTCCAACCAACAAAGCATATATTATTGAATAACAACACATAAATTGAAGAACATAAGCAAGCATCATGTGATAAACATAACTAAAGAAAACAGAGAAATAAAATGTGATGATGAATTGACAAACCGTATGATGATGGATAACCAGAGAGAGAGAGAGAGAGAGAGAGAGAGAGAACACTTACACTGGCGGCGGTGGTGCGGCGGCGCGGCGGCAGAACGGCGAAACTGCAGGACAAGAGAGAGAGAGAGAGAGAGAGAGAGAAATTACCTGGTGCGGCAGTGGCGCGGAGGCAGAGCGGTGCGGTGGCGGCGGCAGGACGTCCAGAGCGTTTAGGCTGAGAGAGATATAGCAGGTAAGAGAGAGAGAGAGATAGAGAGAGAGAGAGAGAGAGAGAGAGAGAGAGAGAGAGACAGAGAGAGGACAAACTTACCTAGGTCGGCGGCAGAGCGGCGGAGTGGGCTGAGTTCGTCGGTGAGTAAAACGGAAAAAATGGCAGATTATGGCTGAAAGCCCCAATTTGATTTACAAAGTTACCGACGGAACCAGCCGTCGGTAATCAGCCGACCCGTGTCACATTACCGACAGCGATTTCCCTCGGTAATTACCTAGGGCAACCGTGTTGTCGCTAATAATAATCAGAAATTAAATAAATATTTATTTTGTAAATTACCGAGGGTATCCGCCGTAGGTAATTTTCCTGGGGAAACTCCTCTCGTAACGTCGTCGGTGATTTTAGCGGGAATGATCCGGGCAAATTGCCGTCGGTAAACTGTTGGTAATTTTATCAAAACCGGTTTTACGCCGTCTATAAATGGTCGGTAATTACCGAGAGCACAAACGCCGTTGCTAATTTTCTCGGTATTTTGGCTGTTTTTTGTAGTGTTTTTTGTAAATGCAACAACTTGATTCAAGTCTACTTCTTAGTAGATAAAAATCGATACAATATATAAGAACAATGTCAAATAGTTACTACAAGTATACAAAGTTACAAACTAATGTTTTTTAACGATTAAAGTATAGACAAGTTGAAAAAGTCTACTTTGTATGTATAAGTTTGAAAAAAAAAAACTTTTATAAAGTTAACTTGGTGGTCTTTATAAAAGATGAAAATCTATCTCGGGTAAAAACACTATGAGATATTCAACAGTAGTGAAGTTTATAAGATATAAACAATGAAATCACTACAATATTTAGAAGTATGTGTCTTAAAGTAAACAATGTTTGATGATATAAATCGAACTATGTCATCATATGTGGGGAAATGATTACTTTTGACAAAAAGAAATAAATATAATCACTATAATGTATGTTCATAAAAATGGACTGATACATCAAAGAGATAGATACACAACACAATATTGAAATGTGGGGGTATCAAAATGATACAAAATTATGAAGTAAATCAATGCTTCACTTAAGGAATACTATGACAAACAAATACTATCTAGGAACTATTATAAGTATATCAAGGAAGATGAATGTCATAGAGACTTTATATTCTTCCTTGAACAAACTAATGATCACACATACAACACACATTGACTATGAAAAGTCAAAATGTGTTAAGAGTGGCCGTTCATATAATTGGAAAGTGATTAATTATGCAGTAATGGGAATGAGATGGAAATCCACAAATAAAAGAATACTCATAATGGAAACTCAACCATGATGATTGGAGATCCCAAGAACTTGGTTCAATGAGACAACTAAGTTATGAATGTTCAGTTGTGCACTTGGAAAAACACAACATGAAATCTATTCTCGAAATTGCCCAAGTGCAGAAACATGCTGAAGGTGGTAAGGATAAGCTTTATAAACTTTTAATGATTCTTAAGGTCTTGAAACAAGACAAATTATGGCATGATACTTTAATAGGAGATCACATATATAAGTGTGAAGTGGGGCCGCTTCAAGCTACAACACTTATAAATCCAAGACTTGGTCCAAGGCCGAAACGGACACAACGTGAGAACGAAAAAGATATCAGATTTATTATTGTGTGTATGCTATTGTCTTACTTTACACAAAAGCTGACCGGTTCAAGTCATCGCGTTCACCAAGCAGCAAGTAAATCCGATAACATTACACTAAAAGAGGTTCAAAGCCAAAAGCCACATTTCCTAATGCAATAATAGTTCGTCGGGACGTAGTATTCTTGCATTTGCATTAATTGTCATTCATGCGGGGATTGTTGGAATTTGGTTACTTAAATAACATTAAATCCATAATTAAGTTATGGAAAATCCTTAGGGCTTATGTGGAAACTAATGGTAGAAACGAAATCTACAGTTTGAGCACTATGATTTAATATATTTATTTGTTCAATTCCATTAAGGAATGAACGAGCAATTAATTTATTAACATAACTACTTGAAACTAGAAAATGTGGTTTGTCCCACATTGGAAAAATATTGATGTTTTGTGCTATTTATAAAGAACAACACTTTAAGAGAGTATGTTCTAGTGTGCTATCTCATGATACACCATAGTGGCTCAAGCCCGACAACGACGAGCACGCCCACGTCGTACTTGTCGCAATGGGCGCTTTGAGGCGCACTTGGCACTTCGCGTTCGGAGCAATTGAGGAGAAAAAGTTATTTTGGCTAAAGGACTCGAATACATGTGGCTCGAACTCTCGATGCGGTTGTTGTGGCGGTTCGCTCGGATAAGGATGGGCTACGCGCTTGGTATGACAGTTCGCACAGTGCGGTCCGACGGTTAGTTTCGGTTTCCAACCGAACCAACACCTCTGTCATGTGTTGCCTCCAGCAAAGGCGCCGTTTCGCCTACGCCACGTGTCGCGCTCTGGTGGGTTGACGACCAAAACTTCCATGGAAGCAACCCTTCCGAACAGTCACCTACAACTTATCATATAAAGTTGAGTCTAGGATCGAATACTTGTCCCGAGTATCTGTATGTTCGCACATACATTTCATATAAAGTCGAGTCTATGATCGAGTACTTGTCCCGAGTATTGCTATGTTCGCTGCAAAGATTGAGTTTTCCAGTGCAGTTGATTCATCCTGAGAAGCCGTTGTATCTTGAAAGCAAATGCAGTAGTCCGCTAGAACATAAATAGCAATGCATATTGCTTTACAAAGATAGTGCCTAGCACTAGCATCAATTTCGAATTCTTGTTTTTTCATTTTCACACACATTTTACACACCCGAAATAAGATATAGTGATATCAAAATAGATACTTATGTATTAAAATATTATTTAAAATAATATAGTACCCATATCATATTAACCTTCATTTAATATGATGGCACGATCGTTAATGAGAAAAATATAAAGCAATTTAAGTGGTAATATCCATAAGTTTTTATTGCTAAATTGAATATCTTAAATAGAATATTCAAAAATGAAACTGCACAAGCACAAGGACCAGGTTTTATCAATTGGGGAAAGTAACGGTGCAGGTTCTCATGAAACTAAAAAAAAAATCCAAAACGAGAAAACATAGACCATGTAGCAACATATACTAAGGCTATCCACATCCCTTAGAGCACCCTTATGGTGCTCTAAAGGGTGCTCTAGCATTCGAGCACCCTTAGAGCACTCTACCCCTGCAACGTAAGGGTGTTCTAAGGGTGCTCTATCTTTAATATTAAAAAATTCTCCATTTTCATTTATTAAATTAATTCATAAAATTCCATTAATAAAAATAACATTAAACATTACATTAATTAAAAAAAAACTAACATATTACAATAATTAAAATAAAAAACATTACATTAATTAAAAATGCTAGACTACTCCCGAAGAGGACCAAATTTTTGGTAGAGGTGCTCGGTGAGATCATTGGTAAGCCGATGGTGCTTTTTTTGATCTCTCAAGTCGGCATTCCATTGCATAAATTGCCGAAAACAGATCGGAGTTGTCCGCAAGTGTACCCCGCTACTGGACGAAGAGTCGGAGTCCTCTCTCCAATTCTCCACATCTTCCCGCTCGTCTTCGATGATCATGTTGTGCAAAATAATGCACGCGAACATGATGTCTCGGAGATGCTTCTTGTACTAGCACCGACCTGGAGCGCGGATTATTCCCCATCGGGCTTGGAGCACTCCAAAGGCTCGCTCTATGTCCTTTCTGGCAGACTCCTGCATCTTCTTGAACCTCGCCGCTTTTAGGTCGGTTTCAAGCCTAGGCGATTTGATCAACGTAGGCCAACAAGGGTAGATCCCTCTTCTTCTTCTTCTTTTTTTGCTCCGCTTAGTGTGCACGCATGTAGCGATCCACGTCCGCCATCATCTTCAGCACCTCGTCGTCGGTGCCGCCCTCGACATATTCCTCCGACGAATAGGAAAAAATAAGTTCCTCCGATGAAGACATTTTTTTAGGTTGAATTTGAGAGAGAAAGAGGATATATGAGGGGGTGTGGTGGTATTTATAGATGAAGAAAATTAAAAAAAAAAAAAAAAAATTATTACGGCATAGCCGTTGCCGCAACGGGCAAATTTTTTCAAATATATAAGTTAGGCGCGTGCAATGCACGCGCCGTATTTTTTTTTTTTTTTTATTCCTCCGCCCTTGCGCGTGACGAGCACGCGCCGGACTCGAGCTCGTCTCGAGCGCTCGGGCACGCCTCGAGCTCTCGCCGTCTGCAACGCGGGGTGCTTGAGCCACCCCGTGCTCGATCTCGGCTTGAGCACCCACGCACGAGACGCGTTGTGGACAGCCTAATATCTACAAGTAAAAAAAAAAAAAAGAAAAAAGAAAAGAAAAGAACAAATAAATAAATAATAATAACGCAAGGTCGCAAACCAATTTTAAAGCGGGAAATGCGAAAATTCAAAGCCATCTGCATTTACCCCCCCACCGCGGTGAAGATTCATTCAGGATTTCGCCATGGATGAAGTAATAGCTAGAATAGTTGCAGATCTTGAAGCCCATTCTCCAATTTCACAATCTTTTCTCAGAGATTTAGATGCCCTTTCGGATTATACTCTCAACACAAACGATACAGTCGATATCGAGAATTTCTACAATGAACTTTCTTCAAAAAATCTCTCCCTCACTTCACTCACAAATGCCATTTCCACGGCCATGGATACCGGCGTTAGCTCCAGCAATTCAGTTCTGGCCTCGAAAGTTTATCTCTCGCTGCTGTTATCACCAAATTCCCCCGTTTTCACTTTGTTTACTCCCATGGCTTTTCTCTCTCTTCTCCGCGTTATACGGTTAGCCGTCAAGAAACCTTCTTCGGGTCAGAGGGAATGTTCTACATCTGGAAGCGCCGGCGTGAAGAAAAAGGGGAAGAGAAAAATTGGGGGGAATCAGCACAGGCTGGAAAATAGGGATGTTGTGGAGAATGAAGGGGAAGAGAGAGGTTATGATGTGAAAGATTTGTTTTTTCTGATTGAGAAGTTGGAATTGGTGATGGGCTTGATTCATTTGGACCGATTTCCTGATTGTTTGAAGGCTTTGGTTCAGACGATGTGCGAGATTCCAACGACGGCTGTTGATTCTTGGGATTTGGGGAGTTTTAGGAGGCTGTGTGAGTTGTGTTCGAGAATTCTGAGTGAAACATTGAAAGGCGAACATGGGAAGTTGGGAGATACTGCAGCTGAGGTGTTGAAGGCGTTAAGGCCGTTGATCTTGCTGTCTAAATCGCAGGTGAGGAGTTTTGGTTTGGGATTTGTTGCGAATTGCATGGTGGAGATGAGTCAATATTCGGATGAAATTAAGAAGGCCATTGTGAATATGCCAAAGTATTTGGTCCAGAAGACACCGGAGAGGGCTGAGCCGAGGGCAGCAGCTGTTGAGTCCATAATGGAGATTGTTAAGGCTTTGGATTGTGATGGTCAAGTTGAGTTTGGTGATTATGTAGTGAAGATGAGCCAAGGGAAGTCACAGTTACGTGTTTTGTCAGTTGATTTGATACCTGTTTTAATGATGTCTTTGAAGGATGCTTTTGGATTTGATAATGTTGAAAGGGTTGAGGATTCTTGGGGTTTGAAGTTGTTAGAAGCATTGATTCAGCGCTGCTCTGATTCAACAGCTGGGGTTAGAGCTAAAGCTTTGACAAATTTAGCTCAAGTTGTAGTGTCCTTGTCTGGAAATGATAGAAGTAGAGCAATGTTGAAGGAGGTGATGGGGCACGGACGTGGGGAGATAAATGGAATGAGCAAGATTCTTAAACTACGCTGTGTGGACGAGAAGGCTGCTGTTCGAAAAGCAGCACTTTTACTGATATCAAAATCGATGTCATTGTTCGGAGATGAACTTGATGAAGAATTGCTCAAGACAGTAGGCATGGCTTGCTCTGATCCACTTGTTAGTATTAGAAAAGTGGCAATCTCTGCACTATCTGAGGTGAAATTCGTATCTTTTGCTTCGTTTGTGTTTGCTGGCCAATCAGATTTGTGATATTTGAATGATATAATCGTTTTAAGTGCTTTTGCTTGATTTGAAACTTAATGCCGTTGTATAGATTTTGCTGCTAGTTACTGTCTATTATCCTCTTGTGCTATTTCATTGTATTTCCTTTTCTCGTTTGTGTTTGTCGTAATAGAGCTAAACTGAATCTTGTTCTTATACTACTATCCTCTCTTGAGACATAGGCCTTCAGGAAATACTCAACTCAACGCGGCGTAACCAAAGAGTGGATGCATTCTGTTACACGTTTGATAGGTGATAATGAAACTAGCATCCAGGAGGAATGCGAGAGCCTTTTCTCCGAACTGGTTCTTGATCGCGTATCAAGGGTTGGGTCGAGCTCTTCAGCTGATCACGGATCTGTTGCTCGCGACAAAAGAGGCAAGAATAGTAGCTTCAATATCGAAGCTGAGTCATCATATACAGAAGTCGTACTTGGCCTACTGAAGGAGCTTTGTGACGGAGAGGTGTCGCCATGGGTGAAAAAGATCTGCTCGAGCCTAGGGAAAAAGAAAAAACTCCAGAGGCAAACAGCTATAGCACTTCAAAATATCATCAAGGCTTCTGAAGCCCGGTGGCTGAACGACTCCATGCCGATGGGGAAGTGGCAAGCACCCCACGGTGTCTGGTTCCTGTTGTCGGAAGTATCTGCATTCGTTCCCAAAGCAGTCGACTGGGAGTTCCTTCTTCATCATTGGGAGCTTCTTGACAAGTATGAGCCAGTTGGTGAACTCCAAAGCCCTATTGGAAGTGGATGTATGGATGAAGAAATGGTTGATGTGGAATCTCATTCAATTACTTGGATGGGAGATCGAGTATTTCTTTTGCAGACGATTTCTAATGTTTCCATGGACCTCCCAGGTACTCCTGCTGCAGACCTAGCGCAGAACTTCCTCAAAAGGCTTGAAAAGTTCAACATGCATCCATCCGAGGTAAATAAAATTTTAGATATTACCATGTCAAGTGTTCTAGAATAGTTTGACATGCTGATTTTGGCTTCTAAGAGGTCATTTCAGTTGAAATCACGTTTCTTGATTATCTTTGAAGTAGTCAAAACAACTTGTAAGTTTTTAAAACTTGCTTCATGAATCTTAAGGTAGCAATTAGCATGCATTTTCTGTATTTGTTTAAGGCCATTAATCATGAAATACCATCTTGTACGTCCTCTAGATTTGTATTTTTTGATAATGTCAGTGATTATGGCAATTTACAGTTCATGTGCACGAATCTCACAGAACGATGAAGATTTTCTTTTCATCTCTCACAAATATGTAGGTTGAATTTTTAGAGAGCAAGGCGTTTCCTGGCATTGCTTCTTAGAATGACTGAATGAGTATCTTATTTGATTTTTTCTATTATCTGCTTTTATCAATGGTGATTTAGAACTTTTCTTCTATTGTAATGTCTTGTACTTGATGCTCATATAAAAGCACTGAGAAACAACTTGTAAAAAGTTAAACCATGCTTCATATAAACTCAAAAAGCAGCATGCAATTTCTGTATCTATTTAATAATGTCAGTGTTTCTTGCAATTTACAATTCATGTGCATGAATGTTACAGAAAGATGGTCTCTTTTCATCCTTCACAAACAGGGCTTCTTCTTGCATTGCTTCTTAGAATGAGTTTCTTATTTCATTTTTCTCCATATATGTACTTGATGGTTCTTAAAATTAAGTTTTTCCCCTTCTGTTTTATTGTATTGTACCAGGTCGATGCTCATATAAAAGCACTTAGAACCTTGTGCAGACGACAGGCCTTGGGTCAAGAAGAGGCTGATACCATTGTAATGAAATGGGTGAACATACTTCAGACTAAAGCTACCGAAGTCTTCAACTTGTACATGTCGAAAATCTCTAATGCTGGTAAAGAAAGTGCTCTTCTTACTCCTCCACAGACCTCTGTAAGTCGGAAAAGATCAACAACAGCTGAGCCAAAACTATTAGCACAAGTAGTAGTTGCCATTTATACGGTTGGATCATTAGTTATCGTCTGCCCATCAGCCAGTGTAAAAGATGTCGTTCCATTTATAGAAACCATCATAACTCCAGGGAGTTGTGATCCAAAATCCGGCAAACTACCCGGTCCTGCATTTTCTGTTAAGCAGTTTGCCCCCTCCTTATACGCTCATGCATGGCTGGCTATGGGCAAGATTTGTCTAGCAGATGGGAAACTTGCAAAGCGCTATATTCCTCTGTTCGTTCAGGTACATTTCAAACTCAAGCTTGCGATCCTTAACAAGTAGTCTGTCGATTCTGGAAGTGAAATGTATGCATGATCTTCATTGCTGAAATTATTTCTGTATTGCAAAGTAGAAAGTATTCTTTGATGCTGCCAAACTACAAATCCTACGCATAATACATCTGTATATACTATGTTTATCAGGAGCTTGAAAAAAGTGATTCTGCAACAGTTCGAAATAACATTTTAGTGATGATGGCAGATTTCTGTGTAAGATATACTGCTATGGTGGACTGGTGAGTTCAAAAATTTCTGCAACTTAGACTTATTCGAGATTCTTGATATCTGAGTTCGACACCATGCAGTTATATGTCAAAGATCACAAAGTGCCTACGCGATCCTTGTGAGCTAGTAAGAAGGCAAACATTTATCCTACTAGGGCGGCTATTGCAGGTACATATTGGTTGTAAGGAAAACTTGTAGTGGATCAGTTCTTTGGGTATTGTTTTATGCAACCTTTTCTTGTTTACAGCGCGACTATGTGAAGTGGAGAGGGCTGCTTTTCCTCAGATTTCTGTTGTGTTTAGTAGATGACTCAGAGAAAATTCAGCAACTCGCCGATTTCCTCTTTGGGAACATCTTGAAAGGTTCCCTGTTTACTTTACTGTAGCATATGTATGTGGCATATGTTGAAAGCATATGTTCTTTGGGAACATCTTGAAAGCATATGTAACAGTTTGAGTTTCTTCTGATCTTTTATTCGTTGTACCTTCCTTCAGCAAAGGCCCCTCTTTTAGCCTACAACAGCTTCGTTGAATCCATTTTCGTCTTGAATGACTGCAACGCACACACAGGACGTAGCAATTCCAGCAGTTCGCGCAATGAGAACCGTCTTTTTACTATAAGGTATCATATAGTAAGGTGGCATTTGAAGTATCATATGATCAAACAAAGTTCAAAATTGCTCAATCCATCAAAGTATGAGGTGTATTAGCCCAAAGTAAACACGATCTAACAGCATTGCTTCTCTCACAGAGGAAACGACGAGCAGTCAAGGTCTCAACGGATGCACATCTATGCGACTTTGCTGAAGCAGATGGCTCCGGAGCACCTCTTGGCCACCTTTGCAAAAGTATGTGCTGAGATTCTTGCTGCTGCATCTGATGGCATGCTTTCTCTTGAGGATACAACGGGGCAGTCTGTTATACTGGTAGCGTTTTCCCTATTCCATTTATGCTGAAAATTGAGAAAAGAAAAAAGAAAAAAAAAAAGAAGTCACAGCGCTTTCCTAAAGGAGAAAAGAAAAAAGAAAAAAAAAAAGAAGTTTCTGAACTAGTCTAGTTATGGATTTTCTTGATTCTAACAAACTGGCACAACATTGTTTGTGAACAGGACGCGTTCCTAGTCCTCTCGAGCAAGGAGATCCGAATCCAATGCAGCCACGGGGCAGCAGAAACTGAGGAAGAAGGTGGAGAAGGAGGAGGAGCATCCACATCTGCCTCAAAAGGGAGAGCCATAACTCAAGCAGTGAGAAAAGGCCTAATCCAGAACGCCATCCCCATCTTCATCGAGCTCAAACGCCTCCTAGAGAGCAAGAACAGCCCCCTAATCGGCCCCCTCATGGACTGCCTCAGAGTCCTGCTCAAGGACTACAAGAACGAGATTGATGACATGTTGGTTGCTGATAGGCAGCTGCAGAAAGAACTCATCTACGACATGCAGAAATACGAATCCAACAAGGCCAAGACAACTGCTGCTGATGCAGTTGCCTCGGTGCAGAGATCAGAGGCGTTTAAGTCCCCCAACGGAATAGCAAAGGAGCCCACGAATCCCAACACAATAAGGAGCAAGTTGCCAAAAAGACTTCAGAGTAACATTAAAGTTGCATCTGCTGTGGCTGATGCTGCAGCAGAAGCCACAGCGCGGTCTGTGCTCAGGGAAGCAAACATGGGCGCTTCCACGCCTCTTAGCACGATGAACGTGCCTAAGCTGAAGTCACGGATGGGGGAAGCTAGTGGTTATGGAGGAGAGAAGCCAGCTGAGGTGATAGAGTCTTTGAGGAGACGACAGTGTTTTGATTCTGATGATGATAGTTGATTGTTTGTTGGTCTGTAGTGGTGAAGTTTAATGATATACTTAGCTAGATGTTTAACTTCTGCTATGTTTATTAGGTCTAATAATTTTTTACACGATATGAAAGCACAACACGAACATGCAGAAAATTAACAGCTTTTATCATGCTCAATTATATCAATATGCTGAAAAGTAGAAATACTCAATTTGTCATTTTAGGGATTGCAACGATATGTTAATATGGGTGACACTAATGTTTTGCTGCTTGGGAGAAATGGATAGGTGAACAAACTTTGGTTTGGTGTAAAAATAGTCTTATTCTATCTTTTGGTAAAAAGACTTTTTAAGCCTCCACCAAATACATACACTAATTTCAATTTTAAAAGATTCTAATACAAAAACTTGCAAGTCGTATTGAAAAATAGTGTTTGATAAGTATGGTATTTGTTGAAAGGAAAAATATGCAGAATGATAGTACAAAAAATATTGATGATTTTTAAAGCTATTTATCAAACAGATACTCAAATTTTTGAAATTCCCAAATTATACGAGAGTACGTAGATTATTTTGGAGGAAAAATAATGAGATGAATGTAAATTTAATTGCTTTATGACATTTAAAATTTCAACTAATGTGGATTTTCCGACCGACAAATATCTGAGTGTGAGAAAAGTAATTAAAAAATAAAATAAAAAATGGAAAATCTGATTGGGTGCATTGGCAGAATTCAATTGGTTGACATTCTAGGCAGTATTATGTTACGTTACATGTATATCTAAACCTATGCACATTCCTCTCTTATGATCTCACACTTCCTCTTTCTCTCTCTACCAGTCGGTCGTGGGGTTACGGATCTAATATATATAGGTAAGATTTCCGATGGCATTTTTGGATGGCTGATGTTAAATTCTTTATAAATTTCGGTGTGCGCACGGGTTTTCATTTTGATGAACCCTGTTTGTGGTTTGTTCTTATTATTTATAGTGGTTAGGGTGCGTAATTTTTTAATTTGATTAAGATCCTGATTTGAGATTTTTTGTTCGCGTGTTTTGGGAAATTAGGTAAGAAGATCGACGGCTTCACTTCATCCACTGGTGTTGATGAATTTATGAATTGATGGTTTTCTGGGTGTATGGATTTTCTAGGTTTTGGCTCCCAAGGTTGAATTTGGGACTTTTTCTCCAGCTTAGCTGTTTGTAAATTTGAGCAAGTTTTTTTCGTAAATCGTGATGGATAGCAACAAGGATGAGGCGTTGAGATGTGTAAATATTGCGAAAGAGGCAATTGCAGCTGGTAATAAGCAAAAAGCGGTGAAATTCATTGGAATTGCTCGCCGCCTTAACCAGAATTTATCTGTCGATGATCTTGTGGCCGCTTGTGAAAATCTCGATTCATCGTCCTCGGCTGGTCCATCTAGTAATGTGAAAAAGGTTGCCACGGTGAAGGATGATCAGGGTACTGCTAATCCTGACGGAGTTTCAAATGGGGAGAGGAATTACACGGACGAGCACGTACTCTTGGTAAGGCAGATCAAGACGAAGAAGGATTATTATGCGATTCTTGGAGTGGAGAAGAGTTGTTCGGTAGAGGAGATTAGGAAGGCATATAGGAAGTTGTCGCTGAAAGTTCATCCTGATAAGAACAAGGCACCTGGTTCTGAGGAGGCTTTTAAGAAAGTTAGTAAGGCGTTCAAGTGCTTAAGTGAAGATGAGTCGAGGAGGCAGTATGATCAGACGGGTTTAGTGGATGAGTTTGAGTATAACCAACAGTATCAGGGTAGGAGAAGGCGGAGGAGAACTGGTAATAATTTCTATGACGATGAATTTGATCCTGATGAGATATTCAGAGCATTTTTTGGCCAACGTGATATGTTCAGGAATCCTCATGTTTATAGGACTAGAACGCATACTGCTGCTGCACATCAGAGAGAAGATCTGGGCAATGCAGGTCCTAGTCTTATGCTGCTTCTTCAGTTGCTGCCATTTTTGATAATCATTCTGCTGGCTTATCTTCCGTTTTCGGAGCCCGAGTACTCATTGCAGAAGAACTATTCTTACCAATTTAAGAAAATGACAGAGAAACATGGAGTAGAGTTCTTTGTTAAGTCACCTGAATTTGATAGGACCTATCCATCTGGAACTCCTGGTCGACATGAAATTGAACATAATGTGATAAAGGATTACAAGCATATGCTTGGACGCTATTGTCACATGGAAATGCAGAGGCGTCACTGGAATAGACACATTCCGACACCTCACTGCGATAGGCTTCAAAGTTTTGCTGCATGAAAGTGAGTTCAAGCTTTTCATTTTATAGAACTCAGATGTGTTAGCATGATGTTGATGTTCCTTGTTTTCTGGTATATGATATATCTTATGGGTGTGCTGTATTAGAGTACTGGTTTGGTTCTTTTCCTCTCTTATTGGGTTGAAAAGATAACATCGTGGGTATCATATTACAAGTGTGTAAGAACTTTTACCTGATTAAGGTTTTTCTGCGAGGTTAGGTTGTTAATGCAAAGCAGGTGAGCTCTTAAGATTGAGCGTTTTGGTGTCTGTAAGGTCAATTGAAAATTAGAGGAAAACTTTGAAAGTTTGTTTTGAGTTCGACGGAAAGGTTTTCATTTTTCTGATTTGGTAGAATTGAAATTTCAATTTAGAATGAATGACTTTTTTCCAAATTCTTTTGCTTGGTACTTGATGGAAGCAAACCAAGTTTTTGAAAACTAATAGAGCAGGAAAAACTGAAGTACCTTAGTATGCTTTCTCCTTTTTTCCTTTTCAAATGACAAACTGAGTAGGGGGAGTTGGGTTGGGGGTTTGAGGGAGAGAGATTGATTGTCCCTGGACAAAATCCTTCATCTCTTTGAATTTGTATGGATTATGTAAGTTAAGCCCTTTTCTTTGGCTGTCGAAGGGGGTAGCACATGAGGGTCTGCTAACATTGAGCCCCTTGTAACTTACTGTCAATTAGTTCACATACTAATTAAATAGCTAATGGCTAAGCGACTTCATTGAGAACTGGTGGTTAATTCGTTTCTGATGAAGCACTACTACGATAAAGTGGATTGATCGATCAGCTGCTAAACTTTTAAGCAGATTCAACCAAGTATAAGAGAAGTTGAGGGGGCTGCCAACATGCTAATTTATGCAGTTACTGCTTTTGTATAAAATTATGTTAGCTCAAATCATTTACCTGTGTCAGTTAGGCTTCATTTAACATTCTATGTTCAGTTGGACTTCTTTTAGCGTTCTATTGTGAATGCTATGTAAAATATCCTCTGTACTTCCTCCAATTTTGCACATTAACATTTACTGGGTGTGGAGTTTCAGATTAATATTAGAAAAGTGAATGCTCCGTCATTGTTATCTTACTTTAAAGTGACAAAGCACCTATAAATATAGATAAGGAAGTTGGACTTTTAGGATGTCACTTGAAGAACATGACAATAATTTTAGAATTGAGAATCTGAGATTATAAATGTCCGAAAGCTTTCTCTGCTTTTGGAAATAAAATAGTTCACATAGAAACGAGCATCTCTGGTTGAGCGTTGCCTTTCCCTTGGCCATACAAGAATGTGATTCATCTGAGTTTTTCTCTACCAGCATAAGATCAATTGAAGAAGTTTTTTGATTAAATTGCATATTAGGGATCTGAGAGGGCATCTAGCCACGCCTTTATGCTCGGTACTGTTAGTTATTGTTTAGAAAATGAAATGCTCACAAAGATGGTATAATCTTGTAAGATCCTTCAGAGTTTATGGTAGCCCCACTACTTTTTTCTTGCTTTCAGAAAACCTTAATGCATGCTTTAATCAGGTCTTGGATGGCATACATGTTCCTTTTTTTTATATCTAAACACCTTTTGAAATTTACTTTACGGGATGATATAACATTATAAATTAGATGATATAATGTTTTAGTGAAATAATTGTAGTTTTACAGGCTCCTTTTTATCCTAATAAATGGTGTCCCGGTTCTTCTAAGAAAGCCTCACCACTCAAATTATTGCACCTATACTTGCTTTTATGTTGAAGACTTGAGATTGTTTTAGAAATTATTGCTACTTTTGCATATGCATACACGTTCACCATGCATTCTTTGTAGATTCTGCTCCTACACGTTGAACTCACAGTTCTGATCGTAAATCTTGCTCTAGCCTTGTGCAGATTCTCCAGGTTGATGACCTCCCAGTTGGAGATTCACGCTTTATCACAATCATATCCACCATGACAACTCCTCGCTGACAGTAGAAGTCGACGAGGCTTTCTTCCTCTCACTTCTAGTTTGACCTTGTAGCCATGAGCTCGTCGCCATTGGACTTGGACGAGGAGGGTCTTGCCTGAGGGGGAGGTTTTTTTGCAAAGGGACCATGTGAAAGTTATCGTTTCATTTCTGTATATTATATTGCAGCTATCAAAATTGCCATACACTGAATCTTAGAATTTCAGATAGATGGAAAATTATTTGATGACGGACTGATTTTAGCGAATAATAAGGTGAGGTTTCCGAGCTTTTTTGTTGACTTGCTGTTGTTTGGCACGCTAGCTTTTTTTATTTCATTATCTTCATAATAGATGATTGTTACGTTTGACAATTACGTAAAGTTGTGGAGTGTAGGATGATCACAATCATTTATGTGGTATGATATATATGTGGTTAACTTTTTTTTTTTTTGAGGGAATTACACGAGAGATATATATTTTATGAAAGAAATCATTACGCTGCAATTGTAGATAGAATCTCCACACAATACAAAAGTGGGATTATTACACAAGGCAAGGTGGGATCACCATCTCACCAAACAAGGTGAAAATACACATCGCCTTACGACGATAGAATTGAATTCAAGATGTCACACTAAGAGCACCTACATCGAGCGGCTCATCGGTGGGCTCAAGCCGCATGGACGGATGAGCCGCCTGATGTCGAGCCGAGGGAGAATGAGCCTGACTCATGTGGATGAGCTGGCTCGAGCCCGTTGATGTATGGCGCGTGCAATGCACGTGCTCGCCTTATGAAAAATTCGAATTTTGAACGGCCAACGCCTATGTCTCGCCAGACTCCACCGCCGTTGGCTGCGGCAATGGTCAATTTTTATTTTTTTTTTCTCTTCCTCTTACCCTATAAATATACCCCACTCACTCTTTTTTTATACACGATTTTTCAACTCTTTTCTCATTTCCTCTCCATTTTTTCTATACTATTTCAACACCATTTCTTCTACTCTATCCATTTCTTCTCTTACTCTTCACAAAACTCTCTCATTTTCAACTAAAATGGCCGCTAACAATCCCCAACCATACAAAGGCGGAGTCGGAAGCCTTAGCCGCCGTTTGGGTCGCTGTTAAGGCATCCAATCGGCCCGGTTCCTTTTGGAACCAAATAGCCGAAAACTACTACGTCAATCGACCCGCAGGCAGGCCGGAGAGGAATGCAAGGATGTTGCGGGGTCACTGGAACCGCATCGAGAATTCATGCGGTTGATTCTAAATATTGCGCCGACAATCATCCAAGCTCTTCCGGCGACGACAACCGTGGCACAGATCATAGCGCATGCAAAAACAGAATTCCAATCAGTGATGATGCCGACTTCATCGCACAACTTTGAAGTTATTTATTATCTTATACTTAATGTAATTTGTAGTATTTATGTTTAATATAATATAATTTCATTCAATAAAATTGAATTTCGAATTCAAATTAAATCAAAATTCTAAAAATTGGAAACTAAATGATATTAGCCTGCGAATGAGCCCGACCAGTGTGGGCAGATGCTCATCCGTGGGCCAGACCACCCGTTGAGCCATGTGGATGCTCTTAGGGGGGAGACTTGTAATAAAGATATTATCAGTTAGATATTTCTTAGGAGAAAAAAAAATGGAAAACTTCTTTTCGATTTGCATTTGTTATTGATATGGTTTGTTGGTAAATTATACCCTACACCCACATGCATTGGATTATCATGAGTTATAAATTGATTATGTTGGTATAAAAACTAAAATAAATATTTGCAGTTGATTTTATTACATTTAAATAGTATTATAGTATCTAATTTTATAACCGTCATTGTAAAATAATTAATTTAAGTTTAGTGCACCAATTGAAAAATTATTAATGTAACCATGACCAAATTCTTCAATGTGATAAATTTTCAATGGATGAACTTAAATTAATTATTTTTCAATGGCGAATTTAAAATTATATACTATGATACTATTTAAATATGATGAAATCAACCGAACATAATTATTTTATTTTTTACCCAATATAATCGATTTACAAACTTAAAATTATGCAATGTATGTGGGTCTAGGATATAGGTTCCCTGGTTTGTACGTGATATCTTACAGATTCATATTGCCCTTCCTCTTTTATAGATTTTAATTCTCTTTACGAAAGAAAAAAAGGAATATTAAGATGAAACACTGGAACAACTTTATTTAAAGAAGCCAAAGTTGAGGACAGAAGTGGAAATTTAAATGAATCTGGTTTAATTAGGACGTACCATCTGAAAAAGCGTCAACAACCAATAGCCGACTCGCTAATGAGGATATGATGGAACACGATAAAATGAGCTATGTCCATGATGGTAGATCGCATTATAAAATCTCTTATTCCTCTTCCTCCGCTCATTATATCTGTATTTTTTTAAATAGATGTTTCACTCATTTTATGTACATTAAATAAGAAAAAAATTAATCTTTTAAAACATCTTTAAAAGTGGTAGGACTTACCCACTTTATAGCTTTTTAACTTTTATTCTTAATCTCTATACTCAACACTAAATAAACACAATGAGTGGAAGTAATCTTGAGGTCATATAATTATAGATGATGTTTTCAAATGAACAACACATTAGAATAATTTTATAATAATTTTTTGGCGATAGTTAGGAAAAAAATACCGAAGTTTATTTCATAATCGATACAATTTACAATGTTTTAGACTATGGGTAGCGGGGCGAGCGCACTCGCGCCCACTGCCTTTGCAAGCTCGAGCTCGACGCTCGGCCACCGTTGGCAAGCGATGAGCTCGCAAGCTCAAGCTCGATTCAGCGCACTCGAGCCTTGCTGTGCCCGCTGCCACGTGATGACCCCTGGTTGGTCGCGACCGTAGCCGTTGCGATCGCCAACGGTCACCACATTCTAATTGTTTATTTAAATTCTTTATTTTAATCCTATACCATCTCCTCGTCAAAACATATATTCTTCGATTCTCCAACGAGATTTATTCTCGTCTCCCCAAGCCTTCGTGCCTCAATTCTTGACACAAGAAGCCTACGTTCTTCACTTTCCGGCGGGGGCATTTGCACCGTTTCAAGGCTTTGGAGCCTCAATGTCGTGACCTCCGGCGGCGGCTATGCTTTACATCCCGCGCCATCTCCCAAGGAATTCAACTCGAAGGTCAACTTAGATGAGGACGAAGATGAGGTCGAACATCTAGTCATGTCGCCGGTGAAGAGGAAGGGGAAAAAAGTGGCTTCCGGTAGTGGTCGCCGTGATGGCGGTCGTGGCAGCCGTGCGGTCATGGAAATGGCGGTGGGGGAGACGGTGGAGTCATCTTCTGAGGGCGACGGCGGGGCGCAAGGCTACACCGAGGCCGAGACGGAAGTCTTGGCTCGGTGTTGGGTAAACATTAGCCAAGACCTCGTCGTAGACAACAGGCAAAAGAAAGATGCGTACTGGCGCAACATTTTGCTTTGATACCCTGAGCTCCGGCCCCAAGGCTCGTCGAAAAGGAACACGCAAAAACTCCGAAACCATTGGGATCGAGTGAAGCACCCATTGGCGGATTTCCAACAATTGTACAAGGAGTGTGAGGTCCAATACCGAAGCAGAGAGAGCGATGCCGACATTTTGACTCAGGCTCTTGTCGAGTGGCAAAATTCTAAAGGCGGGCCCTTCAAGAACTAAGAGTCGTGGCAGATAGTAAAAGATACTCTCCAACGTTCGCCACGGTCCACTCCAAGTACCACATCTAAGTGGCGCCAAAGAGAACGAAGACGGTCGAAGATGGGAGCTACTCGACTTCGGCGCACGATTCGGTCTCGGGGAGTAATCCAAGCATGAGCACGCCGTGGTCCGACACTCCGACTTCGGGTAGCGAATTTGGCTCGGAGCACTCCAGTTGGCTTGTGCAGCCTACATGTAGAGACGCGACGAAGACGGTCGCAAGAGGAAAGAAGAAGGTAGGATCAAGCTCGACATCCCTGCAGTGGAACTTGCCAATGCCACCGTCACGATGAAAGAAGTCGTGACGGGATTTTCGAGAACGCAAGACTATCATATCGTCACGAGAAATACCGACATGAGACCCGAAGAGAGGAGATTCCACGAGAAATATGTTGAAGTTCTCAAGAAAAAACATGATTGGGATCACTCGTAGTCATTTTATTTTATTCTTATTTGAATGTAATGTTTTCTATTAAATGAAATAAAATTATAATTTTATAATTTTCTAAAATTAATTTTTTAATAATTAAAAAAGAAAACATGGAAATGGAGCTCGTTGTTGCACCCAAAAGATTGAGAGCTTGCTTTGCCCACCATAATTGCACAGCGGGCGCGCCGCACGTGAGCGACGGTGCATAGTCTTAGTCTTTTTATACCTACTAGCAGAGAGATTTCGTGCGTTGCACGTAAAACCTCTTGTTTAAGATAATTAATAATTTGTGATAAATAGTACTAATATATTTCAATAACAAAAAAATAAAGTTGTAGTATTATTAATTTGAGTAATGATATTCGGACACACTGTGGCCAGCCACACGCGTGAAAGGAAAGTTGTTAACTCAAAACATATTATTTGCAAGTGTTTGTATAGAGTAAACCTAGAAGAAACAGAACGCACATTATGATGTTCCAATTATAACGTAGAAAAGTTGCTCTCATCTTATATAGTTTGAGTAATTCAATAAAATAATTCCAAATCACAAAACTGATTATTATAATAATTGCACTCAACCATAATTATCATATAAAAAGAGAGTTCTCTGTACATAACCATATTTTGGAAGTTAAGGGACCAATATTATGGAAGATTATTTTTGGATTTACTTTCTAGGTTGTATTGTAGACTTAATTGTAATCTATTGCTCCAATTATATATAGGAAACTTTATTCCTAAAGTAACAAACAACACCATCAAACACACACACACACACACAAAATAAAAACAAAAAACAAAAAAACTACACTGCCAATATTGTAGTAAACATTTAATAAGGCAAACTTTTAAGAGTAATGATATTCGGACACACTGTGGCCAGCCACACACGTGAAAAAAAGGAAAGTTGATTGTAAAAATGGAAATAATCACATTTCTCTCCTAGGGTTTATGCTTTCCAATTATGGTATATTTCCATTTTCAAAACCTATATTATATTTTTAGCGTGTGTGGCTGGCCACAGTGTGTTCGAATATCATTACTCAACTTGAGTTTTAAATATCTAATATATCTAGCTGTCTTTTAACACTCATTTCAAAGAAAGAACCTCATATATATTCAGACCTAATAATTATCGCTTTCTATTTTAAATACTACATGATATCATCTATTCTTATATCATACTTATATCGGGAAAAATCGCTCTTTTTTATTTGAGATTGGAAACTAGTCGCTCTTAACTAACACTTATTCACCCATCATCTATGAATTGAATTGTATTAATATTAAAATGCATATATATCAATTTTTCTGCTCATCTTAAGATCAACAACAAGCTAGTCGTTTTTCACTCATTGTCAAAATTTTCCATTTTTTTGTCGATTAAATATACAAAAGTGCATTATTCCTCTCAAGATTTCTTAAACCTAGGTTAAAACATTATAGCTCTCCATTCTTTACGATTTCTATGATTTTATCAGTAGTCTGTATAAGATGTTCGTTGTTAATATCTGATTAACACATTTCACCAATGAATTTTTGACATTTTTGCGTAGAATATTAATCTTTAGTTTTTTGAACAACTCTTCACGTTATCTTCACATTTGATTTTCTAGTAATTTAATTTGATTAATACATATATAAGATTTTCAAATACAAAATTAACCAACAATATTAACAATATTAGTATCTTCTTCAAATGATTAAATTAAACTAATATTCTAAAGTTTATTTTTCAATCTCTTTGATGGTTCTCATATTTATATAATTAAATATTTTATATAGTACCATCTGTTCCGGGATAAGTATCTTGTTTTTCTTATTGGGTTGTCCCAGGATAAGTGTCATGTTTCCAACTATGAAAACTATTTTCTCTCACAAAAAGGTGTAGGTTACCACCACCTTCCATTTTTGTGACCCTTCTCCTTAAATTCCCGTGACGAAAAGAAATAAGACGCTTATCTTTGAACAGAGCGGGGTAATAATAAGGGTATAACAATTACTAAGTGTCTCAAGTATTATGTTATATTTTATTTTTTTAGTATCATTATTTCATTTCCAATCTATTTTTTCTTTCAATTTTAGTATATAATTGTTTGTTTTGCTTTATAATTTGAATATAATAAACAACATTAAACTTTAAGTTAGTTCACTGTATGATTAGATGAAAAAGAAAAGTAACACCAATCATATTCAATTCCATTCAACTTTATCTTGTAATATGATACTCCTTTCGTCCTGCTCGAAGTGACACATTTGTTTTAGCCACCGTTTTTTAGGATTTGAGTTATTTAAAATAAAGATATATAAAGTGGTGGAGTCATACATTTTTTTGATGGAGAGTGGTTTCTTTTTGGATGTGGTATTTCAATTGTGACGGTTCATATAAAGAATCCGTGTCATTTCGAATGGAATAGAGGGCATATTATGCTTTAAAGATTTGAAATTAATTTATCAATCACTAAAATCTCAACTCAATTATGTCTACAAACTTAAAAATACTTCATAATCAAATGAAATAATGACTCTGAATTAAAAAAAAATAAAAAAAAAATACAAATTACACAAAAATACAAAACTCCAACTCAAGAAAATAATCTCGAACTATTGAAATTAATGTTGTCTTTTCACTTTCACTTTTGGGTATATAATAACATGCAGGACTATTTTATGTGTTAATTTATTAAGTTGATTAATAATTAATACCTAAGTAGATCTAGCATAAAATAAATATTCATATTATCATTTTGTGAGAATTAGTACACTAACCGATGAGTATATAGATTGACATGAATTTTATTGTTGCAATCAAAAAGTAAAAATATTACCTATGAAATTAATTTGGCGACACGTCTATTCTTAATTTATTCTTCGTTCACCAAATATCATAAATCATAAATAAATAGGGTAGGTTATTGTTTAATTATGTAATAGTATATTTTCAAATAGTAAGACTATCTCTAATAAAATTACCGAGTTATTGTGATAGAAGAAGGATTATTATATAGCCGAGTTATAGTAAAAGTAGGATTATATATGAGTAAAAATTTGTTATATCCACTTACTATATATTGAAATTAGTTATATCCACTTATTGAAAACCAAATTAGTTATATCCAATTTGACCTAAATACCCTTAAAATAATTGAAACATGACAAAAAAAACATCACTTCAACCGTGTGTTGCATGGAGAATTGGAAAGACAAAGATTCTGTTGACTACTTTATGAATTAATTAGGTTAGATTGGAGAGGTAGGTGAGAGTAGAGTTAAAACCCTAATCCCGCTCACAAGTTCATGTGAAAGAGTTAAAACCCTGATAGTTAATGTAAGTTTTATTATTATTTTTTTTTCGTTATTTATTTAATGTAATTTGATCATTAATTTTTTATTTAATTGATAATGATAGCATTATAGTAAGAACAAAGTATAGTTTACATCGAAGAACAATTATATAAATTTGAAAAAAAATGATCCCGCTCGAGTTATGTAGATCCCACTCGAGCGGGATCTAAAAATAATTCAATAATATGTGAGCGAGATTTAGTGTTTGACGAGTGGGATTAAAAATGTGTGGACAGAAATATATTATTTTGTGAAATTAATTTTATATATTTTAAGTTATGATTTTTTTAATCGTATAAGGTATTAATTTTATAAGTTTCATTAAATTTAATGTTATAGTGATAAAAATAACATTTTCCAACGCAAATAAATTATATAAATTTAAAAAACATAGATCCCGCTCGAGTTATGTAGATCCCACTCGAGCGGGATCTCAAAATACATCCATCATTAGCGGGTGGGATCTAGTTTTTCACGAGTGGGATGTAGAAGACATAAACAAAAATATATTTCTTTTTAATATTATATATATATATATTAAGTTATAATTTTTTTATCGTATAAGGTATTATTTTTTAAATTTTATTAAATTTAATTTTATAGTAATAAAAAATATAATTTTCAACTCAAATAAATTATATAAATTCAAAAAATATAGATCCCGCTCGAGTTATATAGATCCCACTCGAGCGGGATCTCAAAATAATTTCAATATTTTCGGGCGGGATCTAGGTTTTCACGAGCGGGATTTAGAATTCGTAAAAATAAATATTTTTTGTTTTCAAAATTATTATATATATATTATGTTACGAATTTTTTAATCGTATAAGGTATTAATTCAAATTTTCCAAATATTCGCGCATGCTTGTGAGATATGACATTGCATCACATGCACTGGTTGAAGAATATGGGTTGACTCAAATTTTTGTCCCATATCTTTGTATTAATATTCGATATATCATCTATATATATATATATATATATATATATATATATATCTTAAATTTGCTATCATCAAATTCCGCCCATCACGCTAATATAATCATCTATATATATCTTCAATTCTATCACAAATCCCGCCCATCAAGCGACATTAAACACCCTACATCCCGCCCTATATACAATTCATCGTACTCCACCGCCTCCACCCTTCACCGTGCAAAAATCTTCCGCCCTTCACCGTCGAAAAACCTCCCACCTCCACTTCCAAATAAAGAGAAAACAAGCGGCGGCGAGCGGGATCTTCGTTCCCCACCTCCACTCCACCGTCAAGATGTCTTTAGAGGTTAGCCAATTTTTTTATATTAATTAATAATTGTTGAATTATTAGTTAAATTATTAGTTGAATTATTTGTTGAATTAATTGTTGATTGATTTGTTGGTTATTTTTTGCGTTTCGATTTTGTACATACAAAATTAAAATCATATGTTTTAGGTTTATAGTGTAGTTTATCTCATATTAATAAAATTATATGAAATCCCACTTGTATATGAAAACCCGCTCGCCGTGAAGAAGATCCCGCTCGGTGGGTTGTATATCCGCTCGGTCGGAATTTTCTGTGGGACCCTATGTCCGAGCGGGATCTTTGTTTTTCTAGGATGAAATTAATTTAAAATTAACAATATATAATAATTTTTATTTTAGTCGAATAATTTGATGGTTAAAAAAAATAGTTTCGATTTGCGTAGAAAATTGTCAATTCGCTTTAGTTTTTAAATTATGCGTATATGTTCACGTACTTGGCCTGTAATTTTCACGTAATTGGCGTGTAGAAAAAATTAAGTGTGGATTTAAAAAATATGCGTATTTAAATGTAATCAATTTTTATTTGTGGATTATTATAAGAAGTTGGGTAATTTTTTTTTGGATTATGTATCGAATTATTTTCTATTTTATTTGTAATGAATTGTTATTTTGATTTTGTGCATAGGTTACATACAAGAGGCCCGACTCTATCAACCGTAGTTCCACTATTAGCACATATCATAGGATTGGTGTTTTGGAAGATGTTAGACGGGTTTTGTATGAGGTCGGTGGTCAAGAGTTGATCGAGAGATTTATAAATGGGTGCTTCGGGCATTTTGTCTATTGGGAGCCTGGGCAGAAATGCGGGATGGCTGTGCATCACGTACTGTCACGTGAGATCAACTATCCATGTTCTCAGCCTCACGAGATGTGGTTCCATATCAACGGCGTAAACCTCCGATTTTTTATTGAAGAATATGCCTTGGTGACTGATTTGAGATTTGGCGAGTCGAGCTTTAATTCGGCAATGTGCAGAATACAAAGAAATATCACTTCTATGGTGCTAGGGGTGAGCATTCGGATTACGGATCGGATTTTTGCTCAATCCGATCCGAATCCGAAATTCGAACTTCTAAAAAAAATGGATCCGATCCAATCCGAAATCCGAACAAATTCGAACCGAAAAAATTCAAAATCCGAACGCTAAATCCGATCCGATCCGAAAATCCGAAATTCTAATGAAAAATAAATAAACAATTCAAAAATTCAAAATATATTAAATTTAAAATAATAAATAATAAATTGAATAAATATATTAAATAATTTATAATTCATAATCAAAAACATTAATAATAAATTCAATAGAAATATTAAAATATTAATTATTAATAATAAAAATAATAATATATTATATGTAATTCGGATTTCAGATTTGTTTGGTTTTTTAAAGCACCGATCCGATCCGAATCCGAAATCCGAATTTTCACAAACATTGAATCCGATCCGATCCGAAATCCGAAAAAATCCGAACCAAATTTCATATTTCGGTTTGGTTCGGTTTGGATTTTCGGATTTCGGTTTTTTTGCTCACCCCTATATGGTGCAGTGTGAGCATTTCATGTGTGGTCTCTAGAAGTCATGCCAGATTTAGCGGAAGCCGCTGCAAGACTTGATGACCCGACCGGGGCTCCCAGATGCCTTAAATGGAGGTTTAGAAGCAGACCTACAACAGATCTTGGACCACTTTTTTTTCAACTGGTAATAAATTAATTTTTTTTATCTCTTAATACTTTGTTGTTCTTATACAATACGCCATATCTAATATCCATTTTGTTTTTGTACAGGAGCCCAATTTGACACCAATTGTTGTTTCTGACGACGAGTTGATGACGTTTTAGTGGCAGTCGACTCAATATCCAAAATCTCTCAATATTGGGTTTGTCCCGCCCAGCAATCTGCTAAGGGATGGTGACCAGTTTCCTTCTCGTCCCCGTACGGAAGCAATTTTTGATGAAGAGGCTAACCCGACACATGAAGCTTCAAGGTCCAGACAATCACATGGAGCAGGTGCTAGCTATGTTGAGGCAGACAATTCAGACGAGGAGCCTCAAATTCAGCCACAAGATAAGGGGAAGCGTACTCACAAAACTGCAAAAGCTGCATCCCAACAAGCTGCATCATCATCTTCCAGCAGTGGGGGCGAGCACCACCGCCGATACAATGATCGTCGTTGGATGAGAGAGGAACTGGAAAAATCTGAGGATCGGCTCCTGGACAAGATGGACAAGAGATGGGTACCTCGGTTTGCCAAGTGGTTTGGGGACTTGATGGATCAAATGCGATGTGGAACATCCCGACGTTCACCTGCATATGAACCTACAACTCGGCCTCGGCAGGAGCCCATCTTCCACTCACCACTACCAGAGCCCACCACTATGCTCTTTACTACGGTGCCCAGTTCCATCCATACACTTATGAACCATCCTCTTTGCCCTCTACTTCCATCCCATACAGTACTGAACCATTCACTGTGCTCTGTACTACCCCGCCCAGTTCCATCCCATACACTACTGAGCCATTCACTCCGGCCCGATTTTCTATGCCTAAATTTGGTACGGCATATCGGCCGCAAGGACAGTTCGGTAGTACGCATCATGATCCGCCTCGGCATTCCATGTTTGGAAGTGGTCATCAGATAGATATGTGGAGTCACTTGGGAGAGGTAATGTAAAGTTTTTATTACCAAATCAGTTTTTTTAATCATGTTTGAATTATTCTAATACTTTGTCCTTGTAGATTATTGGAAGCTCGTTTCAACAATCACTCGCTCAAGATCATTCCCAAATGCAACATTCACAAGAAATGCCAATCAGTGCTATCCCTGCTATCCCACTTGATCGCCATCAACCTGAAGAGGCGGCCATTAAACAGCCTAAACGGAAAGGGGTTAGAAAGAAAAAGCTTGCAGCCTCAGTTTCTACGCCATTTCAAGTCGAAGTTGCACCGATCCCACTGGCAGATGACCTGGTTGAAGAATTCCAAAAATTTTGCAACGGTCCATCGAGTGGCAGGATGATTATTGAAGATAGTGGTGTAGAACTTGATCACGCATGGTTTATGGAGCTTTTAAATCCAAAAATTGATGTCCTTGCCGGGGTAAGTTAATTTGTACTCTGTTAGATGGCTGTCATTAAAATTTGTTATTAATTTAATGTAATATTTAACCATTTTTTGTAGGCCGTTGATTTGTACTTATTGAATCTGCGCCTGCGATTGAAGGCAGATGATGGGATGAAGCCTGGTGTGAATTGTAGGAACACAGTCATCTTAGACACGGGTGTCTTCGTAAGTAGCTTTTTACTATTAATTTCAACAACACTGTCTTGAGTGATAAATTGGTTTTAATATTATTGATGAAACAGGGTTCGCTCGAAAATGATTGGCATATGGGAAAACCCAGTCACCCTCAGTACCAGCCTGCCCCAAGCATACTATTTACCATCCACGGAAGAGAAGACGCTGGAGCGTCACATACCTCAATGTTTGATGCAACACAAGTAAGTGAATTTACATTTTTGAGTAATTTGTTGAAAACTATTTGTTATAATGTAGTAGGTTTAATTGAGTTATGCTTCCATGTCCATTTTGTGAAGGTCATACTAGTGTGTTGTGTAAGTACACACTTCGTGGTGGTCAGTATCGACATGTTGGCATGGACGGCGACCTTGTACGACTCCATGTACTACAATCTTGATCCAGCAGTGCAACAAATGCAATTTGATAGGTTGAAGCCACTGCTACACTTATGGCCTGTAGTGCTTAGCCATGCCTTCTATTGGAAACATAATCGTATTGGGCGCACCGCTGTCGATGATCCATTGCAATTGGTAGTGGCTGACATTGATCATCAATTTAAGCAAAGAGACAGTCACAGTTGCGCTCCATTTGCACTGATGCAAGTTGAAAGATTGATTACTGGGCGTCCATCCATATCATGGGGGCAAGCTCGCACTACAGCATATAAACTAAGGATGGCATGTGCTATATATGAACTTTGTCGACCAGCTTAAGAGCTTTGTACCACTTTTCTTTTTTTTTTTAGAATTGGAACAATTTTTATTGTAATGAATTTCGAGCTTTAGACTATATTTATGTTATGATTTAGTTTGATTTAGTAATTTTAGATTTTTTTTCATCATATAATCCATGCATTTTATTGTTTTAAATGTGATGAAATTTAACATAATAGTAGTAAATAATTCATTTTCCACTTCAGATAAATTATATAAAATGAATAGACAAAGATCCCGCTCGAGTTATATAGAGATCCCACTCGAGAGGGATCTCAAAAAATATTCAAGGAGACCGAGCGGGATCTACACCTAAACGAGTGGGATTTCAATTTTTCAATCCAAAATATATTTGTTTGTGAAATTAAAGTTATATATATTTAGTTACGATTTTTTTTAATCAAATAACACATGCATTTTTTAAATGTGATGAAATTTAACATACTAGTAGTAAATATATCATTTTCCACCTCAGATAAATTATATAAATTGAATAGACAAAGATCCTGCTCGAGTTATATAGAGATCCCACTCGAGCGGGATCTCTAACAATTTTCAGGGATGTCGAGCGGGATCTTTGGGTACACAAGTGGGATTTAAACATTCTAAATAGAAATATAATTTCTTTTTCAATTTATTATATATATATTAAGTTATTATTTTTTTAATCGTATAATGTATTCATTTTTAAAAATTCGTTAAATTTCATTTTCTAGTAATAAAAAATACATTATCGAACTCAAATAAATTATATAAATACAAAAAACACAGATCCCGCTCGAGATATGTACATCCCACTCGAGCGGGATCTAAAAATAATTCCATTATTTTCGGGCGGGATATCGGTTTTCACGAGTGGGATTTAGAAGATGTAAAAAGAAATATAATTTTTATTTAAATTTATATATATATATATATATTAAGTTATGATTTTTTTACCGTATAAGTTATGCATTTTTTAAATTTCATTAAATTTAATCTTCTAGTAATAAAAAATACATTTTCCAAGTCAAATAAATTATATAAATTCAAACAACATAGTTACGAATAATGGTAGATTGTTAAAGCCGATTACAATGTCTACGCGTATGACCTTCTTCACGACAATTACCACATCTCCTCCGACGTTGATTTGTCGATGATTCTGCTTCTTGCCTTGTGGTTTGTCTCCGGCTAGTTCTCTCTAATACAGATGTTCGCCGATTAGTTCTCGGCCGTCCTGCCTGTGAAATGATTACGGGAGGCAAGACCAAGATATTGGCCACTTGAACTGGAATATCCCAATCCTCTACATGTGGAACACGATGTATAGGATATTGATAAGCTTCGTCCCAAGCTTCTCGTTTGTAGTACCATTGCACATATTGGTATACATCATCAGCATTTTTTCTACATTTTTTAACAATAATGTTAACTATAATTTTTAATAATTGTAATTATAATTTCGTATGGTTATGCAAATTGAAGCAATAAAACATACCGGATAGCAGCAAAAGCATGCGAACAAGGCAATCCATCATCTTGAAATTCACAACATGTGCAAGTGTGTAAATTGAGATCAACTTTCCAATTTCTTCTACCATCACCCACGTTGAACACCAAGCCGATTCCACCACTCGTATCGTACCTAAATGACTTATTCATTGATTCTGTCATCTTCTTAGCCGCTTCTTGAGTGACAACTTCATCGTCCCCTTTGGGCAAATTTCGTCTCTCATCGAACCATTGCTCGATGATATACCTTATAGCGTCAAGCATTGAGCATATAGGGAGACCACGAGCCCATTTTACTCTATGATTCCACACTTCTGCTGCATTTGAAGTGAGATGGCTATAACGCGGCAATGGACACTTGCATCGAGCCCACTTCTCTGGTCCAACTCTCATTAGTTTGTCGTATGCGCCTTGGCTTTCTTGTTGAATAGAGGCCATTGCCTTATCATAAATTGAAGTGCGATATGCAAAAGCAGCTCGTTCGTACAATCTTACAACAACTTTCCCATAAAACGTCAACTTATTCAGCAAGTGATAGTAGCAAAGACTGTGAACTGCATTTGGAAACACCTCATTGACAGCGTTCGCTATGGAGACATGTGCGTTAGAGACAATCAATGTATCTCTAAGCTCGCCATAAGCCATTTTCAAACGGGTTAGAAACCATCTCCAAGATATATCATTCTCGATTGGGCCAACACCTATCGCCAGTGGAAAAACATGCTCGTTGGCATCCTTCGTCATAGAGACAAATAAAATACCTCTATTCTTGCACTTCAGATGAGTGCCATCTAAAACTATCACAGGTCTCATATTGAATGGATACGCGAGTCTGCAGGCGCCGAGAGCCACGAACAAATGCTCAAATCTCCCATCATTTCCAACCTCAAGATCAGTCAGCGTGCCGGGATTTGATTCTTTGAGCATGTGAAGATAGCCAGACAACAACTGGAAGGATTCAACATGCCGTGATACGTGGACGTCGCTTCGTAATTATACCCACTAGGATATAAGTTGGAAAAGAAATCTTGGGAATTGATTTGTTGTTGGATACGCTCCATTTCATCAGAATACGTGTGCCCTTGGTCGTATTGAAATGATGACGACTGCCCTTGGTCGTATTGAAAGGATGACGCCCCAGGTTCTTCGAAATATGGAACATACACATCTATTTGGCTGTGGATGAGATACACGGTTGGACGGGACTCCATGCACAATTGAACAAATTGTTGATCTGTGCTCAAGAGAATCTTCACAGTGCGTCCACTTCGAGCATGCGATAAATAATACATCTCGTACTGAGTGCTCATCGAATTTCGACGCATCAGCACATCGATGTTATATTTCAAATTGATAAGAGTTGGAGTGGCAGCAAAAACTTGAGTGATCGATTCTGAACCGCCCACATACTCACAATCGTGCCATTCTCCACCATATTTGATGTTGAAATATTTCCATTTTTCCATATTGTGATAATTTTTTACGAGGAGTACAAAATATTTTGATGGTTGTGGTGTTTGAAGATTCATCTCTGCTACCACTTATATAGAATTCATTCATTCATTCATTCATTCATTCAATTGGGTGAGTGAAATTGTACAAATTCACGTGAAAGTAAAATTGTTACATCAATGGTGAAATACCATTCACGTGAATATTTACAGATGAATTTTCACATCCACCAGTGTCGATTACTATCACACTCAGTTGTATAGTACAATTATTATCACATACTGTATACAAATTATTAAAATCTACGAATTACAATACCAATACAATCCAAAAAATATGTAAACTATATAAAAAAATTAAATAATGTTATTAGTTCCAAAATAATTATATATCCCGCTCGTACAAACTTAACAAAAATGAAGATCCCACTCGAGCGGGATCTTCATTTCTTGTTAGAACACACGAGCGGGATTATTGTTCAATTTACAATTAATAAATTT
The DNA here is from genome assembly GCA_029490685.1 of Schizonepeta tenuifolia. Lineage (NCBI taxonomy): Eukaryota > Viridiplantae > Streptophyta > Magnoliopsida > Lamiales > Lamiaceae > Schizonepeta > Schizonepeta tenuifolia. Next base: position 20,767,898 of record CM055959.1, read on the forward strand.
TTGCTTATTCTAATATAGTTTACATATATTTTCATTTTAATTTAAATCACTTAATAGTTAGTCAATTTTATTATATAATTAATTTAATTAAAAATAGAGTAATTAATTAATAATTAGTTTCTAATAATATTTAGCTTTAAGAAACAAAAGATCCCGCTCGAGAATTCGAAGATCCCGCTCCAGTGAGATCTTCAAAAACCTCGAGTGGGATCTTCCAATATTTATGAACTAACCGAGCGGGATTTTCCAAAACTTGTCAAATTGATATAATTATATTTAATGTTATATATTATACATATTTTAGTGTTTTTATTTTAATAAGTTAATTAGTTATTACGTATTCAATATTATTATATAACTAATTTAATTAAAAATTGCGTAATTAATTAATAATTTATTCAAAATAATATTTATCCTTCAACATGGAATGATCCCGCTCGAAAATTAGAAGATCCCGCTCGAGTGGAATCTTCAATAATCTCGAGTGGGATCTTCCAATATATATGAATTAACCGAGCGGGATTTTCCAAAAGTTGTCAAATTGATATAATTATATTTAATTTTATATATTATATATATTTTACTATTTTTATTTTAATAAGTTAATTAGTTATTACGTATTCAATATTATTATATAATTAATTTATTAAAAATTGCGTAATTAATTAAGAATTTATTCGAAATAATATTTATCCTTCAACATGGAATGATCCCGCTCGAAATTTAGAAGATCCCGCTCGAGTGGGATCTTCAATAATCTCGAGTGGGATCTTTCAATATTATACATTTAGCCGAGCGGGTTTAAATAGATTTAGCAATTCATATAATTTTGGTTATTTTTGTCTAGTTTAAATATTTTTTTGTTTTTATTTCATATAATTTTGGTTGTTTTTTATGGTTTACATATAGTATCGGAAAATCTGTTTTGAGTAAACCCTAGACAAACTAATCATTGCAACACTAATTATCTAATTATTGACCACTTTTACTAACTTCCATACCATAACATCACAATCATTTTCGGTTAATGAGAGTAAAAGTATGAAACAAGTCAAATCGTACCTAATGTGTAAGAGATATAATATAAAAAATACAATATCAAGGGTAAATTGATCTCTTCATACCAAACATGGACATAACTAATTTGTTTTTCAACAAGTGGATATAACTAATTTAGAAAAAGTGAAATTGGATATATTTCACAATTAAGACATTATATATATTATTAATTTATTAAATTCATAATAATTTTAATATAGATTTACATTAATATTCTTAAAATAAATATAAAAGTATAAATTTAATTTTGTAATAATTTGTTCTTTTATAATAAGTATAGATAATAGAAACTCATCGATGTATTGATTTTATTTTATGACGCGATCTAGCAATGATCGATGTAGCATGAAATTTTGGGCATGAAACCCCCACTCCATTTGATGTACGCGCGAACAACGCAAGTACCAAGAGAAGTCAACAGTAGGGCTAATCTCGTAATTTCATAGACACTGCACATGTTCATTCATACACGAGCTGGCTTTACGTCCGTACACCACTACGTATAAACTATAATAAAGAAAAATAAAATGAAATTATGAAATAACCAAAAATACCCCAAAAAGAAAAAGAAAAAGAAAAAGAAAAACAAAGGAAGCAGCAAAATGTAGATCCTAAAATCGACGGCAAAATCCATCCTCGCGGCGGTTTCAGATCGGAGCATCAGTCGCCAGAATCGTCGTCGCCGCCGAAGATCGAGACTCTGTTGTAGAGCAGAAAGAGGACGAGGATGAGGACGAGCGCGACGCCGACCGGCGATCCGCTGACGCGGTGGATGGTATTTGGCTCGCCGGTGGAGAAGACGGCTGCGATGAAGGATCCGCTGTCGGAGGAGAGAAATTGAATGGTGAGGAGGAGGACGATGGGGAGGAGGAGGAGCCCTACGGGGCTGAGCAGCTCCGCTATGAAGTCGGTTAGCGCCTCGCCTTGGTCGCCGAGCAATGTCGGCACCACCATCACCAGCACCACCACCACCGCGATGATGGCGGCGTGCGGAGGTCCGGCGCGGCGCTCTTCTATCATCTCGATTTGTCTTGGCTTTTCAGTGAAGAGTGACTAATTAGTGTGTCTATGTTTTTAAGCTTTTTGTCTTTGGTGTGCGTGTGTTTCTTTTTGGAAGGGTGAAAAATAAAGGGTGTGGGAGTGGGATTTTGGACGCGCTTCTTTTTAAAATTATAAATAACAAACAGACCGACGTATATAAGAGATTTTTATTTTTTATTTTAGCGTATAATTTTATTTTAATTGTAATATTAGGAATACCCATTTTTATCTCGAAAATTAAATAATTGTCTATTGTAAATTATTAGAAAAGTTTAGAAAAGATTATATTAATTGTGACCATAAATTCATACACAGTCGGAACAGTAGCTACAATAACAAACACGAAATAGATTATCTTGTTAGGTCGACTTGACTATACGTACTACTACTATTGTTTTAATTTGTTTGATTTTTTAATGGATGGATGACAACTGAATATCTAAACTATTTAGCTTTATATGAAAATGTTCCAAACTGAATATATATATATATATATATATATATATATATATATATATATAATTATAATTCAGTATTTGAACTATCATAAAACTTATAAAAAAGTCTCGAATGTCAATTTTTGACACGAAAAGTTGACGTATTTCGTCGGACAAGGCACTTAAAATATTTGATTTTGGTTCAACATCAGATGAAAAATTTCAAATCAATTTTGATATTACAATATTTAAAAAATTCACTTTAAATGTTTGATGAGCCATATAAGCTTTTTTCCCCCCAATGAAATTGACATACGTGACACCTTAAATTGATACTATTTGTGATAATTCAAATGTTCAATGCAAATGTAAATGTGAATTGGAACATCTTCATCGATTCCGTTGGATGCAACGCGGTGACTGTGAGAGGAATTTTCCAAGTTCTTTAATGCCATTTTGGAAAATACACAGCATATTTTGCGGTTGCATTTAATCAAAGTAACAATTAAAAATTACTGCTAGTATGCAACGAAAAGTAATTACTCGCCCCTCTCTTAAAAGAAAATAAAACAAGAAGTAATAACTCGATCTATTCGTACCATGAAATTAGGGGGTCCATATTTCTGTAGGGCTGAATTATTATTTTGGGACAGAGGGCACTTTTTAGGCAAAATAAAGAATTTTGGGATCTCAATGCAATTGAGACTTGGGAGCTAGGACCACACGTAGCTATTGATTAAAGAGATGATTTTTGGTGAAATGAATTGCACCGTGCGGTTGGTAGGAGGTATATATGGTATTAAATAAATTACTGTACCACAACAAGGGTGAGACTTTTTCCCCACACGAAAGTGAGACCAGTACACTACCAAATTAATAAGAGTATAAATACTTATATTGCACGCACACAAGATTGAACTCGTTAAAAAGAATTTTAGTCGGTGTCTCATCTTTACCACTTGTACTAGGCTTTAATGGTTATTTGTTCCAAAGTAAATTTCAATACGATCACAATTTATTCATACTCGATGTGGACATGGACTCTCCATGGCCGTCCGTCCATTTTTAATTTATTGGCTTAAGTCAATGTGAAGGAATAGAATAGGCGTATCATCACGCGTGATTTTATTGAGCACCAAAGTATGTAGGGAAATATCGCATTAATTTTCATTTTAATGTCTCTAATATTCATAATGTCTTTCCCTCAAAAAAATATTCATAATGTCTTCATCATCATGAATTAATGTCTTTCAACATCCTTTTAATGCCGAATGTATTTTTCATCGCTCGTTTTCACCCACATACTGTGGCAAAAATAAAAATATTACATTTGATAATTGAATCCATGTAAGGATTGTCACAAATCGTAACATGGGGTTGGCTGTATCGGAATTTTTTTAATATTTTTTTATATATAATTATAGGCAAGATTCACAACTTCTCTGATAATAATTACTGTTTAAACTGATCCATACATCAAGAGTTTTTACAAATATTTTGAAGATCATGTCAGTTTTGAAACTCGTCCCAAAAAGCTTGAAACATAAACTATAATTATCCCAAACATACTAATGTGAAAAGAAGAAATTAAAGAACAACCATTTCGGTATTTTGTACAGAATATGTTACTAGGGCTGATTTGTTTTGTTTGGAAGGAACTAGGGCTGATTTGATATGCAAACATGAACATAGATTATTAACATAAAGTCATAAAATAATTATTTAGTGAAAACTTGATAATAGCAATTATTGAAGAGTAAATCGGTGAAATAAATATCTTGGTCCAAGTGCATTAGTAACCAAAACATTGAATAAAATCACCACACACCAACAAATAAAAATTCAAAAATATTTTTCTTTTCATCAAATGGTAGTATTACAAAGAACTGCGCAAATTACGATTTTAGCCTCCATAATCACACATTGAATAGGCGCACCTATTTCCCCTAGGGCACTCCTCAAAACAAGCCCCACAATGCAGAGGATCATTTCTCGTATCCACACAATTTCCCGCGCAGCAACCGAACCCGAACCCGCAAACCCGCGCGCACGAACCGCAGTGAGTCGGGTCGTTGAAGGTGTCCTTGCAGTACCGCTGGAAGCAGCAAGTGGGCCCGCCCCATGGGTTTTTATCCGGATCCGAACAGACAGACGGGTCACTTGCGCACCATGCAACTCTTTTTCTCCCTCTCAAGAAATTCAAGTGTGTGGGGAAATCTTTTTTGATGGTTTTTTGGGCAGAAACATGGGATATTATTATTATAATTACAAGGATAAATATAATGTAAAAGAAACGGTGATGAGGTTGGGTGGAAATTGGACTTGTTTTTTTCAAGAAATGGTTTGCTCCAACTCCAAGCATGGAGGAGACGATGAAGAATGGAGTGGCATTGGTGTTGTAACTTTTCGTTTATCAATGTAGGTGTGAAGGATCAAGAAGGGCTCTCGCTTCCCTCTCTCTCTCTCTCTCTCTCTCTCTCTAGTAGTTGAGGAAGATGGAGCTCCTTTTGGGCTTTATATATAGGTAGAGGATCAAATGAAATACTATATATATTCTTTCACTATGATTCATATCATTTAGTTTAGCCACGAGGAACTATATATTAGAGAGAGGTCTGCATTCGTTCGGTACGGACGATACATGAAGCAATATTTTGAAATGTAAATTATGAAAGGAAAAAAAAAATCAATTAATATAATTTTTTTTAGTGAAAACTCAATTTGATCAAGTTTTCTTACATAATTGGATGGTTTTCTTTGGTCGATTTTATGATACGAATTATTTTGGCAATATTCAGTTTCAAATAAGACATAATAAGTAATGTAGTTTGTAAAATCCATATACCATATGTCTAATATTTTAAGGAAAATCTCTTAATTTATTCGGTTCGGCATTTAGTTAGTATAAATCATTCTATAACTAGCTTAATTCATATAGGTGGTCTCCAAATAGTAGACTAAAAAATTATAACAAGATAAGAATCATATGCAGATACACATACACATACACACCCACAAATAATAATTGTTTTGGAGACGATTCAAAATTCATATCCAAATACGTCCAACACCAGTAACATTTCAAATCATGCCACCGGACATGAGTTTTCTTAAATGATCTTGATCCGTAAAGATTTCACACAAATTAAATTGTTATCTATATTAATATTGTATTAATTGGTAATACAACTCAGAAATAAAATTATGTACTGGTAATTTAGTTTGAAACTTGGTGTAGCGTTCAACAGAATTAAGTGATGATTAAATTTGAAATGTATTTGTTTGAGAGAGCCTCTAAGGGATGATAATGACTTGGATTTAAACTACTTTGCTTGCATGCAGGAAAAATAATATTATACGAAATTTTATTTATTTTACCATTATAAAGTCAGAGAGTTCAGAGCATCTATCAACTACTCAATTTTTCTAAGGTAGTAGTAGTTTCTCATGATATCATCATGAACAACCTGTCTCATTAAAAAAATAAAAAAACTTCTACCATTAGGCAAAATTGATGGAGCCTTATCCCTTTTTTTTTAATTGAGCTAGAGGGAGATTGATGATGGATTGTGGAGATTATGATAGATTGAGAAAATTGAAGCACGACTCTCAATTAACTTCAAATTCATTTTATCGATGAAAAAGTTCATAATTTAAATTAAGAACTATGATATCTTAAATTAACTTTGTTAAGTTAACTATTAGTATTAATCTTTGCATAATTTCATGAAATAGCATGTCTCTCAAGAAAGTTCTAATTAACTACCGGCCGGTATATAATTATTCTATACTTTTTACTTTTAAATTAATTCAAAATTACTACTAGTTGAAAATTGAAATAATAAAACATGTTTTAATTATGCCAACCAAGGCCGAGTTGGATAAGCAATGGGCTTTTAAAACTACGGTTTGAAATTGTTGAATAAAGAAAGTCGCATTAGTTAAACCCTAAAATGCAGATAGATTTTTAATCAGGAAATTTAGATCAATATATTTCAGATTCCTCGAGTTCTACTTTTAAAGGTTTGTTAAATTTTGAGTAACACTCGGTGCAGACATCTCCACCATGGAGATGGGTCTGACCCGACTCGGGTCAACACCCTTTAATTTTTTTTTTAATACATTTTTTTTATCGGCGGAGCCAAAAGGAGTCTTTGGCTCCGCTTTTGCTCCGCTTTAGCTCCGATTACTAATACAAGGATAATCGTCGGGCAACAATTTGAATTTTTTTCGACTCGCTCTGAGTCCTTCGGCTCCCCTTGTTCGAATCTTGACCATAGAAAAAGCGGCAAACAAAAAAATGAAGAGACAAACAACAAAAAAGAGGCGAAAAAACTCTTAAAAAAAAACTATAACGTGTGAGATACACACGCTGCGAGTGAATCTCACGTGCCGGGTCGGAGCGGGTGTTGTATAGTGCAGGAGTTTTTGTCTTAAATTTTTTATTAAAATCATGTCCGACTATTATTTTGCAGACAATGTATTAGAGTATTAGTCAATTAAAGCCCATTTTCATCAAAGCCCAGTTTAAAATCGTACTCTTTTCTTAGGGCTCTGGTTTTGTATGGTACATGCTTTGCATGTTTATTTTAACGGGTGATTTTATACCATACGTCTCACTTCTTTCTTAGCCCCTTAATTTATTAATAATTAAAATATTAGTCTTCAATTAAGGTTTACTAAAACTTAATTGGAATCATTTAATCCTAATTATTACATAGCAAACTTTAAACAATTTATGTCGAGTTAAAGGACAAATCTGATAGCTAAACATAACTTTTCAATAAACTATGAAATATGACATTTGTCTAGAAATATGAATTCTGGCGGCTCAGAACGCTTAGTAAGGTAGTGAAGAAGTTAAGCTTGGAAATATGTTACATAAAGCGATACTATCTCGCAATGAACAATTGGATTTATTGGGTTTGCATAATCGAAGAACACAAAAATCCTTGCCATTTTTATTTATTTTGGTTATGAAAAATCATTTTGTTGTCACCCTGCTCCTATGATTGGACTCCAATTATATTTCGGTAAAGTCATTTCGAACTTTAATTAGGCTCTAGTCTTGTATGAAACACGTAATGAAAATGTCTTGTTCTCTTTCACATCAATATTATGTACCTTACATGTGAGTTTGGAACCAAGGTCTAAAAATTACTTAAAAAGTTTTACCTTTTATTACAGGACCAATATTGTTTCCTTTTTTATTATTGATTCTGCCCGTGACAGACAAGATTTTGCTTGTGTGCAAAATCCATTGTGTTTTATGACCCACAATTTCATGCCATTCTTGACCTTTGATTTTGCATATCAATCCTTCGATCCCTATCTCAATAGATTATTATCTATACTATTATTATGATCGATTTTTGCGATAAGCTAGAAGTTAAAAAAAAGCATGACATAATTATTTGTATCAATTTGCCAAAACATCAAAAAGCATGACAAAATACATTCTAAAGAAAATCATGACATAATACTTTGACTTTCAAATCACTTTTATTTTTCCAATTATCTTTTTTTTTTGTTTTACATTGGGAAAGAGGGAGCGAGGGCTCATATTCCTCATTGCATACGGACTAAACCCATGTTTTGGTTGATTATTTTATTTTTGGAGCATGGAAAGGGACTTGCTTAATTGAATTTATTACGTATTGTTCGGTTTGTTTTTGGTTAATCGTTATCTTTTTTTTAGGATAATTCAAACCCCTAAAATATTATTCCAAATTAAAGGAGTAACTTCTTTCATCTTCGGATTTATTTTTCTTATATGTATCGTTGAACCAAACATCTATCTATACCTATTATAAAAGAACGGATTCTTACAAAATTTGATTTGTCTAATATATTCTTATTATTAAATTTATTTTAAGGGCAACAACGTACATCTATATTAGATTTATTATAAATATTATGAATAAATAGTATATATAGTTCTACTCCTACTATAACTCTTTTTTTATTATAATTTAATAATGGAGTCCTACTCCTATTATAACTCGACTTAATATATTAATTAATAATGTAGTCCTAAATGTTCTATTACTCAAAAGTGAAAGGGAAAAGACACATATATTTTGATAGCTCGAGATTACATTATTTCGCTGTAGTTATATACTTTTGTGTAATTTATTTTTTAATTTAGAATTATTATTTGATTTGATTATGAATTACCCATAGGTCTGAAACCATGGTTATTATGATGAGAGTCAAGAAATTAGTGGTTGATAATTAAGGGGGTGATCTCGTAGTTCAAAATGGGTTCTTGGAGATTTGTAAGCAGTTTAGCGGTTTTGATTAGTGGAGAAATTATATACGTAACTGCTCACAAATGAACACTAGCATATTAATCTTTGATAAATATTTTCACAAATGAAAATATTTTCATTTTTCTAACATCTTAGGAAAAGTGATAATGAATGCTAAATGTTTTTGCTCTTTACTAGTGTTTACCAAATGATGTTTTTGGCTTTATGTCATCTTTTAACGATCGGCCTTGGGACCCGATCACCCTAAGGTAGTGCGCGCACAAGTACTTATGATAGTTCAGAGAGTGGGAGTGGCTCCCCACTCGAAAGACCGAGGACGGTAAAACGGTAGGTGAGCTATGTTGCACGCAAGTTTAAGTTAAAAATATTTTTGCATATGCATGAGATGATTTTTTTTTCTTTTCAAAAGTTATTGCCCGTTTATATGAAATGAACATGCCTTTATCTTTCAAACGTTTTATGAAAGTGTTTCAAAAAGGGACACGAACCTCACTGAAAGTGCTCAACAAAATGTTTTTCTTTTCAAGACAACTTGAGTGACAGTCGAGATGGAGGTGTGTTGGTATCGAAGATGCTTTGGATGACGATCACTTGGATCATCATCTCCCATTCTTATTGAATGTATGGTTGTATGATTAATTCAAAAGTACAAGCTATCAATGTTTTTTCACGCTTTGACTAAACCGGTCACGGTTAGTCACAATCAACGCTTCTGCAGTGCGGGGCCAAAGTCCCCATACTTTGACCCCAAGACGACCAAGCTAGGGTGATGATGACAAGTTGACGAAGCCTCTTTGATTTCTTTGAAGCTAAATCTTTTATATTTTTCATTTGTCTTAATTGTGAAATATATCCAATTTCACTTTTTCTAAATTAGTTATATCCACTTGTTGGAAAACAAATTAGTTATGTCCATGTTTGGTATGAAGAGACCAATTTACCCTTGATGTTGTATTGTTTATATTATATCTCTTACACATTAGGTACGATTTGACTTGTTAAATACTTTTACTCTCATTAACCAAAAATGATTGTGATGTTAGGGTATGGAAGTTAGCAAAAGTGGTCAATAATTAGATAATTAGTGTTGCAATGATTAGTTTGTCTAGGGTTTACTCAAAACAGATTTACCGATACTATATGTAAACCATAAAAAACAACCAAAATTATATGAAATAAAAACAAAAAAATATTTAAAAATTACAAAAATAACCAAAATTATATGAATTGATAAATCTATTTAAACCCGCTCGGCTAAATGTATAATATTGAAAGATCCCACTCGATTTTTATTGAAGATCCCACTCGAGCGGGATCTTCTAAATTTCGAGCGGGATCATTCCATGTTGAAGGATAAATATTATTGCGAATAAATTCTTAATTAATTACGCAATTTTTAATAAATTAATTATATAATAATATTGAATACGTAATAACTAATTAACTTATTAAAATAAAAACAGTAAAATATGTATAATATATAAAATTAAATATAATTATATCAATTTGACAACTTTTGAGAAATCCCGCTCGGTTAATTCCTATATATTGGAAGATCCCACTCAAGATTATTGAAGATCCCACTCGAGCGGGATCTTCTAATTTTCGAGCGGGATCATTTGAAGGTGAAGGATAAATATTATTTCGAATAAATTTGTAATTAATTACGCAATTTTTAATTATATTAATTATATAATAATATTGAATACGTAATAACTAATTAAATTATTAAATTGAAATTACTAAAATATATAATATATAACATTAAATATAATTATAGCAATCTGACAACTCAACTTAAATCCCGCTCGGTTAGTTCATAAATTTTGGAAGATCCCACTCGAGGTTTTTGAAGATCCCACTCGAGCGGGATCTTCGAATTCTCGAGCGGGATCTTCTGTTTCGTAAATCTAAATATTATTAGAAACTAATTATTAATTAATTACTCTATTTTTAATTAAATTAATAATATAATAAAATTGACTAACTATTAAGTGATTTAAATTAAATGAAAATATATGTAAACTATATTAGAATAAGCAATTAAAATGAAAATATATGTAAACTATAGCAATTAAATTGAACAATAATCCCGCTCGTGTGTTCTAACAAGAAATGAAGATCCCACTCGATATTATTGAAGATCCCACTCGAGTGGGATCTTCATTTTTGTTAAGTTTGTACGAGCGGGATATATAATTATTTTGGAACTAATAACATTATTTAATTTTGTATATAGTTTACATATTTTTTGGATTGTATTGGTATATTAATTCGTAGATTTTAATAATTTGTATACAGTATGTGATAATAATTGTACTATACAACTGAGTGTGATAGTAATCGACACTGGTGGATGTGAAAATTCATCTGTAAATATTCATGTGAATGGTATTTCACCATTGATGTAACAATTTTACTTTCACGTGAATTTGTACAATTTCACTCACCCAATTGATTGAATGAATGAATGAATGAATTCTATAAAAGTGGCAGCAGAGATGAATCTTCAAACACCACAACCATCAAAATATTTTGTACTCCTCGTAAAAAAATCACAATATGGAAGAATGGAAATATTTCAACATCAAATATGGTGGAGAATGGCACGATTGTGAGTATGTGGGCGGTTCAGAATCGGTCACTCAAGTTCTTGCTGCCACTCCAGCTCTTATCAATTTGAAATATAACATCGATGTGCTGATGCGTCGAAATTCGATGAGCACTCGGTACGAGATTTATTATTTATCTCATGCTCGAAGTGGTCGCACTGTGAAGATTCTCTTGAGCACAGATCAACAATTTGCTCAATTGTGCATGGAGTCCCGTCCAACCGTATATCTCATCCACAGCCAAATAGATGTGTATGTTCCATATTTCGAAGAACCTGGGGCGTCATCCTTTCAATACGACCAAGGGCAGCCGTCGTCATTTCAATACGACCAAGGGCAGTCGTCATCATTTCAATACGACCAAGGGCACACGTATTCTGATGAAATGGAGCGTATCCAACAACAAATCAATTCTCAGGATTTCTTTTCCAACTTATATCCTAGTGGGTATAATTACGAAGCGACGTCCACGTATCACGTACCTGTTGTTCTGGATTGTCATTTTCCAGACAACGAAGATGATGAACCACAATGCACTGTCGAGTTGGATTCAGACGATGAAGATGTTGACAGTGCTGATCTCCAAACTGATAGTGAAGCATCTGAAGACTGGACTGAGGAAGGTTTACGCGATTTTACTATGGTGGAGCACAGTGCATGGATTCGTCCCAGTGCAACGACGGACGCGTGCGATCTAACCAACTGGTTAGTTCCGGTGATTCCGCCTGATGCAACGATTTCTCTCATAGCACGTGATCCTGACCTGACATATGATGATGAGTTGCGTGTTGGTGTTGTTTTCCACAGCAAAAAAGAGATAAATATTGCAGTCGGAACGTGGCACATGGAGAGAGGACTTGAATTCAAAACTCCGAAATCAGATTATATAAGAATGAAGTTCTTATGCAAGTATCCGAATTGTCCATTTGAGTTGCGTGCAGCCTCACGTGGGACGAATACTTGGATAATACACAAGTTCATTCCTGAGCATTCATGCATCCGTCAGCTACGACGTGCCGCTCCGAGGAAAATCAAGATGGATGTTGTTGCAACTTACGTGGAGCGAAAAATCAGAACCAACTGTAAAATCATGGAGCCAAAGGCCATTATGGAGGAGATGTTACGCGAGTTCGGTATCACCATCCGTTATGATTTGGCGTTGCGAGCACGGCATTACGCAATACAAAGTATATACGGAGGGTATGTTGAATCCTTCCAGTTGTTGCCTGACTATCTTCACATGCTCAAAGAATCAAATCCCGGCACGCTGACTGATCTTGAAGTTGGAAATGATGGGAGATTTGAGCATTTGTTCGTGGCTCTCGGCGCCTGCAGACTCGCGTATCCATTCAATATGAGACCTGTGATAGTTTTGGATGGCACTAATCTGAAGTGCAAGAATAGAGGTATTTTATTTGTCGCTATGACGAAGGATGCCAACGAGCATGTTTTTCCACTGGCGATAGGCGTTGGCCCAATCGAGAATGATATATCTTGGAGATGGTTTCTATCCCGTTTGAAAATGGCTTATGGCGAGCTTAGAGATACATTGATTGTCTCTAACGCACATGTCTCCATAGCGAACGCTGTCAATGAGGTGTTTCCAAATGCAGTTCACGGTCTTTGCTACTATCACTTGTTGAATAAGTTGACGTGTTATGGGAAAGTTGTTGTAAGGTTGTACGAACGAGCTGCTTTTGCATATCGCACTTCAATTTATGATAAGGCAATGGCCTCTATTCAACAAGAAAGCCAAGGCGCATACGACAAACTAATGAGAGTTGGACCAGAGAAGTGGGCTCGATGCAAGTGTCCATTGCCGCGTTATAGCCATCTCACTTCAAATGCAGCAGAAGTGTGGAATCATAGAGTAAAATGGGCTCGTGGTCTCCCTATATGCTCAATGCTTGACGCTATAAGGTATATCATCGAGCAATGGTTCGATGAGAGACGAAATTTGCCCAAAGGGGACGATGAAGTTGTCACTCAAGAGGCGGCTAAGAAGATGACAGAATCAATGAATAAGTCATTTAGGTACGATACGAGTGGTGGAATCGGCTTGGTGTTCAACGTGGGTGATGGTAGAAGAAATTGGAAAGTTGATCTCAATTTACACACTTGCACATGTTGTGAATTTCAAGATGATGGATTGCCTTGTTCGCATGCTTTTGCTGCTATCCGGTATGTTTTATTGCTTCAATTTGCATAACCATACGAAATTATAATTACAATTATTAAAAAGTTATAATTAACATTATTGTTAAAAAATGTAGAAAAAATGCTGATGATGTATACCAATATGTGCAATGGTACTACAAACGAAAAGCTTGGGACGAAGCTTATCCATGTGTCGGGTTAGCCTCTTCAGCAAAAATTGCTTCCGTACGGGGACGAGAAGGAAACTGGTCACCATCCCTTAGCGGATTGCTGGGCGGGACAAACCCAATATTGAGAGCATTTGGATATTGAGTCGACTGCCAGTAAAACGTCATCGACTCGTCGTCAGAAACAGCAATTGGTGTCAAATTGGGCTCCTGTACAAAAACAAAATGGATATTAGATATGGCGTATTGTATAAGAACAACAAAGTATTAAGAGATAAAAAAATTAATTTATTACCAGTTGAGAAAAAAGTGGTCCAAGATCTATTGTAGGGTCTGCTTCTAAACCTCCATTTAAGGCATCTGGGAGCCCCGGTCGGGTCATCAAGTCTTGCAGCGGCTTCCGCTAAATCTGGCATGACTTCTAGAGACCACACATGAAATGCCCACACTGCACCATAGAAGTGATATTTCTTTGTATTCTGCACATTGGTGATGTAGTGCTTCAAATTCAAGTATGAATATGCTCCCCATGGAAAATTATTGAACAGATTCAAATCATCAACCAATTTCCAAATCCACTGCGGAACCAATTTCTTCACGTCTCTACCGAGTATTACCGCGTACGCCACTATAACATGAGCCGCGCCGAGGTACAAATCAACACATACATCACCATTTCGATCGGCAATGGGCGCTCACGTGTTCTTAAATCGCTCCAGTAAGGCATTCCCAGTGATAGGCATACCGTTACAGAACCGTCGATAAACCTCCACATCCGATAAATCGTGGTCATCTGCCGGATTAAAGCTCGACTCGCCAAAGCTCAAACCAGTCACCAAAGCATATTCTTCAATAGAAAATCGGAGGTTTACGCCGTTGATATAGAACCACATCTCGTGAGGCTGAGAATATGGATAGTTGATCTCACGTGACAGTACGTGATGCAAAGCCATCCCGCATTTCTGCCCAGGCTCCCAATAGACAAAATGCCCGAAGCATCCATTTATAAATCTGTCGACCAACTCTTGACCACCGACCTCATACAAAACCCTTCTGACATCTTCCAAAACACCAATCCTATAATACGTGCTAATAGTAGAACTACGGTTGATAGAGTCGGGCCTCTTGTATGTAATCTATGCACAAAATCAAAATAACAATTCATTACAAATAAAATAAAAAATAATTCGATACATAATCCAAAAAAAAATTACACAACTTCTTATAATAATCCACAAATAAAAATTGATTACATTTAAATACGCATATTTTTTTAATCCAATTATCCGACTAAAATAATATAAAACTAAAGCAAATTGACAATTTTCTACGCAAATGGAAACTATTTTTTTTAACCATCAAATTATTCGACTAAAATAATAATTATTATATATTGTTCATTTTATATTAATTTCATCCAAGAAAAACAAAGATCCCGCTCGGATATGGGTCCCATAGAAAATTCCGCCCGAGCGGGATATACAACCCACCGAGCGGGATCTTCTTCACGGCGAGCGGGATTTCATATACGAGTGGGATTTCATATAATTATATTAATATGGGATAAACTACACTACAAACCTAAAACATATGATTTTAATTTTGTACGCACAAAATCGAAACGCAAAAAATAAACAACAAATCAATCAACAATTAATTCAACAATAATGCAACTAATAATTTAACTAATAATTTAACTAATAATAACAATTATTAATTAATATAAAAAAAATGGGCTAACCTCTAAAGACATTTTGACGGTGGAGTGGAGGTGAGGAACGAAGATCCCGCTCGCCGCCGCTTGTTTTTCGACGGTGAACAACGGAAGATTTTTGCACGGTGAAGGGTGGAGGCGGTGGAGTAAGATGAATTGTATATAGGGCGGGATTTATTAGGGTGTTTAATGTCGTGCGTGATGGGCGGGATTTGTGATAGAATTGAAGATATATATAGATGATATATATTGGCGTGATGGGCGGGATTTGATGATAGCAAATTTAAGATATATATAGATGATATATATCGAATATTGAGTAATACAAAGATATGAGACAAAAATTTGAGTCAACCCATATTCTTCAACCAGTGCATGTGATGCAATGTCATATCTCACAAGCATGCGCGAATATTTTGGAAAATTTGAGTTAATACCTTATACGATTAAAAAATTCATAACATAATATATATATAATAATTTTGAAAACAAAAAATATATATTTTTACGAATTCTAAATCCCGTTCGTAAAAACATAGATCCCGCCCGGAAATTTTGGAATTATTTTGAGATCCCGCTCGAGTGGGATCTACATAACTCGAGCGGGATCTATATTTTTTGAATTTATATAATTTATTTGAGTTGAAAAATATTTTTTTTATTACTATAAAATTAAATTTTAATAAAATTTAAAAAATAATACCTTATACGATAAAAAAAATTATAACTTAATATATATATATATATATAATATATAAAAAATAAATATATTTTTTTTATGTCTTCTACATCCCACTCGTGAAAAATTAGATCCCGCCCGCAAATGATGGATGTATTTTGAGATCCCGCTCGAGTGGGATCTACATAACTCGAGCGGGATCTATATTTTTTAAATTTATATAATTTATTTGCGTTGGAAAATGTTCTTTTTATCACTAGAACATTAAATTTAATGAAACTTATAAAATTAATACCTTATATGATTAAAAATATCATAACTTAAAATATATAAAATAAATTTCACAAAATAATATATTTCTGTCCACTTATTTTTAATCCCACTCGTCAAACACTAAATCCCGCTCACATATTATTGAATTATTTTCAGATCCCGCTCGAGTGGGATCTACATAACTCGAGCGGGATCTTTTTTGTTCAAATTTATTTAATTGTTAAAATATACTTTGTTCTTACTATAATGCTATCATTATCAATTAAATAAAAAATTAATATCAAATTACATTAAATACCTAACGAAAAAAAAATAATAATATCAGGGTTTTAACTCTTTAACCTGAACATGTGGGCGAGATTAGGGTTTTAAGTATACTCTCACCTACCTCTCCAATCTAACCTAATTAATTCATAAAGTAGCAACAGAATCTTTGTCTTTCCAATTCCCCATGCAACACACGGTTGAAGTGATGTTTTTTTTGTCATGTTTCAATTATTTTAAGGGTATTTAGGTCAAATTGGATATAACTAATTTGGTTTTCAATAAGTGGATATAACTAATTTCAATATATACTAAGTGGATATAACTAATTTTTACTCTTTTTCATTTCTTCTAAAGTCAACTTGTATAAAGTCAACAATTTATTGTACAGTTCCAAGTGACTGTCCGATTATCCGCATAAATCGGATAGCGGGCTGTTACAGATATAGAGTCAACTTAGATTTATATTTAAATGGAGAATTTAACTCCCAATGTTTTGAATGTAATTAGAAAAGTTAGAGAAGAAATTTACTTAAATTTAAATTTTAAGAAAAACAAATAACAAAATATTCATGTTTTAAGAAATTATCATAATATATATAATTGTAATAATTAAGAATTATTAATTTACAATATTGATGAGACCTATATACTTATAAAGAGCATCTTCAAAAAATTATTAGATTATTATTTTATTAAATTTAATAATTTTTTGCAAGAGCCCGAGTCAAGACCAGATCAACTTATTATATTAAAGAGTTTATTAATTTATAGAGTATTAAAAATCACTCATTTAATAGTATATGGTTTCTATGGTCCTATCCTAGAACTAGAATCCTATAAAACTTTGTTCAATCAAGTATAGATCCCAACTTAATGAGGCGAATTTATTGAAAGCGTTAATTCAAACCCATACCATCGAGCTATTTTAATGAGAGTGGTGGTTGTTCAACTTTCAAAATCAATTATTGCACAATCAAGCCGGTGTAATTACTTTGTGTATTTATATAGACAATCTTTTATCCTTACAACAAACGTTATATTACAAGTTCTTATTCTTTTTAAAAGAAGAGTTATATTGATTAGTTTCCAATTTGAACATAACATAAACACATCTACTACAAGTTCTTACAATTTTCTTTTTGCGCGCGACTAAGTTTACGTTTTTACATATCTCTGAGAAGTTTCCTTCGTTAAAAAAAAATAATAATAAAGAAAAAGAGTTGGATTGACAAGTATACTCGAACCCAACATAACAGGCTGCAGGCATGCACACATTTACTGTTGATTCATCTATTGTAGTAAAAGATGTTAGAATGACAGTTCTGCCCTTAATTAATCAATGGTCCAAGAGTTGGGATTGATCAATCAATCAGCTGCATTGGGGTTCTGCTTCTGTTTGGGGTCAAGTCACTTTCATTACAGCCTCACTCTTGTATTTCAAGAATTTCATTTCATCAAACCAAACAAATCACAATTAAATTTGGGTCAGAGAAATCTATGTTTTTATTCAAAACCATCACATTTTATCTTGATAATAATTGTCCCACATTTTGAAGGGGCGGTTTCGGGACTATCGGAGGGAGTAGAGGGTAATTCTAGAACTAGGAAAAATTAAGTAACCTTAAATTTTAGTGCAATGGGGCCAGCTAATCGGAACTGAGTAATTATATATGTTCTGACAGGTCAAGCTGCAATAGATCTGCATGTGGTAATAATACATTTGGTACTTTGTAAGAACAAAGTTGAGAATGAGATATCCCACCTTCTGTTGTGTATATTATAGTAGTACAAGAATTTGTTGAGGTGTAGGTGAGTAAAGACAACTAACTCGTAAGTAATTCAAGATCGATTTAAGAAAAATTCATGTTCTTAAAACTAAATGGATTATATATTAGCCATCGTCATCGAATTATGTCAAATAAGTAAAGATATTTTTCTCTCTAAAAACGTCAAAGCCAAGCATTAGATTTCTTGAAAATAATAAAATTCAAAATACATACTTATTTAAAATTGAAAGTTTTGCTGAAGGAATGTCTGAGAGTGAGCTTAAGTGCAATAAATTATAATTTATGAAAATGATGTGGGGCATTTGCAATTTGGATCAATATGCGGTGATTAATGATTATAATGGTATAAATTGTTTTATTAATAAAATTATATATGGTTCTTCTACATGTGATGACCCTTATGAGCCATGTAATCACAAGTGTCGACTAAAAAGTAGATGCTCCCATTCCCCGGTTTTAATTATAAGATGTTTTAGCTTTTTTCATTTATTTTTTTTATAAGATATTTTCATTTATCAAAAATATTTTCTCTCTCTCTCTCTTCCATCAATTCTACTTCACATTTCAACTAATTATTAATGATGACTCATTTTTCAATTAGTCTTTTGAGTTTTTTACATTAAATTTTATTAACTTGGCATTAAATTTCATGAAAAAATGGCTCCAATTTTTAAAATAGCATTGCAAAAGGAACCGACTATTAAAGTTTGTTAAAGTTTCTAAATTAATGAGTTGTTAAAGTTTGTGTTAATTAATATTTCTTAATTCCTGTGCAAAATGTTAAAATATCTTATAATTAAAATCGGAGGGAGTAATAAGTAGGGGATTCGAGTGTGCGAATGATACAATCTTGCTAAGAATTAATAATAATTGAACTTTTTGAATGGGGCATCTAATATGATTTTTTGAACTTTTTTTTTTTAAATTGTATTTTCAATATAATAATTATTTATGGATAAAAAATATTTCTATCCATCCTAGTACTGCATAGTGCTTCCAGGATCACAATTTTTTTGTTTGCCACTACGATGAATATGACTGATAGAGACAAAAAATATATATACATAACCATTTTGCCCATACAAGTCATTAACACCTTTCGAAAGATTACTTTCTACTTTACAGTATATATTCAGCTTAGTTAATTCACCAATAATGAAGAATCAATAATAGAAAATGTTATCCTATAAGCAGACATAAAGAGCAAATTAAGCATAGTACACTGCATTAATCATTCTCTAATCATCTATAAAGTAACATCAATTTTGGATGTTTATAACTATACCAAACTAAACTTTATTCACTATAATATAATTTTATTTTTCTTTTAAATGAGATTGCAAGAATTGAAATATGATAAAATTCCTAGTCTTTTTATACAAAAAAAGTCCATAGAGTCTTTTTCTTACCAATAGTAGAAACGCACGCAACGCACGTGAAAACCATTTTTTTTTTCTTCGTGTTTTTCGATACAAGACAGAGAGATTATAATTTTTTCAATATCGTCAAAGTAGTAATTAAGTATTGATAATATAATAAACTTATTATTAAATGCAAACAATATTGCATATAAATGGGAAAAAAATTTAAAACCTATTGTTCTTAAAAGAAACACGAGTAAAACTTATTATAATAAGGAATTTTTGGAAGATCATATGAATTAATAGTTCTACCCATACTTTCTAAGAAAACACCTAAGCTCTTCAAAGTCTTTGAAATGCGTAGTTCACTTGAAGTACGGACAATGCATCAAAGTAGGTATCCCAGAGAATTTTGACATCTGTAGGTGCACAATATACCAAGATTAATTGCAAACAACCTTCGTAATTCTTTTGGCATTTGAAATGTTATTGCCTCATCTAGACAATCAAACATGCTTTGATCTCCTTCCAATAGTCCTCTCCGTTGTGCTGCTTCTTTATAACTTTTGTTTGTTATTCCATTGTCTGTCAATAAATATTGGAAAAAAGTTGCTCCTTTAACATGATTCAAGAGTATTTTTTTCATATTGTCTTTCTCCTTCAATTGGACTTACGGCAGTGACACGTCCAATAACATTGCCTTTGTGTCTTTTGATTCAACGTTTGTCTTTCTTATCCCATACATAGTGCTCGGGAAATTCCTTGTACACATATTTCTTGTGTCTTCATATTTAGCACAAATAGAAAAATATTCTCTCAGCATTGTTCTTGAAGCATGATTTCACAACAAAAGATTTTCCAAATTTTGAGTTGGATGATAGGCTACAAACTGCTCATTTAGGAGATGAAGTTGCACGTTCATGAATGCTGGAGTAATGTCATTCAATGCAAATTTAATAATTCTCCACATTGCTTCTTGAGCAGATACCCAACATGCATCTTGGAATTGTTTGATTTCATCAATTTGATTTGGGTCAGGATTTTGGGTCACATTAACCGCCACTCTATCATGACCCTTATAGATATATTTGTACAAATACTTCACTGCTGTGATACCGGAACATACCACAACATTGATACGACAATTATAACTGGATAATAAGTATTCAATGTACGGTACAACCCATTGATTGTTTAGTTCTGCATACAACCCACTGATTGTTTAGTTTTGCATTCCGGACACATACTGTTGATCCATTATTTCTTATTCTATAAACTGGATATCCATGTTTAACGTGTAGTGTGGCTTCACAACATGCCCGTGGGTAATGACATTTGCATTTTCTTTTAACAATACAAGAATTACTTGAATTTTTCTTGCCACATGGACCATGAATCGTATGTTTCTTCACTCACAAATTTATCAACTTCGTATGTGGTATTTAACTTATAGTGAAGCTGAAAAATTACCATCATATGTACATGCGGTAATTCTCTTTTCTGAAACTTAATAATATTAGCATGTGCAGCAACAAGTCCAAAAATCTAACTCTTAAATAATTGATCTTTCAAGTTCTGCAATTTTGCCTGAAATACTCTTGAAGTTAAATCTGGACGATCTTTAGTTGTTTGACCAACATATAACGATTCTTGTATTTCCTTCCACTCAGTGTTGCAAATCATTGTAATAAAAAGATCTGGCTTGCCAAATTTTTGTACTAATGCCAATGCATCAAGATATCAATGTCGCATATCCCTTGGGCCTCCAATAAATGTTGCAGGAAGAACAATTCTTTTGCCAACTTCATTCCCTCTGAATTCTCCTTTAGAAACACTATCCACAATTCATTGGTACAACTTTGCCCTCATACTTGATTGGTTTCGACGAAAATAATCTAATCTCGTTGTTTCCAATTTAATATACATGTCAACTACAAATTGTTGTAACAATCTTCCTGCTAATAGAAGTATGGATTTTCTTGGTTTTGTTATCTGTGGCTTGTAGCAAATATATTCTCCACAGGATATGTTCTTGTCATTTTGCTTCCTCACCCCTGTATATATATTATTAAAAATACAATACAAAATTAGCTCAACTACAAATTAATATGCATGACCATCATTTAGTGCTTATATATTTCTCGTGTTTTGTTTGTGAAGTTTATAGATGTATTTGTAAGTTACCCTTATCAATGATAATAAAAAAAAATTAAGTTGTCACTGAAATTATATTATTGGCCGAAATCACACAATCCTAAATTAATGTAACTAACGCTCTTTCTTTAGTGTATGTATTGTTGAGCATACTAATTAAAGCCTTTAAATGTGACAGATTGCTGAGACTGAAGAAACCATGAAATTATCTTTCAAAAAATATGAAAAGTCACACACTCTAGATACGGTGGTGGTGGCTACGATGTAAATATTTTCATGTATTAATTGATTAGCGTGGTGGTCGACATGTTCTTTTTATCATAGCTATTGTCAAGTAATTCTATACCTACATTTTATTATATGTTACTGTGGTTGAAGAGAACAAGCCGAGGAAGAGGTAAAGCTGGCCTCAAGCTACGGGATGGTGCCAAAGAAGATTGCAAGTAAATAAGTGGACTTTGTGAAAAGAATGAAGAGTTCTATCGTTTTTTACCAAAGCCAAAGGCGAAGAAGGACCATTTCCATTTCTCACTCTATGACTACTTAGTAATTTCAGATAATTAGCACTTTTGACATGCATTTCATTTCATTTTTCTACATCTAAGAATTTGAGTTTTTATTTATAATTGGAATATGATTCTCTACTTGGTTGGCGAGGTAGATAGAAGATTGAGGGTTGTCATTGTGTCTTGCTTAGAAGAAAAGAACTACTTGTTACCTTTTTAATTCAATATATGAATTGTTGTATTATACTACATAACTAATCCCAAGAATGATCAAACACACACTAAAACAACAAAAATATATACAGGAAAGATTATAAATTTATAAAAGTTTACAAACATACCTTGTTCTTCTCTAAACATAATATCATCTGCGGTTATGATTCTTGATAACGCAAAATTAATATTGAGATTTTTGTTACGACCTAAAGACGTCTTGACAATATTTTTCTTAATGTTTTGATGCCACCCTGTTTCGCTTCTTGGAAAAAGAAGTGGATATTGTAATAGGTCATAACATCCGTAGTAATGCTTTATTCTATGTCTTCACCTGAATGAGCAAGAACTACAATATCTCTCTCTAATGGTATATTATCATTATTTCCTTCAACTCATATAGCTGCAACTTCATTTGCTTGTGGAGAATTGTATACGCGTTGATCTAAGTTCACATCTTTTGAAATATGAAGATGAACATTATTCATTAAAGGATAGTCTTTCAATCCTCGAAAGATTTTTGCATACGGATTGACTTCCAAAATTTTTATGAGCTTCTTTACAACTATTTCTGATATATTTTGATTTTGCATTATGCTCATTCTTTCTCAACCTCATTCTGTGTATCATAAAAGTATAGTTAGAAAAAACCACGAGCTCTATCTTGTTGAATAAAACCTGGAAGATCATTATAAACCATACCTTGTGCTTGAAAAGAATAGACTCCCCGTCTTGTAGAAGTGAGTTCTCTATCCAATTTTACACCAAGCAAAGTAAATGAGAATATATTGAAGGTGGCTTGAGTTGCAAAAGTGAGAAGGAAGAATGACATATGCATGAATTGTATCAAGAACGATAGGTCAATTAGTATTTAATAAGGTAATTTTTGTTTATGAACTGTTTTCATAGGTAATTTTGATTTATAATAAATTAAATAGGCTGATATTACTTGGAAGTAGTGTACACGAAATTCAGATAAATAACTACAGAGCCTAATCACAGGTAATAGAAGAGGAGAAGTCCACGTGCATAGTTATATTAGAATTAGAATTCCATCGTGTTTTATTTTTTCAATCTTTCCCGTGGGTATTAACATAGCTAAGTAATTCTACAGTTAGTGTATCTTTTCAATCTTTTCGATGATGATAATTATCTATTAGGATTAGAAATAATTAATGAATTTGTAAATTTCAATACAAACTAAAACTTATTTAGATATACGTGTAATAATATGTTAGTGTATCTTAAGGGTTAATTTAGTTGATTAATTCATTTTCAAACTAAATATATATAGTGTGTTTAAGATATAATAATTAGCAATTAATTAATACGATATAGAATGGTGAATAATAATAATAATAAATAAATAAATAAATAAATTTGAAACAGACATGTTTCTATATTTTGTATAATAACGATTTTTTTTTGATGTCGTGGAAACCCGCAGCCGCTATCTTCAGTATGCACTGGGTAAACCCATGTTCCTATTTCCTATTTCCTATTTCCTATTTGATGGTGAATTCTCTAGCTTCAACATCCATCTCTTCACCTTCTCTCCATTGGCACCGCCGCCATGTGATTTTCTGCCCAAATAATTACATGCCGAAGGTCTGCGAATTTCGAATTTGTGCAAAGAAACCAACCAACAACTCATCAGTAAATACACTGACTCCGTCGGAAACTGCGGATTAGAAGTTGAGGTGGAGATTTTTATGATAGATTGGTCGAGTCCTTCATATCAGGATCTATGAATCTTTTCTGGAATAGAAATATAGCCTTGAATTGCCGAGTCAGGTTATGCCATTCCCCTACTAAGATTCAGAAGAATATACTCTTGGTTTAGCAGCTATAAGCTTGAGTGTAGAATAGCTAAGAAGCCTGGTTCATCATACGACTACAAAGCCAAATATATTACATACTTTCTTTCAATTCTTATATAAATTATTATGAAAAACTAATCTATACCTATCTCAAATAATTAAAGAATTATATCAATGATAATATATGAATTATCTTAATATATATCTAATACACTATCATAATACAAATTACAATAAAGCTATCCGGACATAGTATGTCCGGATATAATCGGTTCGATCAAGTAAACAATTAATTTTACACAAATTTTTAATTAATATTTTTTTACATTAATTTCGGCAATTTATGAATGTACAACAATACCCTTTTCGAATTTTAATTACAAGAGAAGGGAAGATGTTTATGTCGATAAAATATGGTCTTAATTAATACAGTTTTAATTAGGAAGAGATTTCTTTGGGAGATGAGAGGAAAATTTTTGAGGGGGAGTGAATATGGGAGAATACCGCCGGTATCTTTTTCTTGGTCGAACCGATTATATCCGGACATACTATGTCCGAATAGCATCGCCCTACAAATTATATGCAATTATAATACTATATATAATGATGATAAAATATATATGTATTAACATGGGTAGTTTAGGTAAACCAATTTTTTTCAACAAGACACCTTTTAGATAGGTATAGATAAGTCTATAACCACCAATCACTATGAAGCCGATCATACAATTTTTTTTTTTTTTTTGAAATTCCAATATCAATATTAAGAATATGAACATGAAAGATTAAGGAGACCCTCCACATAACTCAGGCGGTTCATTCCAAATAAGAGGTAGTTGGAAGTACCTAGTGAACCTGGCAAGTTGTTGAGCAACAAAATTCGCCTCACGGAAGACGTTCTTTAATTTGAAAATCTATTTAAATCTAAAATGTTCATGCAACTTGTAGCAATTGATCCAACTTATGAAGGATCCACAACTCGATTGTGTATTGCCTTAATAGCCGTGCTACAATCGCTAACAACTTCAACACATTTGAAACTCATTTGCTTAATCCATGAGAGCACTTCATATATTCCCATAACTTCACCTTCCTCCACTCTCCAACACCCCGGATAACATACAATTCTTGCAGCAACAAATTCACCAACAACATTTCAAATTATAGCTCCAATACGTGTTGCATTAATATCTTCAAAGAAAGCAGCATCCATCCGACATTTAAACTAACCAGCCATAAGATCATGCCATCCTTTACAAACTCCACAAGCGCTCTTTCTTCTTGATGAGCCAACCGTCCACTGTATGGACTGAAAGCCATTCTTGAAGGCAGATAGAAGCTCCCTCCACAGCACGATTAGCACAAATTTATGATAAATCATAAAATTTTCAAGTATATATGCAAAATAAGTTGGGGGAGCCTCAACTCTCCCAAAGGTGGATGTGCCCCTGTTCCTGATAGGTGTAACAAATATCTCATTAGTCATTTAGTTACACTAGTAGAGTGTCACGTGCGTTGCACGTGGTTCGCCTTTTTTATATTTATTTATTTTATACAAAACATATTATTCATTTATCGTTTGCTAATAATTCTTCTTAAAATTTAGTAAATATTTACATTTATTTAGCACATAAACTTTGTATATTTGTGTAAAAACTATCATGAATATAATACATTATTAATTTGCTAATAAATGATTAAAACTATAATACAACTACCAAAATATATCATCAATGTTTATTAAGGAGCCAATTTACATCTCACTTATTTGATTTAGCCATTTATTTAACTACATTCAGTAAGCTAAATTTAATTAAAACATATATAATATTTAAACTCATTTTGTTCAGCTTCTGAAAATGAATAATAAGAATAAATCAAGTTTCATTTTTCATATTTGTAGATTTAATTATGATCTCAATACCAATTAATAAAGTATTAGAATAAAAATTGATAATTTAAAAATAAAAATAACAGTATCGTGAATGATGAATGCTTACAAAAATTGTCATGGAAGGTGAACGACATATTATTTCTTCAACTAACAAATACATTATACAACATGCCATCACTCTTCTTATGTAAGTCGTGTCATCATTAAAACTTTATTTTATTAGTAAAAGAAATTTTTCTTAATTACATATTAGAGTACAATGGATACTCCACTCTTACAACGATACAATGCAAACTCGTGTCAAATACACTTTCAATGTATATCCAAACAAATTCAAGGATCTAAAAGCCAATTTACAATAGAAACATCACACACATTTCATTCATTTGAGGATATCCAAGACCAAACTCTAATTTCAATCTCCTCAACTACCTTGGCAAGCTCAAACACACCTCCCTAAAAAAATATTTTATTTCTAACCTTATAAATAGATCACACCACCCCAATACAAATAGTAGCAACTATTTTTGATACGTCGTTTTTCCCCTAAAATAACATACCATATGTTCGAGAAAAAGGTATAACAGGGTCACAGTGACATACCATAGTTACTTTCAACTGTATGTGACACTCAGACCAAATGGTGGTAGCAAACTTACATTTAAAGAACAAATTCTTTGTGTTTTCCTCTTTTTCTATAAAAAGGATACCACTCGAATCTTCAACGTTAAATTCAACTCACATCTTGCTCAAGTTGTCTTTTCGTTGTCATTCTTTATTTCAGCACCTTCCAAACAATAGTTGAGACTCTTTTTTAGCATAACTCCCCTACAGTTTCTTGTAGGCCTTCGCGCTCTACTCTCTCGATTCTCCTTGCTTACTGCATCTCCATAGCCTCTGATAAGAAATTTTCGTGTAATAGATACCATTTGATGCAAACTTCCAGCTCCAAACATCTTTTTTTTTTTCCTTATGTTAAATTATACTTGCTCAGTAAAGAAAAATGAAATTTAAAAATATCAGTTTGTCTTTGAGTAAGACTCTTCATCCATCTCCACACAACTACACCCATTTTCCATCTACCACTTCCCATATCACTTACAACTATTCCTTTTGAAGGCTAAAATTAAAAGGCTTAGAAAATTTATATTTAAGACTCTCATCATATAATCAAATATATTCGTCCAAAAATGAATCTTTCACCATTGTTCACCACTCTCACTACCTCACTACGAAGCCCTCGCACACTGACTCCCTCAAAAATCTTACAAATCTCTTTCCCCAATCCGACCCTCCTCCCTTTCTCCCTCCCCAATTCTCACCAGCCTCGAAAACCATCCATCGATCGTTCCATATTCAGAGCGAATCAAAAGTCTCTCAGGTTCACTAACAAACCTCCGAACTCACTTTCCCTCCAAAGCCCGATTAAATAAACTCAAATCCCTAATGCCCAATCTCTTATCCTATTTATCTTTGCACTCATCGCTCCTACTCGTGAATTTTTCTATCGTCGTTATTAAACTATCATTTACTATAATGACTCTTTTTCAGTTTTTTAATCCATCACATATTTATTAATTACTCCCTGTGATCCACTCATATTGTCATCTTCTAAATAAGAAAAAATTTAACCCTTTAAAATCGTTCAAAAGTAATGAGACCTACCTACATTCTATCTTCTAACCCTTATTAATCTCCGTGTCGAATAATAACATGACAATATCAATGAGTCAGAGTGAATAATTTTTTATTTTCCACTATGTATATTTTCTTTCTATAGTTATATATATATAAATAAAATAAATAATATATCCAAATGTATTATTCAATCTACAATCTCACGAAACAAATGAAGCAAACGCCTAACTTTGTTCTTTAATTTTTATTTTTGGTTGGCAAGCACCGCCGTAAGTTTCAAATTAGAGAACTACTCTGACTTTGTTATTATTATTTGTCGGATGACTTGTGATATCTTATGATATTAATTTATAGATACTATTAAAATAATCAGAAAGTTTTAATCAATTTTATATTAAATTATACTATTACCCTTAAAATAGATATTTTATTGGGTTATTACTTATATATCTAATCTAGAGTATATTCAAGTTTATACAATTATAATATATATCTAATGATGATAAAATATATATTAATAGGGATTGATTTGAATCGGGATATCAATCCATAATATTTTTATTATAAAAATTGTCGGCCAGCACCTCATATTTATTATAAAATTATATACAATTATAATATATATATATCTAATGATGATAAAATATATAAATTAATAGGGGTATTATAGACAAACCAAAATTAACAAGGGTATTATAGATAAATCAAAAATTTTCAACAAGACCCTCTTTATATAGGTACAATATAGATAATCATAAACGAAATTCTTGCAA
Organism: Schizonepeta tenuifolia; assembly: GCA_029490685.1. Classification (NCBI taxonomy): domain Eukaryota; kingdom Viridiplantae; phylum Streptophyta; class Magnoliopsida; order Lamiales; family Lamiaceae; genus Schizonepeta; species Schizonepeta tenuifolia. The sequence goes on from CM055959.1 coordinate 20,796,722, forward strand.
TAAATCATAAAAGGAAAACAACACTGAAAATTGTGGAGGCCAATGATAAGATTTCTCCAAGGGTAATAAAATCACACGTGAGAGTCATTATCAAGAAAGTAATTAAATTACTTAGTTAACATTGTAAAACTCTCACGGTCTCTCACCTGAAAGTGTTAGTTGTTAACCTCTCTCCCTCTCTCTCTCTCTCTCTCTCTCTCGCTCGCAGCCCCCACTGGTGACTGCCCTTCCTTAAATGTAAGCAACAACCGTAATTTCTGTCTTTAGCAATCTCTATGAATGTTCTGAATAAACCACCTCAAATGGAGTTTGGACTTGTCTGAACTCGTCACGAGCCCATGCTACCTGCTGCATAAATACTGATACTTCTCTCTCTCTCTCTCTCTCTCTCTTGATTATCTTCTCCCTCTCCTCCTCCTCCTCCTTGATGAACTCAAAATGTCACCAAACCCAATGCCTCCCTCTCTCTCATCCTCCACCGCCGAAGACGGCCAAAAGCTCGACATCGCCGCCGTGCGCCACCTCGTAGCCATAATCAGCCGCCACATGCACGCCACCCTCGCCCAGAAATCCTTGAAACACAAATGTTTCTCCAAGCTCAAGATTCAGTCCCAAGAATTCTTCGAATTCTCCGAACACTCCGTTCTGTCAAATCTCTACTGGGGCGTAGACAACGCAGAGGCCGCGTTCGAGACGGAATTTATTGATGAGAGAGAAAGTAAGCTCGACAGCGCAGAGAAATTACTGCAGATTCCCGCTTCATTGGAGGCCAATGGAGTCACCTTAGGAATTCCCAACACTTACCTCGTCTGCTCCTCCTATCTCTACCTCTCCGCAGTGGAATTCCTCCGCAGGAATGAGTGGCGCGGCGCAATGCATTTTCTTCAAGCAGCTTCGATTTGTCCGAGGACTGTGTGCAGTGATTTTGCTCCCGGAATCTGGCACTCTCTTCTTCCTCTGTTTTTGAGGCACAGAGCTGAGAAATCGATCGGCTTGTCCGCGCCGTTGGATGAAATTGATGATGACGTCATGAGATGGATTGCCAGAAGATATAAGCCTTGGTTGATGTACTACCAGATTATGTCCTCCCAAAACGACGGCGTTTCTTCATCACTGTGAGTTCTTTTCTTTACCTTCCTGGTCTTGATAATTAATACAGTACAATTTTGATTTCAGATCATTCCCGGGAAAATTCACAAAGTTTATCGCTTACAGCGAATTCGACACGGTTTTCGAAACGTTGTAGTTAAGTTTGACTGACGTCCTTTTATATATGGTGGTGCACTTAAATTGGACCCAATGGCTTTAAATTAATCATTTTTATTTCATAGAGATAGTCATCACAAAATTTGGTTGATTGAAGGAATTTGAACTTGTTTGATTTTGTAACTCAGGAGCGGAGTTTACGAGCATAGAAATGGAATGCCACATGTGAGTGATTGTTTTGAGTTAATCCTAAATTTGATAGAGAGTATTGAACAGTAGTACTAGTAGTAAGTAATGGTCTCTATTTTTGACGGTGCAGCAACATAGTAGTAGTACGTGTCGAGAAAATGTTGGTGATGATACTGACAAGGTATCCGGGACAAGGGAAGAACAAACTAGGGGCATCAAATGCCTCAGAGATATTCTAACAGAATCCGAACCCGACTCACCAAAATCCTTACATTCCGACAACATTTCCTCTGCTGACCATACTTCCGCTCAGGTACATTCTAAACACATCGACTCAAACGCCCCACGTCTATCCAAAATACATCATCTTTCGTTTTGAAAATTGATATCGCGCAATTTTCTTGCATTTGTTTCGACTAGAGTTGTAGTGAAGATCAAGAGGAAGAAGATCTCAACCACATTGCTTCATTATCTTGGTAACTTAATTAACACTTTGTGAGTTCTAGAATTTGTATATTTACGCGAAATTCGCGCTGATATTTTTAAACTGATGCAGGAATGTGCGAACGCCTCCTGGCAAGACGAAGCCAGAGAGGTCGGCTTCTCTTCAACTGCAACGACAAATGAATCAAACAAGAATAGAATACATTCCCCGGAGTTTCTCCACTTCATTTTCCACAAAAAATCATCAGAGTTTTTCAAGAATGGCAAAGAGCTTAAGCTGCAGAACTACACTACAGCAAGAGGATACCTCAGTCACCGAACAAAATGGACTAGTCGAGAAAATCATCTCGAAGCTCTGCTTCTCAGAGGAGCTAGGAAACCTCGAGCAAGACTACACGGTTGAGATGAACACGATATACGAAATGCTGAACACGAAAGCAGGACTCAAGTACTCCCTCTTGAAAGACATGATCTTAGATCAGCTGCTGATAACAATCTCGACTTCTAGAGAACAAATAGTCGTGAGGCGATCAGTAGCCATACTATCCACCATTGTCACCACGAACAGATCAGTCGTGGATGATATAAAACGGAAAGGGCTGCAGCTGTACGACCTAGCTACAGCCCTCAAGCGCAACGTGCACGAAGCAGTCATCCTTATCTACTTGATAAATCCATCTCCTCTAGAGATCAAGACACTCGAACTCCTGCCTTGCCTTGTGGAGGTAGTCTGCACTACCTCCACGAGCCACAAGCTGGAGTTTGCGTCGCTACTGCTCACCCCACCCGCTGCATCCCTAATGATCATAGAAAGGCTGGTGACTGCATTCGACTGTGAGACGAACAGCATGCATCTGGCTGCCATAAGCTCGCCTAGGGTTCTCTCCGGCCTCCTGAAAGTGCCGAGGAGGGACAATCTCGAGGAGCTCATCTCCTTGGCTTCTGTACTAGCACAATGTATGTGTTTTGACGGAGAATGCAGGAAGTACATATCTGAAGCTTCTCCTACAACACCCTTCGTCTCCCTCCTCTGGAGCAATAAAGAACATGCAACCTCTACTGCTCTAGAGTTTTTCAACGAGCTGCTCAAAATGCCCCGGTACATAAACAGCCAAAGCCTACTCATTCATATACACGAACTCATAACTTTCTGATCACAGATTCGTCTTTTGCATTAGGTCATCTGCCATTGCCTTGTTGGAGCAGATACAGAAACAAGGAAGCAGCAACAATCTGTATGCTTTATTTCTTCTTGTACAGAACTCGGAGCCTCAATACAGAATTCTAGCAGCAAATTTGCTACTGCAGTTAGAAATTCTTGTAAGTGAAGTTTCCAAAAAAAGTAATATTTCAATCAAGAAATCACCCTTCTCACAAACTGCATTCATCTCTCATTTTATAGGAAGATCCAGCTTCAGAATCAATGTATCGAGACGAAGCAGTGGAGGCCCTCTTCGACTCATTGCAAGGCGAAAATTCCCCACAAATGCAGGCCCTTTCCTCATCCTTCCTAGCCAATCTTGGGGGCACTTACTCTTGGACAGGGGAAGCCTACACAATGGCATGGCTGGTGAAGAAAACTGGCCTAACTTCATCACAACATAGGAATTTCATCAAAACCTATGACTTTCTTGATCAATGTTTACAAGTAAATCACAAACTCTTGTCCAAATTTTTAAAGCGAATCAACACCCTCTTTTTGTCAGAACATCATCAAGAAGGGCATTTTTCTTACCTGCAGGATGGTGGGATAGACTCATGGTGCAGCAAAATTGCACAACGGATACTGCATCTAGGGACACGTGTGTTCGAGGCGTTGGACAAGGGACTGAAGAGCAAGACAAGAAGTGTGTCAAGAGATAGTTTGGTAGCTACTGCTTGGCTAGGACTCGAACTTGTGAAAGGTCAGGATGAACTAAGGCATGCTGCTTGTGAGATCTTGCTACATAGTGTTGAACAGTTCTTGCATCCTGGCTTCGAACTAGAAGAACGCCTCGTGGCTTGCTTGTGCATCTACAACTACACTTCAGGCAGAGGTAATTAACCTCATACTTCAAGAAGCAAAGTGTCCATATAAATGTGATGTTCATTGTCCTAAGCTTGACCTTGATCTTTTAGGGATGAAGAGAATCATCAATCTATCAGAAGGTGTGAGAGAATCTTTGAGACGTCTGTCGAATGTGACTTGGATGGCTGAAGAGTTACTCAAAGTAGCTGACTATTACCAGCCAAATAAGTGGGTGAGTGGTCTTACTAAGACATTAATTTCCATTTTCTTACTACGACAACAACATAAAGAACGATAAAATCATGTGTCCATTTAGGCCAGAATTGAAAATGCAGCTTAAATTTGGTGCATTATATGATAGTACTGAACTACTGAGTTGTTGCTGTGCAGCGTATATCGTGTGTTCATAGCCAAATCTTGGAGGCGGGAACTAAATCTAGTGGAGCTGTGACGGCACTGATTTACTACAAGGGATATCTATGCAGCGGATATGCTGATGGATCAATTAAGGTTTCTTGATTTGGTTTTTTGTTCAGTATTATGTTACTACATTGTTGATGAATGTTTGATTCATGATGCTTATGACCTAATGGCAGGGTTGGGATGTCAAGGGGCAGACAGCGACACTTGTGCTTGAGACGAAGGAGCATAAGAAGGCCGTGACATGTTTCTCTCTCTATGATTCCGGGAACTGCCTTCTGAGTGGCTCAGCTGACAAAACTATCAAGGTAGTGAACACATGCATCCTTTCTTGATCAAAACTTCGACTTTTTCTTTCATGTTGCATATGTGTTTTTGGGCAGATATGGCAGATGAAGCAGAGGAACCTTGAGTGTATTGAAGCAATACCTACAAAGGAATCTATCAGAAGTATAAATTCTTTGGGGGAATTGATTTTTACTACTACTCAAAGCCATAAATTGAAGGTGGTTAACAAAGATTTGCAAAAACCTTTATTATTACACAAACCGAGACTTGCCAAAACTTTAATGTTTTTTTCTTTTCTTAGGTGATTGATGCATCAAGAAAAGCTAGAGACGTGTTGAAGAACAAGCGCGTAAAATGCATGAGAGTCGCGCAGGGAAAGGTCTATGCAGGGTGTTCGGATTCAAGTGTTATGGAGGTGACGATCATGACCAACCGGCAGCAAGAGATGAAAGGGCCATCAAAAAGTTGGATGCAGAACAAGCCTATAAGGTCGATTTCTTTGTATAAAGACTGGTTATATAGTGCAAGCTTAGCCGTTGAGGGCTCAAAGATGAAGGTACGTAGCATACTAGATCTTTGTACTGACATTAAAGTATATGTGTGCTGCGTTGAGCTAATGAGACGAGTAATGTAGGAATGGAGGCGAGGAAGTCGGCCTCAGATATCAATGGTGCCAGATAAAGGAGCAAGCATTTTAGCAATGGAAGTTGTTGAGGATTTTATTTACTTAAACTGCAGCACATCAATGAGCAGCCTGCAGGTAGTAGAAGATTTCACATGTTTATGGATTTTCAAAGAGAATGCAATCAAAATATGATTAGAAATTCAGAATATAAATTTCTTGATAATTATTTGAGCCTTTTTAGTGATAAATTTGGTTGAAAAACAGATATGGTTGAGAGGGACACAGCAAAAAGTTGGAAGGTTATCAGCAGGAAGCAAGATAACAAGCCTACTTTCAGCCAATGACATGATTCTTTGTGGCACGGATAAAGGAGTGATCAAGGTATATTTATTATGATTTTATTTTTTTTTTCGTTTCAAAATAATTCAGATGTCCAAGTTTCGTTCAGCTAATTCTTGATGTGGGCATCATTCGTAATTTAGTACTGATTTTGTGCTAAATGACAGGGATGGATTCCTCTTTAGTAGGAAGATGAACAAAAGTGGTGGCAGCTGCATATTTATTAAAAAAAAAAAAAAAAAAATCTTATCTGATTCTTTTGAGTTTTGGTCAATAATCTCATTTTTGGCGTAAATATAGAGATGCAGCCATGTAAATCTGTTGTATTTTAAAGTGTTGGCGTTGTAAATTTTTGAATACCTCTTAAAATCAAAAGTGAGTGTATTCATTGTTTATTAGGAATATGATATCCAGCTTGATATTTATTTTAGAAAGTTTTTTTTTCTTTTTCTTAAAGAAATATGGTTAATTCAACGAGTGAAGGAGTGGTATAGCAAAATCCCTCTTAGATTACAATGTTTGGCAAGGAACATAATATGGTAAAATTATAGCTAAAATAATGACTTTTGGACAATTATACCATTATTATAGGGTGAAAGTTTATACACCATTTCATTAGTTACTTCCACCCATTTCATTTCACGTCAGTTTTTTTTCTCTCTCTAAAATTCTCTCCACCCACCGAAGAAACCCTACCGCCTCCTCCACCATTTTCCTCCCCCACAATTTTCCTCCCTCACCGTCAATTATCCTCCGCCGTCGTGCCACCCATGGCTTCCAACAGTGAGATCGAGGAAGAAACCATAGCGTCTGAAGAAGAAGCCACCCAATTCAGCGGAGAAGAAGAAGCAGCCGCCGTTGATTTGGACACGTCTGAACCAGAAGCCAAAGACGACGAAAATCAGTCAGATTCCGGCGACCAAGCAAGACGAGAGAGGAAGAAAAAGAGAAAGCACGATGAAACCGGCGAAACCCAGTCGTCGAAGAAGAAAAAAAGGGAAGAGAAGAGAAAAGGGAAGAAAAAAGAAGGAGAATAAGACGACGAGGAAGACAGTCGCGGTGATAGCGACACGAGCGACGACGACTTCGGTGAGGAAGAAGAATCCGCTCTCCCCTACGAGAAACGAGAGGTAAAATTTGAATTTCTCATATCCCACGCTTGATGCGAATTGATAATTTCTTACGATTTGTATTTAGAACTTGTTTGAATGTCCAGATCTGGTTTTTGGTTTCTCATATTTGTTTAGAACCCTAATTCTTAACACGTTTTTGGAATTTCGGTTTATAATATGTTACGAAATTACAATTTCGTAACATGTTTGTGGCTATTTGAAGGTTTCGAAACTGAATTTTTTGAAGCAACATGTTACGAATTTCACAATTCGCAACATCATGTACGAATTTCGTATATAGTGTTACGAATTATGAAATTTGTAACTAACTGTGCATTTTCATTCGTTTATTTGAAGTTATGAAAGTAGATCTTTTCGTGTGTTTTTCTTGTGTTTTTAGTCTTTATCGAGTCAAAGTGTGTCTGGGAGGACACAAAGTCGAGAGATGGTATGCAGGGAAGAACAAGTGGGATCTTGGACAAATTCGGTGGAAAATCTGTTGTTGAGATGCTGAGATGGCGATACGATGCAAATGGGCATAGGGCTGGAGGCTTGTAGCTGGGTAACAACGTTTTACACACTCTACAAGTCAGGAAGTACCTCCCCATATCCTTGAAGCCAGCAGACAGAGTACCCGGAGGAGCTAGGATCTTGGTCAACACAGGAAGCAATACAGGATGCAGACATCGAAGGCAAGAAGCGAGTCGGTCCAGCAGCAGATTTCTTTTTCTTCAAAGAAGAGGATAAGGATCAAATATTTCTTTCCTTATCCTAGCCGGACCTAATCAAAAAAGATATCTACCAAGTAAGGAAAGTGAATCGTGGCTGCATGGATGAGAGAGACGGCGGATGTGATATGCATGGGAAGAGTCCTTCATCAACAAGAAAACTACTTCAACCCTAATTCCATCGCCTATATATATGGCCGACTCCACAATGTAATGTGTGCCGTTTTTATTCAAGTTCATAGTTTAGTTCTGTATTCTAAGTTGAGATGAAGTGAGAAAGAAATAAGTCCTACGGGCGATTTACTTTTATGTTCGTTTTATATTTTCTGCATTAGTTTAGTTGTTGGCTTGAAGCCAAGACCTCAGTTGCTGACTTACGCTTTTGAGCATCAACCCTTTTTCCAGTTTATGTTAAGTATGATTTCGCTTATTCGATTTGTGTTCTTATTTAATATTATGTCTAGCTAAATTTATTGTTTGGATCGGATGTAGATGAAGTGATAGTAAATTACTCGTTCTAAACTCGTGAGGTCGAATTGTGTTAGTTTGTTAGTTGATTTTATTCTTGAAACACTTAGGATTAATTTTAAACTTAATTGATATTGATATATGATTGATCACCATCTAGAAATTGATATTAAGTCATTAACAGGAGTTGAGATTTAACTCAAGAGTGTCTTTCGAGCCCAAGAAGGTAAAGAGTGTTGGAGAGCAGTCGGTATTGACCCACCTCTTGGCTGTCTTGGGTCTGTTTATTCTTAATGCCTTTTGGGCAACATCGTTACTGAAGTGTCTTCGTGACTTTGTTGATAAAGAGAGGAGATCTTGCCTTCTGGTCAAGATCTGTAAAATTGGATAGACATAGGCTTAGTGTGTTTATATCGTGACTTCATGACCTTTAGGGTATAAACTAATCTTTGTCTTAAACCAAGTGATAGGATCAGTTAATTGAATATATTTGCACCAATAAACGAGTGATGAGTAATTAGGATCATTGATTCGAAATCCAATCCAAACTCTTTTGTTATTTGATATTTTACTTGTTGAGTTACAGGTTACATTTCAGTCAAAACCCCTTTTGTTGAGCACTACCTGAAGAGCAGATCTACGCCAAGTTCCTTGGGATCGACCCCACTTGCCATTAACTACTACCTTGTTGGGCAAGAGGTGTTTATAAATTTATTTGTGCGAAGAGTGTAACGACAGCGCTTCGTCAGAATTTTGTAACATGTTTGTGGCAATTGGAAAATTTCGAAATGAATCATTTTATGTTACGAAATTAGCATTCGTATTGAATATTTTGTTGCTAGTTCATATTTACGTAACACGTTCCTTGGAATTTAGGTAATAACATGTTACGAAATTCGAATTTTGCAACATTTTGTTACGAAGTTCGAGGCTGGTGTTATGAATATTGTAATTCGTAACTAATTGTGCATTTTGATAAGTGTGTTTGACGTTACAAAATTAGAATTTTGTAACATGTTTGTGACAATTTATATTTTCGTAACATGCCCGTGGCGATTTCGTAGCTGATGTTACGAATTTCGTAATTCGTAACATTTGTTACGAATCTCGTAGCTGGTGTTACGAATTTTGTAATTCATAACTAACTCTGTAATGTGGAAGTGTATATTAAGTTACGAAATTTGAATTTCGTAACACATTTCTGCCGATTTGAAATTTTAGTATTGGAGATTTGGTATACATGTTACGAATTTCGTAACTGCTAGGATTGGTGAATTGATACTATTTGTGGTTGAACTGATGGGTGAATTTATACAAATCTTGTTATTATCGCCTTTTTTTTTCTCAGATTTGTTACACATATTACGAAAAGCAAGAATAAATGATACGAAATGTGATTTTCATAAGAAGGTTATAACTTTGTTACGAATTTAAATTTTTTATTTGATATTTTGTATCCTTGTTACGAAATTCGTATTTCGTATCGTCATTTTTATGCTTATTGGGTTTTTTATGCAATTTAGTAACACTGTTAATTATATTGTTACGAAGTCCGTATTTCGTAACAAATGTTACCAATTTCGTAACACTTGTTACGAATTTCGAAATTCATAACTAATTCTGTTGTGTGAGATGTGGTTACAAAGTTATTTCGTAACAATGGGGTAATGATACGAAAAACAAGAATAACTTGTGATTTTCATAATATAGTTATAACTTACCTATTTCTTAACATATGTTATACATTTTGAAATTCGCAACTAATTCTGCTCTAAATTTGAATTTTTAACATATTTGTGCGATTTACATATTTTTGTCCTATTTTTAACCCGGTTAAGAAGTATTATTTTCGTAACACTTATTGTTGATACGAATTTCAAATTTCGTAACATTGTACCCTTTCACTTTTTGTTGTGAATTCTTATTACGCCTTAACTAATTCTGATCAGTTACGAAATTGTAAAATCGTAACAGGTTGTGTTTTGTAGCCGTGTTACGAATTATAATTTCGTAACATAATTTGATATTTCGTAACATTATTTACATATTTCGAATTATTGATTTGATTTTATTTTTTGTTTATTGTAGGACAAATGAACTTTTAAACGAAATAATCTGGCATCAGAACACCACTAGATTATGCTAAGTGGTGGCGAGAACACAGTAAAGGATATTCGATGTGTTTTGGAATCATTTGGCAAGGAATCCATCAAACAGTTAAAACAATCAACAATTGGAGCCTTCATGAAGCTCCCCCATCGTCTCAAGATCCGGAAAAGCGCTCAATTACATCATGATTTGTTTCTCTATTACGAATTACAATTTTTTTTAGGCCTGCTTATTCGGATCCGGTTATTCGGTTAGTAACCGGAACTAGTGTTAACCGACTCGGGTCAGGTACCCAATAACCGGTTTTATCGGTTTCGGAGGGGGTTCCGGTTACCTCCTCTACATATTTTCGGTTACCGGTTAATAACCGATAACCGGTCGGGTACCCAAAATAACCGGTAAATTTTAAAAAAATATATATTAATATATTATATCTTATAACCCTAAAATCACTCTCTCAAAGTCAGCTACTCAGCCGCTCTCGCTCTCGCTCTCGACTCTCACTCTCTCGTCTGACGTCTCTCGCTCTCGCTCTCCGGCTCTGCCAGTCTGCTTATAAATGTATGGATTTGTAGAAGATATCCCTATTTATTTACATATATAATTCTTCTTTTTTAATTAGTTATACGTTAACGAGATTATATAGTCTAGTTTTCCCCACTGCGCTATCCTATCCTCCACCACAGATCCAAAATCATGAATTAACAAATGTAATTTATGTTGCAGACTTGCAGTAGGAGAATATGCATGGCGGTATTTTGGATTTTTGGTGGAGCAAATTTGCATTGTGAGGGTATATAATAAAAAAATAGAGGGTATATTTCGATTTTTTTTTTCAAAATCGGTTATTATTTCGGTTAATCAGGTAATTACCCGAATAATTACCCGAATAACCGATTTTCAAAGAGGTCGGGTATATGTTCGGTTAGTCGGGTACCCGCCTAACCGAACCGGTTGGTTATCAGGTAACCGACTAACCGCTTCGGGTCGGTTAGCAGGTACCATTTTCATGATTTTCGGTTCCGGTTAACCGAATTTTCGGTTCGGTTACTGATCGGGTAACCGAATAAGCAGGCCTAATTTTTTTATTTCGTATCAGCATAACTTGTTTCTCTATTACGAATTTACGATTTCGTATTAGTTTGTCACTATTCCATGTTACGAATTTTACATTTTGTATCAGTTTGTCATTATTTCATATTACGAATTTTACATTTTGTATCAATATACCTTGTTTCTCTGTTACGAATTTATGATCGTATCAACAAAACTTGTTTCTCTATTACAAATTTACGATTTCGTATCAGTTTGTCATTATTCCATGTTACGAATTTTACATTTTGTATCAATTTGTTATTATTTCATGTTACGAATTTTACATTTTGTATTAATATACCTTGTTTCTCTGATACGAATTTATGATTTCGTATCACTTTGTCATAATTCCATGTTACGATTTTATGAATTCGTGTCAGTTTGTCATGATTCCATGTTACGAATTCAATATTCGTATCAAATGTCTTGTTTCTCTATTACCAATTTATGATTTCGTATCAGTTGCACATAATTCCATGTTACAATTTTATGAATGCATATCAGTTTATCATGATTCTATGTTACGAATTCAACATTTCGTATCAATTTGCCTTGTAGATTAAATGCATACATGGTATGATTTTTTTTCAGTACCCATTGGAGGAATGAGAATATACTCTTTTCTCGCACCTACATATATATTCTCATCCCAATGCCCTCCATGCTCAACAATTAAGCACGATGGACTCATCTGCATAAAAGGAGTAAGATTTAAATTTGTTACAGTGTTAAGAAATGAACAAATAGTAATACAAAACCAAAATTGTAAAAACTCATTCTGTTACGAAATAAGTAAATCGTAACCAAAAAATCGTAAACATTCGTTTCGTTATGAAACGAATGAATCGTAACACACTAAATTGTACGAAACGTTAAATTCGTAATATATTCATCAAATCTTAAAAATTACAAAATCGTAACACCACACTACATGCTAAAGTTGTTACGAAAAAAACAAGTCGTAACACCAAAGCAAAATCGTAACAAATCATTTCGTTACAAAATTCACAAATCGTAACACAATAAAAACATTATAAATTATGTTGTTACGAAATAGAAAAAATTGTAACAAAAAAACAAATTCTTCAAAACATAATTCGCTACGAAATTAACAAATCGTAACATACTAAATTGTACCAAAACTCAAATTCGTAATGAAAATAATAAATCAGTTACGAAAAAACACCAAGTCGCAACACCAAAACAAAATCGTAACAAATTCTTTCGTTACGAAATTCACAAATAGTAATAAAACACTTACGAAAACAACAAATCGCAACATAAAAAAAACAACATACCAGCATGCAATCAAACAAGCTCCTTCAATCAAATTCAAAATTGAAAAACATTGTCAATCAACACCTATTAAAGAGAAAACAAAATGAAAACACAGATACAACACACAGCTAACAACAAAAATCAACAACCAAATCAAACAATCAAAATTAATACTCCCTCCTTCCCGTTCATAATGCAAAGTTTCTTTTTTGTACGAGTATTAAGAAAAAGAGTATTAAGAGTAAAGATGGTGATTAGTGTATTAATAAAGTGATATAAAATATTTTTAAAGTAAATAAAGTGTCGTTGATGTGATATAAAGTGGTTTTAAAATGAAGAAAGTGTTAGTGATGTGATATAAAGTGATTTTAAAGTGAATAAAGTAGATAAAGAGATTTTCTAATTATTTCTATAAAAGGAAATGTCGCAAGATGAATGTGACACCCCGAAAAGGAATATGTTGCATTATAAACAGGACAGAGGGAGTAAGAAACAAAATACAAATTAATACCTCAAAATCTAATAGATTCACAATAGCTACGACGGTGACGCGAGACTACAGCAGATCGACGGCGGGGGCGACAAAAGAGCTCAACGGCAGCGCCAAAAGAGCAGATCGACTGCGCCGGCGACGGGAGGGGCTACGGCGGTGACGAAAGCAGATAGAGGGCGGCGGCGACGACGAGTTCAAGGAGATGAACAACAGGGCGGCGGCGAGAGAGAGAGAGAGAGCGACGACGACGGGAAGAAGAGAAGAAAAAAAAATGAAGAAGAAAAGAATTAGGAACAAAAAAATGCGATGTTAAAGAGAGAGAAGAAAAAAAGAGAAGAAAGAGAAGGAGGAAAAGAGATAAAGATGAGGGAGAAAAGGAGAAAAAGTGAAAAGAAAGAATATTTTTGTCCAAAAAATACATCTTTAGCTAGAATTTAACTATATTAAATTTTTTGACAAACATTATAGTCCACCTAATCAAAGTAGTTATATGAATGGATTATCTCTAATTAAATTATAAGTTTAACATACCATTATAATATCTCTATTAACGAGTTGGGAAAGAATCATATATGTGGTCATTTAGTCGCCAAAAGTTCTTCTACCAAACACTGTTAGCTTGAATTTCCATTTTTCTTGCATAAATAATACATGTGCTATCTCACATATTATAAAAAAAGTAAAGAACATAAATAACATAGTAGTATATTATTAGCTTTACTAATCTTTTTCTTTTACATGAAAAAAGAAGAGCGACAGGGTTTGAATATTACCTTATTTCGTACACAATGAAATCGCACCGTCAACCTTTTTTTTTTTTTTTAAATTTATGAAACACCCTATAAATTTTCAGAATTTCCATAATTGGGCTAAAAATTGGGCCTAACTTTCAACAGCCGAACACGTTACAAAAATAGCGTCGACTGATGGAATTCCTGTTTTGCAGCTACGCTTTACAAATTGCAATTCTCCTCTCATACAAAACCCTTTAATACAACAACAGAATTTTAGATATTTTGAAAAAAGAGAGAAAAGAAAAGAAATAAGATTTCAAGAGAAAATCAAGAAGATGGGAGAAGAAAAGGGCAAGATTGAATCGCTGAGGGAATGGGTTGTGGAGCACAAGCTTCGCACCGTTGGTAATGATGAATACTAATATGTTTTTCTTTTCTTTTATATAGGGTTTCTTTATTTGAAGATTGGATTTTGATTGGTGTTTTTGCCCCTTTTCGTTTGATTGGAATTTGTTTTTAGGGACTTTGTGGGCTACTGGAATTGTGGGTTCATTGGCATATAATTGGTCTCAGCCTAATATGAAGACAAGCGTCAAGATCATTCACGCTAGGTACGGTATTTTTATTTTATTCTTGAATGCTTATTTAGCTCAGCGAATTTGTATTTTCTTGTTTGCAATTTGTATCTAGAAGGGGTTTTTGTTTTGCTTCTTTTGTGAGATTGTCGTTTAATTTTGTTATTCATGTCGTTGTATGTTATATGTTGTTTACTGGTATTCCAATTATCACATTTGCAATTAGGTAGTTTCTTGGGAATATATAATGAAGTTTTTGAATGTTGTTGGCAGAAGTGTTTAAATCATGAAGAATTGTGTTTTGCTGTATTTTCGGATATGCTTGTTGTGATTTGGAAGTATATGTGGATGCATTCGTGTAATTTGCTGTGTTTTTAATGGGCTTGTTGTGATTTGGAAGTAATGCATTCATGTAATTTGCTTCTTGAGTATTAGCATTGGGTTATAAATTTGTTGAGGTTAGTGTCATGCCGATAGGGTACATAACATTGGGCTTTGAACGTGGATTTAGGATTGAGAACTTGAAGAAATAATAGAATTGCATGATATTGGAGGTTGATCATGAATAAATTTTCATTTGTAGATTCACAGTTTGCAATTTTGGAAATATTTTGTTGTATTACTGCCCGTTTATCGGTTTATGCCACGAGAAATATATCTCTGTGGTGCCTGAGCCTAGTGATATTTGGTGCAAACTAAAGTCAGATTTGTGTTCTTGATTTCCCTCACCTTTTTGGAGGGGTGAGTAAAAGGGGTAGGGTGCCTGAGCATGTTGCTATCTGGTTTTTTCCACAATGGGCAATCTAAAGTCGATTTTGGGTTCTTAATTTGCCTTATCATTATTGGAGGGGAGGGTAAAAGGGGAATGTTGCATTGCATGCCTATTTCATCAGCTTTATGACCATTCTTGTCTGTTTTCAGTAATATGACATCTCTATGTTTCGTCTTGCTGAGTTATGTTTCTGCTGTTATAAAGTTTTTATTATTTTGTAAGATGAAGCACGGGGAATTTCCCTCTGCAACGTTTCATGACTTAATTTCGGTTTTCTTATCAAAAACCTACCACTTGGCAATCAGGTTGCATGCACAAGCACTTACTCTTGCTGCATTGGCGGGGGCTGCTGTTGTTGAATACTATGACCACAAATCAGGAGCAAAAACAGAACGGGTTGCAAAGTTCCTTGACCTGAATGAAAGCCAGCATAAGAATTGAACTTCATCTTTCGATATCTGATGAGTAAGAAACTGTTTCTGCTTACTTACAGTTCTCCACCCCTTTGAAATTAATAATAAAGTCCAATGCCTAAGTAGATATCGATAGCACAAGAGCAGTCACGCGTAGCTCCAGTGTATAGTTTTCTTGAAATGTTTAGCAATCTTTACTCGAGTTTATGCTCTTAGTAGGGGATTTGAGTACTGAAAGATGATGCAATATCTTATTTTTCGTTCTTTTTTCTTTCCTTAGTGTACCGGCGTTTTGTGGATGTGTTGTAGTAGGGGATATGCTAGAACATGCTTGAGATTGGGAACTATTGCTAGATCTTGAGCTTCTGCTGATATTCTTTGCAATTTCAAACTGTAAAGGAATTTCAACAATTTAGTGGAATAATGCATACCTTTCTTTATCTTGGTTTATTACATTTTTCTACATGCTTTTCTCTCTCTCAGATCTTCTTACATAGTCATGTAAGGAAACCATGATGGAAGAAATAATGGTGGATAATTCTTAAAATTTGAAGAGATATATATTTTTTTTGCTGGATGGCAATTGTTGGGAGAATACAATGAGAAAGCAAATATCAAAAGATACCTTGCTAGATTGGTTTGTATGTGAATTTGCATATTTTACACATGATGTCTGCATGAGGTGGATTCGGTATAATCAGTCTTACCGTGCGGCGAGATAAGATTGTTTTTTTTTTCAGAATTATCAATTTTTTCTTATAATAAATGCATTTGTTAGATGGTGACAAATAATTGTTACTCCCTCTATCCCACTTAATGTTCGACAAGGAGATTAAAAATAACGGTAAAAAATAAAAAGTGATTAGATTTCGTCATTTTTTAAGGGTTAATTTTAGAGTGGAAAGTCAAAATAGCTATTTTAAAAAGCAAAAGATAAATAATGTCACTTTCAAAATAAAGTTGTTCAAATAGCCATTTGTTTTAGTTTAGGACTTTTCTACCCCTTAGTGTTTCTACTCTCTATTCTTGTATGATATATGCATTTGTATATGTTTTTTTCCGTCCAAAATTTTTTGGCCAAAAAATTCCGGCGAAAGTTTTCCGGCTAACAATTTCTGGCCAAAAATTTTCCGGCCAAAAAATTCCGGCGAAAGTTTTTCGGCCAAAAATTTCCGGCCAAAAATTTCTGGCAACGGAGGTCTTCTTCTCCGGCAACGACGATCTTCTTGTATGAGATTGTTCTTGTATGTGTGTATGTGTGTATGCATTCGTGTATGCGCGAATGCATTCGTGTATAAGATCGTTCTTCTATCGCTTTTTTCTTGTATGAGATATGCATTCGTGTATGATTTTTTCTTCGTGTATGATGCATACACGAAAACTAATCTTCATGTATGATTTAAATTTGAAATTTTCGGCAGCGGAAATTTTCGTGTATGATGCATACATGAATGTTAGTCTTCGTGTACGATGCATACACGAAGATTAGTTTTCATGTATGATGCATACATGAAGTTAGGCTTCGTTTATGATTCAAATTTTCGCCGGAATTTTTTGCCGGAAAACTTTCGCCGGAAATTCATATATGAAAGTCAATCTTCTTGTATGATGCATACATGAATGTTAGTCTTCGTGTATGATACATACATGAAGTAAGGCTTCGTGAGTTAGGCTTCGTGTATGATTCAAATTTTTGCCGGAAATTTTTCGCCGGAATTATCTTCATGTATGTTGTTTCTTCCATATATGTGACTCTTTTTGTAAGTGAAATATCTTCATGTATGTTGCTTCTTCCATACACGTGACACTTCTTGTATGTCTTGTTTCTTGTATGTCGGAATTCATGTATGTTACTCTTCCTGCCATGAACACTTCTTGTATGTTAAGTTTCTTGTATGTAAATATGCATGTATGTTATCTCCATGTATATTACTTTTCTTGTATGTGAAATATTCTTGTATGTAGATTCTTCTTGTATGTGAAATCCCTCCGTCGAAAATTTTTGGCCAGAAAATTTCGCCTTGAATTTTTGACCGGAAAACTTTCGCCGGAATTTTTTGGTCGGAAAATTTTGGCCGGAATTTTTTGGCTGGAACTTTTCGTCGGAAATTCATACATGAAGTTAGTGTTCTTGTATGATTCAAATTAAAGTTAGCTTTCTTGTATACTCATTAAGGGTATTTATGTCATTTCATAAACTAAATGGCTATTCTACAACTTTTAAAATGTGATGGCTATTTTAATATTTTTTCCTAGAAAAGGGGTTATTTTGCACTATTGCCTCTTAATTTTATATATATATATAGGGAGAGGATCATATAGGAACCCCTATTTATATGATAATTAGGAACCAATTTTAGCCATTAATCCTATAATATCTATGGATATGATTTAATTTTATAATTAATTGGTCAAATCCGCTTTAGTTGGTCAATCCCCTTTTTTTAACTTAAGTAAGGTTATTATGGTAATTTTCGTTGTTATCCTGTACAAATTCACAAATGCATTAAATAGTTTAAAGTGATGCATCAATACCATATTTTTTATGCATCAATATATATAGTTTTATAAAGAACAAATGAGATTTAAAAAGGTGTACTTATGCAATTAGTGCATTACTTTATCGTATTTGTATTAGTATATGATATCACAATTAAATGCATTACGTACATTATATTCGTATTTGTTACTTGGTGTTATGGTTATAATTTTATAATGCATCAACACAATTTACGTGATGCATTAGTATGCAACTGTAATTGCACATAATAAGAAAAGATTTGTCACCATAATTAATACATTAAGTATATTATATTTGTTCATTACATTGCATATATCTGTGCATTAGACTGTGTATTTTTTGATACATCGATACATCACCGTATAATGCACAAATCATATTAATGTAATGCATTAATATTTAAAAATTAATGCATTTATACTACTAATCTGCTAAAAGTGTTTAATAAATTTCTTCCACACTCCATTTCTTCCCCACCACCACTTCCTCACCACCCCTCGAAATTCGCCAACCGACCATTACCGTCGTCGCTGCCTAGGAACTTGATGGATTAGCTCCACAATTTTGATGCATTAAATAAGCTTAACAAATGCATTAACGTTCTTTTCCTTTTTTTCTTCACATTTTGAAATTACTGCCCAAAATTCATCATTTTATATACACTGTGGATTTGATCGAAGAGGTCACAATTTGATCATTATGATTACATGCCTAATCATGTTTGATATATATATATATATATATATAGAAAGAAGATCATGTGAGAATGTGATCTTAGATGAGAAATGAAAATAAATTTCAACCCTTAATTTTTCTTGATCAATGGCGCAGATTTAACGATGCATTATGTTGTAGTAATTTATGCATTACAATGTTTATGCATTAGTTTTCTGTAGTTTATGCATTAGAATATGTATGCATTACATTTTTGTAATATATGCATTTCCAATATGATAAAAATGCATTAAAATGTACCATTCTCACGTTCTCATATAAAATCCATTCTCACCGGATCCCTTCCCTATATGTATATATATATATATATATATATATGTATCAATTTTGTGCCGCCCCCTCACCTAGGGGTGGGTCGGTACGGTAATACCGTCGTTTTTGTGTCATACCTTATACCTTACCGTAAATTCCAATATGACAAATTTCATACCGCTACCATACCGTACCTTACGGTATACCGGAGTTCGGTAAACCTTAAATTCGGTATGAAATTTTTACATACCGTTGTACCGCAGTTTTGGTATACCCTATCGATATACGGTATACCGAACTTTCACGGTATACCGAACATTTACGGTATACTGAACCTTCACGGTATACCGTGCACATTCTATACCTTTTAGAAGAAATAATATCCTAAATTTCCAACAGTTACTTAATTATATATATTATTATTAATTATTAACAGTTGCGGTATGTTATACCGTATATACCATACTACGGTATATATCGAAATGACGGGATATAACGGAAATAACGGTATATACCTCGGTACGGTATAACACGGTATACCGCGGTATTAGGAAATCTCATACCGTTGCCTTACAGTAATCTTCCGGTACGGTATCATACCGTACCGTAAGTGACGGTATCATACCGTACGTAAGTTCGGTATGTTTGGTATTTTTTCGGTATGGTAAGGACGGTATACCATTTTTTCGATATACCTACCCAGCCCTACCCTCACCCACAGAGAGAGAGAGAGAGAACGAGAGAGAGAGAGAGAGAGAGAGAGAGAGAGAGAGAGAGAGAGAGAGAGGTGAGTAGCTAAGGTGTGAGAGCAAGCTACAGCGGCGTACCATTGGCAATAGTAGCAAAGATCGATGATGTCTCATTAGATATGGGAGAAAAGGATGAAGAATTTAGGGATTTTACAGTGGTTTTAGAGAGAAAATAGCGAGGAAAGCAACAGTGCCGACGATCGGTGGTCGTCGCAGTGGTGATGGTGATGCTAGCGGCGGCCGGCAATTGATATCCACCAGTGACAGAAAATGAGAAGAGATGTGATGTTACAGGAAATAGATGAGAGCAAGACGAAGAATTGAAACTTGAGATTGAACGAGAGTGAGAGAGTGTTTGTAAATTTCCTAATTTAGCCTTCCGTCCAATAGTTTTTAATCCATGTTAAATTTTTAGATATAATTATAACCACACATCTCATACAAATGAGTGGTTAAAATTAGTTCTTATTTCTCATATAAGAGACAGTTCTTACCAGTTTTCGAAAAACAAAAAAAAAGATGGTTCTTACCAGATCCATACTATATATATATATATATATATATATCATTGAATTTTATTTTTTTTATAAAGCAAATTATTTACATTAAAATGAGCAATGACTTACATAAAAAAGCAAAAGTCTACCGAACAAAATATTTGACACTATCATACCAAAGCAACGAATTATATCAAAATAAGCAAAAACACATAATAAAAAAGGAATGAATTGTATTAATATATAGATAACAATATGAAAATATAATAAAAACTATTTATAAAGAAGAAATGACTTCAATTAATTTATGCATCGTAGGTATGTAATAAGACATATGAACGAAATGAATTGTAAAAAGAAACAAAAACAAATCGTTGGCTTAAATTGAAAGAGATAGAAAATTATTAAATGAAAGAACCCCTATAATTTTGGATAGAGCAGTGACATGCATAGAGGTGGCCAAAAAAACCGGAACCGGTGGAACCGAACCGGAATCGGTGGTTCTGGAATCGGAACCGAACCGTCGGTTCCTTTTTCGAACCGAGAACCGCCGAACCATCGATTCTATTCCAGTTCCAAGAATGTGGAACCGAGAACCGCCGGTTTCGGTTCGGTTCCGATTCCGAACCGGCGGTTCCTCATATTTTTTTTATTTTTTATTTGTTTTTATTTATATTTATATCATAATTCATATTATATCACTCAAATACTAATATTAGAATGCATAATATACATTTATAATATAAAAAAGTAGCAAAATATAAAAAAATACATATAATTAAAACTTCTGTTCCAATTTGGAACCGGAACCGAAACCGAAGAGGTGGCCAGTTCTGTTCCGATTCCTCCGAAGTAGAACCGAGAACCGTCGATTCCGGTTCTGGTTCGGAACCGAAACCGAAGTTGGCCACCTCTAGACATGCATAGTAACAATTTACTTAACTAGCCTAGGGGAAAGGTTCTCATTTGAATTCTCCCCTATACATATATATTTGTTATTTGGAATATAACACTATGAATGGAACACTTAAATTAGATTAGGATGATAATAAAGGCGGGAGGGAGGAAGTACTCTTCTTCGAGATAAGTAGTAGTATAATTTTTCTTCTCTTAGAGCACCAACAGCGGCGCTGGCGCTCACTGTGGGCGCCTATTTTTGCGTGGGCGCGGCCGTTGCCGCCATTGGGCTGGCGAGGAAAATGACGCACATCCACTAGTTTATTGCGCTAGCAAGCATTGATGTGGCGGCTCCTCAGTGGTCACTGAGGTAGCCATTGCAACAGCTAAATTAATTTTTTTTTTAATTTTATTCAATTTTTTCTACTATATATATTCTTTCATTTTTCACCCCAATCTTTTCATTTCTCTCTCAAATTCTTTCATTTTATTTTCTTTACCTCCAATAGATCCCAATAATAATTCACCTTGGTTCTTTTCTTCCCAAGCTAGTGTTGATCCCAACTCTCCAAATTACTACGTAAATTATTGATCTCTATCGATTCCAAACATTCCACTCCCACCTCTAATCGCAATTTATTCGGATCATTTGGTTGGTTGCCGTCGGCATTTGGATCGTCCTCGCCGGAATTTGGGGGCGCCTATCGGTCTCAATTTGCCGACGGGTCGTTGGCCGGCTTCTGAAACATCCTTTCGATGACTTCCAATCTGCCGTCAACTTGATTGAGTCTTAAGGCGAGGTGAATGTGGAGGTGGAGGAGCGTGTGGCGACTTCCATGCCGAAGAAGAAGAACGGACCACGTACCCGAGGTGGGGACAGTGGCAGTAGCAAAGGCAGTGGGGGAAGCTCCGACATCGATGAGGCCCAACAAGGGCCATGTAACTATAGCCCCGCCGAGACGGAAGCATTTGCTCGCTCTTGGATAGATGTTAGTGAAGATCCAATAGTCGGCAACAATCAAAAATTGGCGACATATTGGGATCGTTTGGTGGAGTGCTGCAACGAATTCTGGCCTGAGGAAACCTTCGTTCGGAACCTTGGTCAATTGCAATCTCATTGGAAGCGAGTGACAAAGGAATTGGTAGACTTTCAACAATTTTACAAAGAGATCGCCAATGAATATCGTAGCGGCGAAAACGGCGAAGGCTTTCTTTGAAAGACACAGAGTGGAAGACTTTTCACAAGTCCGACTTTGGCCACTTGGAGACTTGGCACGTGGTGAAGGATACCCAAAGTTCCAAAGGGTTTGCGACAACCAGGCCGTTCAAAAAAACGCCACCAATAGTCAAAAGACGCCAGATGATGGGAGCTATACTTCAACGGTGACTACAAGCATGTCGAGATCGAACACTCAGATCTCCGGCGATTTCACATCGAGCAACAGTCAGCACTCCTCACGGCCAATTGGTACGGAGAAGACCAAAGAATTGGCAAA
The DNA here is from genome assembly GCA_029490685.1 of Schizonepeta tenuifolia. Classification (NCBI taxonomy): domain Eukaryota; kingdom Viridiplantae; phylum Streptophyta; class Magnoliopsida; order Lamiales; family Lamiaceae; genus Schizonepeta; species Schizonepeta tenuifolia. Next base: position 20,819,165 of record CM055959.1, read on the forward strand.
GAGAAAAAGAAAAATTAGTGAGTTGTCCGAGCGGATCGAAAAAAACGAAGCAAGATTGGCATCAATCGACGACAAAATGGGACTTCCATTCATGTACAAAGTGCTTTGTAGAAGCACAGATGGAATGGACCGAACAACTTAAAAACCACTTGCTTATATACGCTTTCCTGAAGAAGAAATATAACATTGAGTAGTGTTTTCCTTTTTACTTTGTAGTTTCTTTTTATAATGTAGTATTATACTCCCTCCGTCCCATGAAAAATGACCCTTTTCTTTTCGGCACGAAGATTAAGAATAAAGGTAGTGGATGTATTTAGTGAAATATTTTATTGATAAAGAATGTAAAAGTAGTGTGAATGCAATGATTATTTCCTAAAATAGAAAGGGGTCATCTTTTGTCACAACCCCAAATCCCGAGGGACGACAAAGTCGGGGTGTGACTAGGGATTGGATTAAAGAGGCGGGGAAGAAAGGGAAAATTACTGTATAAATGATATTTATAACAGAAACTACTATGAACTTGACTTCATTGAATAAAAAGGGAGTCAATCTCGAAGGATCACTCGACATATTTGTTTCAGAGTAAGCTCGATTCAAAGTATGAAAACTTAGACCGATAGGTTACACAACAAAAAGTGTATTAGTTTGCAGCGGAAAAACGTAGAATGATATCACATATCAAATGTGAAATCGAGGCTCAACTAAACTTTACTTCCTTAAGTACGACCTTTACTCAACCTCTTCCGCCTTCGTCACTCAACCTGCACATTTAAAAAAAAAACATGCAGGGCTAAGTACATAAAGCACTTAGTGGGCACATTGCCGAAAACAACTCACAAGAGTATAGATTAATCAGACATCTTTTCATAAATATTCGTAAGACTTATACTGCTGTACACTTAATTCTGGATAACACACTGTAGGTTAACTCAGAATCCGATCGTCTGGATAGCACTCTGTGGGCTAACTCAGAATCTGTCCCTCTGGATAGCACTCTGTGGGCTATCTTAGAATCTGATCATTTAGTTGGAATCTCTGGATAGCACTCTGTGGTCTAACTCAGAATCCAATACTCTGGATAGCACACTGTGGGCTAACCAGAGAGGCACAAGAGAATTCACATAAAACAATTATTTCATGCTCTGATTATCACTTTGAAAACACAATTATCAAAGCTGTAAATAAACACTTTCGAGCATCGCTCATTTTATTTTGATAGAAAAGCCCACCTTAATCGTTTACATAACAAACTTTAACCTTCTGTCTTCCATCCTGTATTCAACTCCTACTTCCTCCTTTTATCGCAAATAAACAAACTTTAACAAGCGGTCGAGACAATAAAGGAAAAGGAAATCGAATTCGTTTTAAACATTTAGGCCTTTGCACTTTAACTAATTTCTTTTGATTACAAGAAACGAGACTTGAACACTTCTCGTTTAGAACTAACTTGGCTCATTACTCGACACTTAGGTCAGTAGATAAATGGAAGTCGATAACTCATAACGACTTAGAAGTTCACAAGAAACGAAGTTAAAAAGGATTCAACTTAAGAAATTAGGTTTACATAAGTTTCTGCACAAAGCAGAGGTTCTGGAGTTCATACAGAACAGATTCCTGCGAAACAGGGGATGAAATTAGTACCAAAAGATAGCTATGGATGTCTAGTTTATTTTCCAATTTACGGATCTTGATTTCATTAAGCGAGTAGAAAGTTATGACAGTTTCCGTAACGTATCGCAAAACAGTCCGCGTGGAACCCTAGTGCTCGTTAACTCGACGCACGACTTTCTAGGTTCGACTAATTTTATTCCACTTTTATTCTTACGAAATTTTCATCTCAAGGCAGTCAATACATATAATCTTTTATGATAAACTTCTTCACATTTCTCGATTAAAAACTCGACGTATATTTCCTCGTCTTTTTCAACTAATCATTTACTATACCAAATTCAATTCAAATTTCACTTTCATTCTACAACTTCTCGTTTATAAACTATAACTTATATCATCTCATATCTCGGATGAAAATATCTTCAACTACAATCTCGTTCATTTGTCAATAACAATAATTAATATCAAAATGTTTTTCCTTATTCGACTTTTCTTTCAACACTTAGACTCGTTTCTTCGTCTCTTAACAAAATTCCAACTTCTTTAGAATTCGTTCAAATTTTTCGATCATGATCATTAACTAACAAGATTAACATATATTCAAATCACAAACCTAAATCATTATTCAATCTCGACTTATCGACGATTCTTCGTCTCTTAATAAAATTTCAACGTTCTCCGATTTTGCTCAAACTTTACAATATCGTTCATCATCTATCAAGATTCACTAATACGTAAATCACATGCTCAAATTATTAACGAATCTCAACTTATTGACGACTTTTCGTCTCTTACGATTTTTATTTTATTTTTAGAAAAATTCCAATAAATTATATAATCATCCTCAAACATACTACATCTCGTTTCTATCATCATATTAACCAAAACATAACATTTACTCATTCAAATCCTCACTTCTTTCTCTCTTACATTTCTATTTTTATTTTTAGAAAATTCTAAAACAATTCATATGATCATCTATCAATGCATAGTATATGAATCCACCAATCAATCCTTAAAGAAAATCGAACTAACTTCAAATCCCTATTTCTTTAAAATTTTCGGTAATATTAATAATATTAGGAGGTTGATTTCCACATGATTTCTATCCATGAAATCCATTCCTAAGCATACTATAACATGTATTAATCATAGAGCACCATCCTATTCCATCTTCAAATTTTCGAAAAAAAATAAAGTTTAATGGAAAAGAATTTTTTCGGATCATTACCTTGTCGATTATGGATTCAGAACTAAGATCGATCGGTAGATGAATGACTTGTGGAGCTTTTGAAAGCTTGAAGGATGAACAACAATGGAAGAAAAGTGAGAGAGAAGAGAGAGAGGGAGATGACGGTATTGGAGGGGAAGGGAAGAGAGAATTGTGTGATGAGGTGTTAAGATAGAACTTGATAAAGTGAATAAATATCTAACAAGGGTGAGTCATGGGTGTAGGTGGCGGTTTTAGGGGATATTTTAGTCGTAAATATCGCGTTTTATGGGTCTAATACGACGTTTATAAATCGAGAAATTATTTTCTTAGACGGTTACGTTTTCGACGAAATCTAATTCGACCGTTAGATTAGAAATAAGTCACATACTCGGAAAGCATATTTCGATTTCCGAAATCCGATGAAAAGTCGGGATAAGACAGTCCAAAATCCGTCCGGAAAAATAATAAAAACTAACTTTCTCCGGTGAACTCGTATTGCGAAAATAGTGAATGTAAAGTTCGACGTTTTTTCGATCTGAGTTCTCGAACTAAAAAGTTTTCGTACGCGAAAACCCTAATACAGTAGTCGTTCAACCGACTTCTGGAATTTATTTTCAGAAACGGATTTCACCGTTAGTCTTAGAATTGAAAATCCTTAACTTATGCGTGCAAAGCCTTAATTTCTTGGAAAATTTTATTTTCGACGGAAAAGAAACGCCAGGTATTACATTCTACCCCTCTAACGAAAAATTTCGTCCCGAAATTTGCTTACCTCCTTCGCAAAAGTTCCCACGTAGCTTCCTCTTGCCCGTGGTAATTCCAGAACACTTTATTAATCGTATCGACTTACTTCTTAACTCTCGCACTTTTCGATCCAAGATCAATTGCGGTCTTTCTTCATAACTTATAACTTAATCAAGAACAACGTCTTGCTGATGAATCACGCGTTTTAGAATTGAACACATACTTTCTCATACGAGATACGCAAACATAATAAACATTTCATAGACTTGGCGACACGGCCAATCTATATAACATTGGAACCTATCTTTTTCAAGATATCTATTAATCATATAAATCTTTGTCTAAGCTTATGCTTGATACGAAAATAATTATCATCCTTAGAAGGAAAATCATGAGGAAAACTTGTCCTCATTTTCTAAATTTAAGTCTGATAAACATATATCACATAAGACTTTCGTCACCTCTAGACTTCTTTCTTTCTGACTTGAATCTATCGAAAGAATATATCTATCATTTCACTGAGTGAATCTAATTCTAGATCCTTCCTTCCATACAAGGCCTCGTAAGGCATAATACTTATCGTAGCCTGATAACTATTAGACTTTGATCTAACACTATCATCCTTAACATTTCTTCTAATACTTGAATCGTTCTCTCGGATTCACTTAAAATTCTCTCTCCTAAGTCTGGTGTAGCTACTAGTGCTGCTATTCGGTTAGTGTTGGAAAATTTATTAGTATAAGTTTTGATGAATTCCAAAACCGACTGACCCCAACCGAGTAGATGTTGCCAGAACCTAATGTTAGAATTTAGGCTCGCTGTTTGAGCAAAGTTAAGATTTTATCTTTACAGGTCTCCAGCTGAAGAAGGCAACAAGGCGTCACTCAAACAGAACATCAGTTGTGAAGAAGGACAATTGAGAGTTCATATGATCAGATGGAAACAAGGGGAAGTCTTCAGAACATCAGTTGTGAAGGAAACCAACTGAGCGTTCATCAGATGAGAAACAGTTGAAAGGAAGAGAACATTAGATGAAAAGGAAAGTCATCTGAGGGTTCAAACCCAACTGAGTAAATACAAGGAAGACAACTGAGTGTTCAGTTTCAGAACCTCAGTTGTAGAACTCGAACAAGAAGATCAACTGCTTGAAGTTCAAAGTCAGCTGAGAGTTCAACAGTTCAGAACATTAGCTGAAGACCACTCAGATGAGGATCAAGACTTTCAACCGACGAACCGAAGTTGGCTGAAAGGTTAAGATTTGAATTTCAAAAGGAAGTCACATGAGGGTTGACCGTTCAATCATTACCCCATCTGGCCCAACACAAGGCTGTCTCAGATGGAAAGCAGAAGAGCACAGATGCCATATCGGGAAAGTCTGCAGAGATGAGAGACAAGCCATCGCTATCAACCGATCAGAGATCAACTGCTCCTCCAACGGCTAGTTGATTCTCTCCGCCTATAAATAGAGGCATTCTCTCATTCGAGAGATAGAAGACACACGAGACAGACTGAAGCAAGAGAGAAAAGTTCAATCACAAGCGAAAGAAAAATCTGCTAAACTCCTATTCTAAGAACATCAGCAGCTGAGAGTTCAAGAGTGATAGAACATTAGTAGCTGAGGGCTCATAGAGTGAAAATCTGTCTTAGATCTTAGTTTGAGTGTTTATTCGTTCAAGCCTTAGATCCAGCTCTCATTCGTGATCGAGCTGTAGTTGGAAATCCCACCTATCTCACACCCTAAAAAGTGTGCTAGGACCTTACTCTTCCTGTAATTGAGTAGTCAGGTCGTCAAGTACCCGTAAACTTGACATAGGCTGTTTAGTGCCCGGAAACTAAACTGTAAGGTTGATAAGTACCCGCAAACTTATCCTTAACGGTTGCTCAGCCCGCGTAAGTTGAGTGGTTCTGTCCAGAAGAACTTAGACTGAGGTGTGAGGATTCACATCTCCCCGTGGACGTAGGAGGGTTATCTCCGAACCACGTTAAATCTTATGTGTCCGTGTTTGTTTTTATTCAGTTGCATCTGCATTTTTATCTGATCAATCTAACTGACATACAAACCTCTTTTGCACATTTTCAACCGAGTTGTTTTGGTTCTTGACCAACCGAGCTGTTTTGCGTGAGTTGTTTTAATGAGTATAATTTTCCACCACTTTCCGCACAGCCTCACTCTTCCAGCTGAGGTCGCTTACTCAGCTGTGAGATTCCAACTGAGTCCTATTTCACTCAATTGAAGTGATTTTTCAGGTTTAAGTTTTTAAATCCTAACTGGTGTATTCCCCCCCCCCCCCCATACACCAGTAACTCGTTTCGGGACCATCAAGTGGTATCATAGCAGTGGTTCAAAAGACTGCTGACTCTGTTTCACGAGGTGTGAATTCGAGAATTTTCTTCAGTGGTCAACTGAACAGATCTTTTCACACTAGTGCATTCTTGCTCGCATTTTTGTCCTGTTTTTGTTTGTGTAGATGGACGTCAAGGACAAGATCGTAGTCATGTTCTCTGTAGTCAATTATACATCATGGAGAACTCGAATGAAGAAGATCCTTCTGTCAAAGCATCATAGGATGCAACAAGTTCTCACTTCTGGACCAATCGTCATACGAGACAGAATACTTCGCACTCCCACAAATCCCAACGATGGAGATGCAGTAGTGGAGTATGTGGAGAAACAGCCAGAAGACTACACTCCGGAGGAGGCCAAGGTGAGCCAGCTGGATATCGGACTCAGAGCACAATAATGTCCACGGTTGGACAAGATTATCTGCCCTGGATAGAGGAGTGTGAGACTGCAAAAGAGATGTGGGACATCCTGGCCTCGCTAAGTGAAGGAAGCGACGAGACGAAGGAAAACAAGTTCTCGCATGCATGTTAAGATTTCGACAATTTCAGTCTGCGACCTGATGAGACTATCGATCAGCTAGAGCTCCGGTTTATGGACATCATCAGAAGAATCCAGTCCATCCGGAAAGGAAAATACACTCTAAGAGAAATAAACCTCAAAGTGTTGCAAGCTCTACCGGCTGAGTGGGATACTTTCACAAATATCTACGAGAGCCGAGCTGACCTTGGTGAAATGGAAACTGAAAGATTGTTCTTAATCTTGAAAGGAAATGAGTATAAGGTCAACAGAAGGAGGTCGCAGCCCTCAAGTCAGACAAATAGAATTGAGGATGTCGGCTCAGCATCAAAGTCAGTTGCCCTCCGAGCTGACTACTCAAAGTCGAGATCGTCAAGGCCAACCAAATCGGCTGACACGACTGCAAAGGAGCCGAGCAGAGAGGAACTGCAACAGAACATTGCAGCGTTGTCAAAGAAGTTAGCCGATATGGATACTCGGTTCGGCAAATATAAACGTTTCTATAAATCAAACCGAACTCGAGACAGTTCGAAGCCAGTCACCAATGGTTGCTTCGAATGCAGCAAGGAAGGACACTTCAAAGCTGACTGCCCAGTCCTCTCAAAGAAGGAAAGAGAAGCACTGAGGGCCAAGCAAACTGCAAAGAACAAGGCCATGGTAGCAGAAGAGGCAGCTGACGATATGGACATCTTCACAGACACTGAAGATGAGGACGAACTGACCTCTACCAACAAAGTCATCAGTCCGGATCAATGCCTCATGGCACTTGGAACCGACCAAGATGATATTGAGGTACAATCTAATCTTGTTCGCTTAAATTCTTCCAATACTTCTAACCTGCAGGAATCTCTGAGCGATGAATTGGAACCCTCCTGGAATGATTTTCAAGAACTCAGTGAGGAACTGCATCAGCAGTCGGTTGAGTTTAAGAGTCTTCAAGCTCAGTTCGCCAAGCTTGAAGATTCCTTAACCGAAAAAGAGGATCTGATCACAAGCCAAATTCAGGAGATTGAGAATCTCAAGAGTCAACTGATCGAGGCTAAGGCTCCAGCTGATGAGGAGTTGACAAAGCAAAACAAAGAACAACAAGATCAGTTGAAAAATCAAGATGCTCAGATCAAACAGCTGATAAAGAAGTCAGATGGACAAACCGAGCAGATAGCTGTACTCATCAAGGAGTTGCAAACTGAGAAGGACAATCTAATCAAGCTGTATCAGTCATCCAAGATCATCGAAAACCTTTTAAGTTACAGCAGACAGATGGATGACGTGTCAGGACTCGGTTATGATGTTGTCAAGGATACTGGGATTCCACCAGTAACTTTCATCAAACCAGTAGAAGTTACAGCTGTAGAGCCAGACACAACTATGTCTCCAGAAGCTAACTCAACCTCCACCTCTCAGCAAGTTCAACCGACCAACAGAATCTTAACTGAGAAGGGAAAAGGAGTAGTTGATGTAGGACAGAATGTTCCATCGGTTGGGACATCAACCGAGGGGGAATGTTCCAAAAGTCAGAAGAGGAATCAGAGGCGTCGAAGGCATAACCGGAACCGAACTCAGAATCCGAACCGACCTTTATATCATCCTCAAAGTCAACGTCAGAAGGAATGGAACCGACCTCTGAACAAGCAAGGATTCAATCATCTGAATCAACAGTGGTTCCAACATCAGTTCGACCAAAGGTTCCAACATAGTCAACCAATGAGGAACTGGTCAAACAACTGGAGATATTCATGCCATAATATTAATCATCAACAGGGCATGAACAACTACAGACAACCCTCAGGAAGTTGGAATCATAATCAGCCACAAAGATTCCAACAGGGCGTCCGACCTTACAGACAAACTCAAGAGGATAAGAATTGCCATCAAAACAGGGGGAAAGCCTCACCTCCTAAAACTCAACATAGGAGAAATTCAACTCCTCCCAAGAAACAGAACATCACTACTAACAACAAGCCTAAGGATAACCGAGGTGTTGTTATAGTTGATGATGAAGGAAAAGTAATTTGGAATGATAAATCCATCCGAGTTTACAGGGAAAAGCGACGCACAGTTCCAGCGGGAACTGGTTCTGACCCTCCAGGACCCAACTGATATTGGGGACCTAAGCGAGTTTCTCTTTGCAGGTACAGGAGAAACAGCTGAGGAAGAAGAAGGCGTCTACAACAATGTGGGTGATGGATAGTGGATGCTCGAAACACATGACAAATCTGAAGGATTTGCTTGGAAGTTTCGTGGAGAAAGAAGGTCCATCAGTTACTTTTGGTGATAACTCAAAAGGTTATACCAGAGGTTACGATACCCTTGAAACCAATCATGTTTCAATTTCTAATGTCTCTTATGTTGATGGATTGAAGCATAACCTGCTCTCCATCAGCCAATTCTGTGATAATGGTTTCTCTGTCAAGTTTGTTCCAAAAGTCAGAAGAGGAATCAGAGGCGTCGAAGGCCCAACCGCAACCGATCTCAGAACCAGAACCGACCTCTGCATCAACCTCAAAGTCAACGTCAGAAGGAATGGAACCGACCTCAAAACAGACCTGAGCTCAATCATCTGAATCAACAGCGGTTCCAACATCGGTTCGACCAAAGGTTCCAACCTAGTCAACCAATGAGGAACTGGTCAAACAACTGGAGATATTCATACCATAATATTAATCATCAACAGGGCATGAACAGCTACAGACAACCCTCAGGAAGTTGGAATCATAATCAGCCACAAAGATTCCAACAGGGCGTCCGACCTCACAGACAAACTTAACAGGATAAGAATCGCCATCAAAACAGGGGGAAAGTCTCACCTCTTAAAGCCCAACATGGGAGAAATCCAACTCCTCCCAAGAAACAGAGCATCATTTCTAACAACAAGCCTAAGGATAACCGAGGTGTTGTTATAATTGATGAAAATGGGTAAATCATTTGGAATGACAAGGCTATTCGAGTTTACCGGGAAAAGCGACGCACAGTTCCAGCGGGAACTGGTTCTAACCCTCCAGGACCCAACTGAAATTGGGGACCTAAGCGAGTTTCTCTTTGCAGGTGCAGGAGAAACAACTGAGGAAGAAGAAGGCGTTTGCTACAATGTGGGTGATGGATAGTGGATGCTCGAAACACATGACAAATCTGAAGGATTTGCTTGGAAGTTTCGTGGAGAAAGAAGGTCCATCAGTTACTTTTGGTGATAACTCAAAAGGTTATACCAGAGGTTACGGTACCCTCAAAACCAATCATGTTTCAATTTCTAATGTCTCTTATGTTGATGGATTGAAGCATAACCTGCTCTCCATCAGCCAATTCTGTGATAATGGTTTCTCTGTCAAGTTTGATGCACAGGGTTGCAGAGTTAAAGATGTCGGATCAAAGCAAGTGATATTGTTGGGAAATCGATCTCCAACAGGGAATGTATACTACGCTGACTGGAACAGCAGCCTCCCTGACACTTGCCTGTTATCAAAGAGCAGTTCGGATGTGAGCTGGCTGTGGCACAAAAGGCTCAACCATCTCAACTTCAAGACGATGAACCGACTCGCCAGACAAGAACATGCAAGAGGCATACCTAACCGAGTGTTTTCAACAACACACATCTGCAGTGCATGCCAGCTGGGAAAGCTCGCTAGAACCTTCTTCCGGTTGAAGTCAACTCCCTCAACCGACCGAGTGTTGCAGCTGATCTATATGGATCTCTTTGGGCCAGTTACACCAAAAAGCATTAATGGAAACGAATATACATTGGTTGTAACTGATGACTACTCAAGATATACGTGGACCATCTTCATGCGCCACAAGAGTGAAACCCGAGTTGAGCTGCCCAAGCTGATGGATCGGATATCGAACCAACAAGAGATGAAGATCATATCTATCCGATCAGATCGTGGAACGGAGTTTCTAAATGAAACCATTATTGAGTATTGCGAAAAGAATGACATAACTCATTAGACATCAGCCGCGCGTACTCCACAACAGAATGGCGTAGCTGAGCGAAGAAATAGAACTCTGAAGGATGCAGCCACATCCATGTTAGCGAGCTCAGCACTGCCTAAGAGATTTTGGGCTGAAGCGATCAACACAGCATGCTACACACAGAATCGATCTCTTCTCACCAAGCGGTTGGGAAAGACGCCCTACGAGCTGTGGAGACTCAGAAAGCCAGATATTTCTTATTTTCGTGTTTTTGGATCTAAGTGTTATATTCACAACAATGGGAAGACTCAGTTGAAAACTTTTGATGCCAAAGCTTCGAAGGGCATATTTTTTGGATATGCAGCTCGGATCAAGGCATATAGAGTTTTCAACAACAGCTCTCGTGTTGTGAAAATAACACCTCATGTTAGTTTTGATGAATCTACCTTTGAGTGCAGGGAACAGGTAAAGGAACAACACGGGGATCCAGCTGTTCTACCAGTTCTCACCATATCACAAGCACTTCGGGAAAAGAACCGAGCTGAACCTCTAATATGGGCAACTGAGGATGAGGATCCATACTCCTCTGAAGATGAATGCGAAGACCTCAGCTCGTCCCAAGGGGGAACTTCAGCTGATGCCCCTCCAACTGCATCAGCATCCGATGCCCAACCGAGCTCAGTTCAAACTATTGTTAATGTTGAGGATCCAGACTCAACAGCTGATCAATCACCAGCTCTGAAGACTCCAACTCAGATTTCTGAACAGCCACAGTTGGAAGAAGAAAAAAGACGCAACCGAAGATGGTATGAAGTTCATTCCACCAACGACATCATCGGAGATCCAACCGAGGGTGTGCGCACACGGAGCAGAGTTGCAAATCCAGAATCAACCGAGGAAGATTCCAACACTTATGCCCAATATGCTGAGGAATTGGCAGTTCTAGAGGAGTTCGAGCAAGCTGGAGATGTTGCCATGATTTCTTGCTTTGTAGCTGATGTTCCAGAACCGAAGAATGTTGGGGAAGCTCTCAACTGTGTCCACTGGACAACAGCTATGCAAGAAGAATTGAATGAGTTTCTACGCAACTGTGTATGAGAGTTGGTAGAAAGACCAAATGGTGTCAAGGTGATTGGATTGAAGTGGATTTTCAAAAACAAGAGAGACGCCATTGGATTTATTGTGAGGAATAAAGCAAGGTTGGTAGCTCAAGGATACTGCCAACAAGAAGGAATTGACTTTAAAGATTCTTTTGCACCAGTTGCAAGGTTGGAAGCCATCCGGATCTTTCTAGCTTATGCCGCACATCACAAGTTCAAAGTATATCAGATGGATGTGAAGTGTGCATTCCTCAATGGAGATATCAAAGAAGATGTATATGTTGAACAGCCTCCTGGTTTTGAGACTGGAGATGGAAGAGTGTACAAGCTGAAGAAAGCTATCTATGGTCTAAAGCAAGCGCCAAGGGCATGGTATGACACTCTGTGTGGATTTCTTCTGGACTCGGGATTCAAACGAGGTTCAGTTGATAAAACTCTGTTCACCATCAAAGTTGGAGAAGATATACTTGTTGTGCAAATTTATGTCGATGACATCATTTTTGCTCCAAGTCGGAGGAGCTGTGCAAGAAATTCTCCGATCTTATGAAGGAGAAGTTCGAGATGTCAATGATGGGCGAGATGAATTATTTCCTTGGATTACAAGTGAAGCAGTCACCTGAAGGGATTTTCATCAACCAGTCCAAATATACAAAGGAGCTCATCACTAAGTTCGGATTGCAGACAAGTAAGACAACGAAGATCCCTATGAACACGAACTGGAAGATCGAACCAGGAGCTGAGGGAAAGCTCGTTGATGCCAGCCAGTATAGAGGGATCATCGGTTCGCTGCTCTATCTAACTGCCAGCCGACCAGATATTTCATACGCAGTTGGAGTGTGTGCTCGTTTTCAAGTCCAACCAAGAGAAGCACACATGTTGGCAGCAAAGAACATCATTAAGTATCTGAAGGGAACTGTCAATGTTGGATTGTGGTACCCAACTGATGACAATATCCAGCTGACTGGATACTCAGATGCCGACCTAGCAGGAGATCGGTTGGATAGGAAGTCTACGTCTGGACACTGTCAGTTCATGGGAAGCAAGTTGGTTTCATGGTTCTTCAAGAAACAAGCGTGTGTTGCTACTTCGACAACCGAGTCGGAGTATATGGCTGCCGGAAGCTGTTGCATGCAAGTATTGTGGCTAAAACAACAGCTGAGAGATTATGAAGTCTCAACTGGACATGTTCCCATTCATTGTGATAGCTCGAGTGCTATAGCTATCTCTCTGAACCCTGTTCACCACTCTCGGACTAAGCATATCGATATTCGTCATCATTTCATCCGAGATCATATTGAGAAGAAGGATGTGTCCATGGAGAAGATCCCAACTGAGATTCAGAGAGCTGACATATTCACCAAACCTCTTCCTGAAGCCCGGTTCAAGATGCTATGTGATCTTCTAGGACTCTTGGATCAAAGCTAAAAACTCATTCGAGCAGAAGAGTCATCTGAGATAAAGAGTCATCCGAGATGAAGAGTCATCCGAGCTGAAGAATCGGATATCTATCTGAGGGGGAAGCTCAGATGGAGGGGGAAGCTCAGCTGAAGGGGGAAGCTCAGCTGAAGGGGGAATCTCAGATACTGATTGCCAACTGAAGACGTCAAACGTCAGCTTAACAGACGAACTCGAGTCAGCTGATGGTATGCTGCAACAATGGATCAGACGTCAGCTGAACAGACGAACTCGAGTCAGCTGATGGTATGCGGCAACTGAGGAACTCGACTAATGAACACAGGTGATTCAGACATCAGCTGGCAGGTATCATTTATGACTGAAGGTGTTATGTTCTTAAATGAGAATGTTTGAAATAAATTCAAACATTCCTGAGCTAGTCAGTTACATTAAAAATAGCCATCATGTCGCATTAAATGTAAAGTACGGCTGAGCATCTATAGCCTACTTTATAGTGCGACTGGGCTGACATGAAACTGTACATCTTCTCACGCGCTGGTTAGAACTCGGATCAAAACGTCAAGTCAAAGATAGTCAACAGTCGCGTAATCCCAGCCGTTGATGGATTCGCGCCATTTAACCCCAGCCGTTCATCTCATCCGAGTCAAAGACCTATATAAGGCAAAAAATCAGGAAGATATCTCCTACTTTCCTCATTCGTGGTTATCAATTATAACTATTCATCGTCTTCCAGTTTTTCTGCCTAACCCGTTTCTGCAAATAGATTCCTTTCCTCTCCTATATATATATTACCTTTGCAGTGATTTAATGGCATCCAAAAGCAAGAGAATGGCATCATCCGGACCTTCCCTCGTGCCTACCACGTATGAAGAGTCATTCGATATGTTAGTATCGAAGATTCACTTCGAGCAGATCCTCTCCGAAGAGGATCTAGAGTCGCAGGTCCTAGCCCCTCTCGCCAACACTCTCCGTGAGAACGGACTTCTGGAATGGGCCAAGCTCTGCCCCTCCCACTTGCTCAGGCGCCAAGTCGGAGAATTCTACGTCAATCTCGTTCGCCCCCTTGACATTTCAGAGGGAGTTTCCAATGTGGTGTCGTGCCGACAAAGAGATGTTCCGGCAAGGACGATACGTCGTGTCTCCTTCTCCATCGATGTGTCCGATGTCCTCCGGTACATCATACCAATCAACCACACCGCCACCGAGTTCCTGGAGAATATTACCGACGAACAAGCTGATGAATTTCTTCAGGATGCTCTGATCGAGCCAGAGCGGTTGAGGAGCAACATGCAAAGGACTAAGCTGAACCCAGAACACCGCCTGCTGTTCGACGCCATGTCGAAGGTCGTGTTCGGATACAGTGGCGCGTTCGGCAACATCAGCCGACCCAAGCTGAAGCAGCAAGGGCACGCTCAATTTCGGCTGCAAAATCTCCGCCCTCATCCTCCTCGCAACAAAGGACCGCAACATGGTCTGGGCTGACTGCGAGCAGACGCCACTGAAGAAGCTGTTGCTGTTCCCGATGGCCAAGAAAGCACAGGAGGTGCTGAGGAGTGTCTACACTCCTAAGGACAAAAGGGAGTCGGGAAAGCCAGCTGAGTCAGCAGCTGAGGGGGAACAAGCTGCTGCTCGCCCCACAAAATCCAAAGCCTCACGTCGCCGAGCTGACGCTGAGAAGGAGTCGACTGACGAACCTGCCCAGAAAAAGTTAAGGGTAAGGTTCAAGAAGGCAATCAAGAAGGCAGCTGAGGTGCCAGCTGATGAGCTAACTGATGTTCCAGCTGATGAGTCAGCTGATGAGCCAGTTGAGGTTCCAGCTGAGGAGCCAACTGAGGAACAAGCTCCAGACGAGGAGGGAGCGCAGGTCGAGTCCACACCTGCTGAGGAACGCTCCGAATCCAGCAGCTCAGCTGAGGCCACATCGCTCGAGATTGTCCCTCGAGCCCCCGGAGCTGATGAGGCTGAGGGCATGGAGATGTCGGTTGCATCCTTCTCATCTGAGGACCTCGAAGATGTTACCACCTCCCCCACAGCTGGAGTGAATGTTGTACTGCCCCCAGAGCCTCTTGCTCTCTCTACCCAAATCGAGCCAGAAATTCCGAGCTCTCAGCTCGATGCCAACATCGTGACCGCTCCTTCGGCCGATGTTGAGGAAACCATTCCACCCCCTTTCCCAACTGAATCCCAAATTCCGAGCTCTCAGCTCGATGCCGATGTTGTGACCGAATCTTTGGCCAACATCGATGAACCTCTAGAACTTGAACCATACAATCTCACCCCCTCTCCGATCAACGAAGCGGAGGACCTGCAGGCTGTTGCTGACGAGCACGAAGGCAGGGTGGCCTACTGCTTTCAAAAGCTGTTGGGTCTGTTCCCTGCGGCTCGCGACATGCCCATCTTCGCCACACTGGGAACCGAGCTACTGTACCAGTTCCACCTGATCTTTAGCCAGTGGTATGTCAAGGAGGACACGATCAGGGTACTGAGCTGGGACAGGCTGAAATCTGATGAGTCCCGCATCCGAGCCTACTTCAACTATTCCAACTTGGAGGTGGCATACAACAACTGGATCGCGCTGCTCACTAGACGGATGGACCAGAGTCTAGCTGAAGGGAAGGACACAAGGGAGGCAGCTGGAAAGGAGTGTGTCGACTTCCTTGACAGCATGTTGGTGAAATCAGCTGACTTCCTTGAAGATGTCGATGCAACAGCTGCCGCTGCAAAGGAAGAAGAGGAAAACCTGAAGCTGTACCTGACAAACTGTCAAGCCATGGTCACAGCTGAGCCTCTAGCTCAGTCTGCTCAAGCCTTTCCAGCTGCTCAGCTCGCTCCTTCAACAGAACAAATCTGCGAGCTAGTGGCTGAGAGGGTCAACCAGTTGAGGACCGAGCTGCTCGCCAACCTCCAGCACCAACAAGATGACCAGCTGAGGGAGTTGGCAGCTCAAGAAGTGAAGTACCAACAACTGGTGGAGGAGAATGCCGAGCTGAAGATGAAGCTGAATGATCTCTCCTCCTCCACCAGTCAGGACGTGTCGGAGCTGAAACCCACTCTGTTGGGCTTGAAGTCGGAAGTGAATGTCTTCAAGTCCTTGGCTGACTCAAATCTAGCCAAGTCCCAACAGACGCAGGATGCTGAATGGAAGTCCCGGTTTGAGTCGCGTTGGGCTGAGTTCGTTGCCTTTCAGATAGAGGTCATCGACAACCTCTCTGTCTTGAAGAAGGCAGAACAAGAGCGCCAGGACTCCGAACTGGCAAAGAAGATCGAGCTGGAGTGTGCGGTCGATGAACTCTTCAACTGTGTTCAATCCACCGAGGCCAAACTCAACTCTCTGGACGGTTCAGTAGCAAGCCTTGTTGCTGATGCCAAAAAGGGGGAAGAGAAGGAGACGGAGGGTGAAGCACAGGAAGAAGAAGAGACCCAAGAAGAAGGAGTGCCAGCTGCTCAACCATCCAAATCTCAGCTGAGGAGGAGGAAGTCTGCTGCTGCCAAGTCAACCGAAGTCGGTGGAGCCGAAATGTCAAAGGACTTGGAGCAGGCAAAGAAGATTGGAGTTTTCTACAGCTCCATAGCCGAGATCGCAGCCGAGCTGGATTCTGAACTCGACGGGATAACAACCGAA
Source organism: Schizonepeta tenuifolia (assembly GCA_029490685.1). Taxonomy (NCBI): domain Eukaryota; kingdom Viridiplantae; phylum Streptophyta; class Magnoliopsida; order Lamiales; family Lamiaceae; genus Schizonepeta; species Schizonepeta tenuifolia. The sequence continues at coordinate 20,835,637 of CM055959.1, forward strand.
GAGTGCATTGTAGCGGCTAAGGCTATGGATGTAGAGGAGAAGGACTACATGAACCCGAGTTGGATCAGAAAGTTTGCCGCCAGCCAGGCAAGGAGGGTGAACCAGTTCGAGGATGAGCTGAAGAAGGTTTCTCAGAACCTGGACCGCAACGTTGCCTCCCGCAGCCGACGCCGCATCAATAAAATCCAATCAAAGACGGAAGCTCGGTTGAAGCAACAAAGGTTGCCTCTAAAGTCCAAGGTTGAGAGTCGGTTCAGGCATACCGACAAGTGGATGCCGACCGAGTGGAATGAGGAGTGGGAGCTGTTCAAGCAGGAGTTCGTGAACGACTTCTATTACAGGAAGGTTTACACAACTGACGACCCAAGGAGAGCGTTCAAGGAGGCGCTGACTGAGTTGCACTCAGGTGACCCGGGCATGTTCAGTCAATTCAGGAGGGCCATGATTGACGCCAACCTGGACTTGAACACTGTTCCAGTTCCCAAGAGGGTTACTTATCGGCCACCTCTTCTCTCGGATTCCAGCAACCCGAACCGCACGAAGATTGCATCTGAGGCGAGGCAGGTCTGCAAGGAGCATGGAGTGGACATCTCCAAGGAGTCACCTGCTAAGAGGGAAATTTTTGTAAGGATTTTTGGCAAGTATGGGCTACAATACTAGCTCAGTTAGTTTTCTAGCAACTGTTGTAATTTTCGGTTTTTGAGCCTATCTCTTGTAACAATCAGTTGTAATGAAAACTATTCAGTTATAAGATTCACCTTGATGAACAATCCCTCATTGTCCAAGCTCTGAATCACAAAGTCTTTTAAATACCATGTGTGCTAACCCTTTGATGTTTTATCTTATAGACTGTCTAGAATTTCAGCTGAGATTTTAGATAAGTTAGTGAGGTTTAGATCAGTAGTGGTTTCAAGTTGTAAGTGGTTTTGGCATCATCAAAAAGGGGGAAATTGTTGGGAAATTTATTAGTATAAGTTTTGATGAATTCCAAAACCGACTGACCCCAACCGAGTAGATGTTGCCAGAACCTAATGTTAGAATTTAGGCTCGCTGTTTGAGCAAAGTTAAGATTTTATCTTTACAGGTCTCCAGCTGAAGAAGGCAACAAGGCGTCACTCAAACAGAACATCAGTTGTGAAGAAGGACAACTGAGAGTTCATATGATCAGATGGAAACAAAGGGAAGTCTTCAGAACATCAGTTGTGAAGGAAACCAACTGAGCGTTCATCAGATGAGAAACAGTTGAAAGGAAGAGAACATCAGATGAAAAGGAAAGTCATCTGAGGGTTCAAACCCAACTGAGTAAATACAAGGAAGACAACTGAGTGTTCAGTTTCAGAACCTCAGTTGTAGAACTCGAACAAGAAGATCAACTGCTTGAAGTTCAAAGTCAGCTGAGAGTTCAACAGTTCAGAACATCAGCTGAAGACCACTCAGATGAAGATCAAGACTTTCAACCGACGAACCGAAGTTGGCTGTCAGAAAGGTTAAGATTTGAATTTCAAAAGGAAGTCACATGAGGGTTGACCGTTCAGTCATTACCCCATCTGGCCCAACACAAGACTGTCTCAGATGGAAAGCAGAAGAGCACAGATGCCATATCGGGAAAGTCTGCAGAGATGAGAGACAAGCCATCGCTCTCAACCGATCAGAGATCAACTGCTCCTCCAACGGCTAGTTGATTCTCTCCGCCTATAAATAGAGGCATTCTCTCATTCGAGAGATAGAAGACACACGAGACAGACTGAAGCAAGAGAGAAAAGTTCAATCACAAGCGAAAGAAAAATCTGCTAAACTCCTATTCTAAGAACATCAGCAGCAGAGAGTTCAAGAGTGATAGAACATTAGTAGCTGAGGGTTCATAGAGTGAAAATCTGTCTTAGATCTTAGTTTGAGTGTTTATTCGTTCAAGCCTTAGATCCAGCTCTCATTCGTGATCGAGCTGTAGTTGGAAATCCCACCCTATCTCATACCCTAAAAAGTGTGCTAGGACCTTACTCTTCCTGTAATTGAGTAGTCAGGTCGTCAAGTACCCGTAAACTTGACATAGGCTGTTTAGTGCCCGGAAACTAAACTGTAAGGTCGATAAGTACCCGCAAACTTATCCTTAACGGTTGCTCAGCCCGCGTAAGCTGAGTGGTTCTGTCCAGAAGAACTTGGACTGAGGTGTGAGGATTCACATCTCCCCGTGGACGTAGGAGGGTTATCTCCGAACCACGTTAAATCCTGTGTGTCCGTGTTTGTTTTTATTCAGTTGCATCTGCATTTTTATCTGATCAATCTAACTGACATACAAACCTCTTTTGCACATTTTCAACCGAGTTGTTTTGGTTCTTGACCAACCGAGCTGTTTTGCGTGAGTTGTTTTAACGAGTATAATTTTCCACCACTTTCCGCACAGCCTCACTCTTCTAGCTGAGGTCGCTTACTCAGCTGTGAGATTCCAACTGAGTCCTCTTTCACTCAGTTGAAGTGATTTTTCAGGTTTAAATTTTTAAATCCTAACTGGTGTATTCCTCCCCCCCCCATACACCAGTAACTCGTTTCGGGACCATCAGTTAGTTATTGTCTCAGGTGTATCTAGCACTTCCAAATCCATTATCTCAATTTCTGTACAAGTGTTTTGTCTTTGATTAAGAGACACCCTACTTTAGTTGGAGTCTTGCGACTCAGCGCGTCTGCTACGACGTTAGCTTTTCCTGGATGGTAATTGATACCACAATCATAATCCTTCCATCCCATGGATTATATCCATATTAAACATTTTCATTAACACTTTACTTTAAGCGTTCATTTACTTACTAAACTTTTTTTTTTCCACTTAAAAAGTTCACAAAACTGAAACAGGTAATAGCTCCGATACTAGTTCGATAAACTTTTTAACTTCCCAAGTTAAACAAGTTCCTTATTAAACAAGTTAGTTGAATATTCTTGTTTACTAACACGATTAGAAGAAATTTTCACGAAGTCAAAGCCCACTCGCGGGGTCATATATACATATACGTTGAACGAGTACTATTTTGCCTCCAACGAGGACTTATACAAAACTAGACTACTACTAGTCTGAGTTAGGCCAATTACTTGCCTAGTGACCCTTACCCTTGTCCTGTGCTTCTGGCCCATTTACAAATGTCCATGCATGTTGCTATTGTTGCTGTTGTGACTGTTGTTGTTGTTGCGGATGTGGCTGAGCTTGATTAGCTCTCAAGGGTTGGGGTTGACCATACTGATTTGATCCTACTGGTTGCAATGGTTTCGGACAATTTCTTCTCACGCGTCCCTTCTGACCACAGTTATAACAACCGTCAATGTTTGCCAAACAATTACCAAAGTGCATTTTGTTACACTTAGGGCAGGTAGGAATAGTGATTCTTCCTTGGTTATTGTCTGCCTGTTGTCCCTGCCACTGTCCTTGTTGGTTATTTTCCCTCCATTGTCCTGATTGATTATTCTGATTCGGCTGTTGAAAGCCACGCTGATTTCCACCCTGATTTCCTTCTTCCCATTTCCTTTTTCCTTTAAAGCCACTGTTATTGTTGTTGGAATGGTCTTGAGTTGGAGCCTGGGTTGGTGCTGGTATGGGCGCTACAATCTTTTGTTCATCCGACACAACTGCCTCCATGTCTAAGGCTCGTCCTAGTATGTCTGTATAGCCCAGTCCTCCATGGTTGGCTAGTGCCACTCCTAGTTCGTGTCTAAGTCCCCAACGGAACTTCTTTGCTATCTTCTCGTCGGTATCTACCTGCTCAGGTGCATACCTTGACAATTCACAAAAGGTTGCCTCGTATTCAGTCACTGTCATCTTCCCTTGTTTCAGACTGTAGAACTCTGCTTCCTTCTTTGCTCTATAGGTTTTAGGGTTGTACTTGTCGTAAAATGCTTCCTTAAACTCATTCAAGTAAACTGAGCCAGATGCTCTATCGAAATAACCTTCTGCCTAGCTTCACCCCAGAAATCAGCTGGTCCGGTGAGTTGAAACGCAACACACGAGGGACGCTCCTCATCAGTACATCTGAGAAGTTTTAAAATTCTTTCTGTAGCTCTTACCCAAAGCTCAGCATCGCTTGGGTTTCCTGATCCATTAAAGACAGGTGGATTTCTTTTGAGGAACAGATCCTCTATGTCACGACGTAGTGGTGGTGGAGGTGGAGGGATTTCTTAACGTCCTTGATCTTCCTCCCTCTCATGTTGTCTATGACCTCTTCCCGGTCCTCTAGGCCTACCGAGTCCTCTTCTTCTGTTATTCGCTACTCTTGGCGGCATTTTGAAACTAAAGAAATCAAGAATTCTCATCAATTCCGTGCTTTAAGCACTCACCCATTCAATAAGGAATTAACTTATCTTGATCATCTAGAAATTTCTCAAATTGCAACCAAACTCTTAACGGTTCTTAGCTTACCTCAACCATCTCATCTTACCTTAATCATCTTAACTTAGACTTCTTAGTTTTTCTTGAAGAAAACTTTTAATCGGTTCTTAATCATTTAAATAAAGTAACGACTCTACTTTGTTCACGTTACTTATACGCAAGTAACATTCGTCTCTTATTCGCTTTGATTCCCTTTATTCTGTCCTTCCCGTTCCGATTGTCTCTCGAATAATTTGAGACTAACGCTTCTTAAAACATCTATGTTCTCAATGAATCGGGAAGAATCTTAGAGCAAATAGTCTAGGTTCTCAACCCAATGTACTTCTCAAAATAACAGAAATTATAGCTCAAATAATTTCACATACTTTCACAAAGTATAGTACTCATACTTTCACATAATTCATCCTTGGCACACTTGGTTCTTGACAGAAGTATATCTAATACTTCAAACTTTCAAAATAATAACACTTTTGATACCTTTCTTTTCTTCTTTGGTTGAGTCGACGTAGCGGGACGTTGAGTTGTTTACTATATTCTTAAGTTTAGTGATACAAACTAAACTTTACTTTCTCAAAAGAAGACTCAGGTACAAAGCAGAAACGATTGCTCTGATACCATTCTGTCACAGCTCCAAATTGCGAGGGACGGCAAAGCCGGGGTGTGACTAGGGATTGGATTAAAGAGGAGGGGAAGAAAGGGAAAATTACTGTATAAACGACATTTATAATAGAAACTACTACGAACTTGACTTCATTGAATAAAAAGGGAGTCAATCTCGAAGGATCACTCGACATATTTGTTTTAGAGTAAGCTCGGTTCAAAGTACGAAAACTTAGACCGATAGGTTACACAACAAAAAGTGTATTAGTTTGCAGCGGAAAAACGTAGAATGATATCACATATCAAATGTGAAATCGAGGCTCAACTAAACTTTACTTCCTTAAGTACGACTTTTACTCAACCTCTTCCGCCTTCATCACTCAACCTGCACATTTAAAAGCAAACATGCAGGGCTAAGTACATAAAGCACTTAGTGGGCACATTGCCGAAAACAACTCACAAGAGTATAGATTAATCAGGCATCTTTTCATAAACATTCGTAAGACTTATACTGCTGTACACTTAATTCTGGATAACACACTGTAGGTTAACTCAGAATCCGATCGTATGGATAGCACTCTGTGGGCTAACTCGGAATCTGTCCCTCTGGATAGCACTCTGTGGGCTATCTCAGAATCTGATCGTTTACTTGGAATCTCTGGATAGCACTCTGTGGGCTAACTCAGAATCCAATACTCTGGATAGCACTCTGTAGGCTAACTCAGAGAGGCACAAGAGAATTCACATAAAACAATTATTTCATGCTCTGATTATCACTTTGAAAACACAATTATCAAAGCTATAAATAAACACTTTCGAGCATCGCTCATTTTATTTTGATAGAAAAGCCCACCTTAATCGTTTAAAGAACAAACTTTAACCTTCTGTCTTCCGTCCTGTCTTCAACTCCTACTTCCTCCTTTTATCGCAAATAAAAAAACTTTAACAAGCGGTCGAGACAATAAAGGAAAAGGAAATCGAATTCGTTTTAGACTTTTAGGCCTTTGCACTTTAACTAATTTCTTTTGATTACAAGAAACGTGACTTGAACACTTCTCGTTTAGAACTAACTTGGCTCATTACTCGACACTTAGATCAGTAGATAAATGGAAGTCGATAACTCATAACGACTTAGAAGTTCACAAGGAACGAAGTTAAAAAGGATTCAACTTAAGAAATTAGGTTTACATAAGTTTCTGCACAAAGCAGAGGTTCTGGAGTTCATACAGAACCGATTCCTGCGAAACAGGGGATGAAATTAGTACCAAACGATAGCTACGGATGTCTAGTTTATTTTTCAATTTACGGATCTTGATTTCGTTAAGCGAGTAGAAAGTTATGACAATTTTCGTAACGTATCACAAAACATTCCGCGTGGAACCTAGTGCTCGTTAACTCGATGCACGACTTTCTAGGTTCGACTAATGTTATTCCACTTTTATTCTTACGAAATTTTCATCTCAAGGCAGTCAATACGTATAATCTTTTATGACAAACTCCTTCACATTTCTCGATTAAAAACTCGACGTATATTTCCTCGTCTTTTTTAACTAATCATTTACTATACCAAATTCAATTCAAATTTCACTTTCATTCTACAACTTCTCGTTTATAAACTATAACTTATATCATCTCAAATCTCGGATGGAAATACCGTCAACTACAATCTCGTTCATTTGTCAATAACAATAATTAATATCAAAATAGTTTTCCTTATTCGACTTTTCTATCAACACTTAGACTCGTTTCTTCGTCTCTTATCAAAATTCCAACTTCTTTAGAATTCGTTGCTCAGCTTACGCGGGCTGAGCAACTGTTAAGGATAAGTTTGCGGGTACTTATCGACCTTACAGATTAGTTTCCGGGCACTAAACAGCCTATGTCAAGTTTGCGGGTACTTGACGACCTGACTACTCAATTACAGGAAGAGTAAAGTCCTAGCACACTTTTTAGGGTGTGAGTATGGGCGGGATTTCCAACTACATCTCAATCACGAATGAGAGCTGGATCTAAGGCTTAAACGAATAAACACTCAAACTAAGATCTAAGACAGATTTTCACTCTATGAACTCTCAGCTACTAATGTTCTATCACTCTTGAACTCTCAGCTGCTGATGTTCTTAGAATAGGATTTTAGCAGATTTTTCTTTCGCTCGATTCTCTTGTGATTGCACTTTTCTCTCTTGCTTCAGTCTGTTTCTTGTATCTCTCGAATGAGAGAATGCCTCTATTTATAGGCGGAGAGAATCAACTAGCCGTTGGAGGAGCTGTTGATCTCTGATCGTTTGATAGCGATGGCTTGTCTCTTATCTCTGCAGACTTTCCCGATATGGCATCTGTGCTCTTCTGCTTTCCATCTGAGACAGCCTTGTGTTGGGCCAGATGAGGTAATGACTGAACGGTCAAACCTTCATGTGACTTCCTTTTGAAATTCAAATCTTAACCTTTCTGACAGTCAACCTTGGTTCGTCGGTTGAAAGTCTTGATCTTCATCTGAGTGGTCTTTCGGCTGATGTTCTAAACTGTTGGACTCTCAGCTGATTTTGAACTTCAAGCAGTTGATCTTCTTGTTCGAGTTCTACAACTGAGGTTCTGAAACTGAACACTCAGTTGTCTTCCCTGTATTTACTCAGTTGGGTTTGAACCTTCAGATGATCTGATGTTCTCTTCCTCTCTACTGCTTCTCATCTGACAAACCCTCAGTTGGTTTCCTTCACAACTGATGTTCTGAAGACTTCCCCTTGTTTGCATCTGAACATATGAACTCTCAGTTGTCTTTCTTCACAACTGATGTTCTGTCTGAGTGACGCATTGTTGCCATCTTCAGCTGGAGACCTGTAAAGATAAAATCTTAACTTTGCTCAAACAGCGAGCCTAAATTCTAACATTAGGTTCTGGCAACATCTACTCGGTTGGGGTCAGTCGGTTTTGGAATTCATCAAAACTTATACTAAATAAATTTCCCAACAATTTCCCCCTTTTTGATGATGCCAAAACCACTTACAACTTTAAACCACTATTGATCTAAAACTCACTAACTTATCTAAAATCTCAGCTGAAATTCTAGATAGTCTATAAGATAAAACATCAAAGGGTTAGAACAGTTATAACATGATATTGAAAGACTTTGTGATTCAGAGCTTGGACAATGAGGAATTGTTCATCAAGGTGAATCGTATTATATACTTTGAAGTTTTTGTTACAACTGAAGGTTACAAGGTTAAGCACAAAACAGATAAAGATACAACAGTTGCTTCAAAAACTACAACATCCAAAAACTTCATCAGCTCAAAAACTTTGACAGCTCAAAAATACTGTTGACCGTACTTGCTGAAGATACGGTTAAAGATCTCCTTCTTCGCCTCCGACTCGATCCCAGTGTTGACGCCATGTTCCTTGCAGACTTGCCTTGCCTCAGCCATGATCGTATTTCTATTTGGTGTGCTCGTGCCTTTGATCATCGGAGGGCGGTACCTGCACATCTTCGGAACTGGAACGGTGTTGGGATCAAGCTGAGCATTCAGCATAGCTCGCTTGAACTGACTAAACATTCCAGGGTCTCCAGATCTGAGTTCCCACAGGGCTTCCTTGAAGGCTTGCCTCGGGTCTTCAGTCGAGTAGACTTTCCTGTAGTAAAAGTCATTGACAAACTCATGCTTGAACTGCTCCCAGTCATCGTTCCACTCAGCATTCATCCACTTGTCAACATGTGGATACCGAGACGGGAGTGGAGCATCCTTCTGCAATTGGCGCGTCGACTTCCTAGCCTCAGCCTTCATCTGGTGCTTGTTGATTCTTCGCACACTCCGGCTAGCTTTATTCCTGTCGACGTTCTTTTCCACCTTGGCGAGCTCCTTCTCGAACTTGGCCACCTTCTTGGCCTGATCGGCAGCGAACTTCTTGATCCATGAGGGATTCAAGTACTTCTCCTTTGACTCCCCTATAGCTTTGGCAGCTTCAATGCAGTCTTCAACAGATATCCCGTCAAGTTCTGCATCGAGCTCGGCCGTGAGCTCGGCTACGAGGTCGTGGGAGATTTCCAGTTCGGGCTGCGATCCTTCAGTTCCTTCAGCTGGCACTCCTTCCCCTTCAGCTTGCTGGAGAACAGCTTTCCCTCGTCCAGCAACAGCTGCTGGCTCATTGTCTTCCCCAGCTGCTGGCTCCTTATCTTCCCCCTTTTGGCATCATCCAAAAGGGTGGCTACAGTGCCATCCAGGGAGGTCAACTTGGCTTCAGCCTGTTGAACTCGGGAAAACAGTTCGTCAACAGCATCATTCTCAGCTACCTTCTTGGCCAACTCCAAGTCTTGGCGCTCCTGCTCAGCTCGCTGCACAGCTGCAATGGTCGCAGAGACCTCTTTGTGGAGAGAGACGAACTCAGCTCGGAAAGAGGCGAACTGAGACATCCACTCCTGGTCCTGAGTCTGCTGGGACTTTGCGAGGTCAGATTCAGCTACGGTCTTGAACACGTTGAAATCCGAGCTGAGGCTCTGAACGGCCTTCCTTAGAGCCGAGACCTCCGAGCTGGAAGAAGTGGAGAGGTCTTCGAACTGGTGCTGTAGAGAGGAGGAGAGGTGTTCCAGCTGATTCTTCAAGCTGGCATTTTCTGCCATCAGCTGCTGCATCCTGTCAGCTTCCTCCACCTTGCTCAGCTGGATCTTGGACAGCATCTCCTGCCTCAGCTGGTTGACCCTCTCCGAGATCAGCTCGCAGATGGCGTCGGTTGAGAGAGCTGGCTGATCGGAGGGTCCAGGCAGAAGTTGTGGTTGTGGCTGGGCAGCAGGCTCCGAGACAACCATGGCAGATCGGCTGGCGAGGTAGGCCTTGAGCTTGTCTTCTTCTCTCTTGGCCGCCTCATCAGCTGCGTCGACGTCGTCCATGCAGGAGGCATTCTTGGCTAGCATGTCATCAAGAAAGTGAACAGCTCCAGGATTGTTGCACAGCTCCCTGGTGTCTGTCCCTTCTTGGATGCTCTTGTCCAGACGTCGTCGGAGCACAGCCACCTTCTGGTTGTATGCCACCTCCAGGTTTTGATAATCGAAGTATTCCCTCAGGTTGGACTCTTCGACTTCAACCTGTCCCAACCATGGATCCTGAGGGTCTCCTCCTTCACGTACCAATAGCTGAATATGACGCTGAATTGGTAGAGCAGTTCCGTCCCGAAAACAGTAAATATAGGCATCGAAGCTGCCTCGGGGAACATGCCAATCAGCTTTTGGAAGCAGTAGCTGAGTCTTCCTTCATATTCAGCCAGGATCGCCTGGAGGTTGGCTTCTTCATCGATCTGAGGGGGGTCAATATCGAAGGTTACGGGTTCGATGGTTTCATCAACGTTGGCCAAAGGAATGGTCACAACGTTGGCATCGAGCGAGAGGCTCGGAATATCTGACTGAGGACAAGTTGAGAGAATTGGATCCTCTTTGGATGGAGAGTTGGCTGGCAGGAGGGTTTCTTCAGTCACAAGTGGGTTTACCTGGCTGGCATCAGCTCCAGTTTGACTGTCGTGGGACTCCTCAGATGAAGAAGAGTCATCTGAGGAGGAGCTGGAATCCTCCACTTGAATTTCTACGTCTTCAGCTGCTTTGTCCTGACGCGGCTGAAGAATGAATCCAGCTGGGTCAACCGATTGGCTGGATTCGGTTGACTCCTTCGCCTCAGCTGGCTTGACCACCACTGGACTTGTTGTGGATGGTTGAGCCGCTGGCTGGATGATCCTGATCCTTGGCCTCTTCTGCAGAGGTTCCTCCTCTTCCTCTTCTTCGTCTTCTTCCTCCTCAACTACCTCCTCCAGCTGGCGCTTCGCCGGCTTGGTCCTCGAAGGGCGGCGAGCTGCTGACTCCACAGCTGGCTTGGGGGCACCCTTGGGGGTATAGACATCCTCCACAACGTCCCTTGCCTTCTTGGCTGTGGGAAACAGTGTCAGCTTATTGAACGGCGTGTCCTTACTGCCTTCCCATGTTAGCGGCAGTTCCTGTGTGGCTTGGAGGATGAGGGCAGAAATCTTTGTTCCAAAGTTGAGTGTCCCCTTGACACTCAACAGCAGTTCTCCGGACTCAGCTGTTGTCTCGGAGATTTTCTGCTTCTCCATCATTAGCTGACTTTCAACATAGCCCAGCCAGTCGACCTGGTGCAGTTCCTCCAGGGCCTTCTATTGCTTGAGCTTCGGCCTGCTGATGTCGCCGAAGGCTCCTCCATATGCGAAGGCGCATTTGGAAATCACGTCGAAAAGCAGTCGGTGCACCGACTTCTGCTTCGTCCTTTGCATGCTCCCCTTCAACGGCTCGGGAACAAGAAGAATGGTTTGAAGGAAGGCATCAGCTTCCTTGTCAGTGAAGTTCCCCACCACATCTGTGGCTTCGCGGTTTCTAGGGATGAGCTTCTCCAGCTCCTTGGATACCTTTATCTCCACGACGGTGTCTTCTACTGTTCGGGAGGTTCTGTGGCATTGCTTGCACGGGATGATCGTGACAAGCCCATCTTCTACAACACGCTGCAGATTCCGGTAGAAATGTACGTCCTGCTTCCTGAGCAACAGGGACGGAGAGAGGGTTGCCCAGTCAAGCAGATGGTGGTCGGAGAGAATGGCGGCGACGGAAGTGAGCTCAGGCGAGGAGAGAGCCGCTCTAGATAAAATCTGTTCGAAATGAATCTTTGACATCACCAGGTCGAACGATTTCTGGAACGTAGCAGGCTCTACGGAGACCATCTTCTTAGAGACTTTTGATTTGGGCGCCATCTCGAGTAGATATATATATGCAAAGACGAGGGAAAAGACTTTACTGAAAATGGAGAAACAAGATTTGAGAAGATGATGAATAGTGAGTAAAGATATGCACGAAAAGAGAAGGTAAGGATCACTTCCTGATTTGCCGTATTATATAATCTTTGACTCGGATAAAATCAACGGCTAGGGTTAAATCGCGCGTATTTATCAACGGCTGTGATTTCGCGACTGTTGGGTAATTTTGACTGATATACCACGCGCGCGAGTGAGAAGGTGAATAGTTAGGTGTCAGCCCAGTCGCACTATAAAGTAAGGCTATAGGTGTTCAGCCAGACTTTACATTAAATGCGACATGATGGCTTGTTTAGTCTAGCTGACATGTTCAGGAATGTTTGAATTTATTTCAAACATTCTCATTTAATATCATAACACCTTCAGTCATAAATGATACCTGGCAGCTGATGTCGATATCAGCTGTATACCTCAGTTGTGCTCCTCAGTTGCCGCATACCATCAGCTGACTCAAGTTCGTCTGTTCAGCTGACGTTTGATGTCTTCAGTTGGCAGTTCGCATCTGAGATTCTCCCTTTTATCTGAGCTTCCCCCTTAAGTCGATATCCGACTCTTCAGATACTTAATGATGTTCTTTGCTGCCAACATGTGTGCTTCTCTTGGTTGGACTTGAAAACGAGCACACACTCCAACTGCGTATGAAATGTCTGGTCGGCTGGCAGTTAGGTAGAGCAGCAAACCGATGATCCCTCTATACTGGCTGGCATCAACGAGCTTTCCCTCAGCTCCGGATTCAATCTTCCAGTTCGTATTCATAGGGATCCTTGTTGTCTTACTTGTTTGCAATCCGAACTTGGTGATGAGCTCCTTTGTATACTTGGACTGGTTGATGAATATCCCTTCAGGTGACTGCTTCACTTGTAATCCAAGGAAATAATTCATCTCGCCCATCATTGACATCTCGAACTTCTCCTTCATGAGATCGGAGAATTTCTTGCACAGCTCCTCCGACTTGGAGCCGAAAATGATGTCATCGACGTAAATTTGCACAACAAGTATATCTTCTCCAACTTTGATGGTGAACAGAGTTTTATCAACTGAACCTCGTTTGAACCCCGAGTTCAGAAGAAATCCACAAAGAGTGTCATACCATGCCCTTGGCGCTTGCTTTAGACCATAGATAGCTTTCTTCAGCTTGTACACTCTTCCATCTCCAGTCTCAAAACCAGGAGGTTGTTCAACATATACATCTTCTTTGATATCTCCATTGAGGAATGCACACTTCACATCCATCTGATATACTTTGAACTTGTGATGTGCGGCATAAGCTAGAAAGATTCGGATGGCTTCCAGCCTTGCAACTGGTGCAAAGGAATCTTCAAAGTCGATTCCTTCTTGTTGGCAGTATCCTTGAGCTACCAACCTTGCTTTATTCCTTACAATGAATCCAATGGCGTCTATCTTGTTTTTGAAAATCCACTTCAATCCAATCACCTTGACACCATTTGGTCTTTCTACCAACTCCCATACACAGTTGCGTAGAAACTCATTCAATTCTTCTTGCATGGCTGTTGTCCAGTGGACACAGTTGAGAGCTTCCCCAACATTCTTCGGTTCTGGCACATCAGCTACAAAGCAAGAAATCATGGCAACATCTCCAGCTTTCTCGAACTCTTCTAGAACTACCAATTCTTCAGCATATTGGGCATATGTGTTGGAATCTTCCTCGGTTGATTCTGGATTTGCAACTCTGCTTCGTGTGCGCACACCCTCGGTTGGATCTCCAATGATGTCGTCGGTGGAATGAACTTCATACCATCTTCGATTGCGTCTTCCTTCTTCTTCCAGCTGTGGCTGTTCAGAAATCTGAGTTGGAATCTTCAGAGCTGGTGATTGATCAGCTGTTGAGTCTGAATTCTCAACATTGATAGTAGTTTGAACTGAGCTCGGTTGGGCATCGGATGCTGATGCAGTTGGTGGAGCATCAGCTGAAGTTCCCCCTTGGGATTAGCTGAGGTCTTCGCATTCATCTTCAGAGGAGTATGGATCCTCATCCTCAGTTGCCCATACCAGTGGTTCAGCTCGGTTCTTTTCCCGAAGTGCTTGCGATCTGGTGAGAACTGGTAGAACAGCTGGATCCGCGTGTTGTTCCTTTACCTGTTCCCTGCACTCAAAGGTAGATTCATCAAAACTAACATGAGGTGTTATTTCCACAACACGAGAGTTGTTGTTGAAAACTCTATATGCCTTGATCCGAGCTGCATATCCAAGAAATATGCCCTTCGAAGCTTTGGCATCAAAGGTTTTCAACTGAGTCTTCCCATTGTTGTGAATATAACACTTAGATCCAAAAACACGAAAATAAGAAATATCTGGCTTTCTGCGTCTCCACAGCTCGTAGGGCGTCTTTCCCAACCGCTTGCTGAGAAGAGATCGATTCTGAGTGTAGCATGCTGTGTTGATCGCTTCAGCCCAAAATCTCTTTGGCAGTGCTGAGCTCGCTAACATGGATGTGGCTGCATCCTTCAGAGTTCTATTTCTTCGCTCAGCTACGCCATTCTGTTGTGGAGTATGCGCGGCTGATGTCTGATGGGTTATGCCATTCTTTTCGCAATACTCAATGATGGTTTCATTTAGAAACTCCGTTCCACGATCTGATCGGATGGATATGATCTTCATCTCTTGTTGGTTCGATATCCGATCCATCAGCTTGGGCAACTCATCTCGGGTCTCACTCTTGTGGCGCATGAAGATGGTCCACGTATATCTTGAGTAGTCATCAGTTACAACCAATGTATATTCGTTACCATTAATGCTTTTTGGTATAACTAGCCCGAAGAGATCCATATGGATCAGCTGTAACACTCGGTCGGTTGAGGGAGTTGACTTCAACCGGAAGGAGGTTCTAGCGAGCTTTCCCAGCTGGCATGCACTGCAGATGTGTGTTGTTGAAAACACTCGGTTAGGTATGCCTCTTGCATGTTCTTGTCTAGCGAGTCGGTTCATCGTCTTGAAGTTCAGATGGTTGAGCCTTTTGTGCCACAGCCAGCTCACATCCGAACTGCTCTTTGATAACAGGCAAGTGTCAGGGAGGCTGCTGTTCCAGTCAGCGTAGTATACATTCCCTGTTGGAGATCGATTTCCCAACAATATCACTTGCTTTGATCCGACATCTTTAACTCTGCAACCCTGTGCATCAAACTTGACAGAGAAACCATTATCACAGAATTGGCTGATGGAGAGCAGGTTATGCTTCAATCCATCAACATAAGAGACATTAGAAATTGAAACATGATTGGTTTTGAGGGTACCGTAACCTCTGGTATAACCTTTTGAGTTATCACCAAAAGTAACTGATGGACCTTCTTTCTCCACGAAACTTCCAAGCAAATCCTTCAGATTTGTCATGTGTTTCGAGCATCCACTATCCATCACCCACATTGTAGCAAACGCCTTCTTCTTCCTCAGTTGTTTCTCCTGCACCTGCAAAGAGAAACTCGCTTAGGTCCCCAATTTCAGTTGGGTCCTGGAGGGTTAGAACCAGTTCCCGCTGGAACTGTGCGTCGCTTTTCCCGGTAAACTCGAATAGCCTTGTCATTCCAAATGATTTACCCATTTTCATCAATTATAACAACACCTCGGTTATCCTTAGGCTTGTTGTTAGAAATGATGCTCTGTTTCTTGGGAGGAGTTGGATTTCTCCCATGTTGGGCTTTAAGAGGTGAGACTTTCCCCCTGTTTTGATGGCGATTCTTATCCTGTTAAGTTTGTCTGTGAGGTCGGACGCCCTGTTGGAATCTTTGTGGCTGATTATGATTCCAACTTCCTGAGGGTTGTCTGTAGCTGTTCATGCCCTGTTGATGATTAATATTATGGTATGAATATCTCCAGTTGTTTGACCAGTTCCTCATTGGTTGACTAGGTTGGAACCTTTGGTCGAACCGATGTTGGAACCGCTGTTGATTCAGATGATTGAGCTCAGGTCTGTTTTGAGGTCGGTTCCATTCCTTCTGACGTTGACTTTGAGGTTGATGCAGAGGTCGGTTCTGGTTCTGAGATCGGTTGCGGTTGGGCCTTCGACGCCTCTGATTCCTCTTCTGACTTTTGGAACATTCCTCCTCGGTTGATGTCACAACCGATGGAACATTCTGTCCTACATCAGCTACTCCTTTTCCCTTCACAGTTGAGATTCTGTTGGTCGGTTGAACTTGCTGAGAGGTGGAGGTTGAGTTAGCTTCTGGAGACTCAGCTGAGTTAGGCTCGACAACTGTGACTTCTACTGGTTTGATGAAGGTTGCTGGCGGAATCCCAGTATCCTTGACAACATCATAACCGAGTCCTGACATGCCATCCATCTATCTGCTATAATTTAAAAGGTTTTCGATGATCTTGGATGACTGATACAGCTTGATTAGATTGTCCTTTTCAGTTTGCAACTCCTTGACGAGTACAGCTATCTGCTCGGTTTGTTCATCTGACTTCTTTATCAGCTGTTCGATCTGAGCATCTTGATTTTTCAACTGATCTTGCTGTTCTTTGTTTTGCTTTGTCAACTCCTCATCAACTGGAGCCTTGCCTCGTTCAGTTGACTCTTAAGATTCTCAATCTCCTGAGTTTGGCTCGTAATCAGATCCTCTTTTTCGGTTAAGGAATCTTCAAGCTTGGCGAACTGAGCTTGAAGACTCTTAAACTCAACCGACTGCTGATGCAATTCTTCACTGAGTTCTTGAAAATCATTCCAGGAGGGTTCCAACTCATCGCTCAGAGATTCCTGCATGTTAGAAGTATTGAAAGAATTTAAGCGAGCAGGATTAGATTGTACCTCAATATCATCTTGGTCGGTTCCAAGTGCCATGAGGCATTGATCCAGACTGATGACTTTGTTGGTAGAGGTCAGTTCATCCTTATCTTCAGTGTCTGTGAAGATGTCCATATCGTCAGCTGCTTCTTCAGCTACCATGACCTTGTTCTTTGCAGTTTGCTTGGCCCTCAATGCTTCTCTTTCCTTCTTTGAGAGGTCAGGGCAGTCAGCTTTGAAATGTCCTTCCTTGCCACATTCGAAGCAGCCATTGGCGACTGGCTTTGAGCCGTCTCGAGTTCGGTTTGATTTATAGAAACGTTTATATTTGCCGAACCGAGTGTCCATGTCGGCTAGTTTCTTTGACAACGCTGCAATGTTCTGTTGCAGTTCCTCTCTGCTCGGCTCCTTTGCAGTCGTGTCAGCCGATCTGGTTGGCCTTGACGATCTCGACTTTGAATAATCAGCTCGGAGGGTAACTGACTTTGATGTCGAGCCAACATCCTCAATTCTGTTTGTCTGACCTGAGGGCTGCGATCTCCTTCTGTTGACCTTATACTCATTTCCTTTCAAGATTGAGAACAATCTTTCAGTTCCCATTTCACCAAGGTCAGCTCGGCTCTCGTGGATATTTGTGAAAGTATCCCACTCAGCCGGTAGAGCTTGCAACACTTTGAGGTTAATTTCTCTTAGTGTGTATTTTCCTTTCCGGATGGACTAGATTCTTCTGATAATGTCCATAAACCGGAGCTCTAGCTGATCGATAGTCTCATCAGGTCGTAGACTGAAGTTGTCGAAATCTTGACATGCATGTGAGAACTTGTTTTCTTTCGTCTCGTCACTTCCTTCACTTAGCGATGCCAGGACGTCCCACATCTCTTTTGCAGTCTCACACTCCTCTATCCAGGGCAGATAATCTTGTCCAACCATGGACATTATTGTACTCTGAGCCCAGATATCCAACTGGCTCACCTTGGCCTCCTCTGGAGAGTAGTCTTCTGGCTGTTTTTCCACATACTCCACCATTGCGTCTCCATCGTTGGGATTTGTGGGAGTGCGAAGTATTCTATCTTTTATGACGATTGGTCCAGAAGTGAGAACTTGTTGCATCCTATGATGCTTTGACAGAAGGATCTTCTTCATTCGAGTTCTCCATGATGTATAATTGACTGCAGAGAACATGACGACGATCTTGTTCTTGACGTCCATCTGCAAAAAAAACAGGACGAAAAAAAAATGCGAGCAAGTATGCACTAGCGTGAAAAGATCTGTTCAGATGACCACTGAAGAAAAATTCTCGAATTCACACCTCGTGAAACAGAGTCAGCAGTCTTTTGAACCACTGCTCTGATACCACTTGATGGTCCCGAAACGAGTTACTGGTGTATGGGGGGGGGGGGGAATACACCAGTTAGGATTTAAAAACTTAAACCTGAAAAATCACTTCAACTGAGTAAAAGGACTCAGTTGGAATCTCACAGCTGAGTAAGCGACCTCAGCTGGAAGAGTGAGGCTGTGCGGAATGTGGTGGAAATTAAACTCGTTAAAAACAACTCATGCAAAACAGCTCGGTTGGTCAAGAACCAAAACAGCTCGGTTGAAAATGTGCAAAAGAGGTTTGTATGCCGGTTAGGTTGATCAGATAAAAATGCAAAAGCAACTGAATAAAAACAAACACAGACACACAGGATTTAACGTGGTTCGGAGATAACCCTCCTACATCCACGGGGAGATGTGAATCCTCACACCTCAGTCCAAGTTCTTCTGGACAGAACCACTAAGCTTACGTGGGCTGAGCAACCGTTAAGGATAAGTTGCGGGTACTTATCGACCTTACAGATTAGTTTCCGGGCACTAAACAGCCTATGTCAAGTTTGCGGGTACTTGACGACCTGACTACTCAATTACAGGAAGAGTAAAGTCCTAGCACACTTTTTAGGGTGTGAGTATGGGTGGGATTTCCAACTACAGCTCGATCACGAATGAGAGCTGGATCTAAGGCTTGAACGAATAAACACTCAAACTAAGATCTAAGACAGATTTTCACTCTATGAACTCTCAGCTACTAATGTTCTATCACTCTTGAACTCTCAGCTGCTGATGTTCTTAGAATAGGATTTTAGCAGATTTTTCTTTCGCTCGATTCTCTTGTGATTGCACTTTTCTCTCTTGCTTCAGTCTGTCTCTTGTATCTCTCGAATGAGAGAATGCCTCTATTTATAGGCGGAGAGAATCAACTAGCTGTTGAAGGAGCTGTTGATCTCTGATCGTTTGATAGCGATGGCTTGTCTCTTATCTCTGCAGACTTTCCCGATATGGCATCTGTGCTCTTCTGCTTTCCATCTGAGACAGCCTTGTGTTGGGCCAGATGGGGTAATGACTGAACGGTCAAACCCTCATGTGACTTCCTTTTGAAATTCAAATCTTAACCTTTCTGACAGTCAACCTTGGTTCGTCGGTTGAAAGTCTTGATCTTCATCTGAGTGGTCTTTCAGCTGATGTTCTAAACTGTTGGACTCTCAGCTGATTTTGAACTTCAAGCAGTTGATCTTCTTGTTCGAGTTCTACAACTGAGGTTCTGAAACTGAACACTCAGTTGTCTTCCCTGTATTTACTCAATTGGGTTTGAACCTTCAGATGATCTGATGTTCTCTTCCTCTCTACTGCTTCTCATCTGACAAACCCTCAGTTGGTTTCCTTCACAACTGATGTTCTGAAGACTTCCCCTTGTTTGCATCTGAACATATGAACTCTCAGTTGTCTTTCTTCACAACTGATGTTCTGTCTGAGTGACGCCTTGTTGCCATCTTCAGCTGGAGACCTGTAAAGATAAAATCTTAACTTTGCTCAAACAGCGAGCCTAAATTCTAACATTAGGTTCTTGCAACATCTACTCGGTTGGGGTCAGTCGGTTTTGGAATTCATCAAAACTTATACTAAATAAATTTCCCAACACTGGAGAGACGACCGCTGGAAATTTTTCGCCGGAGAAGACGACCGCCGAAAATTCATACATGAAGTTTAGTCTTCGTGTATGATTCAAATTAACATTAGCCTTCTTGTATACCTATAAGGGTAGAAAAGTCATAAAAGAAAACAAAAGGCTATTTGGACAACTTTTTTTTCAAAGTGACAAAATTTATCTTTTGTTTTTAGGAATGTCTATTTTGATTTTTGCTCCTTAATATATTACCTTTACCTTTCTCACTCTTACTCACTCTCCTTCATTCTACTAAAGTTAAACACTTATCCACTAAAATTAACATATCCATATTCCTCCTCACTCTCACCCGCTCTGCTTCATTCTTAAAACCCGTGTCACTCCTTCGGGGTCACACTTATCGTGGATGGAAAGAGTGACATTTTCCTAATATTTAGATTTTTTTAAAAGTTAACATTGGAGGAGGTGAGATTTTACAATACTATATAATCGTTTTTCTATAAATATATATGAAAACCAATTATTCAGATAAATAAGTAATATTTATATATTAGAAACAAATTCTTGGTCTTGATTGGATCAATTTAGAGAGTTTAAATCTAATTTTACCGGTAAAGGTAAATTAAATGGAGAAATCACTACACTTAATTTGCCTTTTTCTTGGGGAAACTTAATTTACGTTTACAAAAAGAGGATCATTTATATATTATAAACAAATTCTTGGTCTTGATTGGATCAATTTAGAGAGTTTAAATCTAATTTTACCGGTTAAGGTAAATTAAATGGAGAAATCACTACACTTAATTTGCCTTTTCCTTGGGGAAACTTAATTTACGTTTACAAAAAGAGAATCGTGAACCAAATTAACTAAGATTTAAATTTATTTTTAAGTGGACATATCAAATTGACTAGGATAAACTTCTTCTCCATATCGATAAGTACTTTTGTTGGCACTCGGCAGAGCAAATGTAGGTGCATGTGTAATGTTTTGTGATTTGCGATAATCTAATAAATGTGTACCACTTTACTAGCATTTATTGCCTACTGCTTATTGCTAATAGCACTTTCGTTGTTTCAAGTCACACTAAAACATTTTTTTTTTCGGGCAACACACTAAGACATCGTTATTTATCAATACTCCCTCAATACATAAAGATTATCAGATTTGGGGATCTATTGGATGTGGATGGTGATGGATTTTAGTGGATTTTAAAAGTTTGGGTGTATTCAATCCAAACTTTTAAAAGTTCATTAAAGTTAAGGGTATTGGATATTAATTTTAATTAGGATTTCAGAAATCTATTAAAATCCAGGTATATTGAATATGGATTTTAAAAAGCCTATAACAATCCAGGTGTATTGAACATTCCATAGACTTCAAACTCCATGGATTTCGTAGGATTTCATCTAAAAAAATACACTCAATGAAATCCACTCGATATCCATCGGATTTCCAAAATTCATTTGACCTCAGCGTCGGGTGAGCAACAACGATCGCTGAGACGTTCCCAACGTTGGATGGTCTTCAGCGGCCACTGGATGTCACTCGGCTGAGCTCCAGCGCACGCTGGGCCGTCCATCTTGATTAGATTCCGAATCCGCTCCATCATCCCACCACTTTCATTTTCTCCCTCCCTTTCTCTCTCGCTCTACACTTCTCCACCTCTCTCTCTCTCTTTCTCTCTCTCTCTCGCTCTCTCTCAAAAATTCTTTTACTATTAATGGAGAGCATTACAGCTTCAATGGAGGAGTCATCGAGATTAGAAAGTCCGATTAGACCTTGTTTGGACTCATCGATAACCAATGAATCCAAATTGGTATCGGCCGCTTGCTGCTCCGCCTCCTCTTCAGCGACATCGGCCCATCGCTTCGTCTCTGATGGATTCGATGACACCGGAGTCGCGGTGGCGGTGGTAGACGAGGTACTGCTTTCGTTGATGGCGGCAGTGGTAGAAAGGGCACTCTTCTCATTGTCGGCCACGGGAGAAAAAGTTGTAGAGAGTAACTGCAAATGATTTATTAAAAGCGATGATGAAATTTGATTTTATCTCGCTCTATGGCCGAGTGGGAAGCAGAGGGTCAACGATGGTAGTGAGATGCAACGCCATGAAAGGTCGGCGGTGGACTGACATCGGCGGTCTCCCACTTCTAGCGATCATTGGGGTTCTTCAGCGATGGCCGATGTGCAGCGAGCGCTCAAATAATGGATTTCAAATCCAACAAGCTCCATAAAAATCCACCTGAAATCCACCCCAAATCCCATAAACTTCACCCACAAAATCCATCTAAAATCCTATAGACTTCATAAACTTTCAAATCTACAGACTTTTTAAAGTCCATTTTTTTATAAAATCCATTAGAATCCACATCCAATACACCCCCCTTCGTTTTGGTCCATCTATGTTCATTTAAGAAAATGGTCTCAAACATCTCTAGTATTTTAAACTTCATTTTAATATCAAAATGGTGGTAGATTCATTTCGCCACTCAATTAACATATACTTAATTTTTCCTAAAACTCGTGTCACTATCAAAACACACACCTTGAGTCTTGATGGATGGAAGGAGCGCCTTTTAAATCATACTCCCTCCATACGTGGAATAATGCCCCCATTTGCGGCTCGGCACGTAGAATAAGAAAGTTGGTAAAGTTGTTTTGAGTGGGGTAAAAGTTAGAAAGTAGGGGTAGTGGTAATGATATAGGTTTAGTTTGTTAATTGAAAATTAAAGATAGTGTGTGGATGTGACTTTTATCATTTCTTTTCTACTCCATTTCATTTCATTTCCTTCGTAAATTAAGAATATCGACTGAAATTAATTTTTTTTTGTTTGATTTCTGATTTAGTCGAGTAATTTGTTTAAGTAAAATTAATCAATCATTTTATTTAAGGCAAGAAAACGAAATGAAGAAAGTGAAGGAATCTGCATCGTGTAAATAAAGAAGAAATGAATTTATCATTGATTTAAATAATAGTCACATCAAATGGAATTGGATTACAACAAAAATTTCTCACTAAAACTAGAGGCAATATTTTGGGGGAAATTTTAAACAACACCTCACACCACTTTGTGCTATAAGTAGCAGCATTCAGTGCAGAATTTAGCATTCATTATAGATTTTACAGAGCATTCAATACAAAAAAAAACAAAAGAGAACCTGCAATGCCAGAAATGAAAAAAGGAAGCTGCCATGCTCTTCAAAATTGATTTGAAGACTGTGTGGAGAATCTGGAAATCTGCTTCTGCTCAGATTGCCTTGGGAGGTCCTGTTGCAGTTATTTCAAAGAAAAGGAGAACAAAACATAAGGATAAATTAGTGTGTGATGCAGAAAAAATCAAGGCTCTATCAGTTTTACAGAGGCAAACAATCAGAAAGTTAGCATTGAGCCTTGGGGTCAGTGAGAGGCTAGTACAAGAGTGGATTAAAGATAACAAGGTAAAGGCTTATACTAATGCTATAAAACCATTCCTAACTCCTACAAATATGCTCAATAGACTTCATTTTAGCCTCACTCAGTTGAGAAACATAAGTGTAGATGGAAAAATACCTTTTAAGCCAATGTATAATGTGATTCATATGGATGAAAAATGGTTCAACTTAACCAAAACAAAAGGTAGGTATTACCTTGTAGATGGTGAAGTGGAGCCCCATAGAACTTGCAAATCCAAGACTCACATCGATAAGATAATGTTCATATGCATGGTTTCCAGACCTATATTTGATAGTACATGCAACATCATCTTTGATGGCAAGTTTGCCATCATTCCATTTGTTTATGAGTAGCCAGCCCAAAGAAACACCAAAAACAAAGTTAAAGGAACAATGGCAACAAAGCCAATTCAGACAATAAGAAGGCAAGTAATGAAGGAAACCTTTCTGCAGCAGGTAAGTATTCATTTATCACTATCATAATATATTTCATCACTTAGTTGAATATGCATTCCCTGCTGCAGTTGATACCAATAGTGAAGGCAAAGTGGCCAAGCAACTTCAACAAACACAAAATCATACAACAAGATAATGCAAAGCCACATTTTTCAAATAATTATCCTCAGAGCAGCAGCAGAAGCAGATGGGTGGAATATTGAGCTTATTTGTCAACCAGCAAACTCACCAGACACAAACATAAATGACCTTGGTTTTTTCAGAGCACTTCAATCACTCAAGTATGAGAAGATGTCTATGACAGTTGATGATATGATAAGGAATGTAAAGCAAACATTTGAAGAGTTTGAGCCTTGGAAGTTAAACAATGTTTTTCTCACATTGCAAGGCTACCTTCATGAGATCATAAAGAAGAAAGGCAATAACAACTACAGTGTGCCCCACATGGGCAAGGAGAAGCTACAGAGGCTGGACTTACTGCTTGATTGCCTTCAAGTTAATGAACAACATGTGAAGGACAACTGAGAGTATCTAAAGGAGAATGGATTTGAGCTGGAGCAAGAGGCAGCACACAATAATGACAACATAGTTCAGCGACTGCACTAGCTAGGTTTAGAAGATTAGGAGGTCTGATTTCTATATCAGTTTTTTGGTAAGGATTTACAGGGACAAACATGAAAGTGCTCATTCACTTGTTTGGAATGCAAATTCAGCTTGGATCAGTTGTTTTGAAATGAATGTAGTCTCAGCTTTTTAAAATTAATAGCCACATTTTGCATCATTGACTCAATACTTATCCTATTTCAACCTCCAAAACTAGGATTCAAAAATCCTAGTGGTGGCATCAATAGGATAGGATCAACAACTCCCAAGAAAACATAAACAAACCAACAAAGCATCCGCAAGATCAACTGCATCATAAACACCAACAAAGCATCAACAAGACCATTGCATCATCTGCATCATCATTCAAGGCAACATATAAGCATAGATCACATAGTATCTGACTCATTATCAGTTTAAGGCAAGAAAGTGCTCATACATAGTATCTGATTCATTATCACTTTAAGGAAAGAAATCAAGCCACAATACCCCACACGAAATCAAGCATCACAGAAAAGGCAACATATAAGCATAGATCACATAGTATTTGACTCATTATCAATTTAAGGCAAGAAACCAACATATATAGTATCTGATTCATTGCCAGAACATCACAGAAAAGGCATCATCAGCCACAATACCCCCACACGAAATCAAGCATCAGAAAGCAGGCATCACCAGTCAATCCCCTACAACACAGAAAGCTCAAACCTGAAATTGCTTAGGAGTAGAAGGGGGTAAATCTGATTCACCATCAGATTCACCATCCGATTCAACATCATATTCAAAGTCGTTGGCGATCTTGGCAACGCAGTAAATCTGATATGGATCAAGGGTGGTCGCCATCGATGCATGAACAATAGTGGGCATCTCAGAGCCGCCATTGAATTGAGTTTCCGGCACGATTTCATCCTATTTCATCGTCGGATGTGTCGGAATTGGGGTTGGTTCCCATCTCGGGGAACCTATAAATCCTCCAAAAACTCGGGAGAATCGCGACGGAGCTGAGAACCCACAGGACTTAGGGTTGGTTCCCACCCCGGTGGAACCCATAAATCCTCCAACAAATCAAGACTGTCGCCATGTGGATCAGATTCCATTGCTTATCGGAGTAGAAATGAAAAAAATGAGAGATAGAATCGGCTTTTCGATTTAGGGTTCTTCAATAACAGAGATAAATGAGAGATAGAATCGGCAAATCGATTTAGGGAGCATTCAACAACTAAGAGAAATGAAAGATAGAATCGGCAAATCGATTTAGGGTTCTTCAACAACAGAGAGAAATGAGAGATATAATCGACGCAAAAGGTAAGTGGGGTTTTTAGGAGTGATGGAATTGGATGGGTTATTGTGAGAGATTAGCATATTATAAGTTTGGGCTTGGTTATGATTATGGGTTGGGTTGGTTGGGGGTAATTACCAGATTAGTGTAGGATTAGCATATTTAATGAAATTGGGTTAAATATAGTGGGTGGGTTCAATAATGACATTTTATGTAATATGAGTGTTTTTTTAGGAGTATAAACACTACAAGAGAAATAACCTTTTGCGACATGAAAAATGTGTCGCAAATTTATGTTTTAATGTCGCAAAAACTATTTTGCGACATTCTTTGCGTCATGTTTAATTATGTCGCAAATAGTAATGTTGTATTTTTGCGTCATATTTTTTTAACAATGACGCAATATATACAACACTTTTTGCTTCACTTAATTAATTGACACATAAAATTAGTGACATATTGTGTGTCATTTATTTTAGTGGCGCATGTCTATTTGCGACACATCATGTAACATTAGTTGAAATGACGCATCATAATTTACAACACTAGTTTGTGACATTATACTTATTGTGACGTAGTTTTTCACTACACATGTGACGTCATATTTAAAGTGCCGCGTAGTATCGCGACATATAAGAGTGTTGTAAATATTGATATTATGTCGCAAAAATATTCAACACATTAAGTGAAAATGCTCATAGAGAATGATTTTTAACCGTTATAATTGTCAAAGCTGCTGTCAGTTTTTCTTCCTCCATCCACAAGTTTATATCCAATTCAACAATATAATAGGAATCAAGATATAAAAGTAACAAGAGTATTGTATTCCATATATAAAATTCAAGTACAAAGTGTCGAGGATTCTATATGAATACTACAACAACAACAATATTTCTAAGTTTATCGCGTACAAGATAAATAAACTATACCTAATAACCTAAACTTGAGCTATCTGCACCTATAAACCGATCTAGGACATGTGTCAAAGTATCTGCATTATCAGCTTTAATTTGATGCATCCCCAGTCATGCTCCTCCTTCCAAAAACAATGTAATTTAGCTTCACATTTAAACGAAATGTGTTAATGTAGAGTTTGTAGTAGTAAACAAAACAATTATGATAATTGAATAAGTACTAGAAGAATATTCAGATATTTTTGGATTTTTATTCACAACATCAGTTGTAAACTGGGCAAAATGACTACACCTTGTTCATAAATATCACTAATCAACTTATTTACAAATACCCGCAACATAGAAACTTTACTACTAGAAGTTAGAGGGTAAAGAAAAATATCTTACAAGCAGTGCAACAAAATCACCCAACTGAAGAAGGTTGACAAGCAGGAGCAGTTGGGCATATCATATTTTCCTGCATAATCAGTTTATAGCGAGATGGTGAGACTGATAGCAAATGGGGTAAACCTGAACAATATGTTAAAGCTTTCATAATCACTAAAACAAATAGAAGCAGCAAGAGAAATATAAGTGAAAATAATGTCTATAGATGTGAATTATGTCCATTCACTAAACTGACTTTTTCTTTTCAAACTAGAAATATACTTGATAAGCCTGTTAGGCAAGTCCGAATATTTTCTTCATCAGCAGAGGTTATATAATTCGAAAAAAATTCTATCAACTACTCACGGAATGAAACACCAAACTCTAACGCCTGCAATATAATGAGCAGAATTTTGCCAGCAAGAGTTAGTGATGAAAACTCAAAAGTTGCAATTTCTATCCAACCTAAGTTACCAGAATGTATACAGAAAAGACTAAGTATTTCGGGGTATAGACTCAGAAATAGCCACACTGCAGTATAACACCAATATTTTAAATGAAAAAATAAAAAGAAGGAAGAGCAATTTGAAAGATAAAAGCATAAGAAGGTTACTAACCTGATGGAATTGTAGTTTGTTACCAAAATGTATACAGAAAAGACTAGGTATTTCGGGGTAGAGACTCAGAAATAGCCACATTGCAGTATAACACCAATATTTTAAAGGAAAAAATAGAAAGAAGAAAGAGCAATTTGAAGATAAAAGCATAAGAAGGTTACTAACCTGATGGAATTGTAGTTTGAGTAATATGTATTTACAATAAAGACTATACCAATTTATTCCTCTATAATGATATCATAACATGAAGACATCCTCCCTAAGGCCTTCATCTAATTATGAAATTATTCGCAATCACTAAGAATATCAGTAAAAAAACAAACTTCTCAACATTCCCACAGTAAACTAGATATGATCATCAATATGAAAAACAATAAATCCAGTAATAATGATGTAAATAGATAGATAGAGTTACCAATCATAGTTGAGCTCCCCTCCCATCAGCCCATGACAATAAATCATCCAATTGAAACAAAAGCTTCCCCAATTTCACCGACAGTAAACACATATATCAGTCACAAATCAAATGAAATGATAATGGAAAAGAAACATATGCCACAATTTGGTTCATTCATAGATTTGGGTGAAATAATTTTGCCAGGAAAATAAAAATCTAAAATTAGGGCTCACTTCGATATACAATTTCGGGACAACCTCGAATTGGAGAATCAACATGGGCGACGACAATGGCAGGATCGATAATCGCTTGAAACTTGAGTAATAATGGATAGGAAATAATTTTTCTCTGCAACTCGATACAGAGGAGCGAGAGAGGTGACTTATGTGTGAGGGAGACTGTGATGTGTATGCCTGTGTAGAGAGAGGCATCTAAGCGCGGCAGAAATGGTTGGAGGAGTCGCCATCGCGATAGGTGATGTTGGACGGTGGTGATGCTTCTCGATTAAGGAATTTTTTTCATCTGGTTTGAGAGAGAGAGAGATTTGAAGAAAGAGAAAGAGAGGTAGAGAGATGGGGATGAATTGGGGGGAGAGAATAAGTGAGTGGAGAAGTTATTTTTATGTATATTTTAATATATATTTTGTATGCTACTAATACTTTTACAACTTCTTAAATACTAGTACTAAATTTGAAATATTCCTATAGTGATTTTATTATTTCTCTCCTATTCCTAATGCATTAAAAAAGTGAAAGAATAGAAGTATATATTATAAATTTGTTTAAATTATGCATTAAGCAATATACATTTTTTAATTGATGATATATAATTTTAATAGTGAAATATAAATTAATATCCATGAAACCACCCTTCTTATATCATATCACTTTAAGTAATATTTAGAAAATAATATGTCAAAAGTTAAATTACTTAGGAGTAACGAAAAAAAAACTAGTTTGGAGACGTGCTCTTTCTTTCCAAATACCCAAATTATTTATTCATTCTTGTTATTAAAGTGTTGCAGTTATGTAACAAAATATTGATATAATAATATTTTAATGACGGAACAAGTGATTATGAATGTAACATTATTTTAAATTTTTATATTTTATTCAGATGTTTCAAATAAAGTGTCACAATTAAGAGTCATAAATAAACGTTGTTTTTGTGTTTACACAATATTTAGATGACGCTAATTGATGCAAATATACGACACTAAATGCAACACTAATTTATATATCTTGTATAATTATGACATTTTCTTAAAGTGTCGCAAATAAATTGTCGTAATTCAGAGGAAAAGAATAAGTGTCGTATCAATGTCACAAAATCGTGACACGATATTAAGATGACGCACAATTGACACAGATATACGACACTAAATGCAACATTGTTCTATAAGTATTGTATAATTATGACATTTTATTAAGGTGTCGTAAATAAATTGTCGCAATTCAAAGACATAAAAAAAGTGTCGTATCGGTGTCACAAAATTGTGACATAATATTTAGGTGACGCACAATCGACGCAAATATACGACACTAAAAGCATAAATGTAGTAATTTTACGACAATTATGTGTAACGTCGCAGGGGCATATGTCGCAATAGGTCAATTTTCTTGTAGTGAAATATATAAAAGGTGAAATAGGGCATTACTTCACGTACGAGAAAAAAAGGGTGAGTAGGGCATTATTCCACGTACGGAGGGAGCACATGTTATATAAGTCGGGTGAAAAACTACACTACTTTTTCTCCCCTTCGTAGGAAACATTAAGATTTATTAATCTAAATTTGAGACGTATAAATATCTGAAAGTCAAGATAAATAATCCTGACTTTTAATCGTAACAACTTGACAAGATCGGACCATCTTTAATTAAATTCTACTTTTGTTTGCAAAAAAAGACTTTTTTTTTAACGATAGATTAAGTCTATAACTTTTGAAAAAAAGAAGAAGTTATTATTATATTATTATCTTGAGTTGAGTTTAAAATTTAAGTTATATTTATGTACAGTTGGTAGAACCTCAATATTATTTTATAAATATTATTAATTTATTAAGTTAAAACTGAAAAAACAGTAGTACAATCGAGATCGAAAAGATTATTATCTTAATAAAATTATCAATTTATCAAATATTAATTTGATAAGTTGTACTGCACAAAATTACAAAATTTAGGTTTTCCACAGGATTGAAAATTTTGAAAATTCTTTGATATTCATTTCGTGGTTGACTGTGGAAGAATGTTCTTAGTTGCCAAAATATGTGGAGTAATTTATTCGATCTAATTATGTGAATAAAGTTTGTTTTGGCTGACATAAGTGCAAAAAGTTGAAAATTTTGTATGGTGTCAATAACTTATTTGTGTGAAATTTATATGATCAAAGTGGAGAAAAGTAAGAACTTTAGCCGATATAGAATTTTAATTCCAGTCTCTTTCTCTCTCCAATCTAGAGAGAGAGAAATGAGAGGCATGAGAGATAGAATCGGCAGCAGGTAAGTAGATTTTTTAGGAGGAATGGAACTGGGTTAGGTTATTGGGAGAGATTAGTAAATTATAAGTTTTGGGCTTGCTTACGATTATGGGTTGGGTTGGGCTAAGTAATTACTAGATTAGTGTAGGATTAGCATATTTAATATATAGTGAGTGGGTTCAATAATGATATTTTATGTAATATTAGTGCTTTTTTAAGCGTATAAATGTATAAAAAGTGAAATAGAATATTAGTTCACGTACGAGAAAAAGAGGTAAAGTAGGGCATTATCCACGTACTAGAGAGAGCATATGTTATATAAGAGCATGTACTACGGATGACGATCGGCGGAGGCGAAGGGCGGTGTCGAAGGCCTTCGACACACCCCCCACTCAACACCGGGTGGGTCGAAGCCGTAGTGGCTCTTCGACATAGGGGTGTGTCGAAGGTGGAGGCGAAGGAGAAGTTGAAGTTTAGACACACCCTTCGACCCCCACGCGTCGCCATGTGAGAGAAGGAGAAGAAGGAGAAGCCATGTGGAGCATGGTTTCATTTTTATTTTTTTTTTTCTTTTGAATTGCAGGTCTGCCGAGTTTTGCGAAGAAGAAGAGGTGGTGGGGAAGAAGGAGAAGTGTGTGTGTGGGGTAGGGGTAGGGGTAGGGGTAGGGGTAGTGGTGGGTAGAGTAGTGAATTTTTAATATTTAATATAATATTGTAATTAAGTTTAATTAAATTAAAATTAATAAAATAAAATTGAAAAATTAAATATTGGTTTATAATATTATTTATTTTCAATTAAAATTAAAATTATTTATTACAAATAAAAAAAACAACAAAATAAAATCTATTCAATCATTAAAATCACGTTTTCCAGTGCTTAGACCTAGGTCTTATTCAACCCCTTTGTAGTGGAAAAATCAACGTATGTCTAACTCAACACCACCAATCATTAAAATCACGCTTCTCAGTGCTTAGATTTAGGTCTAACTAGACACCCGTAGTACATGCTCTAAGTCGTGTAATATTATTTACAATAACACGTGATTTTTTTTAATTGATATGCACATATAGCAAAATCCAGGACCGTGAGTAGTGACTATAAATATCTTTCACATCGGCAAAAGAGGAACGCACATTATGACATTTGGACAAAACTAAATTTGGCTTCTTTAAAGGAATTCTATTTATTGCGATATTTACTATCCACTTTAATAATAATAATAATAATAATAATAATAATAATAATAATAATAATAATAATAATATCTCAACTTGCATTGATGGTATAGTTACCTATAATATCTACTTGATCAATTCAATGGCTGATCAACAATTAAAATGGAAAATCAAATATACCCTCGTTCTGTATGTTTTTATTTTTAATATAAATTCACTATTGGCAAAAAATCGAATTTTCAGCTAAATATGTATCACCTTCTTATTTCTTACCTTTACCATATATCTATCTATACTTATAATAAAAATGTTGTTTACAAAGTTTGATTTGCCTATTATGCCCCTATTATATATCTAATTTAAGAATAAATAATAATGTAAAATTACTACTTACATATGAATATAGAATTTTTATGGAAAATTTAAATTTATCGAGCTTGACTTATTTACAATGGTTCAATTAGAGCAAATACTTTAATTGACAATTTTAGATATACATATACATCAAATTCTTTTCTAATCACTTATATTTATTAAACATTGTGGAATGAAAACACAAACAATAGTTAACACATTAAGAAAAAATTATACATCGATCTCGATTATTATTTGTAAAATGCTTTAGTTTATTCTATATATCATACACAAATTGATTTACGATAAACTTTGACATTCTAAGAAAAATGTCTCATATTTGATTACAAAACATATTGATAATAAAAAATATTGGAATGGGGTTTTAAGACGATTGAATGTACATCCCAACAATATATTTTGCATTAACGCACTACACTCGATACTACCAGTGTAGCATCTATAAATCTGAACCAAAATTTGAGTATTTTCTTACATTTCCTAGTGATTTCCCCGTGTAAGAAAAAGCGAAATTAGGTGAAAATTCAAAATATTACTGTCAGAAAAATAAAAAATAAAGCAAACAGAAAATAGCAAGAGTCACGCCACGGACAGCGATCTTACGCCGAAATTTCATGCAAAGGCTCAGATCTCATCTCACCACTCCCTTTTCACTTTGAGTTTTTCACACACAACACACACTCCCATGCAAACAATCTCACGCAAATGATGTATCTATATCATTACATGCACATGCATTTATCACTAATTATTAGTATCTCAATTATCTCTCTCTGATTTTCCCACCTGATTTTCTCTTGTTTCTTCTTTTACCAAAAATCTTCATTTATTTCGTTTCGTCTCTAACGATTAAAATTTTCTCATTCCGGAATCTGTGTTTTCCTTCTGCTCGTTTTATTACAGCTACCTTCAGACATAAAGAAAGAGAAAAAAAATTACTAAAAAAAAAAACAGGAAAACATAGGAAAAGGAGAAGAAAATGGGAAGTGATGAACAGATACGAAGGATCGACGTTATACATCAGAAAAAGATTTCTGCAGCTTACCCTTTTCGATATATTCTTCAAGAACAAAGATTTGTGTGTTTGTTAATCGGAATCTCGATTCCTTGCCTGTTTTTCACCATTATATCTTCGTCTTCTCGGCCGCGAGAAGCGCCGATCTCCATCTCCGATGAGTCCACGCGGGTTCACGGCCCTTTTTCGTATAGATACGATGATCAAATTAGTCATTTTAGAGCAGGTAATTTTCTAATCTCAATTCCGTGTTTTTGTCTTCCTTTTTTTTGTGTTTATTGATTTGATGTTTGGGCTTCTTTTTTATTGTCTAAATTGTTATTGTTCATGTTTATATCAAGATTTTTAGGTCTTTGATTTTATGCATACATATAGGATGGTTCTGTAACAATTTCCCTCTGTTTCTTGCTCTGTTTTTAAGGCATAGTATTTTAAGATTAATGTGTATATATATATACTAGTTTTCTTTTCTTTTTTTCTTTTTTTACGATTAGTTTGGTTGGGGATTTGAAATCTTGTGTTAGTCTCAAAAAGGTTGAAGATTTTTGATTGCGAACTCTGAATTTTTGACATGGAAGGACGAGAAGGTTGTCTGCATTAGTTAAGTTTAACAACTATTTCAGAAAGTTTTATAATATTTCAGCTTAATTACTTTTGCTATACTTAAAGTTTAAAAAAGATTACATTTCAAGAGTAAATTTATCTTTATTCTGAACTAAATAACTAATTTATACATAGGTTAATGTGCAATAGTTAAGTAAGAACTTCATCTCAATTTGACAAAATTTGAGTACATAAATGCAGGTGGAAGAGTTCCTTTAGGGTTGAAAGGCAAAAGTTTGAGGGTATTGGTTACCGGTGGAGCTGGTTTTGTAGGTAGCCATTTGGTGGACCGTTTGATAGCTCGTGGTGATAGTGTGATCGTTGTTGATAACTTCTTCACGGGGCGAAAGGAAAACCTTCTGCACCATTTCAGAAATCCAAGGCTTGAGCTCATTCGACATGATGTGGTCCAGCCTATTTTGCTCGAGGTGGATCAGATCTACCACTTGGCTTGCCCTGCATCTCCTGTACATTACAAGTACAATCCAGTCAAGACAATCATATCCTTGCCACCTTTCTAGTTTCATAGCATTTTGTTTCATTTCTTGAAATCTTACATAAGTTGTGTGATCTCATATTCTGCTTTCCTGCCATTCTTGAAAGAAAGTACAAGCAATATTGTCCTAGTTAGCTTAGATTTTTTGATTTTGAGGCGAATTTAAATCCAAAGTTGCAAGAAAATATCTTTGTAGAATCTGAAATAGGTT
Organism: Schizonepeta tenuifolia; assembly: GCA_029490685.1. Classification (NCBI taxonomy): domain Eukaryota; kingdom Viridiplantae; phylum Streptophyta; class Magnoliopsida; order Lamiales; family Lamiaceae; genus Schizonepeta; species Schizonepeta tenuifolia. The sequence continues at coordinate 20,869,496 of CM055959.1, forward strand.
GTCTAAATATAGGAAGGTTGTCTCACTTGATACTTGCTTATGCAAGAAGTAGATGGTGAAGTACAAAATTACAAAATATTGGACTAATTAGCTTGCTTACTTGATTTTTTAAGTAGAATCTAATTCCAATATGGATTTTGCAACAAAATTTCTATGTAAAATCTGAAATAGGTTGTCTAAACAAAGAAGGATTGCTCTTTTGATTCTTGCTTATGCAAAAGGAGATTATTAAACTCCAGGAGTACTAGAAAGATTGTATTTGGGAAGAATCCTTGACTTCATTTTATTCACAAGACGAACGTGATGGGAACGTTGAACATGTTGGGGCTGGCTAAGAGAGTTGGAGCACGTTTTCTGCTGACGAGCACAAGTGAGGTCTATGGTGATCCACTGGAGCATCCACAATCTGAGGCCTATTGGGGCAATGTCAATCCCATTGGTAAGTTTTATTTCAACTTCTAAAATATTACAGCAAATAAGAAAAATTCATATTTGAGATGTTAGAATTAGACTAAATTTCTTGCAGTTAGTACAAGAATCTTGTGTGAACAAATTTGGAATATTATAAACAGGTGTTAGGAGTTGTTATGATGAGGGAAAGAGAACAGCTGAGACCTTGACCATGGATTATCACAGAGGACTTAATCTTGAGGTTGTTAGATTTCTATCAAATACTTTAATATTAACAATTTATGTATGCAGCAAGTCACACATAGTATAAGTGTCATTTTTTTTCCAGGTAAGAATTGCTCGAATTTTCAACACTTATGGACCGCGTATGTGCATTGATGATGGTCGTGTTGTTAGCAACTTTGTAGCTCAGGTAAGCCCAAACACTCTGTTTTTCATTTAATTTTTCCTTAATAATCTTTATTAAGGCGAGCTAGGTACTAGAATTGGAATTGAGACGCAAACAAGTTTGTTGCTGCTGTTGTTTACCTAATAGAACATAAAACGATCGATCAGAAAGGCTTGTTGTCTTGCCTCAGAGAGAGTTCTGCTTGCCGACATTCTGATTACATTTTATGCAGGCCTTAAGGAAGGAGCCTTTGACTGTTTATGGAGATGGAAAGCAAACTAGGAGCTTCCAATATGTTTCTGATTTGGTAAATAAACAGATTCATTTCTTGAAAAAATCTTGATTCATAAAAATCTCTCGATATGTCATATTTTGAACTAGTTCTGGTAAGAATATGAAGTCTTCTTAGTTCTTACAACCTGCGCATGGTTGGACAGGTAGAAGGCTTGATGAGGCTGATGGAAGGCGACCACGTGGGCCCCTTCAACCTCGGGAACCCTGGGGAATTCACCATGCTTGAACTAGCTAAGGTATAACTAGATTTGGCTAAAACATGAGATGAAAACATGACAATGTGTTATTTGGAAAGATTCATTCTGTTGTGGCAGTTGGAATTAATATGTTTATTAACATAGGTGGTGCAAGACACAATAGATCTAAATGCAAAGATCGAGTTCAGACCAAATACTGAGGATGATCCGCACAAGAGGAAACCAGACATTTCCAAGGCAAAGCAGCTTCTTGGATGGGAGCCTACTGTTTCACTGAGAGAGGGGCTTCCTCGTATGGTGAGTGACTTCAGACAACGCGTCTATGGAGACGACAAGGACAGCAGGGGCACGTCTAGTGCTTGAAAAATGTTTGCCTGTACTAATGATGCATCGTCCATGTAAGAAAAACTTATGCTATGTGCTAGCTTGGTCAAGAATATAATAATGCTCCAACATATTCAAATGCAGAAAATTGACAAGGAAACAAAAAACAGATAATTTGTGAGAATGAGGGACATACACATGCATATATACTTAATACTACTGGTTTCAACTATTATAATGGTGTTTCATCTTCTATTTATCGTCCCGTATATGAGGCAGAGGTTCTGACCTATTATGAGGGATCCTTGAATTATAGTATATGTTGTTGGGACATTCTAACAAAGGTTGATATACAGATGTACAACTTAGTTTAAGAATCTTGATGTTTTGTTTGATTTAATTTGCTTTAATTGAAATGGAACAACCTACATTGAAGCGGTTTCTTTCTTCTTTTTTGTATCTTGTTATTTTCTTGTTTTAAATGACAAAGGAGAAACCAGCAGTCGAACTCGGACAGTAGACAACCTTTTATTTGTTTTTTTGTAGAAGTTGCACCTCAACCCTCTTTTTGTGAGTCCTACACATATAGAATGTGAAAGAATGCTGAATTTTGTATGTGAGTATTGCAAAGAAAAAGGAACTGAAACGATTTTGTTCATACATATTGACACAACTGAAAGGAGTTGGGAGAATAGTTTCCAGTTCATGCAGATCACGACTCATCAACTCCGGATCGCTGAGTTTTTTCCTTGCATTCAGTAATTTGTATAGAGTTGGTTAGTTGCTGAGCTGTGTAATTTCTGTTATTCATATCAACACCAGCTGTGTACATCGAGATCGGATCTTCTATTGCATCTCCTATTACATCAATAAGAGAACGACACGTGGAGTAATAATGAGTTTAAAATTTAGGGAATATATTTTCCTTATATATACCCTAAATCTTGAACTCTTAGTCATGTCATATGTCGTTCCACAGTAGGAGATGCAACATAGAAAGACAATAGAGGATCTCATTTGGTGTACATCTAGAACACAATTCTCTCTCTATATTCCAGTCTAAACTACCAATCCTACAACGACACGATAAATTCAAACCCTTATCTCGGGTAATAAGTTAATAAAAAAATTAAATATATAAATGTTGCCGTGTTACTCCGGCACAAACAAAATGAGTGATGTACGCTACTAAGTAAATTAGGGATTTCGATGATGCTAATTATTTCATCTTAATAATCTAATGTTACACGAGCTCAGGTTTTTGTTCAAGAAATGAAAATCTCAAACCCCATTTGAACAGTAAAAAAAAAAAATAATAATAATCTAATGCTACACGAGCTCAGGTTTTCGCTGGCCACTTTTTTATTTATTTCTCCCACATAAAAAATAAAAATAAAAAATCAAATGATCAAACCATTTGAACAGTTTCCGGTACGTCTACCGGAAACGAATGAATTCCATCACTCCAGACATTAGTTTCATCATATTTAACGTTGCACAGACATTTCCAAACCGCACTGTTACATTTGAATCCACTCCCAACCGCAAGCTGCCAAACTCTATCACCTTTCCTCATCCTCCCTTTTGCTTCAATGTAGCTCAGTTCATACCATATCGACGACGAAGAAGTGTTTCCAAATCTGTACAGCGTCATTCTAGAAGCTTCCACGTCGTCGTCCGCCATTTTCAAGCTCTTCTGAATGGCCGTGATCACTGCCCTCCCTCCCGGATGAATGCAGAAATGCTCAAAAGCATGTCTCAATTTAGGTATGTATGTTTTCTTCATCACCAAGAAAAGGGCGTACAGAAATTGCTCCTTCAATGGCAAAACCCTAGGTCCCAGAACCGCCATGTTCGCCTTCAGAGCTTTCCCGGCGACCGTCACGGTGTCCTTCGAGATGGAGACTCCGAGCTTCTTCTCTGGATCGAGTTCTTGGATTATGCACGAGTACGATGAGTCATCGCTTGCTCTAGTAGTCCGTATCAAGTGTTGGAGCGAGTATTTGGCTCTGTGTTTGTCTTGATCTCTGCTCGACACGAGTATGGCGGCGCCGCCTAGCCGGAAGAGGCAGTTGGTGAGGAGCATTGACCGGTTTTTTCCGGTGTACCAGTTGAGGTTCATGGCCTCGCTGCTCACTATGAGAGCAAGGGAGTTCCGGTGGACGGTTAAGAGATCTTTGGCTAACCCTAGAGAGATGATTCCTGCACTGCATCCCATTCCTGAGAGGTTGAAGCTCATGATGTTGCTTCTCATGGTGAATTTGTTGACAATTAGGGCACTGAGTGAAGGTGTGGGGCAAAACATGCTTGAGTTTGTGATGAGGATGTCTATGTCTCTAGGGTTTGTTTTGGACTTGCGCAGTAATTGGCCGACGACGGAGAAGATGACGGTCTCCGTTTCGTCTACGGAGAAAGAGATGGACTTGTCGATGGGATGACGAGTGAGGGCCGGAGGGACGCATGTTTCCTCTCCGAACCCCGAGTTTTCGAGAATCTTGACCTGGAAGTCAACGCTTTCTTGGTCGAGCTCGTCTTCGAGCTCTAGGTGCTCGACGAACAAGGACATGGGGGCGCGGTACGAGGGCGGGGGCTTGTAGCACGCGTAGTCTAGTAGGCGTACCGTCGTCTTCTTCTTGTATGTGAAGTATATGAGGGATGCTACTAAGATTGAGGCCAACCCTATGAAGTTGTTGTTGGTGAAGGAAAGATGAGAGAGAGTGTGTAGGAGAGATATAGCCATTCTTTGGTTTGAGTTGTTGAGGTTTTTTGTTGATTCTTTTGTGGGAGTGTGGTTTGTGGGTTTATATTGTTTTTGGGTGGGGTAGTTTAGTGGGAACTAATTAGTCATGGAAATGGCGGGAGTAGACATGCACTCATTTTGTGCTTGTTTGTAGGAAGTGTTGTGCAAGAAATGGACATTCTTGTTTTTATGCCTTGCACTTAACTCCTCTTTTTTAAACATTTTATACTAGTTTTCTTTGGGAACTAGTGTTCAATTTAATAACATCAAAATGAATAAAATGGCACCATATATACATGAGAATTCTCAAGGCCGCATAGGGTAGTCTAGCCGGTAGATCGTAAGGCTCTGATCACAATTAAAAAAAAAAAAAAAAAAAAAAAAAAAAAAAAAAAAAAAAAAAGTTTGGATCAGATAAATTGAGACCCAACCCAATGGGACCTAAAATATTTTCCCTATGCAAAAAATTTGGATCAGCGGCCCAAGCTTACTGGTCTTTGCCTCATTTTTTGTGGACCCCGACAGATCTATGGCATTAAGTGGCCCAACCCAGCCTGTCGGATCGAGCCGGGATATTTTTGTCCGACTCTACATCATAGTTAGAGACATATGATCCCAGTTAATTAATTATATAGGTTGGTTTTGGTTGGAATCCAACTTGGAACAATATGATGATGCATTGAAGAGTTTATTTATATGGAGTATTTAGTTTCTCTCTCATTTGATAATTGAAATATGACTGCACCATGTCAAGATTCAACTATAATCCAGTGGCAGTTGTTTTGTCTTTGTTCCGTTCCAGTTGCAGGTCCAATCCTTGGACCATTAATTTGCAAAGCCAATTCACTATGAAATACTCTCACCGTCCTCGGATAAGTGGTCATATTTTCTTATCAGAGATAAGCGGTCGCTTTTTTTTAAAGGAAATAACTTCTCTCACAAAAAGTCGAATATATGTTCCACCACTTTCTATCTTTTTACTCATTAAACATTTTTCTCCTTAATGTTCATGCGGAAAAGAATGTGACCACTTATTGCGGGACATATGAAGTACTACAAGAAGTAGCTCTCAGCCGAGGCAAACTTTTCAAAAAAGCTTCTTCGGTCATGACATAAATCACTACTAAAAAAGCTCTCAAAGATAACACTACATACATAACAGAAATTTTAAAATACCGTTATGTATGAGCCTTTTTTTACATAGATAACTCATTTTTAAAAATTCGTTACGTATGTAGTGTCATGCATGTATATAATAACACTACTAATTTATCTGTTATGCCAAAACGTTATTATTTAGACACATATATAACGATTTATCCGTTAACCCATACGTTATGTATGTGCATCAAATTTATTATTTTTATTTTTTATTTTTCTAATTATCCAAAAATCAAAAAGAAAGAGAGGGCAAACTTAAGCGCGAAAAATTCCTGCCAAATTCTTATTCCCGCCGTTCATTCCAAAGCCCATCCCTCAAATTTCCCAAATTCTGAATTGAGAAGAAAGCGCCCAAATTAATTAAGCCCATCCCGTCGTTGCAGAAAATCCCAAATTGAAAACCCTTAACCTCCGCCCTTCCTCCGGTGTTCCTCTGTTCTTCCTTGCGAATTCGCCTTCAACTTCTACAAATTTCTACATCAATTTCGTTGGGCCTCTTCAGCTCTGTTGTTGTTCCTTTGCCACCATTCCTCTGCCGTTCCTCCACCGCTACTAGGTAGGTGTAACCCATTTAATTCTTATATATGCTCGGCTATTTTAAGTTGCCTGCAAACTATTTTCAGTTTCGACAAAGAACAAATACAATTTTGTATACAAATTACTCTTACTTTAACTCAGAATCGTTGTATTTGACAACCAACATAGAGAGCACTTTCTGTATTTGAGTATGATTTTAAAAATTAATTCTGAATTTGATGTGCTTAATATACATTGAAAGTTCATGCCACAATGTTAATTAATATACTTTTTCATGTAAAGTACTTAATTAATCTACAATGATGTTTATTGTTTCATGAAATGATAGCGTGGCTGTTGATGAGGCTAAACAACATGCTAAAGTTGGTGTTCACCGTTACAATGGGAGTGAGTGTTTGATCTCTTTCTCTCTCTCTCTGATTCTATGTAATGATGCCCCAATTTATATTGTATTTTGTATTTACTGAATAGATGATTGACAGCAGCGGTTGTTTTGTGATTTCGTGGAGATGATGTCTATGTTGGCATTTTCATATTGACTGATGTATATTTATACTGTAGCAAATGTGCATAATTTAAGCTTTGATTTGTGACCAAAATTTTCATGTTTGACTTGAATTATGAATGTCACAGTTGCTACTGCTCATTGTTTGACTGTGTAGGTTTAGTGAAGTCACTTACGTCTGCTGTGTATTCTTAGTCGAATAGTTGTTTCTTTCTGGTTTCGTCTGCTTAAAATTTCTCAACCTCTTTTATGCACAAATCTGTTTATAGTATAAGGCACTTAGTTGCACTGCTACTTTTTTACGAGTGTCGTTATAATTCCCGAAAATACCATTAGTAGATATAGATAGATATCCCCTTTTAATACTAGAGATTGCATTGTAGTGGTGACGAATGTATGGTTTCTACCTATCAATTGGCTTAGCGTTTTCTTTTCTTCATTCATAATGTTATTATACCATGTTCTCTATTCCAACCGTAAGAAAACATTCTCTTCATATCCATTGCTGCCAAGAATTATGTTTTTCTGGCTTGAACCTATCTTCAGAATTTCAGTGATATTATCGTATAATGATTGTTGTTGGCTTGGAAATTGATTTTCTTATTCTTTTTTGTTACTGGCTTGTATATGTCTTCTCATTTGAAAACCTTTTATTTTAGCATGCATGTAATGTTTTAGTGATAATTATGTTTATCTGGAAATAATTTTTTTTATTTTGCTGCAGATTAGCTAACTCAATTATTCAACTTGGATATTGGAATTCATAGAGTGGCTGCCTAAGTAATTTTGAGATTCTTCTTTAGGTTGGTATTTCCATGTCTATTCTCATGATTGGAGCTATATAAATTGTAGATTTCAGTGTTTCTATTGGCATGAATTAATTATGATTCAAAGTTAATTTAGATTTCTTAGGATTCATTTATTGTTCTGAAATAAGTATTATGTTCCCTGATTGGTTGTTGTATTTATTTTTTTTAGATGCGTGGCTGTGATTGAACTTTTGAAATTGGAAAATTTTGTGGCCATATTTGATTTTGTTTACCCTTTTCATCTATTTGTTTGCTTTTATATTGTCAGTACACTTAGGTGGTTACTTAGTGAATTAATGAAATAGAGAAAATATTCTCAAGCTGAGATGGATGAAGTTCGTGAGGAATGGGCTAAGTGTGTGCTTGATCAATTATTGGATTGACTACAAGTTATGAATTGCTATTAATGTATATATACTAAGATCTGAATGTTGAAGATCCCATTTGCAAAGATTTGAGCTTTTGAAGTTTTGTGGAAAGCACATTGTCATGCTTACATTCTTATATGGCTTGGTTGCTTTAATTCTCTTTATTGCTGATGAAATTGTCAACTCATGTGAAATTCTTTCTTTTAAATTTGTTTAGGTTTACTTATGGAAATTAGGGAGTTTGTTGATCTGAATTCTTGTGAAGATTCTGTTTTTTCTGGAGATTAATTGAACCATTTCATGATTAAAAAAAAATTCCTTTCTCCAAAATTGAGCAAAGGATAGTCGATATTTTGTATTTGCCTTTGGGTAGGGTTCTGAATCCAGATTCAGTCTCGTCTAACATAGTTACTTGGTCTGCTTCAAAACTTATTTGCAATAGTTGACTTCCGGGCAGCCTAGTGTAAGCCAACTTATAAATTTAGCAAGATGGATAATTGGTAGATTAATTGATTAATGCAATGAGCACCTAGATATTTTTCCACTGAATCAACTGCTTAAGATTATCAATTTCAGCTTCTGCAGTTTTGCGTTGAAGAGTTTCATTGTTAAGCTTTCGCTTAAGCTCTGCAACTTCACTGGTTTGCATCTTGTCCAGGTCATGTTATTTTGTGTGTTGATGATTAGAGTTGCATCTTGTGGTAGAATGGATGACTATTGTTGGGGAATTTGCAAAGCGTGTTGAACGAGTTGTTAAAGATTATACGTGATATGCCAATGTTGCAAATGGCTACTTTTGTAGTATTGACTCATTTAATTTTCTTTTGGACTACGTGACATTTTGAATGTATTTGGATGAAAATGTTTACAATGTTTGAATGATTATATATTTGTTTTGGAATGTAGTATTTGTTGTTTAGTTGGATATTGTTTAATTTATTTTTGAAAACTACAAAACAGGAAATATTAAAAATATAGAAAAATAAAAAAAATATGATAGCAGGACAATCCTACATACATAACGTTACAAACAACGTTGTCTAAAAATCCCAAACACTGTTATGTATAAGACAATAACATAACGAAATTATATAAATTTCATAACGGCAAGCAACTATTATGTTTGATAGCAAAAGATAACGATTAGACAGCGTTATATAAAACAGAGACAAACGTTATGTATAATAACCAAATAATAACGAAGAAAAAAATATTTCATAACGGAGAAAGATCGTTATGTATAATAGTTATAGATAACGAAGAAAATATGTTATGTATGAAAATGTACCACCGTTACGTATTTGTTCATAGGTAACAGTAAAAATGTGTTATGTATGAGCGCTTTTATACACAACACGACTATATACAACACAGTTTTTACTTCATACATAGCATGAAAAGTGCATTATGTATGACCGTCCTTTTTTAGTAGTGAATTAACATGCAACTGGCCTATAGGTGAAGCCCACGAAACGACTTTTTGTTAGTCTTATATTCTCTCGGTCCACGAAATAGTTGTTCACTTTTCTTTTTATAGATGTCCACAACAAACTTGCTCACCCCATTTATCGGAGGAGGTCCAACACATTCGACTTTACTTTTAACTTTATTCCACTCACAACAATATAATTTAACTTTATTACATCTTACCAATTGAGTCAACTTCTTAATTCTTGTACTAGTCAACGGTGAGCAACAATTTAGTGGACGGAGGAAGTATTTTACTATTGTTAGAAACATACAAATATTACTATTACGGTGTGGTAGGTGATATTTCTAGTAATTGTTGGTTATTTTTTCGTTTTGAAATATGTAATTGTAAACAAATATTTAAAGATTTGACTTGATTTTTACTATTAATAAAAAAAATTATTGAAAATTTTCAATGAGAAATCTCGCTAGACATTATTAAATTTCTGGCTGTGCACCTACGCATAACAAATAAACGTTATATATATATATATATGCAATATACAAGATGACAGGAAAACGAACTCACAACTTGTATGGATTGACTTGCATGGCTGATCATAAGGGGCATGCAAGTGAGCACGCGCATGATGAAGGAAAAAATATATATATATATATACTTTGTCGATTTCTCCATAAGTAGACGTCGATCAATCATGCTCGATTTACAAACAAAATAACGACAAACTAACTTGTATTAGCAAAGGGAGTTGAAATCTCTTCTTTTGATTAGCATCTTAATTGCAGTGCCATTTGCTCAAGCACAACTGCTTGGTGGTGTTGGTGGCCCTCTTTTAGGCCTACTTAGAATCCAAGGGATCCTTTATTGCACTGCTAATGGTACTTCCGCTCCTATTTTTCCTAGTAAGTTAATTAGCACCATCAATTCTTGATTTCGTCGAGTTTAATTAACTATATTTATATTTCATCTACTTTAATTTAAAGAATCATACATATATATATATATATATATATATATATATATATATATATATAATATGATAATTTAGATTGTGTCTACCGGTTTATTTGGATAGTAGGAAGAAGAGAAACATTTATATATTGAAAGAAAAAAGTTCAAACATTTATATATTTCATCTACTTTAGCAATTGATCCTATCATATTATTAATAAGCTCTTGCAACTTTAATCCTAATTAAACATGATGGAATCCTTTCTAGACTGATGAGGTCGGACAATATCTAGACTGAAGCAGGTACATCACTTGAAGAGGACGATATATCAGACTTGGATTGAGCCTTGACATTTCGCTTCAAAACTGACACTTGAGCCTTAATATTTCCGAACTGACATTTGAGTCTTGACGGAGCTCGACCCCGAAAGCAAGTATTATCATACCTTTCACAATTAGAATGACAAAACTGTCCCTCACTATGGTAAACTTATAAATACCCCTTTTACCTAAATTGAGGTATCTTCTTCTTCATGACATACACACATTTACACTATCTTCTAATTTACTCTCTCTCTCTCAAAACTATTGAATAATGACTTGGGCCCTCCCCCAGTTTTTGTTTTAATGATTTCGTTGGAGGGAAAGATCAATTCGTTGTGATTATTTTAACTCGGTCATTGCAGTTATGTGTCATCCACACTGTTGTTAAAGAAAAGGGCTTTTAAACACTTTACGATATTAACATTTTGGAGCGTAATACAGCCACTAGCCAGTAGGTACTACAATGAGACGGTATGCTCAATTCAAAGTTTAGACTCTAGAGCGAGAGAGAGAGAGGGAGGGAGAGGGACTTTGGGGCAAAATACTACAATAAAAGTATCTTTTTTTTTCTTGTACCAGTGGAAACGCACGTGCGTTGATACAATTTTTTTCCCTGTATTTTTCAACACAAGACAGAGATATTATAATTTTTAAATATCGTCAAAGTAATGATTAAGTATTGCTAATATAATAAACTTATTAAAACGTAAACAATATTAAATATAAATGAAAAAATAAAAAATTAAAACATTTTGTTCTTAAAATAAACACGAGTCAAAAAGTATCGAATTTTTGTTCATTTATATTTTTTTTTGTTTGATCTTGATGATTGGAATATGTATTTTCTTTCTTTGACTTTTTGAGATAACTTTGGTCAATGACAGTTAATCATCATCACTTGGAATTTCCACTCTTCAATCTTCTTCCTTGTGATTCTTCTTTTTTATTCTCTTGTCCTTCGATAGTCTGCAAGTTCGTAGTTGATACAGTTAATTCTACATAGACAGCCGCAACTTCATCAAACATGGTTATTTGTGCATTGTAGTCATCATATTTAATACTTATGGAGATTCTGTATCTGAAATTGCACAAAATAATGAATAATTTTTCATTAGATGAATATATTATTCTTGTAAATTTTAATTTTCACTTACCTGGGGTCGTCTCAAAAAATTTCTCATTGCACTTTCCGCATACGGTAACTCCAGCACTATTTGGGCACGATTTGTTGCATTTATTGCATACCATATTGATGATTTATTCTCAACTCTATCAATAATTCCCGTAAAACAATAGAGAACATCCTATCATAAGACAAAAAATAAAATAAAAAGAATTTAGTGTGTACATATAAATTAAGAGATCGGAAAAGATGGAGTGCTACATTATTAATTTTTTTTAAAGAATATTATCATCATAATCTTTATTATTGTAACGGACGTTCAACATTAAAATATACTCATGTATGGTAGAATAATAGACTACTTGGTAGTAGATGTAAAGTATGCTACTACTATATCATAATTAGTATAACGAGTAAAACTTTTTATTTGAAAATCAATCAAATTATTTTGAACCATAAATTTTTGTTTATCTTCGACTTGAGACAAATTCAGATTCATATATATCTTTCCTCCTATATTGTACCACCTTGCTAAGGAGCAATATCTTCATATTAAAAGAGCATGTCACTGCAAGTTATCAATATTAATGTTGAAATAAATTTAAGATGCACAACTGATTGGAGATGATTCAGAAGCCAAATTAGTGCATTACTCCGACTATTATGATCCATATTGCAAACAAATTTCTTAAAGCACTACCATTTAGTCTTCACCTTATATTATAAGGTTGTTAATTGCTTCGATTGCTTAATTACGTGTAGATCCCGCATAATACCAGTAAGCAAAACTTACAAAATTTTATACTTTCAATATAACAAAGTGATAAAAGTAAAGAGGTTACCTCAGTCAAAAGTTGTTTTTACATAAAATCTTTAAGACTCACTTCATTTGCCCGTGTCATTCTTTTGTGCCATTGCTAACTTAGCAATTTTTAGTGGGTCATAAATATCAGAAGATCTGTATAAAACACAACAATTTAAATTAGGATCAATGGCCTGTAAATTTCTAAACTTTTTCGAGTTGTCGCGTTTTGCACCCCAGAAAAAAAATCCGTCTCACAATTTTCAAACTTTTAGTTTCGTCTGATTTTGCAACCCGACTCGATTTCTGGCGAATTTTGAGCTGACATGGCAGCCGGGAAATAGAAGTGGACATAATTGGATCGACGTTGTTTTAGAGTGTGATAAATGAAGAAAAATTCGATTCATCTTATAAAATTAATTGAGGGCTACGATCGTGTGGCCGAAATGGAAAGAGACATCAACTCGTTGATCGAAAGAAGACTCTTCATTGTTTTATTCAAGGGACTTTTCAATCTTTAATTAATTAGGATTATAACCCCTAAACCAACGAGTTTGCAAAATACTATTTAGGATAGTTCATTAAATTCTTCTATTTACTAATTTTATTGTCGTTTTAAGCGAAAAAAAATTACTGTTATCTCACAAATCTTCTCTAAAGAAGTGGAATGATTTATATTGTGATTGATTTTGTTCCCTTTGAAGTTTGGGGATTTAACACGTGCATGACATTGTGTTCAGTTTTCAATTTAGGCTTACACGTATGTGCTACTCCTTTTATACTTTTTTTTTTATTATGGTTTTATATATTTATGTATCACCAGTACACTAAATTACAAGAACTTTGGTTAAATAGTCATATATATAACTTCGATAAATATTTGAATTTCATAAGTTAAAAATTATTTACAAAGTACAATTAGTTTACAATACTATAAGTTACAAAACATTAAATTGCAACATAAATTATAGAAAACAATGAGAAAGACAAATTTGAGGAAGGTAAAAACAAAAAAAATTAGTTGGGCTAATTCGATCTATTTAATTATTTTCAGTATTTCCCTTTCATTTTGTAAGTTGAAAACTTCAAATTCTAAGTTAATAAAATTTGACATGCAAATTGTTAGTTGTAATTTGTAAATTCAAATAAGTAGTATCTTTTTGTCGTAAATTCTTCTAATTAAGCTTTAGTTATTTAGTTCCGTTGATCTCATTTTATGGGTTTTTTTAGCCAAAACCATCAAATTAAAATTCACTCTACCAATGTCAGAATTCAACTCTTCGGACTAATTGTAACCATATATTGCAATATAAACCAATCTCTGCGGACTGAAAAAATAAAATAAAAATTGTGGTAAATTATATCATTTCAATTCATTTAAGTCCCAGTTGCATGGACCATTTCGATCGACAGCCAAAATAGTAGCAAAACTACAAGAAAGTAGCTCTCAAATATGCATAAATTTCAAAAAAGCATTCCCCATCTAGCACGTAGGTGAAGGCGTGAAAGCCCCCACAAATTAAACTGCACAAACATCTCGTGTAAACCTCGTTTTGATACGATAACGATATGATAAAAGATACAATTTGTACATTGCACGCCTGTGAGAATTTGATGATTGGAGATGAATTGACCCTTGTTATTCCCCTCTATAAAAGGAGGTCGATTTGCAACTAAGATATTCCAAACCAAAAATAAAAATAAAAATAAAAATAAAATGGGCTTTAAATCTCTTCTTCTTCTTAGCCTCTTGATTGGTTGCATTGCACTGCCATTTGCTGAAGCGCAGCTTGGTGGTGGGCTTGGAGGGATTCTTAGCCCTCTTTTAAGCCTTCTTCGAATCCAAGGCATTCTCTACTGCACTCCTAATGGAAACGTCGGAGCCAACGCCACTACCACCCCGGTTTTTCCTAGTACGTTCCTATCTCAATCTATCTTTAATTCTTCATTACGTTATATATATATATAGATCTCTCTAATCAAGCAAAATTGGAAAAATCATTATGCTTCTCTTTATAGTCAAAAATGCCTTTTAGATTTTGTGCAATATTCCACACAAAACCTTAATTTTCCATATATAGTACACGAAAGCTTCGTGTAATGGCATATCACGAAATTAAAAACTTTCCATTAGTGAGTTCTAGCTATCATATATGGACATTAATAATCCTCACTAAAAAAAAATTGTATTAATTTCCCTTAAATATTGTCACTATCTCTATCGATCTCAACAAATTTAATAGTGCAGAATTAAGTTAACTTTTATTGTGTTTTCTATATAGAAGTCCACATTTTGAATATTTCAATTAAATATTTAGGTTTTAAATTTCTTCTGTACATGTTGTAGATGCTTTGGTGCAGCTGCAGTGTGGTGGAAATGTGGTGGCTTCTTCCACAACTGATAGCTCCGGTCTATTTTCCATACTGATGGACCCTGTCAACTTTCTCTTCTCGACGCTCCTCTCCGGCTGCAAGCTCGCCGTGAGCACGCCGCTAGCATCGTGCAACGCGAGCTTGCCATCGGTCGGCGGCCTCCTCTCGGAGCTGCAGTTCGTCGGCACCACTCTGTCCGGACTCTTGAGTGTCGGCAACTTGATACCGACCGGTTTTCTGTTTAATGCTAATGTGCACTAGCTAGTGGCGGGAAAATGCAAAGCGCGCTCATGTTTACTATGTTGTGTTTCTCTATATATCATATGTATGTATCAATAAGTGAGGATGTGAGATCCTTCCCTCCCTTGTTCTAGAATTAATTAATGTTGTTGTCTGTTTGCTTTTTTGATCCTGAGATTGTTATGCTATCACGTCACCGATAGCATTAATTTCACGATTGGAATTAAGTATGTTGCACCCATTTTGAAACGGAGATATATATATAGGGTCTCGTTTGGAAATGGAATTAATGTTAATTTCACCGTGTCGTGTTTTGATGGGATTTATTTATTTCCAAGCGTGTATTTTCATTATATATGATGCACGGAACATTGGACATGTATCGCAATATATACGATGGTTTAACTAATTATGGTGCGTTTACTTTGATGCAAATAATTCCATTGGAAAATAGTAGTAATAGATAAGAAAAGATGAGAAGATACTAACATTTTCATCCTTTTTTATTACATGTGTACTAGATGGAAAAGAAAAATATCACATAGTTCCTTCATCCCTTCCCCATTTTTATGTCTTTTATCCATTAGAAAATATTATCACACTCTTCCCCCATGTTAATATTTTCCACTATTGGTGAGAAATTGATGAAAAAGGGGCTGCCTGGAAAGGTTTATCTCTATCCTGCCCGAGAAAAATTAATCAACATAGATTACATGCGAAAAGGATGATAAAAGGGGAAAAATATTCCTTTCATTTTCCATCAAAGTAAACACACCCTTATAAAATACTGTAATTTTTGGTTTTCGCACTGTCCGATAATAGTTTATATCAATCGAATCATATGCTCTAAGCCCCCTCCTAGGTCACTGCCCTTCTTAAATACATATTCATTATTTTTATTTATTTTTTTCATATCAATATGTATTAATTATGTAATTTTTACTAGTAGAATTTTATGGGTTTTCGAAATCACTATAATTGGAAGAGAATTGAACTCCCTCCAAAATCATCATGACTAGCTATATGTAACTATAAATGATGTGGTTATAATATTGAAAAACTTTCCCTTAAATCATGGAAATGTAGTGGGGTTAGTTGCTTGTAGGGATGAGACCACAAGCAACTGGCTTAATTATGTGGTGATCATTTCAGGTATAAAACCATAAATCTTTTGACCTATTGCAAGAATGAAATAATATAACTGAATTGTAATCAAAGGGGCTATATATTCGAATTGTGACACAAGAAATTCATATTCATATCAACTTAGACAGTTTGTCTCCCACGTAATTTGAGTTAAAAAAAAAAAAAAAAAAAAAAAAAAAAAAAAAAAAGGCTAGTTACTCCATCCACAAAAAATTTGTCACGTTTCATATACATTCACAAAAAATTTGTTACATTTATTTATAGTACCCACACAACTCAATTATTATACAACTAACAATCTATATCTATACTAATATAAAAAGAGCCTTGTTTTACAAAATTTGATTTGCCTAAAATATCCTTACTATATTGTATTTATAAAAATATTTAAATATAATGTATTTTAAGTTATAAGAAAATATTAATTCATTGAGAAACAAACTTACCTTATAATAATTTATTATTTACCTATATTATAGATTATTTTAGACTCGTGTATTCTCTTTTGTTTACTTGAAACTTTCCTTATTATATAATTAATACTGTTTATTCTAACTGGGATGAGGAGTTTGAGATTTATCACATGATCCATTGAAATAGTTGAGTAGCTCTTTGAAGGCTAAAATTGTTGTGAGGAAAATAGTTCGATTTTTGCATTGTAAATTAAAAAAATAACAGAATTTGAGTTTGAGATACCCATCAAAACTAAAAAAATATCATATTATATATTCCCTCCGTACATTAAATAATGCTCCATTTGAAATTTTACACGTAGAATAAGAAAGTTGGTAAAGTTAGTTTGAGTAGGGTAAAAGTTAGAAAGTACGGGTAGTGGTATTGACAAAAAGGTAGTGGTATTGATAAAAGACAGTGATAAAGTTGTTGTGAAGTGGGGTCATCAATGGCAAATGAGTGAATAAGAGAGATTCTTTAGGGATATAAATGTACAAAAATTGAAACAGGGCATTACTTCACGTACGGAAAAAAAGGGGTAAGTAGGGCATTATTTCACGTACGGAGGGAGTACAATATTATATTGCTTTATAGAAACCTTTTCAATTATTATGGATAGTATAGTTTTTCTTTAATTCGAACGTTCAAGCCTTAGATTTAGTTCAATATGGTACTACATGTGTTACTATGGTTGAGATTAAATTTAATACATAATAATAGATAAGAAAAAAAAAAAAGATTTCCTCATCAATTCATTGTACGTAATCTACAAATTGTATATTTACTCTTTTTCTCCAGTTTCTTCCTTCAATTCATTCGAAATCTTGGCTTATCATCTTTGTTTTCCATTACTCCATCTTTCATATTTTAACGAGAATGTACTTTATATTTTTGCTGCGCAGATTTATTTTTAATCAATTTTAAAGTAGTTGTTATGGTTTTAGACATCATTTTCTTATTTAATTATATATTATTTAGCTCTCAAGTAAATGTCTCGATGTAATAAATTTGAGTAGGGAAAATCATATAGGTCATTCGTTTGGTCTTTCTATTTTATTTTATGAAATAAATAGTTATTATTATATACCAACAAATTATTCTTTAATTTACAGTGATATTATAGAAACAATTATAAATATAGGATGTTACTATAATTTATTTTTACCTCTTCCATTTCATGCGGAAAGAGGTCTTCCTCGACTCGACGGAATTTAAGTTTGTTCTAGTTATTTCGTTTATCTCATTTTGTAATCTAATAGTTTTGATTTCGTGTTCAGTTATATATATTCCAAGCTACTTCCATATTGTCTCGTTGTACTCTCGTTATTTTTTTCCAACAACATCAGGTCGATTCGTGTTGTAGTGATCCTTCACTTGGGGCCAGAATGTGCCGTTGTAGCCGTTAAGTTGCGGGTAACATGTAGCCAAGTTTGGGCCAAAGCTTCCGTCTCCGCTTCGGAATACCATTTGCTTGGGAGAGTGAGGAGAATTGAGAGAATTGAGAGGAAATTTGAGAGTGGTCTGAAAAATGAATGAAAATAGGTGTATTTATAGGATGAAATCGAATTAAAAAAAAATAACATTAATGCCGTGATCATCAACGGTCGTGTGATCACCAATGGGTGACCGCCACGTGTGCAGATAAATTGAGCGATCGCAGCATGCAAAAGATCGCATATCCGATCACCATGCAGAGATCGTCGCGATCATCAACGATATGCGATCGCCACATGGAGATCACAACAGCAATGATAACGGCCAAAATATCGTTGATGCAGGTGGCCTAAACATCTACCAATCAATTTAAAACTCGCGTCACATAAACTGTGACGTAGTTTTTCGTGGACAAAGGGAATAATTAAAATCAATATTTAATATAGGACGGTGCAAGAAAAGCTAAAATGATTTGACGAACAAATGAAAAGAAAAGAGATCTAATATAAATAAGATTACTTCTTCATTGTCTCTTAAGATTACTCTCAATAATTTAATTGTTATGAGCCGTGGCATGTGCTGTACATCGTACACTTCTTGTAAACCTACTAGTCAAGCATGAATATTTCTGGTAGTAATAGTAGCATTATGTTTCTCCGAATAGTACATTATATGAAAAAAAAATACTCGTATTTAATAGTCTATATTAATTCTTAGTTGCATTAGAAAATGATATATGAGTATATATTTGACAAACTGTCGCATAACTCGAATAGATTTGACATTCTATATCAAATACTCCTTCCGACCCATTCATATTATCATCATTTCCTTATTTAAGTGTCCCATTTATATTCACTTTTTATCTTTTTATCATTATTTTTAATCTCCGTATCGAACAATTAGCATAACAATTTCAATGAATCGGAGGGAGTACTAAACACTCTTTACACTGGTTTGGTGTAAATCTTTATCACTAGAGATCATTTATTCCATTTTTGGTTAAACTCCTATCAATGTTTTACCTTCATTTTACAATAATTAAATAATATTCATTATTCCAATTATAATTTATTACTTATTTTTACAATTTTTAATTAATAGGATTATTATTCTATAGACTATAATTAGACTAGTTCACTACTTTAAGAAAGAGCCCAGTATTTGATGAGAACTGGCCCAATCTGGCTCCTAGAAGTCTAGCCCAAATTTATTTGAAGTTTTCGTTTTCGCCCCTACAATGTTTGGATATACTCCTTGTGGTGCTCCAACTAGTACGATATTTCACTCTGGTTCTTCATGTTGCCTACATTTAGCTTTAGTTTGCAATCAATATGAAATTTATATATTTGGATTCATTGTTTACGGTACGTACTCTCAAAATTATATATCTTTGTTTTTTTTGGTAAAATAGATATTTTATTACCAAATTAAGGAATGGAACAGTACAAAGACACACCAACCATCCATTACATCACCCCAACACGTACACTACATTCTAGCTGAGCAGAAATTTCACTAGCTTAACATCTTTCCTACTGCAGGTAGCAACAATAATCTGGCATTGCCTAAACACTTCTTCAACCTCACTCTTTTTGGCTTGGAACTTTCGACGGTTTCTTTCTCTCCACACCTCATATACAGTCACCGCAACCATCAACCTGTATACAGCTTTCCCTGACTTAGCTTTACAGTGCAAGCTCATGAACTCCTTTTCTTGTTCCCAACTTCGACCACTACTTTGTATTTGACCCCAACTAGTCAGTTTCCTCCACACCTGTAGAACTCACAAGCAAAGAAAAGGTGGTTAATACTCTCGTTTTCTTTGTTGCATAAGCAACACTGCTGTTCACAGTCCACTCCCACTTTCAATAAATTGTCACATGTAGCTAGCCTTCCCAAAAGAGCCAACCATGTTATGAATATGCACTTTGGAGGTGCCAAATTATTGCATGTCACTTTACTCCAACTCACTTTCTCTGCCACTCCCCTCAAGCCTTTATAAATCTTTCTAACTGAGAATCTGCTTTGCTGAAGGGCTGCCACTCCTTCTGGATTTGCCACCAAATACTTCCTTGCAGAGAAAATTTTTCGGATTACCTACGATGCTTGGTTTGGTATAGGCATATCCAGAATATTTTGGCCCTTAATGTAGTACCCGTGTACCCATTTTACCCACACCTTATCTTGCTTTTGAGATAGATTCCACAACATCTTACACACCGCAGCTTTATTCCAATCTTGCACCATGATAAAATTCCATCCCCTGGCACTCTTTGGCTTGCACATAGATTCCCATGCTACGAGAGCTCTTCTTGTAATTGTGGATGTGCCTGACCATAGAAAGGATCGACATATAGATTGAATCATTGTTAGAACCTTTTGGGGAATCATGAAAACTTGGCACCAATACGTTTGTATGCTGAAAAGAACTGATTTGATGAGCTCCACTCGACCTGCATACGAGAGCAGTTTAGATGTCCAGCAATCTACTCTAGCCATGATCTTTTTGATGAGAGGTTGACATTGGTTTATAGACAATTTCTTTGAAGAGAGGGGAACCCCCAAATATTTGAAAGGGAGTTCTCCTTTCTCCATGCCAAACTCTGATAGCATTGCCTCATGCTCCCCTCTACCGACTCCCCCAAAATACAGGTTACTCTTAGTTGGATTTGCTTGGAGTCCCGAAGCATTAGAAAACTTATTAAAAGCCCTCATGAGCCTTCTCACTGAATCAATATCCCCCCTTGTGAAAAAGAGCAGGTCATCAACAAAACACAAGTGAGTTATTCCATACCTTCTACATCTTGGGTGAAAATTGAAGTCCCCATCTGTATGTAGTTCCATCATACACGTGTTCAAATACTCCATGCATATTACAAATAGGTATGGTGATATGGGATCACCCTGCCTCAACCCTTTTCTAGCCTGAAATGGAGTTGTTAGCTCACCATTTATATTGAAAGTATAAGAAACTGTGGATAAGCAGGCCATGATCTAATGCACAAACTTGTATGGCAGCCCCAATTCCAACAGGAGATGTTTGAGAAATGGCCATTCAACTGAGTCATATGCCTTTTGGAGGTCTATTTTAATCATGCATCTAGGAGAAACATGCTTCCTTGAATAACCTTTGATCAATTCGTGGCTCATTAAAATATTGTCAAAGATTACTCTCCCTTTTATGAACGCAGACTGAGATACCCCTATGATCTTCTCCAGCTCTCCCTGTAATCGATTAGCTTGAACCTTGGCTATAATCTTGTACAAAACACTGCAACAAGCTATAGGTCTGTAATCCCTAATAGTTTTGGGATTTTCAACTTTTGGGAGCAGTGTTATCAGGGTATTATTGATAATTTGAGGCAAGAAACCTGTGACAAAGAACTCCTTAACAACGGCTATAACTTCTCCGCCAATAATTTCCCAAGTCTTCTTAAAGAAGAAGACATTGTATCCATCCATCCCCGATGATTTTCCTGCATGCATTTCCATAGTGCTGACTTAATCTCCTGATCTGTAACTTCCATGCACAAGTGATGTGTGTGTTGTAGTACAGACCCTCTTTGGACTACATTTTTATCCACCATGACTAAAGATGGAGCAGCACTTCCCATTAAGCTATGATAGAAAGATCTGACCTCTTCCTTTAATTCTTGTTGATTGCAACAAGTGGTACCATGTGCTCTAAGAAGTAGTCTAATAGCTTGGCTTGATCTTCTAGCTTTAGCATAAGAATGGAAGAACTTTGTGTTTTGATCTCCTAGCTTGATCCAGTCCACTCTGGATTTTTGCTGCCAGATTCTTTCCTCAACTCCACTCCACTTCTCCAGATCTGCCATAGCCTGTTTTTCTGCATTGATTAGCTCGGTGTTGAGCTCATCTCCTTTCATAGCAGACTGGATTTCTGATAACTTTGATCTTGCTTGGCTCACTCTCTCAGCAGTCTTCTTGTAACATGTCTCATTGAGATGCTTCAAAGGTTGCTTCAAGGCTTTCAACTAATACCATATATTGAGCATCTTATTATTGTGCTTGTGACCTCTCCACCCCTCCTCAATAGTCCTTCTAAACTCCTGGTGTTTTGCTATGACGTTGAGAAACTTAAAGGGAGTATTTCTGATAGTATTTCCCATGTCAAAGTTTAAGATTAGAGGACAATGGTCTGATACACTTCTCTCCCCCACCTCCACAATGACATTTGAAAACTCCTCAAACCATTTCAGATTTCCCACACATCTATCAATTAAAGACATTATTCTTTGCTCCCCTTCTTGTTGATTACACCAAGAATATCGGTTTCCCAGCATCCTCATAGTGGTGAGATCATTATTTTGGAGGAATTCTAAGAAATCCCTTGTGTCAGTCTCGGTGACAACATTTCCTTGAAGTCTATCTTCACTCTCCAGCACAGTATTGAAGTCTCCTCCTATCAGGAGGGGTCTCACTGAATTTTGAGCAATGTGCTGTAAAAAACTCCACATCTCCTTCCTTTGAGTATTTGTATTATAAGCATAAACAGTTACATGGTCAAAACACCTCCGTGTTCTAAGCTCAGACACCTTACAGTATATACCCTGAGCATTCTCAGCTAATATCTCCACATCAATAGTCTTGGGGTTCCACCC
Organism: Schizonepeta tenuifolia; assembly: GCA_029490685.1. NCBI lineage: Eukaryota > Viridiplantae > Streptophyta > Magnoliopsida > Lamiales > Lamiaceae > Schizonepeta > Schizonepeta tenuifolia. The sequence continues at coordinate 20,892,136 of CM055959.1, forward strand.
AACCCACACTCTTCCATTAACTGCAGAATTATAGTTATTGATAAACTTCCAACTGTTATTAAGTTTTTCTGTGATCCTTTGAAACTTATTCACTTTTACCCTTGTCTCAAGGAAACCAGCTATATCTACTTTATTCTTAAGCAAAAAGGATTTAATTTCCTTTTGCTTATAGGGTTTATTACAACCCCTAATGTTCCATAGAATCATCTTCATGCTAAAACTAAGGGGAATAGGTCCCCGCCCTCTAACATTTCCCCCACTTCCCTCTCAACTGTTGAAAATAATCCATACGTATTCTCCACCACAACTTGATCTATTGCTTGCTTACCTATTGACTTAGAGCAGGTTTTCTTTGGTATACTCCACTTTTCAGCATCATGAGTTTGGCTTTCTCCTTGTATTTTATCCCCAGCCCCATTGGTTCTGTCTTCATTTCCACTTATTTCTTTTTCTTTCACAGTTGCAATGACTTGTTGTATTTTTGGTTTCCATTGTTGGGAAGGTTTAGGCGGTATAACTCTCCTTTCCTTCCAAGTACAGTCATGTCCCACCTTCTGGCATTTCACACAGAAAGGTAGAACCCAATCATACAGGATTCTCTGTTTTACCTCTACACCATCCTCCCCCTCAATCATCACTTCATACTTAATAGGTTGTGTTACATCTATCTCCACCATCATTCTAGCGTAGGAAATACGGCTCTGCATTGATGTACATTCATCTGTGCATATAGGCTTCCCTAGAACACTCCCAATTCGGCTTAGAGAATCTGCACCCCAGCAATGGAGAGGTAACTTAGGCAGCTTAATCCACAATGAAATGGCCTTCAGTATTTCATTTTCAAAATTAAAATCTGCATCCCAGAGTTTCACTATCATAGGTTTGTTTCCAATTGTGTGAGGCCCCGAGTACACAATGCATCTCTCTCTTCAGAGTCAAAATTATATATCATTTACTCATTACATCAACGTATTAGACAAACAATTTCATATTGAATACCAACTCCTAAAAAAGGTTATTTTTTCGTCATGGCATCTGAAAAAATTAACAACATTCAAAATGTTTTCATGGTGGTTGAGCCATGCATTGTTTTGGAAGAGCAATATTAGTATTACATCTGTACCTTGTTTGTCTTGAGACATAAACTCTCTACATATGCACATGTCTATTCTCAGAGTTGTGTCCAAATGATTTCCCTTTTTTTTTCAACATGTACATTATGTATTTCTTTATAATCTATATCTATATCTATACTAATATAAAAAGAGGCTTATTTTACAAAATTTAAATTGCCTAAAATATCCCTACTACAATATCATGATATAATTTAAATATATTATCAATTACAAGAAATACAAACTCAATTACCTTATTGATAATTTATACCTAATATTAATTGATATACATATACTACGTTTATTTAGTCACAAGAAACACAAACTTGCCTTATTAGTTTATTATTTACCTTGTATATATGATTCGAAAGAAATAGTATATAATTTGATATAGCAGTTGGGCCGTCGTTGCTTGCCGTTGTTTCTCTCAATTGTTTGGAATATCGGATAGAAAAATAAACAAAGAAAAATTGCGAATGATATGAATTTGACAAGTATTAATATCCATTGCCTGTCTTCTCTATCTAACTTGAGCCAAAACATAACATTCAATTCAAGTGTGAATAATAATAGATTTGGTACTGAAAATTAATTAGGTTTATTGAAGTGTACAATTAATTTTTTATAAGTAGTGTATTTTGACATGCATGCAGATGTTGTCTGCGGGCAAAATATTCAGGGCTTTGGTACATAGGAATAGTTTCGATATATCTTGGAGACATGTAGAGATTTTTTCCTTGCCTGAATGTGTTCCGAGACTTTTCTATTCATTTCCATTGAGTTGTGAAGGTTTCTTGCACTAGGGGAGATCGAGATGTTGTTTGACAATTAATGTGAAAACTGAAATCTTTACAACCACTGAAATTAAAAAATATATATATATATATATATGGATTTTTTTACGATGTTCAGAATTTACACCTTAAAAATGAAAAAAAAGGAAGATAAATCTATACTAACATAAAAAGAGCATTATTTTAAGAAAATTCTGAAAAGTGTAATGTGAGTGGAGAAAAAGTAAAATTAAGGATAAAAATGATAGAAAGTGGTGGGCCAATGTGGTGGAACGTGTAAATATATGAAAGTTTGAAAGGGCAATTAGTGAGAAAGTTATTTCGGAATATGGACTATGCATAAATTTAGGGGACTAACGAAAAAGGAAAATTATACATAATTTTAGCCGGAGAGATTATAAGATATATAATAATTCACAAGCATTTTTTTACCTTATATATCAATTTATTTTACCTACTTTTCTTATCCTGCTGTCTTCTTCTTGCAATATCTCAAAAGTTTCAAAAATAGGCATAACTAAATTAGATCAAAAATAGTATTTTATATATACATATTATATTATTAAGAATATATAAGATCATTGATAGTTGAATTGGATATATTAATGAAGTTCAATTGTATAATTTTCCTATCCAAATATATAATTCAATTATGAATAAGTATTAATATAAAGAACATTCATTGCATAACCTAAAATTAAGTTTTATAATACATTGATTGTGTTTGAAAATGAAATGTAGAAAATCATATCAAGTGTCTATTCAAATTAAGAGAATTATTTTTATTTTTATTTTTATTTTTAACCAAATGTATGTAGCCTATGTATTTTTGTAAGAACTCATATAAGGAATTGTTGATATTTTAGTCCTTGTTAATTATAACTATCCAAAGGAAATAGTATTAACTATAGAAGAATTTATTTGACTTATCTTATAATATGACAATACAATACTAGTTTATAATGACAGAAGTGTAAACTTTAGTTATCGATTTAATGATACTTATTATTATTTCAGAATATTCAATTACACAAATAAATTGAGAGTGTTCTTTAAAATAAAATATATTTTGAATATTTTGTATTTCTTTACTTTTATTAATGATAATATATAAATTTTAGAAATTTCATAAAGCTCATTCTAAAATAGAGTTAAAGATTATTAATACTACTATAAAAATAAATTGAATAATAATTAACGAACTTAATAAAACTTATGAATTAAAATCGTGCGAGTGCACGTTACTTTTGTTAGTTATTGAAAAATAAAATAACTGAAAGTGAGATATTTATCCATAAGTGCATTTTTCAATGTGACATACTGTATAATAAATGGAATAGTATCACCATCCATATTATCGATTTCAAATAGGCTTACTAGTTGAGTTTGGGTCGAGTATGATTTTATTATTATGTAGTTTTTAATAGTTTAACATTTACTTAATTATGTACAATGAGTGTAGCTCGATTTGAAGAGGCATAACATGGGAGCAAGAGATAAACGAGGGACAAAAGTAGATAGTTATTTTGGAGTTCGAGTAGATCTATCCTATGTCCTTATCTAAGATCGATATTTCAAATAGTAAAGAAAGTTGAATGACATGTAAGAATATGTAGAGCAGGATGAACTTGATGGTCATTTGTAATTAGATTGAAGATGATATTATCGTATTTTGATCCATGTGTTATCCACATGCATGGTTGAATGCCATATGCCATTAATTATTCGACTCTAAAACATCAGAATAGAGTGTGTCGCCCAAATTCAATCCCCAAAACTACATTACAACTTGGATACATTTCACTCAATTTCCGCTCTCTTTCTACAGAGAAAATATCCCCAAATTGAGGGGGGGCCTACAGATCAAATATACATTACAAAATGCCCACTTCAAATAAATCACACTCTGTTTTGTGGGTTCCAAAAAGTGAGTGTCCTTTTTTGAAAATTTGATCCGTTGTGTAATAATCATCTGCTCCACTTCATGGATTTTTCCCACCAACAGTACTCTTTTCTTTCATGTCTTCTTGCATACTCTGTCCTATCCCCCTCATAAGTCTACATCTCTATTTTCTCTTATGAGTATATAGCTTAATATTCTTATTTTATTATTATTATTTTTTATGGAGAAAACCATTATACCCACATTAGCTTAGCCTAATCATACATGTGAGAGTTAGATCAAAAAAAAAAAGGATCTATTAAGGCTTTGACAGGATTGGAACTTAAGACTATTGACCTTACGATTCTTAATTACCGTCCGCCGTAATTGTTTAGAATAAGACCTAATGCAGTCAAAACTATAACTACTCAACTTTTGCAGATAAACATATGGTTATTCAATTTAAGGCAAATAAATAAACAAGAACCTAATTTTTACTATTAAAAGTAGACCTAATTGAAGAAACAAAAGTAGAAGTAGGAAAACCTAGATATACATATTTCATGTTAAGTTTGAGTGATTAGACAAGAGAAGCAAGACGAATTAAATGGTGCACCATAATGCAAGATTTGTATGAATTACATTGTGGTCCTGCTGACAAAGTAGAAGAATTCAAGGCAACGGACAAGGTGGCCCCACACATGTTAATAGTCTTGTAAAGTCAGAGAGATAATGTATTTGTATGATTGTTTCTTTTATTCATTTTCTTGACATGATCGAACTAAACAACGAGGGACTCTTCACACACACTCAATAGTACTATATATTGGTGACTTTGTAGTCGACTGCATGAATCCTAAACCTTCGAATCTCACAAATGCATTCTAGATTAAGTTCGTCAAACTAAACTTAAATAACAGCATGCTACGAATAAAGCCAATCGAAAATGAAATCGATGTGATGATAGCATAAGAAAATAAGACTGTAATTAACTAACTACCATGTATCACGAGATCCACCATAACCAACGGAATGGGAGTTCGGGTGATCGGGTCAGGCATGACCCGGTATGACGGAAAGATGATGCCCTAGGGTAAAAGGGTCTTTTTGCTAGATTCACATCTCTCTCTCTCTCTCTCTCTCTCTCTCTCACTGTCTCTCCATGTGTATTATCCCTTATTAGTTTCAATATCAATAGGATAGGACATAAATTAAAACACTAATGTCTGTGTGACTGATTCTAGCCTACATAGCACTTCATTACATTATTGAATATGTTTGGTAATTATTCTTGCAAAATACCAAAATTTCCGGCCTTTAATACTAGCTTGCATTATACTAACGAAGAAACAATTAGGCTTTTGAAAATTAGGCGGACTACGGCTCCCACCAGAGTATAGATTAAGACCTTTCAAATGTGTCTTTATCTTCACAAAACATGTGCAACACTTTGACTAAACTAAAACTATGATTCTTGCTTTTGTGTTTGTTTTGATCAATGATTAGACAAAGGCAATGGGGCCTTGCCCTCTTTGCACATGCTCAGCTAGTGACATGTGATCCAACCTTTTTTTTTTTATATTTTTGTTTTTTAAATTTTTGTACATCTTAAATGGCAACACACTAACTAGAAAGCTTCCTTGATGGAGACAAGAACAACTAGATCTAAATCCCAAATCCATTTCCAAATCTTTTTGCATGTAAAGTTGCTTAACATCCATGCATAAAAGTCAGCAATCATATCAACAATCTTTACCAGAAATTCAATCTAAAAAAAAAAAGACATCTCATCTCTTGTTTCTCAGATAAGAGACCTAGAACAACACCTTTGGTAATCCATGATGAAAGCAAAATCAAGAAAGACAAGTCCAAAACTACAAAAAGATCAAGAAAATTCTCCACATTGATCCATTTATTTCCCAATCTCATACCAATATCATGTAGATATACAAAGAAGAATCCAATACACTCCAGACTGAAAACTACAACAAATTAATAACTAAGATTAACATATCACAACTGGCAAAATGAAACTGCAGCAACATGATGAACAGAGTAAGAAGCAAGCACATGAAACACCAATCATGAATGTGAAAATGTATAGTAGTAACATATCAGCTAAGTAAATTCAATCCTTTTTCCTCTCTCTCTCTATCTGCCCTCTCTCAGCCACTCACAGCTAGTAAAGAAGGAATAGCAGCCAAATTAGGAGTGACATTCTTATTAGAACCACCAGCATCCCTCTTGACAGAAGAAGGCTTACCACCAAAAGCTCTCATTGGACTTGCAAGAGCCCAACCCCAGCTCTTGCTCCTCCCATGAGAGAGCTGTCTTCCTGATGAATGAGCCGACATAATCGACTTCGAAGAATTCCCATTAGTATCCTCTGCAGAGGATGAAATCCAATACGAGGATGAAGATGATGAGGATGAAGATGAGGTGATCATGAATCCACCAAAGATGCCCCCACATCTAACTCTTTCCTTGATGCAATCTTGGCCGTTCCTATGCCCCGGTTGTACCTTAGGCTTCCCTTCCCTCTGTGACTCAACTCTGCGGAGAGTACAATCACCAAAGCCAGTTGAAATCCTCTCAAAGAAATCACCAGAAAAACTCCTACTCCCACAACCAACAGATCTAGATCTTGACACTTTTCTGTCAAATGCAGCCTCATCAGGGCTCCCATTCTCATCCACCACCACAAAATCTTCTCTTTTCTTCTCCCTTGATCTAATCCCACCACCACCACTATTATTAAGAGAAGATGATCCAACAGTGCTACTAACAGTACTAGCCGAAGCTGAAGTAAAGTTCAAATCTTTCAAACTTTTCTCACTCTTCTTAGCACTAGAACTAGAATGCTTTGACATGTAAAGAAATGACCAGAAACCCCTCCTATGAGGGCTATAATCGTCAGAGTAATTCTCATCCAAGAAATGCATACCTCTCCTCGGAGTTGCAGTGGATTTGCTTCTCTTGAAAACAATGCTGCTGCTCGAATCTGAACTCCCCATCGCCACTCCATCCTTCTTCTTCTTCTTACTCCTCTGCGTCAAGACAAAGGGCAATCTCGACCTTCTCGTGTAATAGCCATGATAGTTGCACTCGCTGCTCGCATTCGGAGCGTTGTTGACAGAGGAGGGAGCGAGGTGCGAACGGGGCTGGAGGGCGCCGCCGCTGGAGGCGTCGCCGCCGGCTGAGGTAGTGTTGCTGCCGCCGAAATCAGATCTAGACGAGGATGAAGATGAGGAGGAAGGGAAGATAGCAACGGGGAGTGAAGAAGAAACGAGCTTTCCCAGCTTCTCTTGAAGGCAGAAGGCGCAGATCCCGCCGGGGGTGCTGTTTTTGTACGGATGGTTCGTGCATTGCATGTTCCCTTCCCCCATATCTTCATGCACCACTTCCATCACCATTTTTTTCGAGCTTTTTAGAGAAAGATTTCAGTTTACAGCAAGAATTTGTGGCCCAGATGAAAAAAAATCCAATCTTGCAACCTGGGGTGTTGTTTTTTCTCTTAAATATTGCATAGGATTCTTGCAGAAGAGAGAGAGGGAGAGGGAGAGGGAGTAGAATGCAAAACTTTGCTACCAGAAGGAAGAAGAATCTAATCTTGCTATCTGGGATGTTGATTTTTCTCCTCGAACATGACATAAACTCTAGAAAATTACAGAAAACGGCTAAACAGAGGAGGGAGAGAGAGAGAGGTCAAAGAAGATGAGATGCGGAGAGAGATGCAATGAAAAAGAATGGCATTGAAGTAAGTGGGGGATGGAGAGTGAAGGAGAGAGTCCCCAGAAGCACGTGGAAAGCAGACTAGTTTATGCAATTAACATCTGACAACCGAACAAGACAACCAAAACCCTAATTGTTCTTAGCGGCAGCCTGTGGGCCTTGTTTGGGGGTCTTCTTGCCCAAAAATAAAAGGTTAAATTGTAAAATAATACTCCCTCCGTCCTCATTTCAGAGCCCCATTTTATGTTTTTCACACATATTAAGAAAATTGATAAAGTTAAAATGTAAGGATAGTGGTATTGACAAAAAAATAGTGATAATGACAAAAAGGTAGTAGTATTGATCAAAAAGTAAGAATAAAGTTGTTGGGAAGATAAAAAGGTAGGAATTAAGTTATTGTGAGGTGGGGCCATCAAGGGTAATAATGTCCAAAAAGCAGAGTAGGGCATTGAATCTGGGACACTTTTTGAAGGCCAAACAGGGCACTCAATTGGGGACGGAGGGAGTACCTCACAATTTATCAAATTCTCATTTAAATTCTTACCTTTTAATTTTTATATAAAAAATTTCTCAATTTTTTTTTTTTATCAATTGCATCCCTCCGATCATTTTTCCCATTTTATTGTTAATGTGGAAGGCGGTAAATTTTACATGGCAAATCGGCAGTAAGAATAAAACGACGTATTCTAAGTAAGGTCAAAACGTCGTCGTTTTGCTGCAAACAAACACTTATTTAGGGTCTAGACATCATTCATTATCTCCGGTATCCACATAGTTCGAGGGTTTCATTAGCGCACGATTTCCACATTTGCAAAGCCTCTGGAGTTCGGAATTCGATGTATTCATTGAGCCCATATGCGAAGACGAAGAAGCCATAAACGATTAAAACATGAAATATACAAAGGGTTGAAGAGGGAAAGAGGAGAAACCCCCAAAAATTGAATTTCAATTTGTACGATGTCTAGATCTTAAATATAAGTGTTTGTTTGCAGCAAAACGACGATGGTTTGGCCTTACTTAAACTGCGTCGTTTCATTCTTGCTGTCTATTTTCCATGTAAGATTTACCGCCTTTCACATCAGCAACAAAATTGGAAAAAGCGACCGAAGGAATGCAATTGAGAAAGAATGAAAAGTGAGAAATTTTTTTTGTAAAAATTAAAAGATGGGATTTAAATGAAAATTTGATAAAAGGTAGAGTATTGTTTTGTAATTTAGCCAAAATAAAATAATATTGAACTTTTAACGGGAATTGTGAATTGGAAATTGGAATTCAACTGCATTATTAGGGATGGGAGGTTGGAGGGAAAAATGGAGGGAAATTGGGGAAATAATTTGGTAATTCCAATAGATTGTGTCTCCGTGGGGTGTTTTTGGTACCACCAATAGTTACGTTGGAGTATATTGAATTATAGACTATTATGTATAAAAAGACTAATAATATTCCAGATAAGAATTACTATGAAATTTTCCTTTAATCTGGATGAGTAGGATTCGAATTTGTGTTCAAAAGATTTGCAAAATTCCAGAGATGAAACGATACACATTTTAGGTAGTAACGAATTAAACGATTCCTATATTTAAAAGAATAATTCCCTTCTCAAAAAAAAAAAAAGAAAAAATTGCCAAACTTTAAAGCAATTTAACTAAGAGCACTTACAGCGGGCTTCTAAATGGGGGTGTCGATCCGGTGTCGATGCCGCTCGACACACCCCCACATCGACACACCCTGTGTCGAACGCTGCTGTGGGGGGATCGACACCCCCTGTGTCGATGGTGGTGTCGAGTGCGAGGTCGATCGTTCGATCCCTCCCTCGACTCCGCCACGTCAAAAAATGGGGACACGTGGCGTGTCCCCATTGGTCCATTTTTTTTTAATTTTCTGAAAAAAAAAATAATATTAACAAAATTAAATACACTCCAACGGCTACATCCCATTTTTTCACTATATATATCCCTTCATCTCATTCATTCTACACACCAAAAAATTTCTTGTAATGAAGTAGTTTTTTGTTATTGTATTTTTTTTTAATTAGTGTATGTTAGTTTTTTTTAAATTCAATAAAATTGTCATTTATTAATTTCTGAATTTAATTAAGTTAATTTTTATAAAATTTATTACAAATAAATAAAATAACAAAATAAAATCTATTCAATCATTAAAATCACGTTTCCCAGTGCTTAGACCTAGGTCTTACTCAACCTCATTGATGTGGAGAAATCAACCTATGTCTAACTCAACACCACCAATCATTAAAATCACGCTTCCCAGTGCTTAGACCTAGGTCTTACTAGACCCTTGCTGTAAATGCTCTAAGTATGATTTGAAATTTACACTCCGCGCTCATAGTCAAAAGATTCGCAAATAATTAGGAATGAAAGTTATATACTAGCGCCTACTAGATTGAAGAGAATAATTTGAAACTCATAGTTTTCGAATATTAGGGACGGATGGTAGTGTGGAGATAGTGAAGTTTCGAATAGTTATATAATGAATCATTAATTCATGTCGCCTTTGTTACGAACTGATGCATTTTGATTTGCATTATTTTTCACATTACAATGTAGTAACAACTAATATTATTATGCAATTTTCTCTTCAATATCAATGTGTAGGACTTCAAATTTGCACTTCTCAAAAAACTCGTGAAAATCCAATGATGAAAAAGTAAAATATTTACACGGTAGTACTATTTAAGAGAAGAATTTTGAATTTTCCCATATTTGAGTGAGTATGATTTTAAATTTATACTCTTTATTAATGAATCTAGGGAGAGATGGAGGGGGAAATGGAGTGAATATTGGGTGGTGATTGTAAAGAACGGTGAATTCATATTGTGTTTGATATCATCAACGCGTTAGATTATTTATAATACATAAAGCAAATCTGAATTTTTTTTCCTTTAATTTCAATGCATAGGGTTTCAAATTTAAAAGAGTTACAAAATATTGATTTTTATTTTCTCTAGCAAAAACTTCTCATGTAGTTCAACATGGATGATGTAATAATATTGGGTAATCTATATATGTACCTATTATAAAAGAGTCAATTCTTACAAAATTTGATTTACCTAATATACTCCTATTATTATATTTATTTTAAGAACAATAATGTGAATTTCTATTATTAGTTAAAAAATCCTAATTATATTAGAAGTCTACCCAAAAATTCTAATACAATACCTTAAAAAATTAGTTATAGTATAAAAATTATTTTGAGTTAGAGGATAACAGGAAACCTTTTTTTAAAGTTAATTAATATTATCAAGATAAATAACTTATTACACACAAGCAACGTAACACGTAACTAGAAAATAAGAGGAAATATCTGAATTCAGGATTGAAGAACATGTGTTGGATGAGGAAATGAGTGAAGAAGGGTAAAGGAAATAGCTAAATTCATAGTTGAAGAACTTATGATGGATGAGCAAATGGTAGAAGAAATGGTAAAATAAATGAATGAATTCATGGATGAAGAACTTTTGGTGACAAGAAAACATAAAGATATGCAATCCAAATATATTTCTCAAGTATAAAAAATATTATCTCTCAAAAAAAAAAAACTACCAATTTCCAACACCATAAAATTTGTAGCCCAATTTATCATATTTGCTTTGAGCCTCGGACAATAACATCAAATATATACCAATGATATAATAGTAAATTTCTGAAGAATTCATTTGCTCAAAGAGATGAAATATCAAAGCTCAATTTTTGATAGAAGTGGGAAAGAACAACACAGTACCAAAAGGTAATCAAGTTGAAAGGAGTTCCATGTAATTGCTTTTTGACTTTGACATGATGCATCAAAAATATCAATTACATGGGATTTCCTAGAGAAGATAAATTAAAAGGAATTTCCACTTAGCTTATTTGTTTTCGAATATATTTAAATATTAATATTTTATAATTTTAAAAATGTTGATAATAAGTACATATAAATAAAAAAAAAGTGCAACACAAGTGGAAAAAACAATTAATCAAATATAGAGGTGTAGCTTCATGAAGTTCAAGGAACGAAGAAAAAAAGAATTTCAAAGAACTTTCAAAATTATGAAACAAAGAATAAAAATTGCATTGACATCACAATCGATAGGGATGGTGATTTGTCAAATAAACTAATCCCCAAAAGCAAAAAGAAAAAGAAATGTTCTTTACCAATCAATGTCAAACAAGAAACATTTGTGAATATAATCACATATTATTTACTCCCTCCGTCCACAATATCATTAACACATTGTGGATGTCATGAGTTTTAAGAAAGTGGTTAAATAGTAGCAAGTATTGTGAATGAAAATGTGAGTAGAGTGGTGATAAATAATATGTTAAATACAATGTACTATTTGGATCCTAATACTATAAATGAAAATAACAACCAAATTGTAGGCGGAACCAAATGACAAAAATGGTAACGATATCGTGGACTGATGGATTAGTTTTTAAACTTTTATTAGTTGTTCTAGAATAATATTCTTCAAACTTTAATTTAATTTTCACACCTTCATTAATAAATAAATATTAAACTCATCAGTAAATGTTATTTCTACTATTATTATGATGATTTTCTCAATTGAAAAACATATTAACATATACTTAAAATATGAATGATATATTATTTGTAACATATCTTACAATAATTACTACTTCCTCTGTTTACGATAAGAGTGGTCCGAAGAAAGTGACACGAGTTTTAAAAGTAGGAGATGGATCATATTAAGTGGTAGAAGTCTTGTGAGTGGAGAATATGTTATACTCTTTTACCTTTAAATGAGGAATACAAATAAAGGGAATAAAGAATAAAATGGTAACATTTTAAGTGATTCATTTTCATTTATAGAAGAATCACATTTATTGTTGACTGAAAAAATAATAAAAAAAATACACGTGCAACGCACGTATTCTCCTATTAGTATATCACTAAGCACGATAAGTTCTCTACATTCAACCTAAAAATAATTACTATCGTTATTGTTAATTATTTACAAAACGGAGTTTTTCAATAATTTTTTTAACATTTCTTATTTTCGGTATTGTAATCGTCGGAATTAACATGATAAGTTGTAACCAAACACACCATATAATTATCTTTCTTTTCCTGTTTTTTTTTTTTCTTTTCTTTTATAATAAAAAGGGTTAAGTAGAAATTGGCACCCCAAGGTCTAAAGGGCAAAAGCAATTAGGTGCTCAACGTTTGAATTGGGGCATTTACACCCTCACCATCTTGTCATTGGTGCAAATAAACCTTTACCTCTAACGGAAAAGTTAACTTCCGTTATCTCTTTATACTTCACTAATTTATGCTTTTATATTTTGTTTCCAATTTTATTTTGCTTTCACGAAAAGATCCATACTTCAAAATTGATATCAGAGCCCTATGTTTATTTAGAAATTATATTTTATTTATTATTAAACGTAAGGATTATTTTCTAACAGAGGATACATCAAGAAAATATGGATCCGAACGAATGTTCGAGATGCGAGTGTTACAGGTACTATCTCGATTATTTCGAGTTGAAAAAACAGGACCAACAAAGGTATTTGACATACTGGGAAGAACGCTTCAACTGAAGCGTTGCAGAAGGAGATTTCGAAAATATTATTCGGAATGATCAAATGAAGGAAAAGCGTCAAAGACACCTTGTAGTTAATGCTTTCCTCGACGAAGTATTAACACAAAAGATGACCGAAGACCATCAAAATTATCATAATTGATGGATCAAAGATAGCAGAAGGATAAGAGAATAGCCAATGTTCCCGATTTCCGAGATATTACCCCAGATACCTCTAAAATATCAGAGGATCTAAGGGAAATACAAAAGACGGTACACCATTATGGCAATGGCCTGTATGGAGTACCACGAGATCTTTATAAGATATCCAAGATGCAAGAGAAAATCAAAACCATCCTCTCGGATATCCACTCGGATGGAGAAGCTGGAACAACAACCTCGTTCCGGATGACTCAGAAGGAATCCTTTTATCAATGAACCCACCTATCCAACAACGGTGGAAGAAGTGAAGAAGGATCCACAAAGTAAAGCTCTTGCAAGGATGCTTCGAGGGGAAAAATCATGAGTAACCCCGAAAGGCTCAATCTTGAAGATCTACAAGAGTTAGCAGAATCCTTTGCTAACTTGAAGGTGGTTGATTTAAAAATGAATCAACATGACCATCAGGAAATTGTTGCAGCCCAAGGACAACCAGATCCACTAAGGACGGAGAGACAACAAACCCACGAGGAGCATATGAGAGATGCTTGTGACATTCATGCTGGAGCAAGATTTGACCCAATTACACCAGATGATGCCCACATGACGGTCAAAAGAATAAGAAGAAGGCAACTTAGACTACACGATACACCTGTTGGAAAGGTTACCTTGGATTCTATTAATCCATACGGAGTGATGCTCGATATCAATGAAGTCAACTTCATAGATCGAGAATCTGTAATAGATGAATGAGTTTCAGCCATGAGGATCCCAGCAGCCACGCTCGATCTCGATAAAGACGGATTTATTAAAATCCTTGAGACAAGTCTCACAGGAGTGGTAAAGATAGCATGGGAATGCATTCCAACGGAAACCAAAAGACTATGCTTCGCCAATATTGATTCCTTCACAGAAATGATTAAAAAGATGGCAATGCTCATCAAAAACCATTTCCTTGGAGAAGGATATTTCGAAGGATACGATGAGGAGAAAAGAAAGAAATACTTGATGGTGTTATATAATTTGAGACTTGTTGTCTTGAATCAACAAATGCTCAACAAGTTTCTGCAGCTCTTCACCCTTTACCAGCATCAATCAGAAGCTAATGATCGGATTGCAATGGAAATTTTCTTTTTGAAATTTCTAAGTCCATGGAATGAGATGTTAATTCGAGATTATAAACCAGGAGATCTCGATAATGTCGTCAAAAGGATGTCTTATGTACATCAAAAGCTCTCAGAGTGGTGTCAGCAAACCACAACTTTAGAAAAATATGAAGAAGCTGAGGAGAATCAACAAAGCAACTCCTCTAGGATGTGATAACAATGAATCTGCCAACGATCATTGGGAGTGAACCACCAAGGCTGAGAAGAAGTAAAAAGCACAGATTTCAGCCATATTACAAAGGTGGAAAACCAAGAAAAAGCTTTTGGAAACCAAGAACAATGTGGACACGACAGAAGGCAAGATTCTACAAATCTGGCCAAAGGAGCGGTCCAAACAGGTTTTCATCCCGGGGATCTAGTTCAAACAGATCTCAATGACGGACACCAGCCAAGAAGACTTTTAGGCGAACTCACACAAGAGTCAATGAAAGTTTTAAAGATTGCAACTGCTGGACTTGCAGTGCTAAGGTACATATTTTAATAAATTATCTCGATAATGAAAGGAGAAGTATCCAGAAATTCGAGTTAACATCAGACATCGAGGATGCCATCTACTACCAAGAACTGATACAAGTATATCAGTTCGAACCCTCAGACGAGAGTATATACGAGCAAGAGAAAATCTTTAGTGAAGAAGATTCGGATTGGTCAGATGGATCTTCACAATCTGAATCCGACTGACATCGAGGTTGTTCATAAAGAAAGCGAAGATAGAACCGGCTTTTCAAGCCAGACACTTATCTCGCCAGAATGATGGATAAAATTATGAAGAGAAGCTTGAATATACAAAAGTATCAAGGCTTCACAGCAGGAGCTTTAGACCAAGTTCTTAGGAACTTCAGTCTAAGAAGTAGGAGACAACACACTGATACGATCCTCGCCGGAGTTGCAGACGCCGACGTGAATAGTATACACCCAAGATCAAATCTGAACCGAACCGGATAAATATGGAGTATCCCAAAACCTCTGTATCAGTTTCTCCAAGTGAATTAGGCGTACGGATGTTTCCTAAAACCCAACGATAGGATGACACAGCAACTCGGGGACGATGAATGATGGATAAGACGGAATATCCCAAAACCTCTGTATCTGTTTCTCACAAGTGAATTAGGCGATTGAATCCCTAAAACCCAATGATAGGACGATACAGCAACTCGGGGACGATGAATGACACACGAACGAGGAATGATTGACTCGCCGATACGTCGATATGAACATCACGGTGGCATGTTGCCAATCCGCTAGTTCGGTGAACGAACTGAAGGAGATAAACTCACAAAATATTATTTATCAAATCGTTATTTAATCCATGCCCTACTAGACCTATTTATAGGGGTGAAATACAATAGAGTCCTATTCTAATAAGGAAAAACAATTCCTTGAATAAAAATAAACATAATCCTAATCTAGTAAGGAAACAATTCCTTGAACAATAAGGAAACAAATCCTAATCTAATAATGAAACCAATCCTTATCCTAATCAAATATAATATTACCAAAATAACTAAAATAAAGCCTTATTTTTGGCCTACAATAATAAAAAACGAAAATTAAAATAAAATAAATAAAATCTTCAGATCTTCAATCTTGGATTGCATCATTCCCCTCCTCTTGAAAGGGATTTGTCCTCAAATCCAAAGCTTCAAACCTGCATCAAAAGAACAATATTTTTTTTTCTTTCTTTTTCTTTCTTTTCCTTTTTTCTCTTTTTTATTTCTAAGACAAAAAACAAATAAAAGATAGAGGTTCAGATTAGGCTCTGATACCAAATGATACGATCCTCGTCGGAGTTGCAGATGTCGACGTGAATAGTATACACCCAAGACCAAATCTGAACCGAACCGAATAAATATGGAGTATCCCAAAATCTCTGTATCAGTTTCTCCAAGTGAATTAGGCGTACGGATGTTTCCTAAAACCCAACGATAGGACGACACAGCAACTCGGGGATGATGAATGATGGATAAGATGGAATATCCCAAAACCTCTATATCTGTTTTTCACAAGTGAATTAGGCGATATAATCCCTAAAATCCAACGATAGGACGATACATCAACTTAGGGCCGATGAATGACACACGAACGAGGGATGGTTGACTCGCCGATACGTCGATATGAACATCACGGTGGCATGTTGCCAATCCGCTAGTTCGGTGAACGAATTGAAGAAGATAAACTCACAAAATATTATTTATCAAATCGTTATTTAATCCATGCCCTTACTAGACCTATTTATAGGGGTGGAATACAATAGAGTCCTATTTTAATAAGGAAAAACAATTCCTTGAATAAAAAGAAACATAATCCTAATCTAGTAAGGAAACAATTCCTTGAATAATAAGGAAACAAATCCTAATCTAATAAGGAAACCAATCCTTATCCTAATCAAATATAATATTACCAAAATAACTAAAATAAAGCCTTAATTTTGGCCTACAATAATAAAAAATAAAAATAAAAATAAAATAAATAAAATCTTCAAATCTTCAATCTTGGATTGCATCATTCCCCTCCTCTTGAAAGGGATTTGTCCTCAAATCCAAAGCTTCAAACCTGCATCAAAAGAACAGTATTTTTTTTTCTTTCTTTTCTTTTTTTTTCCTTTTTTTCTCTTTTTTTTCTAAGACAAAAAATAAATAAAAGATAGAGGTTCACATCAGGCTCTGATACCAAATGATACGATCATCGCCGGAGTTGCAGATGCCGACGTGAATAGTATACACCCAAGACCAAATCTGAATCGAACCGGATAAATATGGAGTATCCCAAAACCTCTGTATCAGTTTCTCCAAGTGAATTAGGCGTACAGATGTTTCCTAAAACCCAACGATAGGACGACACAGCAACACGGGGACAATGAATGATGGATAAGATGGAATATCCCAAAACCTCTGTATCTGTTTTTCACAAGTGAATTAGGCGATATAATCCCTAAAACCCAACGATAGGACGATACAGCAACTCAGGGACGATGAATGACACACGAACGATGGATGGTTGACTCGCCGATACGTCGATATGAACATCACGGTGGCATGCTGCCAATCTGCTAGTTCGGTGAACGAATTGAAGGAGATAAACTCACAAAATATTATTTATCAAATCGTTATATAATCCATGCCCTACTAGACCTATTTATAGGGGTGGAATACAATAGAGTCATATTCTAATAAGGAAAAACAATTCCTTGAATAAAAAGAAACATAATCCTAATCTAGTAAGGAAACAATTCCTTGAACAATAAGGAAACAAATCCTAATCTAATAAGGAAACCAATCCTTATCCTAATCAAATATAATATTACCAAAATAACTAAAATAAAGCCTTATTTTTGGCCTACAATAATAAAAAATGAAAATTAAAATAAAATAAATAAAATCTTCAGATCTTCAATCTTGGATTGCATCACACACCGTCTATGGTATTACTAGACGAGAAATGTCCATTCTAATCGAACTGACTGGAAATCAAGTGGAGATGCAGTTGATTCCAACCGATGACCCTAGAGCAGATCTGGCTAAAATGAAGCCAGGAATTGCTGAGAAAATGAACTGAACCCACATCGGAGCAATCCAGTTGGTGCTCAAATCTACTCTATTTCTAGGAGTAGATGCACCAATCGATATCGCAATATGCGATAGACGAGTTAAAAGTCTAAAAGCTTCCGTTATGGGAACAATTGCAGGGAATCTTTGTGATGGGCAGGTTGTGGGGATTATATATCCCAAAATTGCATATAATCTTAATGACGCCAGTTTCAGCAAGGCCCTGACTTTGTATCAAGATTTCAAGCGTAAGGATCTATTGGAGGATGGAAATAGACCTTACTATATTACATATCAGGTGTCATATGCACTTTCCAACTCATATCATACTGAGTTATTTTCGAGAAAGCAGTTCATCGAGATACCAGATATATTCAAGAAGGTGACGACGGCGGTTTATCCTGATAAAATGGAGATCCCTCGATTAAGAGAGATCGGCATTCAAATAAGAGATAAGGAAGTCATAGACACAACCAAAGTCTTAGACTAAATGCAGGAAAATTATCTTTCCAAGGTGATCGAATTATGTCACAACTATTTGGGAGAAATCTAATCCAAGATTCTTTTCTTCAGACATCTCGGAGCAGAAAGGTGGCAGTAAATCTGCAATGCCCTGAATGATGGAGAGGAGTTATAGTTAGATTTGACACTACGAGGTGGGAAACCAATTTTCCTTGTAATGTCTTATACTATCTGCAGCAACCAGAGATCGACCATTACAGAGGAACCCTTGAAATTAGGGGAATTATGCTAGAGATCAAAGAAAGAGCTGGAAGAGAACCAGATACCCTGGTACTGAGACTTGATTTTCTCGAGAAATATAAGCCCTGGAAAAGCAAGGAAGAAGGAATGGAGATTACGGTTAATGATACAATTTTATTAATCGAATGACGAGTCCATTCTCCATATACATCTTTATTGGGATGTTATACGAGAAATATAAAGCAGAATATTTTACTGCTTATATTGATTCAGGAGCAGGAATCTGTACAACAAAACGAGGAGTCTTTCCAAAAGAAGTAGAAGATGATCTATCCCGTATTGCAGGAAGAGATGTCACAGCCCCAAATCCTGAGGAACGGCAAAGCCGGGGTGCAACTAGGGGTTGGATTAAAGAAGCGGGGAAGAAGGGGGATAAATAAATAAACAGACAATCACTAAACAACAATTGATATCTGTGAACAGACTTTATTAAAAAGAAAGAGAGTCGACCTCGAAGGATCGCTCGACAGAGTTGTTCTTAAAAGAAACTAAGTTCAAAGTACGAGACTTAGACCAAAAGATATACATTGACACAAAAAGAGTTTGGCAGCGGAAAACGTAGAACTAGAACCCTACTGCTCTTCTTCCTATTCACAACCTTCTACTCAACCTCCGCCGCTCCCGTCACTCAACCTGCACATTTTATAAAACATATGCAGGGCTAAGTATAAACATACTTAGTGGGCACATTGCCGAAAATATATCATAAAGTATAGATTAATCAGGCATCTCATTAAGTAGCGCATCGGGGTTTTTCATCAAATGCCCGTGCCTACTAAACATTTTCTTTTCTCTTTTCACAATATAGCTTGGCCAAGCCTTTACAGATGTTACGTTCAAACTTGCCCAACTTTTGTTTCAACTCTGGGGAAGAGTTAACTTCTTCCGTGCACGTTCTATTCACCGTGGCTGCCTACCCCTCAACAGAGTACCACACACACCGACTAGCGTGTACACTAAATCCTGGAAAACCCTTTCGGTTAACTCAGCGGTCCGATCGATTAGTTAGACCCCATTTGGCTAACTCAGAAAAGCACAAGAGAACTCACATAAAACAAAGTATTTTCATGCCATGATAATCACTTTAAAACACAGTTTATAAAGCGATAAGTAAACATTTTCGAGCATCGCTCATTTGATTTGATATATAGAAAAACCCACCTTAGGTGATTACAGAACTAAACACGAGCTTCCGTCTTTTGATCTTCCGTCCTATCCTTGACCTCGACTTCCTCCTTTTATCGCAATTAATCACACTTTAGTAAACGGTCGCAACGATAAAAGTAAAGAAATTGAATTCGGTTAAGACTTTTAGGCCTTTGCACTTTAACTAAATTCTTTTGATTAACTCGAACATATCTCGTTTTGAACTAACTCGGTTCCTTTACTCGACACTTAGGTCAGTTAATAACGGAAGTCGATAACTTATAACGACTTAGAAGTTCTCAAAGAACTAAGTTAAAAAGAATTTTTCTTAAGAAAATAGGTTTTTGAACTTTTCTGCACAAGGTAGTAGTTCTGGAGTTCATACAGAACAGAATTTTGCGAAACAGGGGATGAATTTGGTACCAAAAGAAAGCTACGGATGTCTAGTTTATTGTCCAATTTACGGATCTCGATTTTGTTAAGCGAGTAGAGAGTTGTGACAGTTTCCGTAAGGGGTTGAAAAACAGTCAGCGGTAACCCTAATGCTCGATAAAACTCGACGCACAATTCCCTAGGTTCGATCAATGTTATACAACCTTTATGCGCATGAAACTACTATCATTTTACAGTCATGACACACATTCCTTTATTGTGAATACCTTCACGTCTCTTGATTAACAAAACGACGAGCACTTCTTTGTCTTTTTCAACTATCCGATTTCTAAACCAAATTTCATTTCAAATTCGATTCAATTCTTTAACTTCTATGTTCATACTTATATGAAATCATCACCAACTACAATCTTTTTTATTTATCAACATTAAACACTAATATCAAATTAGTTTCCTCATTCGACTTTCCTATCGACAATTAAGCTCGTTTACTCGTCTCTTACCAAAAATTCAATATTCTCCGAATTCGTTCAAACTTTCCAATTATCAACAACAACTACTAAGATTACTCAATATGAAAACCATATACTTATATCATTATCGAAACCTAACTTATCATCGATTCTTCGTCTCTTGCGATTTCCATTTTATTTTTAGAAAATTCTAATTAAATTATATGTTCATCTACAAGCTTACTACTTATCAATTATATCAATACATCATCCAAATCATAACAATTACTTAGTCAAATTCATACTTCTTCCTCTCTTACCATTTTGTTTTTATTTTTAGAAAATTCTCAATTAATTCATCCAATCATCTACTAATACATAGAATACAAATCTTCTTACCAATCATCTAAAATCGAACTTAATCTTCAACTACAATTTTATATAAATTTTCGATCATAGCAAAATAATTAAGGAGGATGATTTCTACTTGATTTCCACCATAGGAATTCATTCCTAAGCATGAAATAACATGAATTAAACTTAAACATCATACTATATCCTCATGAAATTTTCGGTCAAAACAAAAACTAAAGGAAATGAAATTTTGTTCGGTTCAAACTATAGAGGAAACTCTTACCTTAACGATTATGTATTCGGAATTAAGATTGAGCAGAAAATGATTGAGTTATCAAACTTGAATGCTTGATGAACTTGAGAGCAACAATGGTGGAAATGAAGAACGAGAGAGAGAGAGAGAGAGAGAGAGAGAGAGTGGAGAGAGGCGGCAATGAGGGTGGGAGAGAAGAAAATGATGAGGTGTTTAAGTGAAATTTATCTCATAAAGTAGAAAAACTCTAACAAGGTGATGAGTCATAGGGGGGGGAGGCGGTTTGTGTGGGATATTTTACCAAAAATATCACCTTTTACGGGTCTAACACGACGTATATAAATCGAGAAATTAATTTCCTAGATGGTTACGTTTTTTACGAAATCTAATTCATCCATTAGATTGGAAATATTTTACTTAGTCGAGAAGCATAATTCGTTTTCCAAAATCCGATGAAAAGTCGGGACATGACAGTCCAAATTTCGCCCGGAAAAATAATAAAAACTGACTTTCTCCAGTAGACTCGTATCGCAGAAAAAGTGAATGTAAAATCAGACGGTTTTTCAATCTGATTTTTCGAACGAAAAATTCTATCGGACGCAAAAACCCTAATACAGTAGTCGTTCAACCGACTTCTGGAATTTATTTTCAGAAACGGATTTCACCGTTAGTCTTAGAATTGAAAATCCTTAACTTAGGCGTGCAAAGCCTTAATTAATAATTAAATTTTTATTTTAGTGACAGAAGAAATATCTGGGGTATTACATCCTACCTCTCTAACAAAAAATTTGATCCCGAAATTTGCATACCTTCTTCAAAAAGATAAGGGTACTTCTCTTTCATCTTTTCTTCGAATTCCCACGTGGCTTCTTCTTGCTCGTGGTGATTCCATAGCACTTTAACCAAATGTATCGACTTATTTCTTAATTCTTGTTCTTTCCGATCTAAGATCGATAATAGTTTTTCTTCATAACTTAAGTCGGACTTAAGAACAACGTCTTGCTGGTTAATTACGTACTTAGGGTCAAAGACATACTTTCGTAATTGAGATACGTGAAACACATTATGGACACTTCCTAGACTTGGCGGCAAGGCCAATCTATAAGCAACAGGTCCTACTTTCTCCAAAATCTCATAAGGTCCTATGAACCTTGGTCTGAGTTTACCCTTAATACCGAATCTAATGATTCCCTTAGACGGAGAAATCTTGAGAAAAACCTTATCCCCAATTTCAAAGCTAGGATTTGTTCGACGATCATCGGCGTAAGACTTCTGTCGGCTCTGGGCTTCTTTCATTCTAACTCGAATCTGTCGAATGATCTCGATCATTTCACTGACCGTATCGGGTCCTAGGTTCTTTCTTTCACCTACTTCATCCTAATAAAGTGGTGACCTACATTTCCTTCCATACAATGCCTCGTAAGGCGCCATTCCTATCGTTGCTTGATAACTGTTGTTGTACGCGAATTCGACTAATGGTAAGATCTTTTCCCAATTCTCACTTCTATCCAATACTACCGTTCTTAACATGTTAACGAGTATCTGAATCGTTCTCTCGGATTGTCCATCCGTCTGGGGGTGAAAAGCGGTACTAAAATTAAGCTCGGTACCTAACTCCTTCTGCATAGTGATCCAAAATCTCGAAGTGAATTTGGCATCTCTTGATGAACCCATATTTGTGTCCATCTTTTCTTGTGTTTTTCTTGTGTTTTTAGTCTTTATCGAGTCAATATGTGTCTGGGAGGACACGCGTTTTTAGAGATAATGTGCAGGGAAGAATAGGTGGATGCTGGGCAAATCCGATGGAAAATCTTTTGTTGAGATGGCGATACGATGAGAATGGGCATAGGGCTGGAAGCTTGTAGCTGGGCAACATCAGAATATCCAAACTACAAGTCAGGAAGCACCTCCCCATATCCTTAAGCCAACAGATAGAGTACTCGGATGAGCCAGGATCTTGGTTAAGACCGGAGGCAATTCAGGATGTAGACGATGAAGGGCAAGACGCGAGTCGAACCAGCAGCAGCAGAATTCTTTTCCTTCAAGGAAGAGGATAAGGATTGGATCTTTCTTTCCTTATCCTAGACGAGCTTAATCAAAGGAGATATTTACCACGCAAGGAAAGAAGAATCGTGCATGCATGAAGAGAGAGGGCGGGTGAGATATGCATGAAAGAATCCTTCACCAACAAGGGAACTTCCCTAAACCCTAAGTTTCCATCGCCTATATATATGGTCGACTCCATTGTGTGAGAGAGTTCTTAGCCCTGTTTTACGCCGATTTTATTATTAGTTCTGCATTCTAGGTTGAGAGAAAGGGAGGAAGAAACAAGTCCTACGGGCAATTTACTTTTATTTTGTATTTTTACTGCTTTAAGTTTAGTTGTTGGCGTGAAGCCAAGACCCTAGTTGCTGACTACGTTTTTGGGCAGCAATCCGTTTCCAGATTTAAGCTAAGTATGTTTTTCTTTATTTGCTTTGTGTTCTTATTTAATATTATGTCTAGCTAAGTTTATTGTTTGGGTTGGATGTAGATGAAGTGATTCTAAATTACTCGTTCAAACTTGTGAGGTCTAATTGTGTTAGTTCGTTAATTGATTTTGTTCCCGAAACACTTAGGATTAATTCTAGACTTAATTGATATTGAAGTTGATTGATCACCATCTAGATATTGAGATTAAGTCATTAACAGAAATTGAGATTAACACGAGAGTGTCTTTCATGCCCAAGAAGGTAAAGGGTGTTGGAGAGCATTCGGTATTGACCTACCTCTTGGCTGTCTTGGGTCTGTTTATTCTTAATGCCTGTTGGGCAGCATCGTTACTGAAGTGTCTTCGTAACATTGCTGATCAAGAGAGGAGATCTTGCCTTCTGGTCAAAATCTATAAAATTGATTAGACATAAGTTAAGTGTGTTAGCATCGTGACTTCGTGACCTTAGAGTGTTAACTAATCTTTGCCTTAAACCAAGTAATAAAATCAGTTAATTGAATATCTTTGCACCAATGAACGAGTAAGAGTAATTAGGATCATGGATTCGAAACCCAATCCAAACTCTTTTGTTATTTGATATTGTTACTTGTTAAGTACAAGTTATTTAGATACTTGCCGCTGACTACTACCTTGTTGAGAACAGATTACGCCAGGTCCCTTGGGTACGATCCCACTTGCCGCTGACTACTACCTTGTTGGGCAAGAGGTATTTATAAATATTATTTGTACGAAGTGTGTGACGACAGCGCTCCGTCAAATTGGCGCCGTTGCCGGGGACTTAGTTTTAAGCTAGTTTGTTCTCCTAGCTTGAGTTGAGCACGGTTTATGCTCAAGCCACATATACGAAGTGACGGAGATCCACAAGATCACGGTGCTTGCCCGGAGGTGATAGCTAGGAGAAATTGAGCAGAACAACGCAAGAAGAAGAGAGATCTAGAGGAAGGCGTCAACGAACCTTCAGAGTCGCAGAGCTTGACAGACGATCAGGATACTGAGCAAGAAGTCGAATCTTGCTCAACAGCCAGTACCGACAGTGAGAAGTCAACATCCAGTTCAGAAGCAAAAACATCAACAATCATGGCAGGAACACCGGAGAGAACCATCCGTCAGATCATGTTCCCTGACAACAAGGGAATCCGACCATCAAGTATCCAGTTGCCCACCATCAGTGGCAATTGGGAGCTCAAGCACTCGCTGATACACATACTGCCCAAGTTCAGTGACCATTCTGGGGAAGACCCCCAAACTCATCTTCAAAACTTTGAAATGGCGATTAGCACAGTAAGGAACAATGCCACTACTACCTGGAACAATGGGGATAGACAAGTTGTTAGGAACGATGCTGAAGTTATGAGGAACCAAGATGCTGCCCAAGACACCTTTCCTGACTATGTAAGGTTGCTCACGTTCCCGTTCTCACTTCTTGACGAGGCACGTGAGTGGCTTTACACCTTGCCAGAGGGAAGCATTGATACATGGAACAAGATGCAGCAGGCCTTTCTTGACAAATATATACCCGTTGGCCGGATACAAAGTGGGAGGAACGCTATTTCATCGATCAGGATGGGGGGAAATGAGTCATTATATGACTATTATGAAAAGTTCAAGAAGTTGTTGGCGAGATGTCCTCAACATCGGATTGAGGATATTGATTTGATCGAATATTTCTTGAAGGGATTGAGGGCATCAGAGAGGAAGTATATAATTGCAGCGTGTGGAGGAGCCATAGTCGATCAATTACCATCTGAAGTGTTCAAGAAAATAGCCGCTATGGTTGAACAATCACGAGATGAAGATGATATCCCAAGAGGGGGTATGAAGGCAGCAAAGGAAACTAAGACAACTTGGTCAGCACCATGAAAGACTTCATGACCAAGATGTCTGGCCAAATGGAGGATTTGAAGAAGAAGGTAGATGGCAAGGAAGTTCAAAGAGCTGTGAAGAGATGTGAAGTATGCCAGGCAACATCACATGTCACCTCAGAATGTCCAGTTGGTTCGTGGAAGAAGGAGAAGAGGTAAAGGCAATAGGTCAGAACCAGCAAGGCGGTGGGCAACAAAGGTTCCAGTATGGCAATAACAACAACTATGGCAACAACTATGGCTATAAGCAGAATCAGCACGAGAACCTGAGGTATGGCAACAACCACTATCAAATGCCTCCTGCCCACCAACAACCGCAGCAGCCTGTTCAGCAGCAATATGTGCCTCCACATCAACAACAGCCTCAACAGCAAAATAATTATGTGCCTCCACATCGAGAACCAGCAAAGACGGAGTTCATGAAGGAGACCATTGATAGGTTTACCAACGAGAACCAAAGGCTGAGGAGAGACTTCGAGAACTTCCAACTAGAAAGTCGAGGACAATCCAACAACCTTCAAGCTCAATTGACTCGTATCAACCAAACCTTGTCAAGGTTGGTAGAAGACAAGCCAGGAAGACTTCCTGCCCAGGTAGAGGTCAACAAGGAGCAAGTCAATGCTGTAACGTTGCGCAGTGGGAAGAATTTGTTAAAGATGCTGCCCAGGACCCAACCTAAGGAACCAGCTCGAGTGGAGGAAACCAAAATGAGTTCAGGAGATATCAATGACATCTATAAGGAGTTGAAGGCAAAGCGTGAATAAGGGATAAAGGCCAACAAGAATCCAGTCTTTGATAATGAGGAGGACGAGGCCTTGTTTGATTACGTGAAGATGGAGAGATCTAAGCTAGAATTTGACAAAGATGACATGATGCTGGAATCTTTGAAGGCTGAGAAAGAAGCAGAGGCTTTGACTAAGAGGACTGTTCCTCGCACTACTAAGGCCAAGATCCCATATCCAAGACGTTTTGCCCACGACCGAGATCAGAGGGAGTTAGAGGACATGATGGAGGTGTTCAAGAAGGTGGAGATCAACCTACCGTTGTTGATGGCATTGCAATCTATGCCAAAGTGTGCAAAATTCTTGCTAGAAATGTGCTTAAAGAAGATTAAGTACCCAGATATGCCCGTTTCCATGTGGAGAATGTGTCAGCACTAATGAATTCCCAGATCCCGACCAAGAAGAGGGATCCAGGCATGTTCGTTATCCCATGCATGATTGGTACTACGTCAATACCCAAGGTGATGCTTGATCTTGGAGCTTCGATAAATGTGATGCCAAGAGCCATGTTCGACGAGATGAGATTTGGACCTCTTTCTCCTACACGTGTTGCCATCCAATTAGCAGATTTATCCACAGTCTACCCGGATGGAGTGTTGGAGGATGTGTTGGTCAAAGTGGGAGATCTTCTGTTCCCAGCCGACTTCTATGTTCTTGACATGGGAAAGAAAGCAATCAAGAATCCAGTGATCTTGCTCGGGAGGCCATTCTTGAGGACAGCATGTACCAAGATTGATTGCGATACGGGGAAGTTGACAGTCCAAGTAGCAAGAGAAGTAGTAGAGTTCGATGCTTATAGGCAAAATCAGGATGATGCCCTGGAACACCTAAACACCCTCAGTGCACGTGGAAAGCAAGTGGAGACATTGAATAGCTTAAATTGTTTCATAGAAGACAATGAAGATGCAATCCAGACGGAATCCAACCTAATTCAGGATCTTGATCAGGATCCTGATCAGCATGAGGATAATGAGGAAGATGGTGCCCTGATGCAATTCTACGAAGGAGATGAGTACGAGAGTGAAGAAGATTTTAGGGAAGAATCAGTCTATGGACATAGCTTTGATTCCACTGACGTGGACTACTCCACGGATGAAGATGAGGACCAAAATTTAGGGGACCAAAAACCCCTCGATGAGTTTGATGAAGAACTTGAGGAGTTACCACATGATGAGACTGAAGAGTTAGTAGAGAAATTTTGGCAACAAACAGTTCTTGAAGAGGATGCCAGCTTACAAATTGAAGAGGATCTTGCCCAGAACGAAGAACCAACAGATGTGGAGGAATGCAGTTATGCAAGGATTCCGAGCAATATGCAGCTTCAGGGGTTCGAGCCACTCAACATCCCTGAGTTGAAACTGGAGGACAGGTTGATGCCATCCTTACAAAAAGCCCCTACATTGGAGTTGAAACCTTTGCCCAAGCACCTAAAGTACATATATCTTGGTAAGAATGAGACCTTGCCCGTGATCATATCATCAGAATTATCAAGCATGGAGGAGGTCAGAGTTGGCGAGGTGCTGAGCAAGTACAAGGAGGCATTAGGGTGGACGTTGGCTGTAATCAAGGGCATTAATCCTTTAGACTGTGTTCATCGCATTTTGCTTGAGGAGGATGCTGCCCCCGTACGAGATCCACAAAGAAGATTGAATCCAGCCATGAAAGAAGTGGTGATGAAGGAGATACTTAAGCTTCTCGACTTAGGGATCATCTACCCTGTGTCTGACAGCCGGTGGGTGAGCCTTGTGCACGTGGTGCCCAAGAAGTCAGGAATTCAAGTTGTTGAGAATGACAAGAACGAGATGATGGCCATGAGATTACAAACCAGATGGCGAGTGTGTATAGACTACCGAAAGCTCAACCAAAAGACGAAGAAGGATCATTTTCCTTTGCCCTTTATCGACGAGATGCTTGAGAGGTTAGCCGGTAATGACTACTACTGCTTTCTTGACGGTTATTCTGGTTACATGCAGATCTGGGTTGCTGACGAAGATCAAGGCAAGACCACATTCACGTGCCCGTTTGGCACTTTTGCATATAGAATGATGCCGTTCGGATTATGCAATGCACCAGGGACATCTCAAAGGTGTATGATGCACATTTTTTCAGACCTTCTTGAAGAATGCATCGAAGTCTTCATGGATGACTTTACCGTCTACGACAAGACCTTCGAATCATGCCTCAACAACTTGGATCGAGTCTTGAAGAGATGCATTGAGAAGTGCCTTGTGTTGAACTATGAGAAATGTCATTTCGTGGTAAAAGAAGGAATCGTTTTGGGGCATGTTATCTCAGGAAAAGGTATTGAGGTGGATTAGGCCAAGATCGACATTATCGCCAAGTTCCCCTACCCAAGATCGGTGAAGGAGTTAAGAGGATTTCTTGGGCATGCTGGATTCTATAGAAGATTTGTCAAGGACTTTGCCAAGATCGCCCAACCAATGACGAGATTACTTCAAAATGAAGTACCATGGGAGTTCGATGAGGATTGTAAGAAGGCGTTCTATGCCTTGAAGGAGAACTTGATCACTGCCCCCATCATCCAACCTCCGGATTGGGGGATACCTTTTGAGTTAATGTGTGATGCCAGTGGTTATGCCGTAGGAGCAGTTCTTGGGCAAAAGCACGGAAAGGAGAGTTATGTCATCTATTACGCATCCAAGACGTTGAATCCAGCCCAATGTAATTATGCCACCACGGAGAAGGAGTTGTTGGCCATTGTCTTTGCCTGTGAGAAGTTTAGATCCTACTTGCTTGGAGGCAAGACCATAGTGTACACGGACCACGCGGCGCTGAAGTACTTATTGAGCAAGAAGGAGTCCAAGCCAAGATTGATTAGATGGATTCTTTTGTTGCAAGAATTTGACATAGAGATCAAAGACAAAAGTGGTGCCCAGAATCAAGTTGCCGACCACCTAAGTCGAATCCTCCAGCCAGACAAAGGGGTGCCGATCAAGGAGACTTTTCCCGACGAGCATCTGAGTCTTGCCCAAGATGAACCATGGCATGCTGATATCGTGAATTACTTGGTGACTGGAGAAATTCCATCAGATCTTGGGCGTTATCAGAGGAACAAGTTTAAACATGAGAGTCGTTTCTACATTTGGGACGAACCATATCTATGGAGGGAATGTGCGGATAAGATAATAAGGAGGTGTGTCGAAGATAAAGAGCAAAGAAGCATTCTTGAGCATTGCCACAACAAAGAGTGTGGAGGACACTTTGGGCACCAACGTACTGCAAGGAAGATTTTGGAGTGTAGCTTTTATTGGCCAACATTGTTTAAAGACTGTTACGAGTGGATCAAGATGTGCGAGAAGTGCCAAAGGGAAGGCAACATCACAAGAAGGAACGAGATGCCCATGATCCCGATCTTGCCCGTGGAGGTGTTCGATATATGGGGGATGGATTTTATAGGACCATTGCCGAGTTCCAAAGGCAACAAGTACATCATAGTGGCAGTAGATTATGTCTCGAAGTGGGTAGAGGCACGTGCTTCATACAAGGATGATTCAAAGGTGGTTTCTCATTTTTTGAGAATTCAAATTTTCAATAGGTTTGGTGTACCTCGAGCTATCATTAGTGATCAAGGTTCTCATTTTTGCAACGCGACGGTGACCGCCTTTTCAAGAAGTATGGAGTTACTCATCGCGTGTCAACAGCCTACCACCCACAAGCCAATGGACAAACGGAGTTGTCCAATAGAATAATCAAGACGATCTTGAGGAAGACCGTGGGCAAAACAAGGAAGGATTGGAGTATGCGCTTGGATGATGCCTTGTGGGCGTATAGGACTGCTTTCAAAACACCTTTTGGCATGTCCCCTTATCGTATGGTCTATGGCAAGAGATGTCACTTGCCCGTAGAGCTGGAACATCGAGCACATTGGGCTGTTGCCCAACTTAACCTCGACTGGAATGAAGCAGGTGAATCAAGGAAGCTCGAGATCCAGGAACTCAACGAGATCAGACTCCAAGCCTATGACAATGCCGGTCTATACAAGGAAAGAATGAAGAAAACCCACGACCTCTTGATTAAAGAAAAGGAGTTCCATTTTGGGCAACAAGTGCTACTCTATCAAACTCGATTCAGGCTATCTTCAGGGAAGCTCTCGACCAAGTGGGCAGGACCTTATGACGTACAAGCTCAATTCCCAAATGGAGCTGTTGAGATCAAGGATCCCAAGAACAGGAAGATTTTTAAAGTTAATGGCCAGCGCTTGAAGGCCTATCTTGGGCAAGAACAGTTTGTTGAGGGGGAACCATCTGGGTTTCCTGTCGAGGAGGACCTCTAACTTCTAAAGAGGGGGGTGTCGTGCCCAAGACCTTAAACGGGGCGCTGTCCAGGAGGCAACCTGGTTAGTTTTTAATTTCTCGTTTTTCTTTTCTTTTAGTCTTTATTTTCGTAAAAATCTCAAAAAAATCATAAAATTATGAAAAATCCAAAAAAAAATTAGTGTAGTTTAGCTAGTTTATGTTTTAAGTATTTTATTTTAAAACATTTTATGATCGAGTCTAACCATAAGGGGAAGTTTGTTTCCGGAGTGTATTTGTGTTTTTAAGTGTGCATGAGATGTTGAGCAAGATGCAGGTTGTAGATCAGGATCCACTCTAAGGGAAGGAACTGTGGGAATGGAGCAAGGTTTTTTGGGCAAGAGCTAAGATGTTGGTCAACAACGGTTGAGGCGGTTACTGTACTCCTAAAACTACGCGCCCTTTAAAACCACCCTACCACGTCTATACTCCCACTACCCGATTTCAAATTCAAGTCTGCAACTTCTCATCCTCTCTCTTCTCTCTCTCTCCATCAAAACTCCCAATCCCCTACAATGGGGTCTACTCGTCCCAAAAACAAACTCAACAAGATCCCTGCCGGAACCAACATCGACCTCACCACTGAACACTCCACTACCACCACCACAAAGCCCAAAATCCCCACCAAGCGAAAACTACCTATGGAACCCACCAACCCTTCTGCCGACCAACACCCAGAAATCACAATCGGAACCACCGTACCCAAAAGCCCGCCGGTCGACGCCACGCTTCTGATGAGCGATGAAAACCCTAGCCTGATGGAAGAGACGGAGAAGCAGCAGGAAGAGGAGACACAATCGAAGCAGGTTTTCGAGCAAGAGGAGTGAAAGGTGACTGCGCCCAGGGTTCTCGACTTCAAACTCTATGAGAACCTGGGTGTTGCCCAAGAAGTTAGGAAGCTATTTGAAGGGATAGGCTGGAGCAAGTTTTTGGAGTGGCCTGTGGAGGTCTATGAGAAGCAGGTTAAGGAGGTGTACAACACGGCAGCAATAACAAGTGATCCAGAGAATGGGGTGAGCATGATCTCCTTCTCGCTGTTGGGCGAGAAGTATGACTTTCAAGTTAGTGCCCTTAATCAGATTCTGGGAATGGTGGGTTTGAGAGACTTGGCCAAGAAGGAGTTCATGGAGGCCAAGACTAAGGTGCCACCCCCAGAAGATATGGCTTACGAGGAGCAGTGGAAGGAGATCGGGAATGGAACGCCGTACTATGGGGCCAACAACAAGGGAACCGAGCTGAAGACTCACGCCCTTAGGCTTTGCCATCGCATCCTTGCCTAAAACTTGTATGGCAAGAGTGATAGTGGCAACAGCCTGAGCAACAAGGAGCGGTATTTCTTGTGGTGTATGCACACCAAGATCAGGGTCAACTTTGCGGCGTTCCTGGGTGAGCAGCTCAAGACGGTTCTAGCGAAGCAATCTCTAGGATGCACTTGTGGCCATGTTGTGACAGCCTTTGCGCATGGAGTTGGGTTCTATGGTGAGCTGAAAGGAAAGCCGGTGATGGTGGTCAACAAGTTGGGAGAAGCTGCCTTGAAGAAGATGAACGATATTGAGATAAGGAATGGCAGGTATGTGTTTGTTGAACACGACAAACCAAAATCCACCAGGCTACCACCCTTGGGCAAGAGGGAGGAGGCAAGCACTAGCGCAGCGGTGCTGCCCAACATCGGGATCGAGACCAGACTGGCCAATGTGGAGAGGTTGTTGACCGAGATCAGGGATGCCCAGCTAGCATTCTTTGCACACCAAGGATTCAGGTATCCACCTGAATCTTCTCTTTGATTTGTGTTCCTCCCCTTTTATGTTAGTTTAGGTTTTTATTTTTCATTTTTTTTTTATTGTTGAGTCTTGTTTTATGTTTTATTTTGTTTTATTTTGTAAAGTGTCTTGTTGTTCGAGAGGGCAATTTTACTGTCTTCACCCACAATTTGCCCAGCAAGCAAATTGTGTGGTGAAGACCTTATTCCCTTCTCAGTTGTGTGCGTAGTAGTTGTTGAGTCAGTTTTTTGTTTTGTTTTGTGTTGTTGCCCAACATTTTACCCACTTTGCCTAAGGCAAAGTGTGTGGGTGTTGGGGTGTCAGTTTGTGTTTGTTTTTTTTAAGTGTGTTTGTGTTATTGATCAGCATGTTAGCATGATAGTTGGAATAGGTTTATAGATGATGCCGTATGTAAATAGGTAGGACGGAATGAGATATTGGGCATTAACTATGAGGATTTGAGCTTTTAAAATGCTATATACATATGCAGCATTATTCTTTCTTGTGTGATAATGATCAGTTAACATGTGTTGATCTAGAACTTGCCTGCATCTCTTAATTAAAGCTTCATGTAATTTAGTCGGATTACTTAGATGAATTAGACAATTCTTTGTTCAAAGAAGCCCATGGCCTAAAAATTCCCTACCTTGACATTTATCCTTTGACTAGCCTCCTTGAGCTTGATGATAATTCTGTCTAATTACTTATAGAAGCTTGAATTTTAAGTCGTCCCGGTCAAGAACTCAGGTCTAGAAGAACGAGAGAAGGAAGGAAATGTTGAGTAGCACTTATTAGGCATTATCACCTAAGTTAGAGGCGTTGGTTTTTTTTTTTTTTTAAAAAAAAAGAGGAAAAAAAGAGGAAAAAGAAAAAAAATAAATTAAGGAAAAATTAGGCCCAGAAAAGAATAAGTGTGCTAGATGAGGAGGAGTAAGAAATCAAGGGCAGTGTGTTGCTCAAGAACCTAGTTCTTGACTTAGCCAGTTCCTAAATCTCCCTACCTTTTGCCTTAAGCCACATTACGACCCACTAAAGACCTAAGGATAAGTAGTCTGATTTTGTTCAAAGAAGTAGAGATGTAGAGGGCAGGCAAGCCTATGGAAAAACTTTGTTGATGTTGATCAAGAGCGTATACACTTAACCTTATACACTTGAGAGATGAGTGTTGGTGAGGATATCCATGTTGCCCGATAACTCTATCTTGACTTGTTTGATGGCAATATCTGTTTATATATCCTGTTTTGACTGACATGTTGATGAGCTGATCTTCAGAGTCTGTGTTTTCTGTTTTGTCTTTTCTGTGTTTGAGTCTTGGGCAAGTTGCAACCATACACTTGATGGCAAGTGTAATTCAAGTGTGTGGGTGTGATGAACCCATATTTGTGTCCATCTTTTCTTGTGTTTTTCTTGTGTTTTAAGTCTTTATCGAGTCAATATGTGTCTGGGAGGACACGCAAGTCGAGAGATAATGTGCAGGGAAAAATAGGTGGATGCTGGGCAAATCCGATGGAAAATCTATTGTTGAGATGGCGATACGATGCGAATGGGCATAGGGCTGGAAGCTTGTAGCTGGGCAACATCAGAATATCCAAACTACAAGTCAGGAAGCACCTCCTCATATCCTTAAGCCAATAGATAGAGTACTCGGAGGAGCCAGGATCTTGGTTAAGACCGGAGGCAATTCAGGATGCAGACGATGAAGGGCAAGACGCGAGTCGGACCAGCAGCAGCAGAATTTTTTTCCTTCAAGGAAGAGGATAAGGCTGCCTTAGAATAAAATCGCATTATCTGATGCTTCGGAATAACCGTCCGGTTTATCCATTCTTATCCTTAGTCGAAGCTTCTCAATTGACTCGTCCTTTCTCTGAGCACTTATGATTCTTTCTCGTAAGTCCTGCGTAGCTATGAGTGCCGCTATTTGGGTCGTTATCTTTTCAGGTGTATCCAGCACTTCTAATTCCATCTTCTCAAATTCTTGTATAAGTGTTTCTTCTTCGATAAAGAGACACCCTAACTTGGTTGGAGCCTTGCGACTCAGCGCATCAGCTACAACGTTTGCTTTTCCTGGATGGTAGTTGATACCACAATCATAATCCTTGACTAATTTGAGCCATCGTCTTTGTCTCATATTCAATTCCTTTTGCTCGAAAAAGTACTTCAAACTCTTGTGATCCGTAAAAATCTCAACCCTAACACCATAGAAATGGTGTCTCCAAATTTTCAACGCATGCACAACGGCCGCTAGTTCTAAATCGTGGGTCGGATACTCAACTTCATGAGGTCGAAGTTATCGTGAAGCATAAGCTATCACCTTTCCGTCTTGCATTAATACACACCCTAATCCGTTCTTTGAAGCATCTGTATAAACCACGTATTCCTTATTCGCTTCTGGCAGAGCTAACACGGGTGTTGTGGTTAACTTTTCCTTGAGTGTCTGAAAACTTGTCTCGCATTCGTCAGTCCATTTGTACTTGTTTTCCTTCCGTAGTAGTTGCGTCATAGGTCTAGCAATTGTAGAAAATCCCTCGATGAATCTTCTATAATAGCCGGCTAAACCTAAGAAACTCCTAATTTCGTTTGGGTTTGTTGGTGATTTCCAATTGCGCACTGCCTCTATCTTGGCAGGATCTACTTTGATACCTTCTGCTGATACTATGTGTCCAAGAAACATTACTTCCTTCAGCAAAAACTCACACTTACTGAATTTGGCATAAAGTTTCTCAGCTCTAAGCATTTCTGACACTATTCGCAAGTGTTCCTCGTGCTCCTTCTCATTCTTGGAGTAAATGAGAATGTCTTCGATGAATACTAAGACGAATTTGTCTAAGTATGGGTGAAAAACTCGATTCATGAGATCCATGAATACTGCGGGAGCGTTAGTCAAACCAAATGGCATAACCAGGAATTCGTAATGGCCATATCTGGTTCAGAATGCAGTCTTAGGTATATCCTCGGGTTTGATTTTTAATTGATGATACCCAGATCTTAAATCTATTTTCGAAAAGACACTTGCGCCCTTAAGCTGATCAAAGAGGTCTTCTATCCTTGGCAAAGGATACTTATTCTTAAGGGTGATCTTATTTAGCTCTCGATAGTCTATGCATATTCTCATAGAACCATCCTTCTTTCTGACGAACAAAACAGGTGCTCCCTAAGGTGAAACACTTGGTCTAATGAAATCCAGATCTAACAACTCTTGCAGTTGGATTTTAAGCTCTTCTAACTCTTTTGGCGTCATCCTATATGGGGCTTTTGATTATGGGGCCGATCCTGGTTCTAAGTCAATCGTGAAATCTATGTGACGGTCGGGTGGTAAACTAGGTAATATTTCTGGAAAGACGTCTTCATATTCGTTAACAACTTTCACGTCTTGTATGCCTTTTTCGGTTCTCAGTTCTTCACTTAGGTATACTAGATAAGCTTTGCAATTCTTCTTCTTCATCAACTTCTTGGCTTGTAGGGCGGATATTATCGGTATCCTCTTGCCCATCGAAATCCCATGAAATTCTGTCGGCTCCTTTCCCAGGGGTTGGAAAGAGATTTTTCTCTCGTTGCACAGAATCGTGGCATAATTCTCAGACAACCAGTCAATTCCTAGGATTATGTCTACATCCCACATTATCATAACGTTCAAGTTGTTCGCTTTAACCTTATGAGTTCCAATTTCTAATTCTAGGTTAGAGCAAACATGCGTGGAAGTAGTGATCTCTCCTGAAGGTGTAGCTACTCTCATAGCGTGTTCAGCTCGTACAGGTCTGATATCTAAGTTATCGGCACATGAGCCAGCAATAAAAGAATGCGATGCGCCAGTATCAAACAGTATCTTAATAGGGGTATTATGAAGTTTACCCATACCTGCTAGGTTTTCCTTGCCCTTATTCTGCGCACTCTGTTTGATCGCACATGCCCTGGCATTCTATTGCTGTTGAGCGTGCTACTGGAACTGCTGCTGTGTCATATGCTGCTGCGGCTGTGCCTGAATCGCCCTCAAAGGCTGGGGCTGTCCATATTGATTTTGTCCTGCCGCTTGCAACGGTTTCGGGCAATCCTTCTTAATGTGCCCCTTCTGCCCGCAGTTGAAGCAACTTCCAGAGTTTGCTTGACAGATCCCATAGTGTACCCTATTACACTTAGGACAGGCAGGAACGGTAACTCTTCCTTGGTTATTTCCTCCTGGATTGTTCCTTTGTTTCCCTTGTGGCTGACCTTGCTGGTTATTTCCTTTCCATGGTCCTGCTTGATTATTTCCTTGTATATACAGTCCCGACTGACTGTTTCCTTGCCATGGCCTCTTACCATAGCTGTTATCTTGATTAGGCTGTTGAAAGCCTTGCTGATTTCCACTCCTCTGGTTTCCTTGATTATTGTAGCTTTGATAGTAGCCACGGTTATTTCCCCCTTCCCATTTCCTTTTCCCTAGATAGTTGCTATTATTGTTGTTGTAATAGCCTCGAGTCTGAGTCTCGGTTGGGGCTGGTGCGGGTGTTATGGCTTTCTTATCATCAAGCACTACTGCCTCCATCTCTAAAGCTCGCCCTAGTACCTCGGTGTAGCTCAGTCCTCCATGACTGGCTAGCACTATACCTAACTCATGCTTAAGTCCCCCACAGAACTTCTTTGCGATCTTATCCTTGGTATCTACTTGAGCAGGTGCATACCTTGACAACTCACAGAACTTTGCATCGTATTCGGTCACTGTCATCTTTCCTTGTTTTAAATTATAGAACTCAGCCTCTTTCTGCGCTCTATAGGTCTTGGGCACGTATTTGTCCTACAATGCCTCCTTAAATTCCTCCCAAGTAAAACGAGCTAAGTGCTCCACAGGTATAACCTTCTGCCTAGCCTCCCACCAGTAGTCAGCTGGTCCGGAAAGCTGAAATGCAACGCACAACAGACGCTCCTCATCAGTACATCTGAGGAGTTTGAAGATTCTTTCAATGGTTCGTACCCAAAGCTTAGCATCGCTTGGGTTACCAGATCCGTTAAACACAGGTGGGTTTCGTTTGAGGAATAAGTCCTCAATATCACGACGGGGTGGTGGTGGAGGTAGTGATGGTGATGGTGGTGGAGGGGTATCTTGTCGTTCTTGTTCCTCTTCTCTATCATTTTGTGCTTGACGTCTACCACGTCCCCTGGGCCTACTAGGTCCTCTTCTGTTATTAACTACTCTTGGCGGCATTCTTGAACTATAGGAAACAAGAATTCTCATTAGCATTTTAATTTTTAAGCTTTCGCTTACTTACTAAACCTTTTTCCAACTTAAACAAGTTCATGGAAAAGAAATATACAATAACTTCGATACTAGCTCTTTAAACTTTTTAACTTCCCAAGTTAAACCAGAATATTAATCCAAACTTTTCTTCTAATCGTGTTTAGAAGAAATTTTCACGAGATCAAAGCCCACTCACGGGGTTATATATTATATACACGTCAAAAAGAATACTAATTTTGCCTCCAACGAGGACTTATACAAAAAGTTAGACTACAACTAGTCTGAACTAGGCTAACTGCCTATCTTTGTACCGGGTGCACTAACAGGTTGCATCTCCGTATCTACTGGAAGTACTAGAACGGAAACGATTTATAAAATTTTGTATCCATATAGAGTACTACAAAAGAAATCTACTGATCCGGCTATGTACAAGACAAAAAGAAACTTCTACTACTACGCGTCTAAGACGCTCTGCTCAACAAGCTGCGGTCGAGTCACAACTGCCCTCTACAGCCTGCAACTCCTCGGGGTCCTCCTCAGGGTCCTCCTCCGGATCCTCTTCCATTGGATCCTTCTCCAGATCCTCCTCTGAGTCCGTACCAAAGACGAGCTGAAGTGCCTCGTCAACCCTCACTGTGGTGCCGTCTAAAAGTACAAGTGGTGGTGGCGAAGGCACGTCCGTAACAGTCCTCTCTGAGTCGTCCAAGCTGGTCACTACTGTACGCTTCTTAAGGGGAAGAAGGTGCTCAGGGGGTGAACTAGGCATGTATGCCTCTGCAGAACGGGCCCTGGATGGTCCCGCCTCGAACTGTCCTCGGACCCTCGTCCACTCCGCACAAATCTTCTCAAGTGGTGTAAGTGGAGATGGTAACTCTAGCATCGCAGCAAGCTCTGCATCTATCTCTAAGTATCCTGCTCCGGGAACTGACTCCTCACTGGGTGCAAGTACTGGTGGCAACTCTAACAGTGCGGTCATCTCTGGATCCATGGCAAATGGCTCAGGCTCGGGATCTGTTGGAATGTGGAGGTAGGAAAGGTGCTCCTGAACCGGAACAGACCACATGAACCTACTCTCAAAGAAACGCCCATGTACGGTTAGAGCGAATCCAGAAAAGTCGCATGTCGGCTCGGTGTCGTCACCGATCAGTGCAAGGTGGTACCAGGTGATGTCGTGTGCCCAACCGTGCCACTCGTCGGGCAGCCGTATGATCAAATCGGCTATTGCCTGACTCTCCGAAACAAAGTGCCGAGCTGCGTAGAAACGTGCAGTGAAGTCGCTGACTATTTGCCCTATATCATGGTTTGGGTCTACCTCGTAGTCGTGGTACTCGTCCAAGATCTCATCTATCAAAGTCGATGTCTCAGGGGTTGGCTCTTCCGAGCCGTGACACGTGTAGCAAGCATCCTACAAAGATTTTTAAGAGAGCACGGATCAGTAACTGGTAGGATAATTAACATATCTTAAGGAATTCTTAAATTACAATTAGAATATTACATTATTCAAATTGCAATACTTAACTACTTAATCACAACTTATCTTAATCATCTAGCAATTTTAAGAAATTGCACTCAAACAATACACGTAACAAAACCATTTTCCGCGATTTCTTTCCATCTTTTTTAACTTATTATCTTATTATTCTTTATTTTATTTCCTTAAAAGGAAACTCTTACGGCTTTCATTTATAAAAACAAGTCACCTCCAACGAGTCTGTGTTCATGTCACTTTACGCATGTGACATTCGTTTATTCACTTTGATTCCCTTTATTTTGTCTTTTCTGATCCGATCTTTTTTTTTTTTGAATATCTTGGAACCAACTCTTCTTAGAACGTCTATGTTCTCAAGGAATCGGGAAGGCCTTAGAATTAGTCTAGATTCTCATGCCAACAAAACATCTCAATTAAAGAAATTATAGCTCACATAATTTCACATACTTTCACAAAGTATAGTACTCATACTTTCACATAATTCACATAATATCACAAAGTATAATTCTTATACTTTAATCAAATTCATTCTTGGCATACTTATTCTCAACATACTCGCATACTTAATCAAAAATTCTTTTTTTAAAGAAATCTGACTTCTAAAACTCTTTCCTTCCTTTGGTTGAGTCGACGTAGCGGGAGGTTGAGTTGTCGTCTACACTCTTAAACTTAGTGTTACGACCTAACTTTACTTGAAAGAAGACTTAGGTTTAGAGCATATACAAATACTCCATCTTACTACTGAAAGGAACTTGTATGCAGAGCAAAAACGACTGCTCTGATACCACTCTGTCACAGCCCCAAATCCCGAGGGACGGCAAAGCCGGGGTGCGACTAGGGGTTGGATTAAAAAGTGGGGAAGAAGGGGGATAAATAAATAAACAGACAATAACTAAACAACAACTGATATCTATGAACATATTTTATTAAAAAGAAAGAGAGTCGACCTCGAAGGATCGCTCGACAGAGCTGTTCTTAAAAGAAACTAAGTTCAAAGTACAAGACTTAGACCAAAAGATATACATTG
The DNA here is from genome assembly GCA_029490685.1 of Schizonepeta tenuifolia. Lineage (NCBI taxonomy): Eukaryota > Viridiplantae > Streptophyta > Magnoliopsida > Lamiales > Lamiaceae > Schizonepeta > Schizonepeta tenuifolia. The sequence continues at coordinate 20,932,373 of CM055959.1, forward strand.
ATACAAAAAGAGTTTGGCAGTGGAAAACGTAGAACTAGAACCCTACTGTTCTTCTTCCTATTCACAACCTTCTACTCAACCTCCGCCGCTCCCGTCACTCAACGTGAACATTTTATAAAACATATGCAGGACTAAGTATAAACATACTTAGTGGGCACATTGCCGAAAACATATCATAAAGTATAGATTAATCAGGCATCTCATTAAGTAGCGCATCAGGGTTTTTCATCAAATGCCCGTGCCTACTAAACATTTTCTTTTCTCTTTTCACAGTATAGCTTGGCCAAGCCTTTACAGATGTTACGTTCAAACTTGCCCAACTTCTGTTTCAACACCGGGGAAGAGTTAACTTCTTTCGCGCACATTCTATCCACCGTGGCTGGCTACCCCTCAACAGAGTACCACACACACCGACTACCGTGTACACTAAACCCTGAAAAACCCTTTCGGTTAAATCAGCGGTCCAATCGATTAGCTAAACCCCATTTGGCTAACTCAGAAAGGCACAAGAGAACTCACATAAAATAAAGTATTTTCATGCCATAATAATCACTTTAAAACACAGTTTATAAAGCGATAAGTAAACATTTTCGAGCATCGCTCATTTGATTTGATATATAGAAAAGCCCACCTTAGGTGATTAGAGAACTAAACACGAGCTTCCGTCTTTTGATATTCCGTCCTATCCTTAACCTTGACTTCCTCCTTTTATCGCAATTAATCACACTTTAGTAAACGGTCGCAATGATAAAAGTAAAGAAATTGAATTAGGTTAAGACTTTTAGGCCTTTGCACTTTAACTAAATTCTTTTGATTAACACGAACATATCTCGTTTTGAACTAACTCGGTTCCTTTACTCGACACTTAGGTCAGTTAATAACGGAAGTCGATAACTTATAGCAACTTAGAAGTTCTCAAAGAACTAAGTTAAAAAGAATTTTTCTTAAGAAAATAGGTTTTTGAACTTTTCTGCACAAGGTAGTAGTTCTGGAGTTCATACAGAACAGAATTTTGCGAAACAGGGGATGAATTTGGTACCAAAAGAAAGCTACGGATGTCTAGTTTATTGTCCAATTTACGGATCTCGATTTTGTTAAGCGAGTAGAGAGTTGTGACAGTTTCCGTAAGGGGTTGAAAAACAGTCTGCGGTAACCCTAATGCTCGATAAAACTCGACGCACAATTCCCTAGGTTCGATCAATGTTATACAACCTTTATGCGCATGAAACTACTATCATTTTACAGTCATGACACACATTCCTTTATCGTGAATACCTTCACGTCTCTTGATTAACAAAACGACGAGCACTTCTTTGTCTTTTTCAACTATCCGATTTCTAAACCAAATTCCATTTCAAATTCGATTCAATTCTTTAACTTCTATGTTCATACTTATATGAAATCATCACCAACTATAATCTTTTTTATTTATCAACATTAAACACTAATATCAAATTAGTTTCCTCATTCGACTTTCCTATCGACAATTAAGCTCGTTTACTCGTCTCTTACCAAAAATTCAATATTCTCCGAATTCGTTCAAACTTTCCAATTATCAACAACAACTACTAAGATTACTCAATATGAAAACCATATACTTATATCATTATCGAAACCTAACTTATCATCGATTCTTCGTCTCTTACGATTTCCATTTTATTTTTAGAAAATTCTAATTAAATTATATGTTCATCTACAAGCTTACTACTTATCAATTATATCAATACATCATCCAAATCATAACAATTACTTAGTCAAATTCATACTTCTTCCTCTCTTACCATTTTGTTTTTATTTTTAGAAAATTCTGAATTAATTCATCCAATCATCTACTAATACATAGAATACAAATCTTCATACCAATCATCTAAAATCGAACTTAATCTTCAACTACAATTTTATATAAATTTTCGGTCATAGCAAAATAATTAAGGAGGGTGATTTCTACTTGATTTCCACCATAGGAATCCATTCCTAAGCATGAAATAACATGAATTAAACTTAAACATCATACTATATCCTCATGAAATTTTCGGTCAAAACAAAAACTAAAGGAAATGAAATTTTGTTCGGTTCAAACTGTAGATGAAACTCTTGCCTTAACGATTATGTATTCGGAATTAAGATTGATCGAAAAATGATTGAGTTATCGAACTTGAATGCTTGATGAACTTGAGAGCAACAATGGTGGAAATGAAGAACAAGAGAGAGAGAGAGAGAGAGAGAGAGAGAGAGTGGAGAGAGGCAGCAATGAGGAGGGGAGAGAGAAGAAAATGATGAGGTGTTTAAGTGATATTTATCTCATAAAGTAGAAAAAATCTAACAAGGTGATGAGTCACAGGGGGGGAGGCGGTTTGGGTGGGATATTTTACCAAAAATATCACCTTTTACGGGTCTAATACGGCGTATATAAATCGAGAAATTAATTTCCTAGATGGTTACGTTTTTTACGAAATCTAATTCGTCCATTAGATTGGAAATATTTTACTTAGTCGGAAAGCATAATTCGTTTTCTAAAATCCGATGAAAAGTCAGGACATGACAGTCCAAATTTTGCCCGGAAAAATAATAAAAACTGACTTTCTCTAGTAGACTCGTATCGCAGAAAAAGTGAATGTAAAATCAGACGGTTTTTCGATCTGAGTTTTCGAACGAAAAATTCTATCGGACGCGAAAATCCTAATACAGTAATCGTTCAACCGACTTCTGGAATTTATTTTCAGAAACGGATTTCAACGTTAGTCTTAGAATTGAAAATCCTTAACTTAGGCATGCAAAGCCTTAATTAATAATTAAATTTTTATTTTAGCGACGAAAAAAATATCTGGGGTATTACAAGAGATTTCTCAAAGAAGATTTTACTCTTATCAAAAGGAGTAAAAGAAATGGAAATCTTGATTAGAGGAGTTGGAGATACGCCATGGTATAAGGTGAAAACTCCACCAATCTATTTCCATGATACATGCGCAAACATTCTGTTGGGAAACAACTTCCTACAGATGTTCAAGAGATATACTCAAAATAATGGACAACGACGATTGGTGTTCACAACCAGATGTGATCATAAGATCATTGTCTAGAGGATGCGAAGGGCATTTACTGACAAATGCCACTGACATTTCGCAACAAGCGTGGTGATGAAGGAAAACTTCGACACCAAAAATGAAGGATCAAAGGAGATTTAATGAGGCAGTTCTAAGCTGCATCAGAGAAGAGAATCTCAAGGTTGAAGAAATTCAGATCCTTAAAGCATCCTTAGTATCCTATCAAGATATTAGGGAAGAAACACAAGTGTCCTTGGAAGATGTCAAAAGGAAGATCAAAAGGAGTTACAATGAAAATCTTTTGGCATGGTGGGACAAGAACAAACTCAAAGCAACCTTGAAGGTGAAACCAGGCAAGGAGTATGAGTTTGTCAGATACAGACCAATCCTGATGAATCTTAAAGATCAACAGGATATGAAAGAAATAATCAAGGAACACCTTGATTTGGGATTGATCGAACAGGAAACTCGCCTAACAGCAGTCCTGGATTTCCAGTAAGAAATCATGGGGAGATCAAACGAGGTAAACCTAGACTTGTAATTAATTATAAAGGAATTAATGATAATTTAGAGTTTGATAGATATTTTATCCCAAGTAGGGAGCACCTTATTAATTGCATTAGAAATGCTAAAGTATTCTCTAAGTTTGATTGCACCAGGTTTCTACCAGATTCGCATGGAGGAGAGTAGTAAGAAGCTTACAACCTTCTCTACTTCACATGGGCATTACGTTTGGATCGTGATGCTAATGGGGTTAGCTAACGCACCTCAGATATTCCAGAGAAAGATGGATAATCTTTTTAAAGATTATTTCTCTTTTACGTTCGTCTATATTGATGACATTTTAATAGCTTCAAAAAATATGGAAGAACATGTAAAGCATCTAGATATCTTTGCAGATATTTGTTACAAGGAGGGTTTTGTACTGTCCGAAAAGAAGGCAGTCATTGCAACCAGAAAAATAGAATTTCTGGGCATTGAGATCGATAAATCAAGAATTGTGTTGCAGGATCATATTGTACAAAAGATCCAGACTTTTCCTGAAGATCTAAAAGAGAAAAAACAACTTCAAAGTTTCTTGGGAGTTGTTAATTTTGCAAGTGCATTTATCAAAAACCTTGCAAAATATAGGAAAGTTTTCAGTTCATTACTGAAAAAGGATGTCCTATTCATCTGGATGGATGAACATAAATAGGGAATGAGGGAGCTAAAAGAGGTTTGCATAAATCTCCCAAAACTCTCGATACCACAGGACAAATATGACTTGGTCTTGTATACGGATGCAAGTGATTATTGGTGGGCAGCAGTCTTAACCAAGATCACTCCCAACGGAGAAGAACCCTGCAGATATTATAATGATTTATTCTCAGAAAGCGATGTTGTGCGGTAGCACATCAATGAGAAGGAATTCTTTGCAGTGCGGAAGGATTTAAAAAATGGCCTTTGTTTTTATTAGCAAAGAAATTTACCTTGAAAGTTGATAACACGCAGGTTAAAGCTTTCTTAAGGAACAAGATGGAATCTAAGCCTGAAAAAGCTAGATTAATTAGATGGTAGACAGAATGTCAATATTATATTTTTGATATTGTCATTATAAAATCTCATGAAAATGTTCTTGCATATTTTTTAACAAGAGATGGAGTCAGCTGAAGAAAGATCCATCTTAATGGCCCAAAGGCATTTCAGAGAAAATCTGAAAATGCTATCTCGGGAATGGGACGAGTGTGTTCTTCATGCAGATCAGGCAGGGAGATTGCAATCTATCGATAGGACAAAAGTCACCGATAGAATACGAGCATGCTTATTGACTCAGAATCAACTCTGGACGGCAATGCAACCGGCCGACCTTTGGGCTGCTAAAGAACCTTTGGCAAAAGAAGAGTTTCGAGTACAGGGCTCTAAACCTGTAGCAGGAAATTCCAATACCCTTTGCCCAAGTCCTAAGTTGGTGGTTTCTTCAGAACCATTGGCCCAAGGAAAAGATGAACTTCAGGAGTTACACCTTGAAGTTTCATGTCAACCCAGCACCTTTGGGGTAAAAGAGGAAGAGATTAGTTTTAGGCCAATAACTGGCACCTCTAAGATTAATACTAACAAAATCGAAGTTTCTTCTGCATGGCAGGTTTATCAAGCCAATTGGGAGAAACTCAATACCAGGAGAAATATCAACCCAAAAAAAATAAAGGTTGATGTTTCGGAAAAATACCCGCGCATGTGGACAATGCCAAGCACTGATTCACACGAAGTTAAGAGGTGGTATGAATTTGGGGCATTAGCCTCAGTTTATACTACATCACCATAATTCACGGAGATCAAGGGCCTACCAAAATGGATTCAAGAGGCTATGTATGATGCATGGGCTAACAATCCATTGCTTAGCCGAAGAGATATATTGGATTTGTACTTTATCAGTGCAGCTACAGAATCAGTAGGAAAAGGTAACCATGAAGCCTTTCATTACATAAGGCTTAGGAGACCTGATACTAGTGCCTTAGAAGCAATCAAGGCACCAATGGAGGAAGGGACTACACTAGTCTCAACTATGCCAGAGGATCTCATCTTAACCATAAGTGCATGGGGTATATGGGTGTGTCTTACGGAGATGAACAAAGTCAAGTTTCCATTCAAGTTCTTCCAGAACTCAGTGAATGGATCATTCCTGTTAAACACTATGACAAGAAAATCAACCAAATTTGCAGTGGAAGCTTTTGAAAGAAAAAGGACTTTGCTTTGGGAAAACAGGATTGCGGGGAGCAAGGAGACTCATCGCAAATATTGCAACATGGCTCATTTCGGGCAATGGTTTGAACGCATATGTTTGGATTGTCCAAACCAGAAGGAGCCAGAATTCGGAAAAGGCTTTGTACCCAGAAGAGAAAAGGAGAAGGTTCGCTCCAACGAGTATGCAGAGTACAAGGCACTGCCAAAAGCAAGGGCACCCAGGGCCCCGGGAAAAAAGTAGATTCCCAATACAGGATAAAAGAGTCATGTGACTCTGAGGTGGAGAACAACTCACAAAAAGAAAAACAATAATGGTGGGTGGATGAATAGGAATTACCCACTAAACTACTAGTGGGTAAAGCTACAGGAGGACCACTACCAGAAAATAATGATCCACAAGTCACGTGAAATCATACAGGTCTGTTGTCTTCACGCAATAATGGAAGACATGATGGACCAACTTCATGGGAGGTCGGCTGTCCTCAAGCGATAATGGCAGGACCCGCTTCACGTGAAGAAAAAAGGAACCGAGGATAAGAAATCCAAAGCAATAATGGAGGATAGGAGGTCACTTCAGACCTCTATATAAACCCAGACAAATGAAAGCAGAAGATCATCGAAAACCCACACAACAAAAATTCTCTCTACTTCATTCAAAATAAAATTAGCATAAGTTTTCTTTTTTTTTCCTTTTAGCTTATGTATCTAGAAGCTGCTACCATAGGTAGCTAAACAAGTTTGTCTCCTCTCTAAAGGAGATATACTTGTGTTGTAATAAATATTATATAATTCCTAAATAAAGATCTGGGTTTTTGCTCATCCCTTCCAATATTTAAGATTTTCTTTGTGTTTTGACGGAGAACCCTACACCTCAGGTAGGAAACAAGCAAAGGCTATGCTGAGTGTTGTTGAAGAGTCCTGCGGCTGGAAACCATCGGTTGCGATCGTGTGGTTGGACGAAGTCCCTAAAACTTCCGGCAGAAAAATTCGGCAGCAACTTTAACGTCCGCTAAAAGGATAGACTTAATTGCACCTATTCCAAGATGTTAGGGGATTATTCACCCAAAAATAAATATTGAGGGTATAATTGCAAATATGATGAAACTTGATGGGATTATCCCTAATAGAAATAGAGCAGGAGCTGCTGTACACAGAAAAGGAATCTATGGGCGACAGGTGTAGAGCAAAGAGAGGCAATTGTTGTTTAGCAATTAATATTTGATGGTTTTATTGAATTTGGTATAGAAAAGGCTGCACCAAATGTGAATTTTACTGTCACCTGTTTGGTTGCTCTCATTAAATCTGCATCATCATCATTCATGGGCGTCTGTCTACTCAATCTTCTCTCACACAAGAACTTAACTCACGATGGGAATCAACACTTTAATAATTTGGAATGCTATAATTGATCGGGTAGATACTTTTTCTATTGAAAAGAGTAATTTTAAATTTCATATAGTATAATTAATGTTGAACAGAAACGTAGTTCCTTAAAATTTTCTCATTTTTGAACTTCTAAAATAAGATGTTGAGGTTTGTCGACATTTATTTTTCATATGAGAGCGAGCAATTCCAAATTCACAAAATAGAATTAAAAATAAATTTTTGACATAAAATCTTTCTTTGGAAGAGTAGTCTCTCAATGAGTCCCCCACCCCCCCGAAACAAAAAAGATAAATTACATAGTACTTGTGAAAGTGAAAGTAAGGGACACTCCTTTTATAATTAATTCTTTTTTTGAGGAACCTTTTATAATTAATTCTATTACCACTACTTTTCACGATTATAAAAAGATAATGAGAAAAGGATCTTGGTTATTTATTAGCTAGCTGGTAAGATAATTAATTAATGAGTGATGTTGTTTCATTATCAACGAAGAACATGGCTATCCACAAATTCAGTTTTGTCCTTTTCGTCTTGTGCGTTGTCTACGACGTATGAATATACATACATACAGTCTCCTTGGAGATGGCCTAGTGGTAAAAGTGAGCGTCTAAGATTGAGAGGTCTCAGGTTCGAACCTCATGAAGCGCCTCTATAGGTCGAGGCTGCCATACCTGTACTTGGAAAGTGTGGTTTACCTGTCCTGTGTGGTTTGCAGACTACTGCACAAGAGACAGGGGTTTACCTAGTGCGCACCAAAGATAGCGGCTGCGGGTTCCTACGATATCTAAAAAATATATATATATATATACATACATTACTGAGTAAAAAAAACATACATTAAACTGGTATTTTATTTTAATTAAATAAATCGACAGAAGTTGAAGAATAATATCGAAATTCAATAAGGATTTGAATAACTAACTTTAAATGCAATCGAACTAATCAAGTTTAAATTCAGTTCACTTCAATCGAACTAATCAAGTAATAGAGTTATTAATCCTAAAAATATAATGAGGTCTAGTTGGAGTTATAGCGAAGATGCATAGTTATTGAAATTAATTAAATTTACTTTCTCGACCTAATAATACACATACGTGTGTGATTAATGAACAATTGAACATATACTGGTCTATTGAAGTGAAGTTTATTTCAGTTTTCTAGAATTTTAAGTGGATGAGCTAGAAGGCAACCCATTTTTAACAAAATAATAAATAAATTATATTCTTTATGTCTCGAATTAATATGTACAAAAATTTAATTTATTGTGATGTAGCATAAAATATTATATCGGGTTTGGACTTTGGAGGGAGTACCTATTATAAATTTGAATAAAGTTACCCAACAACTTATGTGGACCTCTTCAGATTTATTCTTCTGGACTGGGCTGAAATATTTATGGGCTATTGTTTTTATTTTATTTAGGCTGTACTTAAAATTAAAAAGCCCACAATATTAAATTTTATATATATATTTTTAGGTAATTATATTTGCTTATATTTTTCATATTTGAGACTTGAGAGGTTGTGGTATAAAAATCGTGAGTTTATAGCTCTTATGTAACACTCCACAAAACCGGCCTAGGAAAAACCCGAGTAAATTAAAACATTTTTTACGATAGGTCCTTATTCCCGGAGGTTTTAAAGAAAAAGTCTCTCTCTCTAAAAAGTTTTAAGAACGAATTATTCGAAACAAGACACAAGAATTTTACCTGGTCTCGAATATTTAAATTTTGCACACAAGCATAAGCATAAGCATGACACGTTACATGATTTATTTGCATGATATATTTCATTTGAGCATAAGCATTTATTTGCTAATTAATTCATTACCTCGATTAATTAGACTACACATCGATCAAATGAATCGTACCCGAATAATTTAAAGAGATGAATAATACGTGATCATAAGTGTGCATTATTAATGTGAAAAGGAATTACTTGCAAGTGAGTTTATTAGTACATGTTTAATCTTGCAAGTGGGTTGAATAAAATAAAATAAATAGAGAGAGAGAGAGAGAGAGAGAGATCTTACCATATTTTATTCCCACTCCACCACCATCATTACTCTACACTCCATTTTCAACATTCATTTCAAACCCACCAATGCATGTTTTTTTTTTCTTCACCCTCTCTGCTCTCTACAAGCAAGCTATCACTTCCCATCTTTATTAACTCATTTTGGCAGCCACAACTCCCTCACTCACACTTCATCTTCCCCACCTACACTCAACTCCATTATTGCTCAAGCCTCATACTTTCTTTTTCTCCATTCTTCATCTTTTACCTCCATCATTTGCCACCATTTCTACACCACCAAGGAGAGCTTAAGGAAGGAAAGAAGAGCTCAAGGAACACTCTAGAAGTCCACCAAGGGAGAGGCCCGAAAGTGAGGGAAGGAAGGAGACTTGGGTAAAAATGTCTAAACTTATTTTCTATTATTTCTTCTTCACTCTTCTCTTAGGAAATCCATGATAGGTGGTGGGAATATGCTTGAGGAGGGCCAAGAGAGAGGTTTAGCTCTTGGATCCTCAAGCTATTTGGTTATTTTTGTTCAAATCCATGAGATTTATGCATTTCTTTACTCTATTTGTGCTTTAGACAAATTGCATGTTATGATTTCCCTTTGATTATATGAACGTTTGGCTTTTGAGAATCATACATTAGACATTCCAAGGTATCCAAAGGTATAAAGAAGTCATTTTTCTATCAATATATATGTTCTCCATTAATTTTTTTCTTGTGAAACCCTTATGCAGAAATTTTCAGAAATTTTCCAGAAAAACTTGTATATTGTAATTTGCCCAAAGAAACGAGTTTTGATTAATTTGAGTATCTTCAAAATAATTTTTATCACTTAAAAGTAGTTTTTTGGTCAGTATAGGATGTTAGTTCAAAAGGGCAAATCGACTGAAGGTCGTTTGCTATTTTTACGAAACCCGATTGAGTTTTTGTGTAATAAAATAATTTTCAGAAATTATTTCTATTATTTTTATTATATAAAAACTTTTTCCACAAAATAATATGTACTTATATTTTCTTAAGACTAGTATATAATTTATTCATAAATTATTAATTTATAAATGGATTTTTATAATTAAAATGTCTATTTTCTAAGAAATTAAAGTTGGGCCTTTTTAAATTATTGTCCTAATGGACTTGTATGTTGGACTTGGGCCAATAGGAAGAATGTGTAGGGCTCAAGTTGTTTATTTGTCTAAGTAGTAGCTATTAGAGGATGTTTAATATTTATTTATGTATTGGGCTATTAAATTTTGGGTCTTCCATATTTTTAATAAGTGAATATGCATGTTTTGGGCCACTCTTATTGATTAAGTGTGTGTTTGGTAGGCTGGATATAGCAAGATTAGTTTATTTATCTTACTCTATCAGGCGTTGGTAGCTTAGATAAATTAACTGAAAAGCCCAAGAGAAAGAGAGGCCCCGATGCTAAATCACTATTACGCTCGGGTAATTTATCTCTCCAAAGTGGTGAGATTATTTTACGAGATGCAACAGTTCCATCGTTAGGCCAAATCCACCCTTTCTCACACATATGGTCCTCCACTCTTGCAAAACCATGCCCTTCTCTTTCTTCTTCAACCCCTTCTCTTTCTTCATTCCCAATCCCGGCGGCCCACATACATCGATCTATTAGTGTGTCAAGAAGACGACGCGGTGCACCGGAAGAGGTATTTTCAACCTAGTTTCTATCTACGAGTTATGCTATCAGATCTGTTTTGATGGTTCGTTCTGTATATGCAGCCCAAAACTGAAGGCATCAGATCTAAAACAAGTTCGCCGACATCTGCAGCACAAAGCCCATAGAAGTCCCCAACAATTTGTGGTCAATTTCAGCCCCAACAATGTGTCCGATTTTGCTCGACAACAGCAGGTATGTCTCCAATTTTCACTTCTCTCAGACCTTATTTATATGCCGATGGTATGACGCATTTATTCTCTGATTTGGTATAGCCAAAATTTTGAAATGGAAAAAACAAAAAAAGATTTCCTTGACAAAATCGCTGAAGAACCAATCGATAAAGTATTAAATCCAGAATAGCCTCCATAATTTCTTTGATATTCTTCGATATTCCTTGAATTTATTCCAAAATTTTGCCTGCATACATCAGTGTATAAGGGTTAGCTTCGTTATTCTTCGCCATTGTTGTGACTGTAAATCACATTCATTTTGACGTGTCGTATGTGACATTTTATTCAGATTAATTTACATGTTGTAGTAGTGTAGACTGGAAAATTGATGGATGCGACACTCATTGACTAAAATATTGGATAGTTACTACTGATTTTAGTTTATACTACATATATGCTATTTTTTTCTGCATTTGCTCTAATTTTGCTTTAATTTCTGAAAGTGAAAGAATGCATGTTCATTGTACTGGTTTTTGTGGTATTTTGGTAGTTTGTATCACTACAAGAAAACTGGACAAATGCGACATTTGAAATGTGTCACTAATGATTGATTTAATGTCGCAAAAGCAAATTTGCGACATTTTCTGCGTCACGTTGAATTCCATCGCAAAAGGATGGTGTAGCAAATTTACAACGCTTTTTTACAATTGTGCCGCAACATATATGACACTTTTTGCAACACTAAATAAATTGTCATTTGAAATAAACAACCACTATGCGTCACTAAGTGTGGTGACGTACGTCACAATTTACGACACATTGCACATGATCTGTTGTAATGTCGCGTTCTATTTTGCGTCATTTTTCAACATCGATTTAGATTTTGTCGGAAAAATATATGTAGCAATTTTACAACATTTCTATAGTTACGACGCGAATATATAACACTTTGTACAACAATAAAATATTTGTCACAAATAAAATTACAACACATTATGCGTCATTAGCTATAGTGACACATTTCAATTTATGACACATTGTGCATCACTTAATTTGAGATTATTATTAAATAGAATAAACGAAAATTACAAGAAAAGGGAAAACCAAAACCAAAACAGAGAAACCTGTCTAAGGGATTAATAAAAGAGACCAGCCGTCTCTGTCACTAAAACAGTTAGATATCCAGCTAAACAGCATCCTAAAATTAAGTAGGAGGTTCTGCTACTGTATTAAAGAAACTCGACAACTCGAGAAGAAAATTCAGTGACACATAAGAACTGACCCTTCTCGCACCATCTGTTTTGAAAATCAGGAATTCCTTACTCATCATTAAGCGAAGCAATGCCTGATATAGGAAGAAAACCGGACGACTATTATCGCCGGACATGAAATTGCAAAAGCGATGAGTCCCTCTTCGTGCCACGTCACTCGCAAGCGAAAGATGCTGCATCAAAGCAAGGATTAGGCATCGGAAAATACGCCATATCAGCAGCAAACCAGGGCGAAGCTGAAGCAATCACGCCGGAAAACTGCAGCAACAACGCCGGAAAAACTGCAACTCTCCCTCGAAAACATAGGCTGCTGCATGTGCATCCATGGATCAGCGGCAAAAAGAACGTCGACGGAGCAAAGATGAAGCCAAACCCACAGCAGTAGGCGGATGAAAGCAGAAAACTATAGAATTCTGTTGAGCAGCTCCTCTTGAGCCGCCGGAATTTGCAGAAACGTCAACAAAGATGCAGCGCCTGAAAACTAACCATCACCCTCAAACCACCATGAATTGGCAATTCCAAAGTCAATGATTGTTCACTCCTGTACGAGTAATAGAAATCACCATTGACCAGTTTCAAAGAATTTGGTCACAACAATGAGAAACCCACACAATCCACACTTGCTCGAAAGCTTACGAAATCGAACAATTTAAAGAACGAGTTTGCTCGATTTTCACCCAGGAAGAATAATCCTAAAGCGTCGTTGATCAGTTTCCAGCGTAGTCGTCGAAATTTAAACTTGAAGTTACGCCGGTGTGGGAACCCTAACAATTCAGAGTCACCAAAAAATGAACGAAATCAATCGATTGAAGGAGCAGAAATGTTCTGAATTCATCCAGGAGTGTCGTTGCTCAATTTCCAACGGAATCGCCGGGATTCAACTTTGGAACTACGACGGCCCGTAAACCCTAAAACCAAATCGCGCTCAGAAGTTAACCAAATCGAACAATTCCAAATGCTAGAATGTTCGATTTGTATCCAGAAACAAGAATCTGCAAGCGCCGTTAACCAATTTACTACGTAGCAGCCGGAATTTGAAGCGCAAGTATCGACAGCATAAAAACTCCGAACCAGAGAAAATACTCAAATCTTAACCAAATCAAGTGATTTAAAGGCCTAATATGATCGAATTTCTCCCAGGATGAAAGACATAAAATCAGATTTGAGAACAAATGGGTAGAAATCCGTCAATTTGATGGAAGAAGTCACGAGAATAAGCTTAGGATTTTCTTTCGTTTTTTCCGTTTTTTCCTCATCATTCTCTAAGCTATTACTACTAAACTATTACTTCTTCATTATATCACTAATAATAATGAGATGGCATAATTTACGACAGTTTGGAAGTCGATTTAAATTGTGTTGTGGAAAAAAAATGTAGTATTTCTACGACTTTTTTTTTTATTTTGCTGCAACATATACAATGCTTTGTGCGACACTAAATTTATTGTCATATAAATTAACAAAACTGTGACACATTATTTAAGTGATGCATATATACGACACTGAATGCAACACTATTATATATTTTTTTATAATTACGACATTTTCTTGATATGTTGCAAAAAATTGTTACAATTCAACGACATTAAAGAAAGTGACGCATTTGTGTCACAAAAATGTGACACATTATTTAAGCGACGTAGATATAGGACACTACATGCAACACTATTATATATGTGTTGTATAATTATTACGTTTTATTGATGTGTCGCAAGAAAACTGTTACAATTGAATGACATAAAAGCAAGTGACGCATTTGTGTCACAAAAATGTGACATAATATTAATATGACACACAACTGATGCAAATATACAACACAAAGAGTATAAGTGTTGCAATTTTATGACATTTACATGTAATGCCGTGTGCCTATATATCGCATTTGCCCAGTTTTCTTGTAGTGTATGCTTAGATTTGCTTGTGATGCGAGTGATTGCAGTATATTTGTTTGGTGTTTTGCCTCAAGCGTATGCTAATTTCAAAAGAAATTGGAATTGAAATTTGAAATAGATGGTATAAATATAAAACATTTTTGATTGGTTGGTTGAAATTTATTCAAAGTCACAGATGTAGGAGCCACCAGCAAAGTTTGAGCCAGCCTTAGGTACTATGATTTTTGAAGCTCTAATTTGTGAATCACCTGTGATATTTTGAGGTAAACTTTGTTGTATCAGATTGAAATATCAATGAGATGTGTGCTACGGTTCTTCTATTGTAGAGTAATATATTTCATGCTTGGGTCTTCTGTTGATAAATGCAGGTTTAGATTATAATTGAATTCGGGTACAAGTATTTGGCAATTTACTTTGCTCGTTAATATCAATGAATTAATCTCATGTGCTTCATATTCTCTAGGTTTTTGGCATAGAATAAAATGTCGCGAAATTCATCCCGGAAGGCAGTAACTTTTTTAGTGGTACAAGAGATCATACTTCAACACTTGCTCCAATTGACCATAGTCATTGACCTCCTACTTAGCCAGCTAAAAAGTAAAAAAAGAAAGCGCGGTGCAGCTTATCTTATGAAACAAAGAATACCAAATCAGGTTGAACACCTCCATAGAATAATGGAGGCAAGTGATACCGATTGCATTGTAAATCTTAGGATGGACCGTAACTATTTTGGAAAGCATTGTAAACTCCTACGAGAAGTAGAAGGTTTGATGGATGGAAAATATGTTAGTGTAGAAGAGCAAGTGGCTATGTTTTTAGGGATTCTAGCTCATCACAAAAAAAATAGAATTGTTAGATTTGACTTTTGAAGGTCAGGACAAACTGTATCCCGTTATGTACATCTCGTACTAAAGGCTATACTAAGCTTGCACGGAATCTTCTTGGTCAAGCCAAAGGCCGTGATGCATGATGAAACTGATCCAAGATGGAAATGGTTCAAGATGAACCCGTAATTCATAATTTTTTTCTACTTAATTTCCATTTACTTTTTGTGGGTAATTAATAATTTCTGATTTATATATCTAATTTGGTAGGACTGTTTAGGAGCTTTAGACGGAACCTATATTAACGTTATGATCCCTTTTGAGGACAAACCTCGGTATAGAACAAGAAAATACACCATTTCTACTAATACTTTGGCGGTATATGATCGCCATTTTGAAGTTTGTTTATGTTCTACTGGGGTGGGAAGGATCTGCTGCAGATTCTATAATATTATGAGATGCAGTTAATAGATCAAACGGGTTGCGAGTCCCAAAGGGTACAAACTTTAACTAATTATTTCTTCATTTATAAGTTTCATCTCAATCTGATATGTTCTATTTTGGTCTCATGAACTTGCAAATTTATAGGAAACTACTATTTGTGTGACAAAGGATACACAAATTCTGAGGGATTTTTAGCTCCATATAAAAGTGTCTGTTATCACTTGAAAGAGTGGGGTACAGCCGCCACGAGGCCTCAAAACAAAGAAGAAATGTTTAATATGAGGCATACTCGAGCCCGTAATGTTATCGAACGCGCCTTTTGAGTAATGAAAATGCGATGGGGAATCTTGCGGAGTAGTTCATAATATCATGTCAAGGTTCAAAAATAGACTTATCATGGCGTGTTTTTTGATACTCAACTTCATCCGAAATGAGATGGCCGTGGATCCGTTCAAGATGCAATTTGATGCAACTAAGAACAAGGCTGAGGATCCAGAGGACATTCAGTTTATAGATTCAGTTGAATCTTCTCCCGAATGGAATGAGAAGAGAAATGAAATTGCATCAGAGATGTGGTTGGGGGCAGGAGGTGCTTAGTTCGATGTAATAGACGACTATTGTGTTGTTCATACTGGTTGTTTAGACTGCTTTTTGAAGCTTTGTTTGCTTGTTATTACTGCTATTAATCGTTATGACTGTATTTGTATAAGGTACATGATCTCTGTTTGTTGAAATTGTGGCAGATTGTATAAAATCAAATTATTATGGCCTTATTTCATAAATCATGCTTGGCAATTGCGTTCTTGTTCGAATTATTTCTTTATTTTATTTGACATGCTTGGCAGATTTGATGGTATTCGAATTTATTTGACATTCTATTTGTACTCTATTATATAATGTTGTCTTCTCCAATTTAGCATTGTTTGGTTCATTGGTTGATATGAATTATGGCTGGACAGGTTTCATGGATCTAAGGCCAGATGAGTACGCATTGACCCCGGATTGCTCGTGTGGTTGTGGCAAAATGAATCTAAAACAGGCCGAAAAGGAGGCCAAAAATGCAGGTCGATGGTACTACAAGTATCCCACCGGTCTCAAACATGAACGCTGCTTTTTGTGGTGTGACGAGTATCATGCTTTGTATGGGAATGGGGTCACTCCAAGATGGGTGCGGAACCAAAGCTGCAATCGAGTATCGATGCCAAGCTCCAGTAATTCTTTCCCCATTCGCAACTGTGAGACTGAAATGCTTCCACCACCGCGTATGAGGACTGATTTTTAGCTTCAAATTGCGTTCTTGTTTATGGCAATTGTGCTAGTTTTGCTTGGTGTTATTATTGGCAAATTATTGTAAAAAAAATCCCTGAACCGACAACACTCCAACTTATGACTATTTTCTCCATGTAAGCAAATGCAACTGTAGGTGATAGACTCCAATGCCATAGTTGGCATTGATGCATCCTTGTGGTGTGAATTTTGTGTGGACACTAGCAAGTTCTGCACCAATGTTATATCACTTTTCCTCTACATAAGAAGACAAGAAATGCACGCTCCAATGCACTATTTGAAGCAACTTATTTTCAGCTACTTTATCTTGTGAGTATTCTGGCCACAACTTTATGCAATTGGGTTCCATATAAAGCATGTCATGTTATATCACTTGTACAAACTTTCTCAAAATATCTGGATTAAAAAAAAAAACACTTCTTCTATATAACCAACACAAGTGCAATGAAAAAAAAAGCCACAAACCATGTCTTTGAGAAAGATAAAATCTCAAGACCATTACCTTTATGATCGAGTCTAGAATGCCGCGATGGATACACAGGTGCTTAGGTCGATGGTTTCGCTCAAACGCCAAGGTTTTTGGATTCCGCCCAATGTTCCTCCGACGTCGGCCTTGATGACTGCACAAGGCATTGTCAATGCCGAATTTGGTTCTAATCTCGAGCTTTACGATATGAGAGAGAGAGTTGCAGAGCTTGAGAGACGTTACAATACATTTCGGCAACTTGTTAACCTTCCACAGACCCACTGGGACCCTGATGTCAATTGCATCCTAACTGATGATAAGATGTGGAAGTTAATTATCAAGGTTTGTCACTTAAGATCTTTTGTATTTTTTCCATATTAGTTCTCTGTTTTGATTTGCTTCACCATTTTCTTTGAGCGGTTAAATTGCACAGAATAACAGTCTCGCCAAGGCATACTACTTTAAAGGTGAGCCTGAGTTTAATTTATTGGCTTACATATTTGGTACTAACAGGGTGAAGAACGAGAATGAACCACCTGTAATCAACATAAGTGACAACTCTGTACGAACTCGGTCGCCCGAGCATGTCACCTTTGTTGATTCTGATAGTAAAGAAGTAACATCTCCAGTTATGAGATCTCATGCCAATTGGGGACGACCGTGGAGTGAGGTTGAATCAACAAAAGCTATTGACCAAATGTCGACTTCTTTCAATTCATGGGGAAACTTTGGCTATCCAACGAGAAATGCGTTTCCTCCACCGCCAGTGGATCGACAGAGAAGCAGCGAAGACGATGCAGGTAGCTCGTGTGCATCGTCAGATCCGCATGCGAGGAACCAAAATCCTTCTGGTAAAGTATCGAGGCTGTCAAAGTATCAAGTGGCTAAGTTGTGTAATTCACCTTTATTGTTATAATTATTTCTTTGGAATTTTTTATGATTTGTATGTATGCTTTTATGTTGTTGTAATCCTCCCAAAAAAACATGTTCTTCCCTCGTAGTGATGTTGGCCACTTCACGTGTTGTTTGGTTAATTTCTTCGAATAAATACCACTTTTTTGGAGTATTATATATTTTGAAGACTATTTAATAATATATCAATTCATCATGGTTTACGAAATTGTAAAGCAGCTACATAAAAATTGCTGAAGCCAACTTCCTGCTTGCAAATTAAAATATGATTTAATATGAGTTTAATAAACTGAGCTGCTTGCAAAATAATTAACATACGATCACCAAACAAAGCCTCATAAATAGTCACAATATCCCAAAATAAACTGCAGAAAAATGAAAGGAGTTGAGTTGTTGCAATCCATCACAGACAAATATGTACAGTGCAAAATGATTGTGGCAAAGTCAGAATTCTAGTCTAAAAAACAAGTGAAAACACGAGGCGTTGACGGCTCTACTTAGCCTTAGAGTCGAGGATCCTTTGCACATATTGTGCTCAAGCTTCTTCGGGAAGTCCTTTGAAGATCACAAGACGTTCAGGCTTGTCAGCAAAGATGTCGCACACGTCGAATTTGTCGTCGAGGCTAAGGCTCTGGATATTGGCCAATAGTGAGAAGGATTCCTTCTTAGCCTCATCCATATCAAACTCGTACCCAATACGAGTTGCAATTGTGTCTAACCTCGCATTGGTGGAGCGGTTAATTTCCCCAAGTAGCTCGGCAACATCACGAACGACATCTTCTGCTTTCCGCTTCTTCCCTTTCCCCTCTCTCTTGCTCATACCTTCTGACCTCCTACTATGACATGTGCTGTTTTCTCCCACATCATCCACAAAAATGTGTTCTACATTGGGCCGGTAAACGTCATCCCCTTCATCTTTGTTTTCTCCTAGCTCCTCTTCATGCATCATGTCATTCGCCATATCCACAACATCCTCTGCAGCATCTCCATTAGCTCTATCTTTCCCGAATATTTTTTTCCAAGCCTCAAACAAAGGCCATGACTTGTAACGCATGGTCTTTGCATTAGCATCTTGCTAAGAAACGAAAAAAAATGTTATCTATAAATGTCAGCCTGCAGTCCATAAACTAATTCTATATTCATATATCTATGGCTATGTATAACAAAGAACATGTGTATTCAAAAAACCTTAATTAAATATTCTGTATAACTGATTCTATATCAGTGATTCCTCCAACTGATTCTAATAAACAACATGTGTATTTGCACCAAAAACATTTATATTGATAATTATATAACAAACAACGTATACATAAAATATAACTGATTCTATATTTTCCATCAAGCTGTGAGCATGTAATAATAAACTTATTTATTCCTTTCTGTATTCAATAACAAAAACTGATTTTATATTCATTAAGACCATGTGAAAACCATAAACAATGTGTATATTCATAAACTCACAAAAACCCATTTGATAATGAACCCAATCTATGCCTCACAACTAATTGTACGCCTCAAAATGTGTATAACAGAATTTTACAGAGCGTATATTCATAAAAAGCTTATTATGAACACCACAAGCTAATGTAATGAAAGGAATTTAACTTTTTACCTTCACAATGGACTCCCACTGCTCTTGGGTACAGTCAATGACATGAGTTCCAGCGCTGTTGAAGCCCACACCGGTTCAAGCAAACATTAAAGTGAGGGAGTAGTAATTTTTCTTCTAGGTTTGCAGCTTCGACGTGATATGGGGCGTTCCTTTTAGATCGGTTCCAGGAAATTCCTTTGCCAAAGCCTCTTCTAGCCTTGAGAGGTAGCCCATCTTGAACCCGTTATCCGACTTCCAACCCAATACTACAAGCTCCTTCAGTGATGCGACGAGGACAACTTCCTCTTGCGGAGTCCAGCTACGTCTGCAGCCTCTCTCAGCCTTCATACGCCGAGAACTCCTTTGATCGTTGCTGCCTAATTGGGGAAAAAATAACCATTATCGTGATAGAGGATGAAAGCCATAGTAATTAAGGTGACTTGCAGCGGAAATTCGTGTAAGTATGGATGCAACAGAAACAGATATGACTCTTTCTCATATGAGGACGAAAGAGATGCATCACAACATAAATATAGCTATATTTGAATGAGCACGAAGTCAAATTCACATGCATCATAATCATATATGACAATGAAGATGAAGATGAACATGGCGGTAATTTCTCTTGCACTGCACTTGTACAAAATATAACCTTAATCTATAACCACAATGAACATGAAGATCACACTGTATTTCAATGAGTACGAATCTTCACCAAGTTGGGAAACATGAAAATAACAGGTAATTTGTCTTGCTTTTTTGTGAAACTCTTAACAAAATGAACGAAACAACATAAAAATTCAATGAAATTTGTGTGATACTACAACCATCTAAATCAGATTGAACTTGTCTCCAAATTTTTTTAGGACACGATATTCAGCCGTGAGCCCTAATCGGATAAAAAAAAATCCAAAAATTAACAACACAATACATTCGATGCTCTAACCTTGCTGCATGGAACTCATTTCTTGTTATAATCCGTTAATGAAGTGGTGCGACGTTTGGAGTTTTGAAGAAGAACCGGCGACTTTTGAAGACGATGGACAGCATTTTTCCTGAAGTGATCGAAATATGGTGGCCCATTTCAATATATATCAAACCAGTCTTGTAATTTTATTATTAGGTTAAGGGTAGGGAAGGAAGTTCGTATATTAATCTTGGATTTAATGTAAGGTACCAAACAAGAAAATTGGTTATCTCAATTTGTTATCTTGACTACCAAATACTTGTGCTAGTCAAATTATCTAACAATTCAAGATAAACTATCTTAAGATAGTTTTTTTTTCTATATCTTAACTTGACTGCCAAACATGCACTAAATATTTTAGTTAAGTAAATATCTAACTTGTTTGAATTCAAGTGTGTGCTTATGTCTAACTATTTGATTATTATATGCTAGGCCAATATGATTTGGGCTATTGTTTGGCCTTATATGTTTATGACTTGTTGAACCCAATATAATTTGTTATTTATTTTTTGGACTCTAGTATGTGGCCTTGGACCATACTTGGTTAATTAATTAAGTTGACTAATTAAATTAGTCAAAGTTTCAAGATAAACTAATTAAGTTAAATTATTAATTAACTAAATGACATGATGTAATACATGAACTTATGTGACACGATTTGATTAAGTATGGCTTGGTTAAGCATGTTGATTAACATATGATTAATTAATTAGAGTATTAATTATATGATTAATTAATCATGATTAGATTAATTATCCAAGCTTAATGACGTGGTATTATATGATCAATTGTTCATGGCTTACCTAATGATGATTGTTAATTAATTAAAATTAACTAACTAATTTATATGATGCTATATGTGCTTAATTGCTTAAGTATATGTTAAAACATGACATGATTAAAGATATGACATGTATGCATGTGTTAATTGCATAAGTATAGTATGAATGATTTACATGATGAATAATGTGACATGCATACTTATATGAATCACGATGAAGCATGACATGGCACAATATGATTTTCAAAATCAAGTTTTGAATAACGATCTAGTATACATGTTTTAAACAAATGATCATTGATCAAATTTCTCTAAGTTAAAAACTTCAAGGCGATGCCTTGATGGATTCTCAACTGCAAAGGATAAAGACGGGGAATAGGTTGACCTTTAGGTTAAAATATGATAATTAACCTTGTCTAGTATAAATGTCTAAGTATATAGATTGTCTTGTAGGAGACACAAAGTATTAGGGATGCAAGAGGTTACTCCACTTACGACAAGGACAAAAGGTGGGTTCCTATTTTCAAACTATGGGTTATAAGCCCCACGGAGGTAACATTTCGGGTTAATAAGCTCTATCTGCTTTCTATGAAAAAATGATATGTATGCTAAAATATTATATGCTCTCTACTCGTGTTTACCATTATGAATGGCCTTTTATTACGATTGGCCTTGAGACTCGATCACCCCAAGATAGTGCGCACAAGGTATTTATGACGGTTCTGAGAGTGGAGTGGCTCCCCACTCGAAGAACCGGGGAAGGTAACACGATAGGCGAGTTAAGTGCCGACAAGGTTATGATAAAATATTTTCGTATATGCATGGGATTAAATATTTTCTTTTCAAGTATATATCTCCCTTGTATATGAATGTAAGCATGCTATATCTTTCAAATATTTTTGCAAAACGTTTTGGAAAGGGGCACGGACCTCACTGAGTATCAAAGTACTCAACCCAAAACTATTTTCTTTTCAAAATAGGTTGAGTGACGAATGAGATGGAGGTGTGTTGGCATCGAAGATGTTTTAGATGACGATCATACGGATCGTCATCTCCCTTTTCATTCAAATGTATGTTTGTATGTTTAATTCAAGTACAAATTCATCGACGTCTATCTTTCTTCACGTTTCGACTAAACCGATCGCGGTTAGTCACAATCAACGCTTCCGCAGTGCGGCGCCAAAGTTCTCATATTTTGAACCCAAGACGACCAAGCTAGAGTAATGAAGACAAGTTGACGAGGTTTCCTTGATCTCCTTGAAGCCAAGCCATTGTATGTTTATCTTTTTGTAAAAGTCAACTTGTAAAGTCAACGATTCATTATACAGTCCCAAATAACGGTCCGGTTATCCGCATAGGCCGGGTAGCGGGCTGTTACATCTTATTTATTGCAAATTTAATGTATAGGGCATAAAAGTAAGAAGTCACACTTTACAAACTACACAGTATATAATGTTACACTTATTACTTATTTATTAGTTTATTTTCATAGTACGATATAGAGGATGTCTACAGGTTAAAAAATTTTATAAGAATATATACTGAAAAACTCATACTCCTACAGTCGTGGTACGATATTTAGTTATTTACTAATCAACTACTGTAAATTTCATAAGTATAAACAAAGTCTCTTAATTTTTGGATATAATAAATCTTAAAAAGTGTAATATGAATAATTTTATAGACCTTAATATCTTATGTTGTCGAAGTCTCATTTTCGACAATTGATAAATCTAATATTTAAGACTATGGACAATGGTGATCACCAAATGGTGATCCCAGTCCTATTTTACACTTATATGTGGACCCATGATGCTCTCTCTCTCTCTCTCTTTTTTCTTTATAATAGAGATCACCAAATATAGTGATCTCTCATTTAAGTTATAGGGAAATTGGAGTGTATCATGTGGCCACTAACTCTATCTCATATCGATCAACAAACGAGAGTTTGTCATGCGGCCACCAACTCCTCTTCTTTTGCAGCATTTATTTGCGATCACACCTCCCAAAAGCTCTCAAGTCCGATCTTTTTGATAAGGCGCGGAAATCGCCAACGGGAGCGATCACGCTCAAAAGATCGTTGTAGCTGCGATCACCGCGATCACACTAGTGGTGATCGCCGCTACAGGTAGTCTAAGTATTATTGAAGGAGGTGAATAATTTGATTGAGTAAAAACTTTGTAGAGCTTACTTGTAAATGATAATGCTATTATGCAGCAATTTCAATATGAATCTGCTTACATTTGTTCTTTAAACAATATGATGTAATTTAAATAACATTATTCATTTTTACTTTTGTTTTTGCAATTCTTCTCATAAACTTAGGTGGTGTTTGGTTTGTTTGAGTATAAGTGATTGATAAATTATCCCATCTAATGACATGTTTTGTTAGAAGAATGAAACCCGTGATAGATAATTAGGTCCGTGCTCCAATCATTCAAGTGAGTGATAACTTATTATCCCAAATTTGGGTTGATTATTAACCCCCATCTAATCCATGATGTAAAATTTCAAAAATAATCTCACATAAACACACACACACACACACACACACACACACACACACACACAACACACACATTGCACACCTACACGCACACACACTATACATAGTATAGCGCACACAAGGGCAGATTTAAAGGTCGGGCGACCCCGGCGGTCGCCCGGTCAAATTTTTTAATTTTTATTATATACATATATATATATATATATATTTTAATTATATACAACTTTTTATTCTCTCTTTCTTAATTTATTATTACATATCTTCATCCCCAAATAAATCATAAAACGTACTAAGATAACGAGAAAAATGACACATTTTATTCATATTTATTGGATGATAAAGTAAAATTTTTGCCTTGAGGTAGAATATGGTAATTTTTATATAGAAATTTGTGATATGATATATAGTTGTTGGAGAAATATTAATTTGGAGACTCGAGACACTTATTCAGAAATTGAGGGATACCTCTCTTCTTTATATTACACTAGTAACCAACTAAGCAAGACACATATAATATTATCGACGAAAACTTTCATACATCCTATCTTATATTCGTAGGTCATAACTTAGAATTGTCAAGTAAATGTACCGTTTAGTCTCTAATATATACTCCATTTGTTCATGATACGTGTGGTCTGATTTTCTTTTTGGGTCGTTCACAATAAGTGTGGTCATTTCATAAATAGAAATGACCCCACTAAAGATGTTACCCTTTGACCATTATCCCATTTATTTGTATTCTACTTTTAGGGATAAAAGGGTACTAACTCATTCTCCACTCACGATATTTCTACCATCCACTCCGTTTTTTAAAACTTGTGTCGCTTCCTCTAGACTACACTTAGACTCTCCACAGTGGGTGTCTTGTCGGGGGGAGCTCGAGACACCTACGCCCACGAGACACCCCCCTGTGGCAGCCACCGTCTCGAGCCTGTCTCGTGGCTTCCAGACGGTCTCGATCCAGCGCTTGTAATTCACGCGCTGGACATTTTTTTTAATTATGGCGCATTGCACGCGTTTGAACGAAAAAAAAAATAAAAAAAATCGGCAACGGCTAAAATTTGAAGACAAACGGCTATATGCCAATTTTTTTATTTTTTTATTCAAATTTTACCTATAAATATCACCTTAATTTACACCATTTCTCACACAATTCTCTTTATTTCTCACATAATTCTCTCTATTTTTTCACAAATTTTCACACAATCACCTCTCATAAATGGATCCAAATAATCTGTGGTCGTCGTCGTTGTGTCCCCCCGAAATGGCGGACAAAGCAAACAACGTATATACGCCGACAGGGCTTGATTCTATAAACCTCAACTCGTCCGTCGGTGAGTCATTCCAGAATGTCATGGGCAACGACGAGAGTCCCTCGTCCGAGCCGGCACAGGCCTCGGCGAGTCACAAGAGGGTGGCCAAAGGAAAGGGCAAAATACAGGCGGATCTCACCCTTACAAACGTCGCTCCTCCTCCTCCGTCCGAAGGCGCCGCCAAACTAATGACAAAGCGGCGCAATTACACGGTTGAACAAGGGATCGCCGTCGATCAGATCTGGAAAGAGGAGACATGCAACTCCATTCTCGGCAAAGATCAACATGGCGTGAAGTACTGGGGAAAAGTGGCGGAGAGGTACAACACCATGTTCGACGACGACCTCAACCCAAAGACAGTGAAGAGTTTTTCTGGGCGGGTCTCCGCTTGGGGAAGGAGTGGATGATTGCTTATGTTTCACCTCATTTTATGCTTCATTTTGATGTGTATTTATGTGTCAAGTGATCTTTCTCATCACTATTTTGTCGGATTTTATTGTTAAATTCATAGGTTCTAGTTAATCTCTCTAACATGTTGATTTTGTAAGAATTGCGCGAGAATAGACGAGAGATGGACGAAAATGAGAAATGATGTGACAAATATTTGAGGAGTTTGAACTTGATAGGTTTGAAGTACGTCTCGATACGAGTTCGTAGGTGAAAACCGTGCGCAAAGCGGAGTTCAGACGAGAGAGATATGATCGAAACAAAAGGGCGCACGAGGCAGGGCCAAGCGATCGCTTGACCCTCTAAGCGATCGCTTGATGGGATATTTTGGACAGACAGAGAACAGGGCCAAGCGATCGCTTGACCTTCTAAGCGATCGCTTGGCCCATGGCGGCGTGAAGGGGTGAAACCTACTATAAATAAGACAAATTTATTTCCTTCCGCACTTCTTCCACTTTTTGGGCAATTTTTCCAGTTTTTGAGCACCAAAACACTTTTAGATTGTTCTTAGTTTATTGCTTTCATAGATTAGTAATTTCATTCCGCATTCAAGAACATCAACTACCACAGATTCAATTTCAACTCCAGATTTCTTTCAATGCAAGTTAAGTTTATGAGTTTATTTATTCTTGCTATTTCAATTTCTCTATGCAATTAATTTCTTGGATTCACGTTTAATTTCGAAGTTTTTATTGATTTCGTTAGATTAGATTTTCATTCTTGCCTAGGTTTAGTTTATATTAAATTTATCTTTTCGCCTAGTTATAAATAAATCAAAACCCTACTTTTTACTGCTTTTATTTTCTTTTTCTTTTTGCAATGCAAACAATTTCTCTGTTAAGTTTTCCTTGAGAGACGACTTGGGTTGATTAGTTTATGCTACTTTGATCTCGTTTAATTGTGGGAGACTTTAGAATAAATTTAGTTGAAACAAATTTGGCGCCGTTGTCGGGGAAAGCTTTAGGCGATTATTTGTGTTGCTTTATTTTTATTTTTTTTGTTGATTTCTTTTCTCCCCCAGTTGCATGTGATGTGTTTCCTTGTTTTTGTGTACGCAGGAACTATGGAAATAGTTTAGAGATACTGGGGGCGTTCTTCGGGTTGTTAGGATCCGGAGAATATTCAAGGTTACCAGCCATATTGGACTAATGAGTCGAGTTCTGCGTGGAATCAAAACCAATGGCAGAGTTCGGGTTCAGCATATCCATTAGGGCCATTTTATGAGCAGCAAATGCCATACTCGCCTCAGCAGTATTTTCCTCCTCAGCAACAATACATTCCTCCACAATACTCATCTCAACAGATGTCCTACTCGGGGCAACAAGCTCAGTTCCAACCTAAACATGAATAATTCCAATATCTTTCTCCTCGACAATCCTCTTTGGAGGATGCAATGAATACTTTTATTTTAGAAAGTAAAAAAGCGAGGGAGTCACAAAGAGAGGCAATTGAGCGCATCACCACACAAATTGAGCAGACTGTTGAGAATGTGAGTGAGATGCTGCAACAGAATTTGGCGGAAGAACTTCCATGGCAGCCTTATCATGATCATACCGACACTTATCTTAGTGACGGCGAGAGCGATGAAGTGAATGCACACAAGGACATGACCTTTCAAATGAGCATGAATGTTGATAATTATGATCAAGAGAAGTTGACCAGTTCAGAGGCATTGGATGAAGATGACTACCTGGTTGAGTCGATAGTGTTGGAGGATGTAGATGAGCTATGTGATCAAGGAATGTGCAGATGATCTATGCCTTCCAGATCTGACAGATGGGCAAGGGGATGGAGGAAAATATTCACTGGTGTTTGAATTTTCCAAGATTACTGTGAAATCTTTCTCTTCTCCAACTTTTTATTTCATACCATCTGATTCCTTTCTTCATAATTATTTTTTCCTTGATGATACTAAGGCAGTGGTCATTGGTCGTTTCTTGCAGGGAGGTTGTGAGAACTTTATGTTGGTGTGGCTAGTAGAAGTTAGGGATGAAGATGAGCGAATCCAAGTGATGGAATGGCTCAAACTCGAAAAGAGATTTGGATAATACTGATTTTCATCGGCTGGCGACGTTAAAACTTAGCGCTGCATGAGAGGCAACCCACGGTTTGATAATCGTTATTTTTATTTTGTGATGTGTTGCTAGTTTAGTTTGTTTTAGTTATTTTGGTTTTCGTTTGTTTTATTTTGTTTTTGTCTGTTTTTATGATCGCATTAGGTTGTTGAAGCTAGTTGATCGTGAAGCCTTGCGTTGCCATGTCAATCATCCCTCTGTATCATTTTCTATCCCTATCTCTTATTTATTATTGTGACAATTGGGACATTGTTTAGTTTTCTTGGGGAGAGGGGGGGGGGGGGTGTTTCTCTTGATAGTTTATCTTTTGTCTTTGATTTATTTTATTTCACAATTGAGATGCGGAAGTAGGAATTGAAGTTTATAGTTCATGCTTTGTTATACTTGATTGATCGGGATATTTTGTTATGATTTGATTGATATGGTTGTTGCATTTCGATTGTGGGGCATTTCATACTTGGATGATTGAGGCTTGATGTTTGAGTGTAGGTAAAGGGTGAGAAAATATTTGTTTTAAGAAATATATCTCGAATAATGAGCCTGTTAATGTTTAATTTGTTTAGTCAAGTTGGGAGGCTTCTGCTCTTCTGGGAACCATGAGCATGGGAAACCACGTGAGGATACTTTACATGATCTCTAAATGTTCACACTTCATGAATTTTGGCCATATAACCCGACTTGACTTGAGAACTTTTTGCTAAGCCGTTTGTTCGAAATTGTTGTGATTTGAAGGGTTGTACCCCTCTTTCTTGTCTGTTTAATGTTGAATATACTATACAAGAAATGGGTATGGGAAACCACACTAGGATGCTGAAATTTTCGTGAGTAAACCTAGTGAATATTGCCCGAAATTCACTTAATCTTTATTATATGTGGCATAAAATTTGGGATACTTAAAATTTGTTGATATTTTCTCGCCTTGATCTTGCATTTAGATGTTAAGTTGACTGAGTTCTTGTGCGGAGGGCAACTCATTTGTCTTGTGATGATTGTACTAGATCGATGAATGATGAATTTGTTTTATGATTGAGAGTTGTTGAAGTATGAATTGTTAGTTCGATTTATTACTTTTTCATCTTGATTTGAAATGAGATTTGCTTGAGGACAAGCAAGGTTTTGTGTGTAGAGGGGTGTTTCACCTTATTTTGTGCTTCATTTGATGTGTATTTATATGTCAAGTGATCTTTCTCATCACTATTTTGTCAGATTTTATTGTTAAATTCATTGGTTCTAGTTAATCTCTCTAACATGTTGGTTTTGTAAGAATTGCATGAGAATAGACGAGAGATGGACGAAAATGAGAAATGATGTGACAAATATTTGACTAGTTTAAACTTGATATGATTGAAGTACGTTTCGATATGAGTTCGTAGGCGAAAACCGTGCGCAAAGCAGAGTTCGGACGAGAGAGATATGATCGAAACAAAAAGGGCGCGCGGGGCAGGGCCAAGCGATCGCTTGACCCTCTAAGTGATCGCTTGACGGGATATTTTGGACAGAAAGAGAACGAGGCCAAGCAATCGCTTGACCCTCTAAGCGATCGCTTGGCTCATGGCGGCGTGAAGGCGTGAAATCTACTATAAATAAGACAAATTTATTTCCTTCCGCACTTCTTCCACTTTTTGGGCGATTTTTCCAGGTTTTGAGCACCAAAACACTTTTAGATTGTTCTTAGTTTATTGCTTTCATAGATTAGTAATTTCATTCCGGATTCAAGAACATCAACCACCACAGATTCAATTTCAATTCCAGATTTCTTTTAATGCAAGTTAAGTTTATGAGTTTATTTATTCTTGCTATTTTAATTTCTCTATGCAATTAATTTCTTGGATTCATGTTTAATTTCGAAGTTCTTATTGATTTCGTTAGATTAGATTTTCTTTCTTGCCTAGATTTAGTTTATGTTTAATTTATCTTTTCGCCTAGTTATAAACAAATCAAAACCCTACTTTTTACTGCTTTTATTTTCTTTTTCTTTTTGCAATACAAATAATTTCCTTGTCAAGTTTTCCTTGAGAGACGACTTGGATTGATTAATTTATGCTACTTTGATCTCATTTAATTGCGGGCGTCTTTAGAATAAATTTAGTTGAAACAGCTTACGCTAAGGCGACGAAGAAAAGGCCCAGCGGTGCCTCCAACGATGTGGTGATCGAGTTTGCCCAGCAGATATACGCCAACCATCAAAGATGGAGCCGCTTCAAGCACTTTGGTGCCTGGAAAATCTAGCAAGACTATCCCAAATTCCTCCACCAAGAATTTCTCTGTCCATGAAGTGGACGAAGAATATGGAGGAAGACGCCTACACCTCATCTGGAACGCCCCACGGATCGAGCGAGGCGACAGAAGTGAAAAGCACGGCTTCCCTTATGCCCATAGGGACGAGATGCGGCAAAGGCGGCGGCGAGGCGGCCAAAGGAAAGGTGATAAAGAAGGCGACCGAGGATACGGAGTCCGGGTCGTTGGTCGACTCAACGAATGCCCAACTAAGCGGCATGATCGAGGCAAAGAACAATCTCGCCGAGACAATGAGGGAGCATGCTCGGGCGAAGCAAGACGCCACTGATGCAAGGATCATCAATACGGATATGTCACACATGATGCCGGAACAGTACCAACTGCATATGGTGATAGTTGCCGACATCAAGCGACGTCGAGGATGGGCGTAGTTTTTTTTCCCCCTACCAACGACTATGTTTAATTTTTTTTTCTGGTAGTGTATTTTTTTTTTCTAGTAATGTATTATTTTTATTTAAATTAATGAAATTATAATTTTTTATTAAAATTAATGCAAAATACAAATTCAGAAATTAGATAGAGACACTTCATAGAGACAGTCTCACTGCAGTTCACTGTCTCTATCTCCATCACACCCATAGAGACACCCCACTGCAGAGAGTCTTAGTAGCTCCCTTTAGACCACACTTAGTATATAGTTTTGAGAAACTTTTATAATTAATATTTCAATATCTTTTTTGTTTTCATTGTGTAATTGCAAATAAACACTTAAAAATTTACCCGATTTCTTTACTATTAAGAAAAAAAATCTTTAGAATCGTCCAATAAAATCTCGCCCGGCCAATATAAAATTTCTGGCGCGCGCACTCACACACACACACACACTCTCACATAGTCCTTCAATTATCCTACACCACAATCAAGCAATCCAAATACAAGACTAATAATCTAAATAATTACATCCTACACTATTCTATCGAACATTATTTATCCCACCCATTATAGTGAATATGGGGCCTCACCACCCATCAATGCATGGTGTTCTTCGACTGATCGTTACTCTCGATGGTGAAGATGTTATTGACTGTGAACCTATATTGGGTTATTTACATAGAGGAATGGAGAAAATTGCGGAAAATCGAACAATTATACAATATTTGCCTTATGTAACACGTTGGGATTATTTAGCTACCATGTTTACAAAAGCAATAACCGTAAATGGACCTGAACAGCTAGGAAATATTCAAGTACCAAAAAGGGCTAGCTATATTAGAGCTATTATGCTGGAGTTGAATTCATAGATGTAGATCTCGGACCCATGAATGGGGATATTCCCAAAACTCACACAGAAAAAAGGAAGTGAGTTCGACAAAAAGAAAAGCAACTTGGACAAAAAAAGAAGTGACTTGGACAAAAAGAATCAAACCAAACGCCCCCCTATAAAATTATGACAAATTTCGCCAAACAAAGTACTCTCTCCTATCCATTGATATTGTCATGTTACTATTTGGCATGGAGATAAAGAATAAGTGCAAAAAGTTAAAAAGTGAGTATGTCCCATAACTTTTGAAGGATTTTAAAAGATTAAAATTTTACTTATTTGGAAGATGACAATATAAGCGAAATACATAAATAAGAAAATGATGACAATATGAGTGTGTGTCAGAGAGAGTAGTAGTTTTGCCATCAAATACAATCACATAAATGCAGAGCGTGTCTTAGATTTGAAGAAATTAATCTAAGACACCTATTTGCCAAGGCATCTCAAGTCTTTCATTAGTAGATCTATTTGATTCGATTCTCATCAACTATATAAGTTTATTTATTTTAATTGATTAATACTCTTTTACCGTTCACGATAAGTGTGGTCTAAAAGAAATGACACAGATTTTAAGAATGAAGGATTTGTGTGAGAGTGAAGAAAATAAATGTGTTAACTTTAGTGATTTTTTGGTAAATAAAAATATGTTGAAGGGATAAAATAGTAATATATTACATGAGATTATTTTCATTTATGGATGAACCTTACTTATAGTGGACAACCAAAAAAAAAATCGACCACATTTATCGGGGACGGATAAAGTATTTTATATATAATTTTTATAATATTATTATATAGCGATAAACAATAATCAATAACAAATTGATATTAGAGACATATTTTGAAATAGCCATAATGACCATTAAAATATAAATTTTGGCCCACCTTCTTCAAAAATATAAAATTTGGCCATTTTTTTTCAATTTGGGACGAAAATACCCTTAATAAGACGCGGAACGGGTCAGGTCGGACGCGGGCGGGCGCGGATCGGGTCGGGCAGATATAAGGGGTTTGGTACTTCTGGTACAAATTTAGTTATATTAGTACCAATAGTTCTAGTACTTCTGGTACGAATTTAGCCTTATTAGTGCCAATAGTTCCAGATTTGGTACAATTGGGACGAATTGTCGAATTAGTTCCAGATGTTCCAAGTTATGATATGGTACTCTTGGGACGAAAATTCCAATTATTTCAAGTTATACCGCTCCGATTTTGCGGCTCCGCCTTCGCTTCGATTACTAATATAAGGATAATCGTCGGGCAACAATTTAGATTTCTTCAGCTCGCTCCGAGGCCTTCGGCTCCCCTCGCTCGAATCTTGACCAAAGAAGAAGCGGCCAACAAAAAAAATGAATAGGCAAACAAAAAATAATGAGGCAAACAAAAATTTGGCAATTAAAAAGAAATAGAAAAAAAACAGAAAAAAAGAAAAAATCTGGAAAAAAAAAGAAATAACAAGGAAAAAATTGGAAAATAAAAAAAACAAAAGAAATCTGAAAAAAAAAAACAGAAAAAAAAATATGGAAAATAAGAAAAAAAAACAGAAAAAAGAAGAAAAAAGCTGGAAAATAAAAAAAAAACAGGAAAAAAAAGAAAAAATAAACTTGGAAAGGAAAACAAGTGTCAATAAAATGGATCAAGGATTGATGGATCAAAAATAGAAAAGGGAAAGGGGTATTTAGGTCCTAAGTTCAAAAAAATGGCCATAATTTATATTTATGAACAAGGTGAGCCAAAATTTATATTTTAATGTTCATTATGGCTATATCACATGATATTCTCTTGATATTAATTATATGTGAAGAGAAAAGTTAATTTCTAATCCTTCCCACACTCCAAGTGAAAAATAAGATGGAAATCTTCTTTATATGAAAGCAAAATAAAATGTCTTCACTTTCCCGCCTAAACTTCTATGTACATTCATTTATTTATTCTTTTCTTTTTATATTTATTTATTATTGATTATTGATTACTTTTTTGGAGAATCCAAGCATCACTACCGTTTCATTTTCTCTGACTCTCTATTTACCATTTTTCTTCATTTTTCGATATCATTTTCTGTCTCTCTTATAAATATTTTCTCCTTTCTTCTTCTTTGAATCACCGGTAACAAGATGATGTTGTCTTTAGCTTGATACCGCCACGCCGTTTCTGTTCACCAACAGCAGCAGCAACACCGCCGGTCGCCGTTGTCACAGCACCACTGATTTCTCAGTCTTCAATCTCCCCAATCTATTCATTCATATCTTCTGTTCCAAAAAAATACAACGTAATCAGGTGAATCTCCGTCTCCAGATAAAGTTGTAGCTCTCAATGTTTTTGCACATCATGAAATTTCTTATTTTCAAATGAAAAAACCTAAAAAATTAACAATGTTTTTTACTCGCTCTACAGATTTCTTCTACCATGGCTCCAATATAGTCTTTAATTCGCGATTTAGATGACACGAAGAACACCTATGGTGTGAAAGTTCGAGTGGTCCGGGCCTATGGTTTCCCCTCATACAACAACAAAGAAGAATTCAATAGTTGGGAATGTATTTTTCATGATTTTCAGGTATGAAAACTTTCAAGTCTACAGATAAACTGAATACTTTCATTTCTACAGATAAACTGAATACTTTCAATTCTACAGATAAACTGAAAATCCAAGTCTACTGAATCTTTTCATTGAAAATTCATCCAATTTTGGAGGGAAGATACATAATTTTTCTGTGTTTGGGAGAAATTCACTAATTATTTTTATGGTTGTGAGAACTTTTATTTTTGGAAGAACCTGATTCAATTAATGTAAACTCTTCTAAAGCATTTCAGTTAGTGAGGGCAATGATTCTGTGAAGTACTTCTCATAGTAGATATAAACTGATTTTTAGCATGTTTGGTAATTTTGTACATATAGCATATTATTAAAAATATTTGACATTTTTACAGGGAGATAGAATCGAGGCTATACCATTCCCAAGAATTTAATCTCCAACTTCAAAGATCACTTAGATAAAAGATTGGTGTATGGAATCAAAATTTTCAAGGTTGTTCTCAACATGAAGAAGTTCGGGATAGTGGCAAAGAAGTATCTAATCATACTTTGTGAAGAAACAAAAATACATGAACTTTTTGTTTGAGATTTTCCAATGAAAAGATTCTGCTTTAGACCATTTGAGGAAGTTTCAATCAGATAAGAACTCATACGATGGTTCTTTATTTTGTAAACCACAACAGATTGCTCATTTATATCATTATAATTTTTTAGTGTAGATTGATATATGCAGATATCATTGGTGTGTTGGCAGGATCACAAGAAGTACAAGTTAGAACAAAAGATGGAGTTCAAAAAAGGCTAATCGAGTTGTGTATTGACGACATGAAGTAAATAGTATCCTGAACCATTTCAGTTATAATATGATAATATTTAATGTTATGCATTTTTTAACTAGACTGATTTGTGTGAAGGGGGAAAAGACTGATTTGCACACTATGAGATGATTATGTAGACGAATACTTAGAAATATTGGAAAATGAGAGTCATGATACTAACATTATCATTGTGCAATTTTGCAAGATGAGTCCTTTCAAAGGTATGGATATGTAAAGTTAAATGTCTAAGACTCTCAGCACATACTTTATAAACCTGATCACATGCTTAGATATAAGATGTATTGTATATTGTAGGTGAACCAAGAGTGAGTAATTATCTTAAAGCCACCAAATTGCTGCTGAATGCAAATGTTCCTGAAATCATTGATTTCAGCCAGAGGTAACAAATACAAACTTAACTAATGTAAAATACTTTTATGTTTGACTCTTGACTTAATTGCTATATATGTATATGTATGCAAGGCTTGTGACAAAATCCAGATTGAAAACTTCTACTGATAGTGGTGTTTCACATGGATTAACAAACTCTTTGAGTGATGAGAATTTTGAAGCAATCAAAATTAAGACAATTGAGGATTTGCTTGATGAGGATGCGATTAGATATGCTAACTTTATCTCAAATGTGTTCATCTTTTTTTTTTTTTACTGTAAACATTTTGTATCAAGCTTTCTAAACAACTTCTCAACTTCAAATTAGCAGCTCTTGGATTATTGGTAGTGTTGATCGCATAGATTGGAATAATGGTTGGTCCTATCTTTCTTGCAAGACATGCACTAAGAAACTAATCAAAGTAAGCATCAATTCTACTGCAAGAACTTGAATGCATATGATTTATCAAAGTAGAGCATCAATTCTACTCATAATCCTTATTCAACATTAGCATTTAATTTATATTAATGTTGTGACAAATGTATGTGAATAGGTATAAAATCAAGGTGCACGTGAAGGACAATATTGGTAGGGCACTATTTTTACTTTGGGACAGAGAATGTGTGCAAGTTATAGGCAAGACTGCTGCATAATTAGAAATTACAACATCAGAGGTATAACTAACTATTAAAGCATGAATATAAGCCGAAATCGATTGACTTTTAAATTTATGCTCTATTTTTCAGGAAGAAGGTGTCCGTGACTGTCCTACAGATATCCATGAAGCTTTGTTGGGTAAGAAGTTTTTGTTCAAGGTTCTATCGAAGAGTCAACACAACCCATCTCCTGATGGTTATAGTGTGTGTAAAATTACGGCTGATCAAACAATTATATCAACATATTCCTCAAGTTGTTTGGATAGTCAGGTATATAATGATATCACTTATAAATTATAATTACCATTATACTTATTTGTTCTCTCAACTCTGATATGTGTATATATAACTAAA
Organism: Schizonepeta tenuifolia; assembly: GCA_029490685.1. Classification (NCBI taxonomy): domain Eukaryota; kingdom Viridiplantae; phylum Streptophyta; class Magnoliopsida; order Lamiales; family Lamiaceae; genus Schizonepeta; species Schizonepeta tenuifolia. Next base: position 20,968,485 of record CM055959.1, read on the forward strand.
ATATAGGAGTCTAATTGCATTTCAAAGATGGAAGGTTCAAATGTATTGAGGAATAAGGAGGAAGATGATACTCTAAGTGAGACTCCATCAAGTAAGAGGGTTGGAGATGAGTGGTTTGATGATGGGCACGTTAAAAGGACCTTGAATGATGAATTTTCTGAAACTCTACCCCAGAAGAAGTGAAACATCAACATCAAGAAAGAGAAAGTCTAGATTCTAACATAAGATCTTCAAATTTCTTTTTGTGCATTGGATAATTAAACTGATTACTTTTGTTTCTGGGAGAACATCTTTTCTTGGGATAACTAGCTAGACTGAATTAATATCATATCTTTTATGGTGACTCTGTTACTAAGGGCAAATAACTATGTTTTTTGCTTTTACATTTTGTAGCTCAGTCAAGTGTGAAGACTTAGATTTTGTAATGCAGTTATGCAACTATGGATATTTTGTAGTTCAGTTTTTATTTTTGGCATACTCGGTCTTAGTACATATTGAATATTAATCTATATTCAATTTTATACAACCACCAGTTCTAATCCTTCAATGAGATTGTAACTTGACAAGTTTTCTTAATTGCTAAACATTTGATCTCAAAGTTTGCAGGAACTTTTCTTCTAATATCATTATTTGTTATTTATTTACAACGAAACAAGTTATTCGCTCATATTCATGTGGTTTTGTTGTTTGTATAATTTTTGTAGCTTTTTGATTGCATGTTAGCCTTATAAAAATGCATGTATGGTATAGTTTAGCAGGTATTCTTAGGTTCTAAACATGTTATTACAATGATTGATTTTTATTCTAGGATTATTCAAGCTCTAGATTTATTAAATATTAATATTTATCATAATCTTTTTGTACTAACATATAAAGAATTTTTCCTTATCACCATATAGGAAGATGGTATATAAAATAAAATTACATAAAATTATGCTTATTTCTATACAAAAAGTTGGCAAATCTATGATTATATTTTTTATTATTTTTACAAGATTTATTTCAAAAATTAATGCACGAAATGAATTTTGTAAAACTTTTTATGTCCTTAATGGTTGAAAAATCAACTAACCACTCTTTTTTTTTTAATTAAAAGAATCCTGAATTCATGCATATTTCTACAATATTTCTACATTTGAAAATGTGTACAATTAACCAACAAAAGTAGTATGAGGTAAAAACAATTATATTGATTACTAGAAGCCCAACAGTCACAAAATGAAATCCAACAAATCACAAATTAGCCAATTAGACAACAACAAACACTACACAATATCTTCAAACAATCAAGAAGTATTACTCTGTAGTTCTCGACAATATTCATGTCAGACTCGAATTGAAAATGAAAAAACTTACAAAATCTACAATTCTTCATGGCAAGAATGTAAAGAACGATGCATTTCATTCAGGTACTTTATTGCAACTATATGAATATCAATTATAGCATATTTATTCAAAATTTTGATTTTAACTCCATTTAATTTGACCACTGTCTACTCTCAAAATATATAACATAAAAAAGTTATTATCATGTAACAGATATTTATTAAAAGAATAAAGATATCCGGCCACACTGTGGCCAGCCACACGCGTAAAAAAAGGAAAGTTGACTATAAAAATGGAAATAATCACATTTCCCTTTTAGGGTTTATGCTTTCTAATTAGAGTATATTTCCATTTTAAAAATATATATTTCCATTTTTAGCTCGTGTGGCTGAATATTATTACACTTACTAAAATTACAAAAATAATTAATGACTCGAGTTAGCATTGTTGCGCGGCTGTAAAACTAGTAATATCGTAAAATTCAATAAAATACAAAATGAAGAATAAAAAAATTGTTGGATAAATATTCATTCGGAATTTTCACACATAGATAGCCCCCAACACTTCCCGCCCAAATCTAACCCCGCCGGAACCCACATCCAGCCGCTGCCGCGCGCCACCATGCGCTCGCCGGGAAACACCTCTGCCGCTCACCACCCCCCGCCGCCACCGCTGACAGACATCGAAATAATCTCCCTAGCTCAATATCAGCACCACCTTAATCCCGTTTCCTCCCAACTCCCGCCTTTTCTTCTCGCTAAGTCATCTCATCCAATTCTCCTTTCCTATCTCCACTCACGCGCCGCCGCCGCTGACCCCTCCGCCCTTGTCTCCGACTACGTCTCCTCCCTCATTTCCCTCATCTCTCACTACCCCTGCGCCGCACTATCCTCTTTCCTCCCCGCCCTCCTCCACGCTTATCTCTCTCTCTTCACTTCCCTTAAACTTCCACACGATCGCAACTCTTTGTTAACTATCCAGCAATTCGTCGGACACCTCGATGCCATTGAAATTAAGGAGATTTCTGAAGTCATTGATTCAGTTATATCGTATTTCCCCCAAATTAACGATTTGGATGATGCACATGTGTTGATCCTCCTGCCCAAGTGCATTGAATTGATTAGGATCTCAACTGAGATCGATAAGCCTGCAGAGTACGTGAGCTCAGTTATAGACGCTTTGATTGAATGTAAATGGAGTAATGTTTTGTTGATCAAAATGGTGGAGATTGTGCGGGATTTTGCTTCATGTATCGATAAAGTGAGGAAGAGGGAGTTCTTGCAAAAGATTTTTGTGAAAATGAGGGAAGATGTTGAAATGCAGGATTTGCCGGGGCTGGTCTATCAGTTGTTGGTGCTGGCTACCAAAGGGTTTGGAAAGAGGGAGCTGATTGAAGGGATTGTATTGTATTTTGGGGGTGAGAATAAGGCCGGTTCGGTGATGAAGCAAGTAGAAGGGACAGTCTTGCTTCATGTGAATTTTGCAGTCAAGCAGGATCCATCTTTGGGGCAGGAGGTTCTTGGGTTGGTGAGGTTGGATTCTAGGGCTTTCAATCATTTTACTGTCACGGTTTTGTTGTCCGTTGGCAGAATTAGGAGGTTCAGCGAGAGTGCAATTGGCATCCTGAAAACGGCATTGTTTAATGCTTACAGAGATTATAAGTTTGCCAAGTGAGTGTTTTGCCTTTCAAGATTTATCTAATTTCATGTTAGTATCTTTGCAAAAATCCTTTATCACCTTAGATACCAAGTATAAAGTAATGGGACAAGATTATATCAGAATTATGATAGATTATTTCCCTTCCAAAATGGGCTGTTAAGTTTGAATGTATTAGTTTGAGAACAATGCTTATCAATATCATGCATGGATTGTGTTCAAGCTTTAATTGATTCTCAATACTGTGTGATGATTTACATGTCCCATCTATTTCGCCTCAGAGTCTGCAGGTGGATACCGGATGAACTGAAGGAGGAGTACCTGGAGAATGCTCGAGCAATAGAAAAGGCTATCCTTAAAGCTGTGAGCTATTTTTCCATTTATCTTCTGACAATGTCAGATATAAGACTCAATGTGAACATAGATTAAGTTCATGCACTCAGTAAAATAATCAACCTTATGAATGTGGAGAACCAATTAATGCTCAGAATAATCATATTTGGAGTAGTTTCTGTCACCGTATCCAGCTATTGGAGATTTTCGTTGTGTTTTCACGTGCCTTCCTTATTTGTTCTTAGCAAACCTTTTATTTGACTTTATAAAGAGAGATGGTCCTCACTTCAATGCCTAAAATAACATACAAATATTTGTCTGAAATAGTCAATTTCGTCGATTACATTCCAGGCTCATGATTATTTATTTCTTTACTTTTTTGCAGTAATTTTGAATATAGTTGTCTGGATGTTTAGGATCATGTATAAGCCAGTTCTTTTTTAAAAAATTTATGTCCTCTTTCTGTAGGTGAATGCAAGCCACTATGGAAGAGAGCACATAGTACCCAGTATAGTGCAATTGGGGTTTGGATTGCTTCATGGAGTAGAAGAGGGAGATCGGAAAGAATTATCAAAATCTGATGGTCTTATGGGTACAGAGGAGCTAGGTACACAAGTGCTGAAATGTTTGTTTGAAGTGCATGACATGTCAAGGAATGAGGTTAGTGGTTTAGTGTAAATAGACTGCATCAACATGAGGCGCCACCATTTCTGCTTGTGGTTTACAGATAGGGAGCTTATCTATTCGAAGTGTCTTCAGTGCTCACCAAATTTAATAAATGTGATTTCTAAGATATATAGGCTTTTATTTTCTATGTTTCACGATATCTATTTTTTAATACAAGCACAGTACATCAGGAGACTGAGCTAATTACATTTGCAGATAATTGAGCAATGCAAATACAATGTCCTGTCTATGAAACCTGAAAAGTCCTCCATTACAAGGTTGATTTTCTTAGTTTTATTTCATGCTTTTGGTTTGTGTTGCTTGCTACTGAGCTCATTTTCTTTTTAATACTTCTAGATTACTTGGCTACTTGGTCCAGATTCATCCACACCCAATGTTGGAACACATGTCACATTTGAAAGAAATGCTGGATTATTTTGCATTTATGGATGGCAGGATTTCCTATAATCTTGTTACTGTTCTACTACCACTTATCAAGTTTAATCGTGATCTTCAGGTACTTATTTTCAATATGTGGTTCAACCAAATACTACAGCATCTATTGTGTTGCATAGACGTAACTCAAAGCAAACTGCTCAGTGATTTTGATGCAAGATATTTGTAGAGATTGGCAATTGCCATAGGCTTTTTAGAAACTCGTGGATTAGTGATTGGTGAAGCCCATGTATTTTCTTTGTCATTTTTTATATTGTTTATCAATGTTACAAAAGCTAATGTAATTTCCATCTGTAATCTAACTATGCAGGATTACACTATCTTGGTTCTTAGGAAGGCTATGTTTAGACGAGAAAATTCAGTTCGTCTTGCAGCATGTAGAGCCATTTTTGACCTGCTTTCAGCAGAAAAGCAATCAAAACCAGATGGACTTTTTTCTTTTCAAGAATCAAGCAGCCAGGCCAGTTGCAGCCAGCAGGCTGAAGAACCTCATGCGACTAGGGCAGACCTTTTCCGTGAGCTCAGTGGTTTGCTACAACGCTGCCTTTATCAGCAGGTTCATTTGAATGGTTCATTAAGTTTCGATACTCAATACTTTATTTTTCCTGCTTTGAGATCAGATACTCTAGACAATGTTCGAGTTTTATTAACGTGGTAATATTACCTGAACCGCCAAATCAAAGCCATGTTTAGTAGCTTGATTTTCAATGCATGTACTTTCTTACGTGAATTTGTCCAACTGATTGAGAATTTTTGGCAGTCTATTTGCATCTAAACTTTTGTAGCTTGAAGTACCAAAAAATAACTTTTTTAATTTTTTTGGGGTCAAAGTGACCAAAGTCAGTCCATGGTAACATGTCACCACCTTGAGTTCCATTTTTTATTTCTATTTGCAGGCAAATGTCCGGGAAAATGTTTACCATGGTCTAATGAAGCTTGTTCTAGTAGATCCTCTAAGTGCAGGCACCATTTTCGACCTTTTGCTCTCCCACTTCCAGCGGTTTTACAGAGAGGTATTAATGTACAACATTTAGTTTGTAAACTTGCTATCCTAGTAGGCCTTCTTGAGACAGAGTAATATCCATTTTCAGTTTCCTACCAGAGTTCGGACAAAATCAGTTCGCTTGAATCATGAGTTGACTTTATTTCTTATCTATCTAGAATGAAGAGCTTCAGTTGGGCATTGATCAATGTGTCAAACTAGAAAATGGGAAATTTTGTATTGAAGAGCCGCTGGACTGCCTTCTCTTTTGTGTTTCTTGGATTCTTCTTCTTCAACCACAACATAGATCTGGTCATCATTCAGAATCACTCCCTTGTTTTGGCTTCTCCATCTCTCAGGACAATGAGGTAAACCGGTTTAAATTACCAGTTCTTTTTCTTGTAATTTTCATAAATTGACATACATCAGCACAACAACTTTCAGGCAGGGAGAAATTTGTCTGGAGAGTCATTCTCAAAAGCTTTAGCACAGATCCGGAAATTTCTGAGAAATGGGAATTTGGAAGGTATTCCTTTTGGTACTATAGTTCAAGTCAATGAATCAGTTGTTATTGCTATCGTTCAAATTGTGTATTTCTTATGGTTTATATTGGTCCAGTTCCTGGAGTGGGTGGTCTTCTCAAGTTCTATTTGCTTATTGGTTATTAATATGTTTTTTACTCCCTGATTTGCTTCCATGTTACTGTTCTTCATTATGTAAGTAGCTTCAATTGGTATTAGTTAGGTCTGCTGGGCAAGAAACAAGATTCAGGCTCTACCCAAGTAGAAGAAGAAAAAAGGAAGTGTTCTGCTACAATTTTATTAGGGATTATTGAGGTTGTGATGAATATTATTGTTGCTGAGTTGGTCAATGCTGCTACTGTGAAAAAACTTGAACTTGAAATGGAGCTTTCTCAGTTTGTTGAGATTCATAAGTTTGTGGATAAATATACATCAAATTCTAGGCATGGCAGTGGAACTAAAAAACAAGTGATACGACCTAGTGCCAGTGATGCTGCTGAGAAACTTGCTTTAGGCTGTGGAAAGCAGTCTCCAGAACGAACTCCTCTTTTGGCAACTTCAAGCATCCATCATCTCTTGCAACTATCATTAGAGTCATGGAAACTCGATAGTTCTAATAATGGTCCAGCTTCCCAGAAAAATAGCCAACCTTCATCTGGAAAGACACGGGTTTTCAGTTCAAAAATTCTTTCTAGAGTTTTACACATGTGCTTTCATCAACTAACATTCTTCTCTCTCACGGGAAAAGATGATCCATTCAAGACATTGATATATTGTGAAATTAAGCTTCTTGGTCCTCCACTGCTGAATTTAATTTTCTCTCTCAAGTCGGTGCCGAAGTCTGAGATGGATCTTAATAAGAAGGAAGCAAAGGGACAGAAAGATGTTGAATGTAGAAAGGATAATATTCACTTGGCCTTGCTTTGTCTGAAAAAAATAATTGAGATAAGTTTGTCCACCACAAAGTATGCAGCTTTGATTGATCACTTGGTATCAACCTGTTGTGATGATGAATCTAAGTCAGCTGAAGGAATTGATGACCAGAGCACAAAAAGCAAAGAGTTATTCCTGAATAGCATAAAGCTACTACTCAATGAGTTTCTAGAACTCTCTTTTTTCCGTGAAGCTGAGGTAAATGCATTGTGCTTTATCTATCTTATTATGTTGTCCATCTTATTATTTACTTCGTCTGTATTTGCTGTGCTTTGTTTCTATACACCAATGTCCAACTCAAAGTAGGTCTTGAAGTGGCTGAAGAGTTCTCTGAACCGCGCCCAATGTCATTATACTTAAGGTGAACTTGACTATGTCTTCTGAACCTCGGCCATATGTCAGGAAAGCTAAAACTTTGACTATGTTTATAGAAACTCCGTGCTTGAGCCCAAATCCAATCGATAATCAAAATTGAGAACATCTCCAATATAGCCTAAAGCTGTTTGCTCTTTGGAATCTAGAGATTATTATTTATTGATAGAAAATAAATTTAAGTTATAAAACCCTCTGAATCAGCAGTTGAAGCCACAATTGTGGGGTCAAACTTGCATGAAAGACTTGACAATAATACTTAGGCCTTGAATGAAATATGTAGTTTACAGTCTGTCAATGCTGAACATCCTGACTCGACAATAAATTCCTCCAAGAAGTGATGCATTCGAGCTGTTGCCTTCAAATGAGAATATTTGCTTGTAGATTTATGTGAATACCAAATAATATGAAATTGTTCATCTATTGGCTTCCAATGAAGAATCTTTTGCTATTCTTTGTTAAGCTTCTGTTGTGTTATTAAAGAGATGCATGCATTTTCAGATTCTATGTGACATGGTACTGATGATTGGCAAGAAGTTGCCTGAGGAAAGGAGGAACCTCGTCGGATCCTGGGCAACTCAGCTTTGCAGAAGAAGTAATGTATCAAACTCAAAGGTTGCGAAATGTTTGGTCTTCATTGCTGTCACTCTAAGCTCGCCTCCAGCAGACTTGGTTAATGCCGAAAATATGGCTGCAGAACTTGTAAAAGTTGTAGGCTCCGAGGGTACTGATCCTGTAAATGCATCTGAAACCTTCCCGATCATAAGCAAATCAACAAGTTCTGCAATCTCTACAACTATATTGCAGTCGGTTGAATCATCCATTGCTGACATGGAGTGGATCACGATAAGGTTAAAGATGTCCTATACGGCTACTCAGAAAGGAATTTCCTTCAATCAAACTGAAAAAGAGGCTCCTGAATTAGCAGTGGAAGAGGTATTATATTCGAGATCAGAAGCTGTCGTGAAGGTCCTCTCACATTTTGTGGCCATGAACCTAAAGGGTACGTGATGCATGATATCGAACTTCTGCACTTTTGTTACCTTATACTAACATTCTGAAAAACTGCAGATCCTCAAGCAGAATCTCTGCTGAAATTGGCTGCTAGATTTTATAAGAATTTAGCTCGAATCTCGAAGCTTCGAATCGCTCCTAAGGGGTGCAAGCAACTCTTACTTGGTCCCAAGCACCAAAGGCTGGTGGAAACAACTTGTCGGAAATTGACAGCACCTATTTATAATTTTGTTGCCAAAATGCAGCAGGTTTGTGAATTACTACTACTTTTTAATGTCTGAATCTGCTCAAGATTCTGTGAAAAATGTAATTAGTTTCTTGTTTGCAGAATCAACAAGAGAACAACAAAACTAAAGGAATCGTCAACAAAATCAAGAGGGAAAACAGATGCATTCCTGACTTGATTTTCCAGATTGAAGACTACGAAAAGTATCTGATCCAGCTTAGCAAGATCACCAAAGTCAATCTCTTGAGACATGCCAAACGCAGCACCTCGAGGGACTTCAAGATTTTCGAGGCAAGTGAAGATGCACCGGAGGAACAGAACCCAATCGATGAAGCAGATTGTGGTCATCCTACTGAAGATAAATCATCTGAAGAGTGTGGGAGTGGCAATGAAGGAGACGAAGCTGATGGCATTGGTTCGCCTAAACATGGTAGACCTTTGGCTGCAGAGAATGCAAAGGACGAAGACCAGGATGAGGACGATGATGAGGATGAAGCAGCGCTCCGTCAAGTAAAGAGGGCGAGAATGAGCCGTGTAGTGCAAGACTCCGACGAAGAAGCGTAGCAATGAAGGTTTAGGAAATGCAGGCTTCTTGAATGTATTTTCCTTCAAGTTCTTGTACTAACAAGAATGTTTGGGTTCGACTGATTGTGTAAATATTTTAGGATTAATTTTATTTATTTTTTGGTTCGCTTCGGTCATACTCCATAAATCTAGAATTAATTGAATGGAATTGAATTCAGAGAGTAACTAGTTACCTAACTAATTTTAGTTCAATTTGTTACTCTGTTTGTTCCATTCATCTTGATCTCTTTTCATTATTAGATTGTTCGATCCATTTTGACCTTTTTTCAAGAAAAAAAATTAATTAACTCTTCACACCTACACATTTTCTATTTTTTTTTTTCGTGCTTAAAGTAGTAGATAGTATGATTCTATTGAGCTTAGTTGGACCACGTTGACTAGCTGACTGGATAGCAAGGTCATCATTGGAGTCAAAAGATAGTCAAATGTAAACTGTGTGATTTTGTTTTTAAAGAATAAAGATGGGAAAAGAAATAAATTGAATTTTTCTTTACAGAAATCCCAAATCCCTATTTTACAGATTTACAGTAAAAAAGCAGAAATTCCAAAAACTCCCGTCAGCAGAATAAGAAAAGAAAACCAGCTTTACAATTCAGATACCGCATACCCCCTCTCTCTCTCTCTCCCTCGCTCTCTCTCTCTCTCTAGCTGAAGATTTCAATTTGAGGAGAAAAGACCGTGTTGTCATCTTTATTTGAGAAGAGGGAGAGAAGTCTCACAAGAAATGAGTGAAGAGACGAAGAGGAACGGCGGTGGAGCGGCGTCGCCGCTTATCTCCTCCGCCGAGGATCGGAAGTCATCCTCCGGATCGAATCCCGGCAAGAAAGTCATCATAAAGAGCGCAGACATGAAGGAGGACGTGCAGAAAGAAGCCGTTGATATTGCCATTGGTGTAATCTCTCTCTCTCTCTCTCTCTCTCTCTCTCTCTCTCTCAATAAAACGAATGATATTTAATGAGAACCCAATTTGTTTCATACTTGTAAAATTCTGTGCTTTGTCATAGGCGTTTGAGAAGTTTAGTGTAGAGAAGGATGTGGCGGAGCACATAAAGAAAATGTTTGACAAAAAGTACGGCCCAACTTGGCATTGCATCGTTGGCAAGAATTTCGGTAATTTTTCCTCTCATTTTTCGCTTTCATTTGTTGCTTCATTTTCTATTTTCTGTTGAATAATGATAGAGATTCAGTGATGATCGTAAATGTTCCTAGTAATTACATGGTGTTTGGTGAAACTGTTTTATTTGTTTGTTTCGGCTGAGCTATGAGCTGTCCGATGAATTGATGTATTGTTCGATGTTATTTGGGATCTAATATTGGCTCACATTAGGGTGTCCTGGTTACAGATTCGAAAGTTTACAAGGCCGAGTGTCTACTTTCCTGTCTAACCGTTGCATTTAAGCAGATGATACTATTTCGTGCTAGTGTATTTGTGAATTTGCTCTTTGGTATAGGTTATTTTGCGCATAAGTTTTGAATTAGATTTATGTTCGGCGTTTGTGAGTTGGAACCGTAGACTAACTAATGCAACAATGGCAGCTTGGCCAAAACTGTTTCTTCATTGGGTGGGAGAAACTGAAGGGCATAAGCTGCAATTTATTTAGTAAACTCTGATAAATGAGAGTTGAAAAGGCAACCGTTATTCAGTGTCCAAAAGTACATGATCCTGATTTAACAGTTCATTCGGTATCTAAAAGTATCAGAATCTCTAAGAGCATAAAGAATGAAAGTTTGTCGGCATGTTCAGTTGTTTTAACCCAACACATTTGGATGGATCAACTTTGAGCATGTGAATAGATTTGGGATTTCACTTCTCAATATAGTTCTTACCATCTCTAGAATGCAGGGAATAGGATATAGCAGTAGTAAGTTGATGATTTCCCTAGTTTATTGATGTAAAACTCTATGCTCACAAGAAAGCATTTTGCTTAGAAATATCACTTGGAAGCTTTGAAGTTGCTCTATTACACGGTTAGATTGGAACTGGAACATTTGTTGAATTGGTAAAGGATTGATTGTTATTCTTCTTTTCTATATTGGAATAGATTCTCAGCATTTATAATATGAACTGCATTTTAGTCTCTTGTGTTGGTTTTGATCGTATGAATTTGACACATTGAACTATGTATGACCTTCTGCTTCATCTTATGTTTTTTTGAGTAAGATATGAGAGCAGCTATATGCTGGTGTCATTCTTTTGTTATTTGAAGTTATTACCTATTTCTGGTCGTGTTTGTAAATGTTTGTTTTTATCAGTCCTCAGATAATAAAGTAACTCAATGCTGTCTTACATTTTCTTTTATGGTTCCATATATTTGTGCCTATAAGTTTTCACTGAGTCGTCCATGGTTTAGTTATAAACTTATAAAGTTTTGCTAAAATATCTCTGGATTCTAATTATATGACCATCCTTCCATACATGTTTGTATGGGTGTTGAATATAGGTCGTCAGAACTTATAAAAGACATCCTTGGTTTGTAAATCTCTTTACCCTACTATAATATATAATTTGTTCCTTAATATTTAGTATCTTGATATCTTTCATTTTATTTCTCAATTATTTTACTCTCATTTCTTTTATGGGGGATGAAATAGAAAAAAGATTACTTCATTATATGCTTATAGTTGGGAAAAAGAAGTACAGAAACTTCAGTTTAGAGAAACATAATGTAAAGAAGGATTACTATTTTTACCCTTGTCTGATATCATTTGTATTGCAAAAAAAATGAGATCAGATGTAACCAGCTGCTGTTGCCTGTAGGATGTTTCCAAATCTCATTAGATGATTCCCGATCTTGTGCCTGCATTTCTTACGTCATTACTGCTGCTATGCTTTCCACTGATGTGTTTCTAGAATATTTATTGTATCTGGTAATTAAAGTTTTACTAGTTTGCCTGAAAATAAATAATGATTATGGATTAGGTATTTTATCTTTATAAAATGCACTTTAATTTGTCTTCGCCTATTGTCCATTTAGGTTCTTATGTCACTCATGAGACGAATCACTTTGTCTACTTCTATTTGGACTCCAAAGCAGTACTCCTCTTCAAATCTGGCTGAGCTGTGCAATGACTTGAATGGAGATGGACAAATGACGAATGATGAAGAAGATAAGATGATTATGTCATAGCCGTCTCTTTCTTTTTGTATGTATTATTGTTCACGTATCTTTATCTATGGAAGACTATGTTGTTCTTGTATATTTTGAGTGAACTTACTGGCGTTGGCGCTAAGGTGTCGTTACCACTGATCTCATTTTCGTTTTCTGTCTGCTCTTTGTTCTTGAAGATAAGAATGGGAAAAGAAATTATAAGAAATGTCTGCTTTATATAGCAGATAAAGTGTTAATGCCGTGTGCTGTTCTTAAATTGGTATATTCTTGGTCCGATCGTAGGACTGCTTAGATCTTGGTTTGAAATGCGAAATAATGAATGTTATCGCGGATTATGATCAATTTGAGGCAATGGCTAGGGTGTGCAGTTAATCTGTCATCTGTTGTATTTTGCTTCTATGATCTCATTTCTTGTTAGAGTATGAAAGTCACATTCCAATAATATCTATAAGTAGGTTTCTTAACATTTTAGGGGTGATCAAGAGAGATTGTTTCTTTTTGTGAAAGTATGATCATGGCTAGACTTGATGTCGATGTCGATGTCGTGTCACGTGTGTTGCATCTGTGCGTGCGTGTGTGTTTGAGTCGTGTTTGGAGTTGTAAAGAGAAAATGAGAAATTGTTACTCTAGTCGTAAGAGATATTTTAGATGCTATACTTGGAAAAAATTTCTCCAATCTAGTATTTCTAAAATCTTGATTAGGCCTTTATATTCTTCTTTTCATTTTCTAATTCGAGTCAATCATGATGCGATTTTTAAGTAAAATGTTACAATTACCAATTTGAATTGACTAGATCTTAGATAGGCGCAGTTTCGTATGAACGTCTGAGATTAAAGGTTTCAAATTCGAGTTAATCACGTCGTTATTCTTAAAGTAAATGTTACAATTACGAATTTGATTTGACTAGATCTTAGTTAGGCGCAATTTCTTGTGAATTTTTGTGTGAACATATGGCCGGTTCAATTAAAAATCAAATTGAATATAGATCAAACTGATGGACCAATCTTTTTCACAAATTTCAACCAAACTGTCAGAACATGTTCTTCGATCGAATCCTAATTGATCGTCTTCGACCAATTTCAAAAAAAATCCGCAGTTCTTAAGTGACAAAATTTGGTCGAATTCCAATGTTCATTTTTGGTGGAAAATCCAAATCAACACACTTCATATTTTTGACCCGACCCGTTTGACCCGGGTTTGATCCGGTCAAACCCCCCCTCTGACCATTTTTTTTTTCCAGTTTTTTTTTTTTTTAATTTTTTTTTCCAATTTTTTTTATTATTTGCCGCTTCTTCTATGGTCAAGATTCGAGCGAGGGGAACCGAAGGCCTCGGAGCGAGGCGAAAAAATCTAAATTGTTACCTGCCGATTATTCTTATTTTAGTAATCGGACCGAAGATGGAGCCGTAAAATCAGTGCCGAAAGCTCCGCCGAAAAATAAAATAAATTAAAGTTAAAAAAAAAATTACTATAGCACGTGAAACCCACGCGCGCGTGGATCTCACGCACCGGGTCGGGCGGGCGCGTGGCGGGTCTGGACGGATCTGGGCGGGTACTGTGCAGCTTGGGTGCATAAGTCTGCACCCAAGTCCTTCTCCTTCATATTACTTGTCTTTCTTCAAAATCTTGATAAATAGTGGCCGTCAAATTCACTTTTTTTACCTGACTTTTAATTTCACCAGAAAATACATAAATTTTAAATTTAATCACAATATTCACACCGACAAAACTCAAATAAAATTCTTGAGCGACAAGTTGTTCAAGAATTTTATTTGAGTGATGTTGGTGTGACAATGTTCCTGAGAGATGAATTACACCATAGAAGTCGCATCAAGCAAAATTGATTGCAGAAAATTTGAAGGTCGAAGAAGCCTATTGCTAGTTAGATCCACTGCTAAGGAAAAAACGACTTCATTTAAGTGATCATACAACTGTGTCATTGGAAATTGACAAAAACTTGGGTGCAACTGTTCCACCGTAGAACACCCGCCCATTTGACCCGACCCGCCCCTGACCCGACCCGTTTGACCCGGTCAAACCCCCCTTTGACCAGTTTTTTTTTTTTTTTTTTTTTTTTTTTCCAGTTTTTTTTTTAATTTATTTTTGTTTGCCGCTTCTTCTATGGTCAAGACACGAGCGAGGGGAGCCGAAGGCCTTGGAGCGAGCCGTAAAAGTCCAAAATGTTGCCCGCCGATTATCCTTATTTTAGTAATCGGAGTGAAGGCGGAGCCGTAAAATCGGAGCCGAAGGCTCCGACGGGGACAAAAAATCTGGAAATTAAAAAAAAAAAAAAAAAAAAAAACTGGATTATAAAAAAAAAAAAAAAAAAAAAACTGGATTTTGGTTGGAATTTCGATTCATCCAAACTTCGGATGATACATTGTTTGATGGAGAACATCATACAATACTCGGCTTGTTAATTTGATGGTGATCTGCTATCGATCGAACTGGATTTTGGTTGGAAAAAGTCGAAGATCTTCAAAAGTTAGGGCATTAAGTAGGTATGCAGTAGGCTTCCGATAATACCCCCGGTCATCTTTTTGCGGGAAACGAGGGGTTGAACAAACGCACTCAACATCATCGACATCATTTCACTTCAGAGTTTAGACAATTAATTTCATGTTGGCCAAAGCTTAAAGTTCTTCTTCTCACTCTTCTTCCACTTTTACCTTTCATCTTCTTATCATCCACACAAACACACGGAAACTGAAGGAATCAACGATGGCGCCGAAGGAAATAGTTGAATTAACAAATGCAAAAGGCGATTTGATGAGGTTCGAATTTAGTTCAGAATCCGAAGACTCTATTTACGATCAGAACGAGTCCCTAAGAAGTGTCGGTCCCTCTATCCTAACATCGAGAAAGAGGAAGACGACGGCGGTGGATGATCAGGAACCGTCTGGGCCCCAGAAAAACACAGAAAGCGTGACGGAATGGACCAAGGAGGCGACCCCTGCTACTGAAAGCTGTCCTTGCGAAGACCCAAACACAACTGATGTGAAGATGCAGCCACCGTCTGGAACAAAAGCGGCGCTGCACAAGGCCTCCGAGCCCGCCTCGCACGAGGCATTCTTTGCTGAAGCGCTGTTGAGGGAGCCCCTAAATACCCTCGGTGAAACCTCCAAAGCTTCGCCGAACATTTTAATATAATCTATAAATCCTTTAACCCCGGTCTTAATGTATTAATCAATGCTAAACGAGTAAAGGGCTTAGGGATAGGGTTTTGGAAGAGCTTTTGATAGTGAGTAGTTGATTTAATTTAAATTTTGCGCTTGTGCTTCTTCTGATAAGGAAAGAATGCCTGTTTATAGTTCATTTATCATTTGTTTGATTTTCATGATTTTAGGATTGATGTTAAACTTCTGGTGTTCTGTGGTGTGCATGCTTAACTTGTGATTGTAGTTTGTGTCTATTGATGCGTATGTTATTGTGTATGTTGTTTTCCTAAACGTGCTTACGTGCATACCTTCGTGTTGGAGGGATAGAGACACAATCTTAGTAATGCATGTTCGTGAGAGCAGTGCACCTACGTGATGAATGAAATAGTCGAGTTAGATGTAAAAATACATGGTCAATTGAGTGTGATCATCCAAATTTACAAGACATGGCTCCTGCTTGTAGTTTGTTCACTTTAAGTTTCTATAAGTCGCGGTGCTTTAACTTGGTGAGATGTGATGCTCAATTATTTGAATTGTAGTTTTTCTTGGTCAATGCACTTCTTTGAATGTCTACTACATGTGTTTTATGACAAACGTAATTGAATCTAATTATATTGAAGTTTAGTAAGACTTTTGAAAAGTATAAAACTTCTGTTAATTACCTTATTGTACCCAAAGAATGAAAGGAAAGCATTCATTCTAAAACCAATGTTGTGTTAGAAAAAGCTAAGGAAACAACTTAATTGTTTGTTACTTGAGACCTATTACATGGCGAATGTAAAGAATTTTTGAGCGATTCAATGCTAACACTTCTTGTAAATTGCAGGACCTGTACAGGTTGATGAAAAAGATGATGGCCCGGATTGACAATCAAGATCAGGTACTGGCCGAACTCCTGTTGGATAAGAGAAGTAGGAATGATTCAGTGGAACAACAAAGGCAAAAGATAATTGGAGGGAAAGAGAAGGGGAAGGTTGGCAGGCCGAGGAAGCATTCTTATCAGCCGCCAAAGCTCAACAAAAAGATGGGAAGACCGAGGAAGAATAGAAAGGGAGAGGAGACAGATGTCATTGACTCAGACTGCATTATCGTGGGGATGACTTCTCCATCATCCGCCGGGAAGAAGGCAACCCCCCGTTCTAGAGTTTCTAAGAGGTTGAATCTCAACGAACACACTGACATCATCTAATGGATGGAAGAAGGTAAAAAATGGGGCCGGAAGAAAGTAGCCTTTTTGAATTTTTTTTATCAAACAGTAATATATTTTTAATGATTCTCCATTTTATATTGAAGTCATCTGTTGCGGGTGCCCGTGGATTTCGTTAAACTGACCGACCTATGGTGGATGAAGATTCTATGGGAGGAGAAAACTTATCTCTCCACGCAAGTAAGTGTAGTGGCCCCTTTAGTCTGCTTGAACACTTAGCTTTTGTGATGAATTTTTCTAATTTATGTCATGTTATTTAATATTGCAGTACATGGATGCCTTGCTGAACATGATCTCCTTGAAATTCGATAAGGAGAAATCACCGCAACGTAATTGGTCCATTGTGGAGAGCTATTGTTGGGTTAGATTTATTTATCAATGCATCTATACTTTTGTGACAATAATTTTCCTACATTGTACATAATTAATAAGATTGATATAATATGTGTATGATCAGGATTCACTGACAGGAGGCGACAGCAAGGAAATTCTTGTTGCGGATCTCAAGGGCTACTTCGACGGTGATCTCCCACGACAATCTCGACCTCTTGCATGGATTAAAGCAACGAGGGTCTACGGTGTGGGCAAGATCAGAGCTGACCACTGGGTAGCCTATGAGCTGGACTTACTTCAACAACAGATAAATGTGTGTGATCCGATGGCACGTGCATGGGAAGAGGTGAGTCCTCCCTTCCTGACCATGGCTCTCAACATTCCCATGCTCATCTTGGAGCAAGGCGTATGGAAAAAGCAGCTTTCTGTGGGCTTCAAATTGAAACTAAATTGGACTGTGATTCTCCGAGCTGGGATGAAAGGCAATGCCGCACTGCAGGACAGCGGTGTGCTGGCCATCAAGTATATGGAAGCGCTAGCCGGTGACAAGGAATTGATGACTGCTGTGAATTCGCAAGATTGTGCCAAATATCGAAAGGAATTATGTGGCGACCTCGACCGTCTTGCACGTTATTTCCACAATCACTGAAATATTTCCTACGGATGAGTGATGAAACAATTGTTTTTTTTTTTACTTATTTTGTGGCCTTTTGTTGTTAACTGCCACAATTTGTTGCAGGTCATTCTTATAACAAAACAATGCTCTTATAGAGCCATCATGCAGAATTATGACCCTAATATGTATTTTAATGTGTTTTTTCCTCAGCGAGATGCTTTCATATTTGGATAAATTATCAGTATTTTACTTCGTGTTGTTTGTTGTGAACTTGGTTGATTATGATAAACATTTTTGGAATCTTCGTGCCAGCCATCACAAAGTTTTTTTGCTCACCAAACCTAGATAATATGAACAAGAGAGCTCCTTGATAAGAAAAAATTATCAATAACGTCGTGTCCGTTGTGAACTTGGTTAATTATCGACACTCAACAATTTTTGTATTGTGCATACCAGACATTACAAAACTCAATTTTCTGCGGGCTCACAAAACCCATTAGACTGTCTGTAGTGGCTGTCTCCATGGGTATCTCGAGACACCCAATCCATGAAGATAGCCCTATGCAACATCCACTGTCTCGAGACTGTTTCGTTCCAATGAGACAGTCTCGAAACAGTGATATATTGACAAAATTAATATTCAAAATTAATAAACTAATTAGATTGAGACACCCCATAGAGACAGTCCCACTGCAGCTGACTGTCTCTATCTCCATCACAGCCCATAGAGACACCTCATAGAGACACTACCACTGCGGATAGTCTTATATGTGAAGCATAAATTTGGAAAACACATTTAAGTTGGATTAGGGAAGTTAGTAATAAGGGCGGCTTGCTACAGTCTCAGTCTCGATAATAGTGGAGAAAACTCAGAAAAAGAAGTGCTGCAGTCTCTCACATCATTTTAAGATATAATTATCATTACGACTTGCTGCAGTTTCGATAAGGAAGTGCTGAACTGCAGTCTCTCTCATCATTTCAAGGTATAATCATCATTTCGAAAATCACTTCATCTATCTTCTACTACGCTTTCCTTCTGCCGTCTTCTCTCTCTCACACACACACACACACTACATCCCAAGTTCTTCCCTTGCATCTTCTTGGCGCACACACACAGACACGAAGGCGCATTTACATAGAAATGACTAATGTGGTAGTTGACAGCTCCGATTTAAAAGAGAAATGGAAGGCGGCCTAGTTAAGTAATAGTCGCAGCGGCGCGAAATCTAAAGAAACCGATAATGATACTCCCACCAGTTTCACGTTGAGGAGGATAATATTGCCTCATTTGAAACCCTACCCGACGACTAAATATTCATGCATGGAATGGCAGTCAGATGAGTATGATAGAGGCATTTCCATGACTGATACGCAGATGCAACCAACAAAAAAAGCTACTGCGACTGGATCACGGCAAGAACCGGTGCCTGATCAGGGGATACGAGTTCATGAAGTTGGAGAAACCTCCAAGGGTGCAAAGATGAATGAGGTATTTTCGCTATTTCAAACTGGATTGCATTATTTTGCTTGGGTTTTATGGTTGAACTACTTGATTTATGTTACGGTTTTGTGATCTGACGGATATAAGGCTAATTAATCAAGTAATTCGATTGTGAGTTTGTATGTGAAAAGTTCGGTGTGAATTAATGAAATGTACTGATGCTAAATTGTTAATTTATTTATATATAGACTCGTCAGTTTATGCCTCTTGTATGTGTCATGTGCTTTGGTTGATTTACGGTAGGGCTTTGTGCGCTTAGGGATATAAATATATTGGAGTATGTCATTAGGATTATGAATATGATTGATAAACAAGATTGTTATTGTGTGTGTGTGTTTACTTTTTCCGAAAAGGTGTTGGAAAAGTGTGTGTGTGTGTGTGTATGTGTGTGTGACTTGCTGAATCAGTTTGGAATTGGAATGAGCCGGTGTTGATGTGTTTGTATTCTGCTTTGATTTAAGGGACAATGGCTATGTGAATTGCATGAACATGTAACTGAGTTGCTGAACCGTGTAAATGAGTAAGGTCTCATGCTTGCTGGCGTGTTGAAATGTGTGGAGGCATTGGAGCAGCAACGTAAACTGGGCAGACCGAGAAAAATTTCCGCGGATGATAATTTGGCGCTGAAGCCCAGACATAAACGGGGCAGACCAAGGAAATATGCTAAGAATGCAAATGAGCCTAGATTTAAAAACTCCTCCGACTGTGGGATTGTTGGAACATCCTCCAGTGGGAACATCATGATCATGAATGTAGCGCTTCAGGTGCTGTTACAGCCTGAACACCGCTACAACAAAGCGATTCTCGAAACGTGGAAAGATGGGTACATCAAGATCGTTAATGCAGCGCTTGAGCCAGCGCTATACCCCTTACACTGCAAGGTCATCCAATAGATGGAATTAATGAAAACAGGCCTGATGTAAGGATCATTTTAGGAATTTTTGAATGCATATAGTATAGTATTTTATAGTATAGTACAGTATGTCATCTTGATTTCAATTTATTTCATTGAATATTGAAGTAAGCAATTGCATGTGCCCTCGGACGGTGTAGTAACTGCGGACGCAGACTGGCTACAGCAGCTATGGGATGATGGCAGCCATATGTCCGGAAGTGTAAGAATTTGGCCACTCATTTTTGCTTTATTACTTAGCTTACATCATGCAGTTTGGTAACAACTGGATTTTAATGGTATGTTGTAGCACATGGATGCATTGTTGAACATGCTGGCACTGAAGTTTGACAACGGCCTTTGTTCGGGAAGCAGGTTACGTCGTTGGTCCATTTTAGAGACATGTTGCTGGGTAAGATTCTTTTTATCACTACACATATGTTCGGAAATTACATTCCTATGACTGAGTTTTCAACCTTGTTTATATCTGACGGTTGATACAATTTGTGCATTAGTGATCGCTGAATGGAGACCAAAGTCTATACGTTATTGCAGCTGATCAGTGTGTATGATCCCACGAAAGTTGGATTAGAAGTGTCGTTGTTCGATGAAATGCTAGAAAACGTGTCGATCATCATGTCGATATCGGTACCAGATTTTAAAAGGAAGGTTCCCGTTATCGACCACACACAGTGGAAGCTGTACTTGGAAACGAGCACATCGCACATTCCGTACTTGCTGACTCAGGAGTGTTGGCATTGAAATATATCGAAGCCATGGTCTTCCCTTACGGTGGCATTAGCAAGATTAATCCATCGGATTGCAGCATCTACCGCAGGGATTACTGTACTGATCTCATTTATCACCAACAGCATTGCCGCTCGACTTAAGGACTTTTGTACTCGATCAAAAACATATTAAAACACTTTTATTTTCTCATCTTGGTCAACACACTATTTTGGACCTTTGAAAATGACTTGTATTATTCTTAAGGGAGTGCATTTTGTATTATTGAGCGTTGTTGGTGAAATTGACATGCATCTTACAAATGCTCAGGAGGCCAAATTGATTTGTTGCATGTCTTAATATAGCTGTAAGCATTACTTCACGATCTTTGTTAGCTCACCTTCCACATTTGCACCTAAATCTCCAATCGTTTGTCTCTCCAATGTCGTTGTCTTTGATAAATTTACCACCGCTTGCAGCCAATGCATATCAACCATAGCCAAGGTTGGCCAACAAGTGAATTTGTCCAATTTAAGGCCTATAATAATTGCATTGATCGACGAGCCGAAACAGAAACTTTTTCTGGCAACTGGGCCCGACTAACAAACCAAACGACGTCTCGCACGTTGGAAAATAATGTTTCTTCCCCTATTTAGGGCACAGATTCATTCCCTCTTTCGGTGATGGCTTTTTCCTCTTCGCAAAACGTCTCGACGAATAGGCAGAGGCTATGCCTATGTCTAGTACCTCGACCTCCGATCTTGACGTCAAACTCTCCGGCAAACCCGGAGAGGCGGTACTATGTCTGTACTCGTAGAGATCAGGTATGAACAATTAATTATTGTAAATTCAGCGCTTTGCTTTATTGAATTAACTTGATGATGACAATTTTTTTTATGTAGCTGAGAGGTTGTAGCTATTGGCATTGGATGGACCCAGAGCTAACCCCGTACTATGTTAATTGTATAAACAAGTTGAAGGTTGAAAGGGACCTGGCACTACAACAACTTCTTCGTGAGAGGAAAATTAACAACATTACCAATAACCATGAAGGTGTTGAAGCTGGTGAAGATGCTGTAGCTATTGAAGGAGTTGCTGAAGACTTGAAGAAATTGGAGAAAAAGGTGAGAAATATGAATTGGAAGATTATGGTACTTTTTATGTTACTTACTGTTGTAGTAGTCTTTGTTGGTTTTTTGCATGTTCGATGATTTCATAAAGTCTCTTGCTATGTATGTAGCATAGTTGTTGTTGTCTTAGAATCTGTTGTTATTTAGGATCTGATGGCCAAGTTGTATGATAATTTCATCTCATTTTGATGTTTGAAGGCGAACGAAAAAATTCCATGTAATGCAGGTCCTTATTATGTACATAAAAAAAGGGCAGGTCCTTATTGTGTGTTTGTAAAGCAATTCACAATCAAAGTTTAGTCATACAATGCAATTCACAATCGAACTTCAGTCATACATAAATTACAATCGAAGTTCATACTTCATAGATGCCGATCATATATACATAGATTACAAGTTTGACAAGAAATCTACACAATTACTAAATAACAAATTTGAAATGAAACTAAATTAGTACTCGCGCCACCAACTATCATCATCCTCGTCAACATCATAACCGGCATGACTCATCACCACTGGCTCACTAATTGCGTGTGATGGATCGAACAACTTTTGGAATGTATCGTAATGAAAGTCACCTTCCACCTCGTACACAGCAGCTAATGGCTTGTCCTACGTAATGAAACAATTCTGTAAACTAAATTTATGCACAAAATAAAAGTAGGAAAGTAAATCCTTTGGTGTAATGAAGGAGTTGCTGAAGACTTACCCGTATAATTGTTGCCCATGCTTCTGGACTACGGGGGGCGACAAGCAATCCTTCATATGGGTGTTTGATTGTTTTCATTTGGGGATGACTTAGGAGGAACTGAAATGTTTCATACCTTTCCTTGAAGAAATCTACGATGCGCTGCAAGAATTGAACACTAAAACCTCGTTTGCAATGGAGGTAATCCACGAAAAATTCAGCGGCTCTTGCGACACATTGGCGATTATCTTCGGCTGCTTTCCACAACATGCACTTGAAATCCATATGTAACTGGGTTACAAAAACATTCTCCATATGAAAAGTCCAACTTTCATTGTAGAAGACAACAACTTGCCTCTTTTGTGGTGGAATGTTGACAATATCAGTCAAGTTGTATAGACCAGCATCTTGAGCATTGTTGTGGGTTCTGCAAGACATGGTGTTCAGGGGTTGGTGCGATCTCACGAGATTTGCATACATAGGAATGGAAGGGAGGATTTTATAATTCTAAGTAAGTTATCGACTTATCGGCTTTTTATCGGCCAGGAATCGGCTGAAATGCTGAATCGACTTAGGTGCGTGACGATCAGTTTTTATTCAATCTAATCCTTAATGAAGTTAATTAACCTCCATCAATATCAATGCCCTGTCAGTTTTTGAAAAAGATAAAGCGTATCGGCCTTATCTCGACTTTATCGGCCAAACGATAGTTTTACAAGAGAAGTTAATTTATTTTGTTGGTACGCGTGCAACTTTTACCAACAGTCACCGTAATGAATAGTAGTCATCATTACGTACATGAATCTTTGCTTTTTCAAGTTGACCCTGTAACGACACAGACTCACACCGGCGTAGGTGGAGATGGCTATAAATCCCATCAATCATACGAGTTCATCTGCAACCTCTACACGCCGCTTTCATCCAACCTAACTCTGTCAAATTAGACCTCTTCTTCCAACCCAACTCTGTGAATATCAGTGTCCATCTCGTTCTTGATATAATGCCTTGTTACCCGTCTCTAAAACTCTATCGACAAACCTACCGTCATCGAGAAACTCTACGAATGGTGTAACAACTATGATTTATCTCAGCCACATGGGCTGAGAATGGCGCTTTATAGTTTGTGGTTGTTTTTGGTGTTCAACAATCATTTGTTAGGGTCGCATATATATTTACCAGTTGATATCATTTGCCAGTTATGGCGAGCGAGGGAATCCTTTTGTACGTTTCAGGAATATATCAAAAATCAAGAAGTAATGTACAACGCCGACACGAATATAGTGTTTGTCACCCCTAAATATTTTGAATCTGCTGATGTCACACCCCGACTTCCAAGGTGCGACGAATGACACTAACGCTACTAAACCTCATACTACCTCAACTCACATAAGGGTTCATGCTCGGGGAATCAAGGGATTATTGACTGAAAGCGATAACAAATAAGGCATGCTTCCAAGTTGTAGATCAAACACCAAGCGAGCATAGATAATCTACATATTGAATTCAAAAGGAATAAGTATGTCAAGTTCACGTGAAACGAGAATCAAAGAAAAACGATAAATTGTATCTAGCACATCGCTCTTAGAATCAACAGAATATCAAAGTATACTTCAAAAACATATCAACAGACATTGTTTTGCAATGCAGCGGAAACATCGACTCAAATCCCAACAACTACATGTATGAAGACATGTAATTGCCAGTCAACTTTCGACTCGACCAAAAGAACACACCACCAAACCGTCCACACCATCCACATCCCGCTAACCTGCATGTTTAGAAATACATGCAGGGTTGAGTACTTCGTACTCAGTGAACACATTGCCAAAAATGTTCTCAAAACTTGCTCTTAGAGCTATATGATTGAAAACTTGCCTCTCTTGCTGCATCACAAGGGTTAGACATATAGATAATTGCTATAAAAGAATTTTCCACTTGTGACAGCCATAAAACATTTTTGTTTTGAAAATCGCGTGCGCAGACTAAGCTTATATCTTAGGTATGAATCAATCTACAACTTATCTTTCTGTGGTGTCGAGAAGTAGGCCTCCTCCTCGAACACCGTAACCGGCCCAACCGAAGCAAGGCTCACAGTCACCTTAACTAATGCATGCATTGTCCCGTATCTTACAGGACCTTTATCCCGTGCGTCCACATGACCTTTTATAACTTTAACACGTAGATGATTGCATACCAAAACATTTAAACATTTAGGCAAGTCAATCAATTTGAAAAGCGCACGTAATACATAAAGAGTACAGACATTCATCATTTGATTTTAGTTCAGAAAGCCCACCTGTCCTCTGAAGATTCTAGCTAGGCGGCTTACTCTTTTATGTCCTCGCTACTTTCCCATCCCGCTTGGTCCTTCACAATTCAACATCGAATAAAGATCGAGATTTTAATCTCGCAAGACGTAAAGTAGATTTTGGGCTCGGCTGAAGGACTTCTACTTGACTCGGGTCTTTTCTATTTTTAACTTTTCTAAGTTAATATCCTTTCTCGACTTTCTCGTTCTCGATTGTCAACTCTACTCGGTTACTAATTACTTCGTCTCACATTCTCGTTTCTAAATCATTCATACTTTAGTATCTCTCGCTAATTAAGGAAATATTATTTATCTTGATTACATTATTCGAATACTCGATTCAACTATCGTCATCTCAAATCAGTCATGTCACATATAAGTATTCTCAACAATTAAACAAGTTATTTTATCATAACGAAATATAAACATTTCACTTAAGCACATAGGTTCAATCGAACATAAATTCTCAAACATGATTCATATTTCAAATTCAATTAACAATTATCTCAACATTGCTCAACTTTAGTTTTGGAAATATTTTAACTTCGGTCTCATAGAATAATCTCACATTAATAAGTCAAAATAAAATTCAATTTATAAGAATTTTGAATTCAAGACTCAAATAATTATTTAATATTTCTCGACTCAAAGTACTACGTTATTTCAAAATACGTCGTCTTTCCTCAACTACGTATACGTACTCGCATACGTACTTTTATTTACTTATTCTATTATTATAATTTCTCTTTTCTTATTATCAATTAAACTCTTAATTAATAGAAATTCGTTTTCTATTTATAACCCGACTCTTAGAATTTCGTTTCCTTTAATAAAATTCTTGTTCCTTTTATTTCATGAAAACTCGACTACTAACTTAATAATCAAAACTCGATAACTTCATCGACTTATTTCAAATTAAAATGATTTGAAAAGCAAACTCAAATATCACTCGACTTATTATCAATAAACGAGCATTTAAACATTTACCAATTACTAAACTCGATTCTCATATTAAAAGAACTCTTATTAAATTTTCTTTCGTTTTTCTAACACTTCTCATTTAATTTAATAATTAAATATTAAAAACTTTTTTTTTTAATTTTCCTGATTTAGTAAACAACTCTTACTCGATCCTTTACCCTCAAGTTTCTCTTACTCGACTTATCTCTTCGTAAACTATTATTTAATCATTTAAGCTCAACTTAACTCTTTATTCTCATACTTTATTATTTCTTATTTTATTAAGAAATTATCTCTCTAATTATTTAATTCTAACTCTATTATTTTTATTTCAAAATTCTTCAGTTAATTTTGTAATTAAACGAGTAAACGAACTCAAACTCGACTTAGCTCTTCCTTAAAATTCTTATGCTTGACTCTACAAACATTTTTCTCTTTAAAAGAGTATTTATTTAATTTAAGATTAATTCCTCTTTCTTAAATTCTCGTTCAATTGAACGTCTTAACCTCGACTAACTCATCTCAAATTTTATACTCAACTTTAAATTTTATTTTCTTAATTCTAACTCCTCTTTTATTTCTTCTACTAATATTTTCTCTCTTTTTACTTGACAATTAGAATTATTATTTCTTTTTAATCATTTTTATTAAACTCACTTAATTTCTCTTCTTAAGTTCTAATTACTTAACAAAGAATTATTTTTCTTTGTTTTTACTCAATTCAATATCTCCCAAATAATTTAATAATTTTTCTTTTTATTTTTTGTTTAATTTTATTCTCATAATTTTCAAATTTTAATTATTTTTAATAATAAATTTAATTTATTTTTGAATTGATTTTATTAATCTTTAAATCTTCATGTTCTTCACCAAGAACATCAAGAACACACACTCAAATATTCAAATTTTCACCAAGAACACCTAGAACACACACTCAAATATTCAAAATTTCTCCAAGAACACCTAGAACACACACTAAATCCTCAAACTCATTTCCATCGATTTTCATGCTTAAAATTTCATTTCTTCACTTCAAAAATTCCTATTGATCATCTAATACTCCAAATTAAATACAAACACATTCATATCATCATATCATCAAATTCATCAAAAATATCATTTATTCTATAAACTCATTCATATCGATTTTTCTCACAAAATTAACATAATAATTTATATCATTCAATCCATCATAATCTCATACTCAAGATAAACTCATAAACATCACTAAATCATCAAACAATAAATCAAACCAATTATTCCTCCATAAACCACTAACTCACGGTTTCAACATAGAAATAGGATAAATAATTTTCTTCTTTTCCTCATGCATAATATATCATTCCAATCATCATCATAAACACATATATGCAATAAATCATCAAGAAATCATGAAAATCAATTTCTTCCTTTCTTCCCTATTTTTTTCGGTTTTTTTTATTATTTTCCTAGGATTTTTATTTCTCTTTTCTCTTTTACTTCTTAGATTAATTCCTAGGGATCGATTTCCTAATAATTTTCTCACTTCGATTATCACATCTCAAACCCTAGTTTGCCTAAACATAAATTAAAGCATGCATTTTTCTTTTCTTTAGAGGTTAGGGATTACATATATACAAGAAATCAAATGAATAAACATACTTTTAAAGATTAAAATCAATGCTCTCCTCTTGATTAAAGCTTGGCCGAAATGGAGGGATTGAGGGCTCAAGTCTCTAGCTTGGAATTTTCATGGTGGATCTCATCTTGAACCTCAAGAAAAATAATACAATAATTAATCATCTCTTCTAGGGCAAAGATGCCAAAAATTGGAAGAAATAGGGAGATGATTTTGTATTAGATTTAAGCTCAAAATTTGAAGAATCAATTACCTCTTAAATTAGGGTTTGAAGGATTAAAGATGATGATGATTTTCTTTGGAGTTGGAAGCTTGATCTCTTAAGCTTCAATGGAGTTTTTCCTCTACTATGTGGGTGTGTGTGTATGGCGGTATTGAGAGGGAGAGAGATGAGAGAAATTTTTCTTCTTTCTTTCTTGGTGAAGAACACGTTGGGAGAGAGAGAGTAGTGAGAGATGAGAGAGTGAGATTAATGAATTTTTTTTCACTTACTTAGTAAGAAAATGAATTGAAGGTAAGTTAAGAGAATGTCATGATTATATTCCCTATAGGTTTTAACAATTAAATCTATAGGCTAGGGAGATAATAAAAATTATGGAGAGAGGGGGGGGGGGGGGAAGGGAGGATGTCGGTGGGAGAGGGAGAGAGAAGGAGAGAGATTCTTATTTTATTTTTATCTGGTATAATTTTCCCCGGATGAAAAAGTTTTCCTGTAGAATATGTCCGTATTATTCCGTTTAGACTGAAAAACAACTATAAACTCCCCTTGACTCGTTTCTGACATTAAAAACACCCCAACTATATCTCATATCTCATGAAATAAATCAAGGAATCCGAATATCAAATTTTTAGGTCAAAATTCCAAGTAACGAAGAAAAACCTAAAAATCAATCGATTAATTATTCCAGTAAGAACTAAATTCTTAAAATTTCTCTCATATGATCTCGGATGAGCTTCTAACATATCTCAGGGGTATTAGAATTAATTCTAGATTCAAAAGACACTAATTAGGTTAAATTCTGAGTTCGTCGGGGAATAGTGATTTCTCGACTTATCGACACTAATCGTCAAAAGTGAAAGTTCTCAGAATTCTCCGAAATTCATACTCATGCTCATTCTCATATAAATAAACTCAATCAATGCATCATATACTCGATTCGAATAATTGAAACGAAAAAAAATCACATTTAAGCAAACAAGGGCATTTTGGTCATTTAAAAAAAATTCTTTTCTTGAAAAATTTCATCACTTAAAGCACATTAATTAAATATAGAAACACATTTAAAACGCACTCAAGGACTTATAAAGCTCGGGGTATTACAGCTGAAGAGGTGATACACAACAAAAGCACTCCTATTTTTAGGTATTCATCATTTACCTATTTTTAGGTTTTCATAGTGGTTTTGATTTATGCAGGAGACCGAAGAAATTGAATGTTTTCGAACATAAGGGGAACCTTATTACAAAGATTTAAAGGAGATATTCGAAGATCATGGTGTGTACAGTGTCGATTTCCAGGTGCTGGTTAATCTGGAAGGGTATGGCGGAGAACACGTGTACGTGCCCTGGGATTGAAAGTTATTGTATGCTGTGTGGTCATGTCTTAGTTAGTAGCCTATATAGTACACTTTAAGTTTAATGTAGCCTCCTTTCAAAAAAAGTTTAATGTAGCCATGTCAGAAAACTTTTGACTTTTGTTGCTAATGGTTGCGCGTTTTACAAGTTTTGCATTTGCTTGATTTGACTTGATGACTCGTACACCAACTACTGTCACTGCGTCTTATATTATACTCCCTCCGTCCCAATAGCATGGTCTCATTTCTTTGGGCACGGATATTAAGAAACAAGAGTAAATGGATGAAAAGTAGTGGATTCTATAACTTTTGAAGAGTTAATTGTTTTTTTTTGGAATAAGACCTTACTATTGGGACACTCCTAAAAGGAAAGCGAGACCTTGCAATTGGGACGGAGGGAATATTAAAGAAGTTCGTAGTCCTGTATTTCATATTTGTTGTTTCTCTGTTGGCCAACCCATTGGTAGTGAAATCTAGTGAAAAATGAGTGTTCGCAAGATTGTATGGCGGAAGCATTTTGGAAATGATGAAGAAGGATTGTGGAGTATGATTCAAGAGTTATACTTTTTGGAATTACTGTTGCATGCGTATGTTGCAGGAACATGGTTAGCCGAAGGCAACAACAACCGTGAAGCGTATCTATATGCTCGGAGTTCTATGATTCTCATGTTTGAAAAAGATTACCCAATCCCGCAGTGTGGCGGAAAGTAGAGCAGTTTAGATCGAGGTACTAGACGTTCAAATACTTGTTGCAAAACGGCCATAAAGGCACATGTATGGTTGTATCCGAAATGGAATGGGATAGAATAGTCACTGTAAGTATTAATGTTAAAGTTTAAATATATACACAGATCTAAACCGAATTATAAATAAATGGTGTTTCATAACCACAGGCAAACCCATTAGCGGAAGTATATGAGTTGCAACGGGAGCCATTTTACGGCAAGCTTCAGACACTATTTCAACCACAACGTTAACATACGTTTTCAAGAAAAACCGTTCATGCTACTACTCTAAGTACTATAATTACTTTTGGTGCAAATTAACATGCGATGTTGCATCTTCCTTGAGTTTGTGGTTGAATTAATGTAATGTGGCCTGTGGCTACTATGTACTGCATTAGTAGTGGATGGTGCTGAAGGCCATTAATTCAAAAGTACATTCGCTCGCTCATGAAGTTTATGTATGCATACATTTTATAAAGAGAAGGACATGGGTGCATACTTATGCACCATTTGCACACAACCCGCCCCGCCCACGACCCGCCACGCGCCCGACCCGCCCCGCGCGTGGGTCTCACGCGCTACAGTAAATATATATATTTTTTTCCAGTTTTTTTTTTTAAATTTCAGATTTTTTTTTCTGGCAGAGCCTTCGGCTCAGATTTTACGGTTCCGCCTTCACTCTAATTACTAAAATGAGGATAATCGGCGGGCAATATTTTGGACTTTTACGGCTCGCTCGTGTCTTGACCATAGAAGAAGCGGCAAACAAAAAAAAATGGAAAATTAAAAAAAAAAACTGTTCAAAGAAGGGTTTGACCAGGTCAAACCCGGGTCAAACGGGTCAGGGCGGGGCGGGGCGGGTCGTATCAGATGGGCGGTTGTTCTACGGTGGAAGTGTTGCACCCAAGTTTTTGTCTTTTATAAATACGGATCACGTGCATGGTGTGTTTATAGGTGTGTGACATGTTTTGGAATTTTACGTTATATGTCAAGGCAAATGATGGACAACATATATATTCCCTTATGAATCATGAAAAAATCACACTTGCTAACCTTGATAAAGCGCAACCGAGGTTGGCCTCGTAGTTGGATTTTTTGGGATTTGAGGCGATCAATGGGTAGGGGGGACTTCCCTCTTACGAATCATGAAAAAATATCGCATCGTAGGGCACCGGTGTCGGGTGATCCACGATCGGACAACATGCGCACGTATTAGCAAACCAAGAGCATAATGCAATGGTCATCATGTCGTTGCTTTCGAAGAAGCTTGCATGGCGTACATGATGCCACACGGAGGTCAATAGGAGTGTTCCCAATAGAGAAGACGCGCTCGATGCCAGGGCAATATATGGGTAAAATCACACCTGCCAACCTTGAGATATCATCTTATAAAATTATATGGGCAAAATCACACGATGCCAGGGCAATATTAAGATATTAAGATAACATCTTATAAAATTATCTGTAGTTTTGGATTTTTTTTTTCGTAGTAGCATAAATACCGGGAATTATACAAAATGAAGTTGTATCATACTCTACTTGGGTCAATCTGCTTACATACCAAGTCAATCCATCAATCTCGATGTGTAAAACTCTGCAAAATAGTTATCCCTTGCATTGTGTCCAATTTTGGGGTCACCGTGAAGGTAGTCAACATTCTTGCCGATAACCAGACACTCGATGAACTTTGCTGTGTATATACCGCAATCAGGCGTGTTAGTCTGCTGTAGAGGATGTTTGTATAGGATAATAGGCCACTCCATCATGAAAGGCTCTCTATGATGGCTGATGTCGAACTCTTTACACATCCACGAAATGGCCTTAGCCATGTGGCAGAAGTCTCTCACAATAGGATCCCTATTTCGTGCCTTTGACATTGAGTCGTGTATGACAATACACTGCTCCATAAGATCAATGTCATAGGATACAAAGTGAGCGAACACTTCGCCTTTTACACCTTTAACGCCATATACATGGTCAACAGCCTTCCACGGGGGTCAACAGCCTTCCACGGGGTTCCTCCTTGTTCCGGGAGTTCTCCCTTGACAAACTGTTCCAAGACAGCTTTGTTCTGAGGGCGATCTGGGAATTATAACTTATCATGTTAATGTGGATGGATAACTAGTAATGAATAACCTTATATACAAGCCATATTAAAGTACAAGTTACATACACTAGTGAAACCATATTACCATGCATTGTTGTTCCATACACGTCCATCCCTTTAGGAATTTATCTGGTTGTTGGTGGGCTTTAAAGATCAAAAGATCAATCAACGCGTCCGTATGCTAAAAAAAGAGGGTAAGACCGCATTCATTGATCAGGACTTCTATCAGAAATAGGTGTAGAATTAACAAACTAGACTAAGAGGTCAGTCTTTTTACTAGAGTGCTCAGTTCTTTCCGTTTGCCGTGCAGTGGATGGAAAAAGAAATACTCCACAACCTCCGGATGCATAATGCATAGCCGAATGGAGCTACACACAGTAATTAAGACAAAATGGAACATATTATGCTAAGTAGCATTAATTGATCTATGATCTTAGATACAATAGTTTATTAATATACCTGTAATTTGTCCGTGAAGCTTTTAACCATTCTTGGAATTCCGAATGTACAGATTCAGGAAACTTCGCCAGAGGATCGTATAGTGTGACTTCTTTAGAGGGTTTAGAACCGTCTGTAGGCAACGGAACACTCTCCGCCTTAGCCTCAGCATTGCTGGTATGCAACAGAGCTTCGATACGAGTGGAATCCTTTGGTATGTGTAACCAGTTCATTGAGAAGTGTCTATCACTTGGGTTGTAAGCCCCAGTCAATTCCGACGAATTCGTGTGAGGGTCATTGCTGTTCGAACTACCAAACAAACAATCAGTGCGAACCTGTTGCGTGATGTCCAATATCTCATCAGACACACTGTGATGAGTACATGCTGCTGCCATAGCATTATCCTCATGCTGAACATAATCCTTAGACACATTAGATGGAACCAATTTTTCCCTATCATCATCCGCTCCGTCACTTTCATCAGCATTGAATTGGTTATCAGCGTCCACACCGTGGCTTTCATTAAATTCGTATCGGTTGTCGCCATCTGCATGAGGGGATCCGCCCGGCATCCCTTCCCTTTCTATTTACACTCCACGATTCACTTGATCATCTTGCCAAGGTTGTTCTGATTCTTCCTCTGCGGTTGTCCCACAATGTAGTTGCCATCCACATTTCTGCTCAACAAGGTTCATGAATTTGAGAAGCGCATCAATTTTTCTCACTGTTCTTCGCATTATAGCATTCAATGGCTTGCATGGGCACTAACAATTCATTTTCAAATGGAGTTAGCTCTTTTCCTTTTGAACGTACACTGTGCTTCTTACTCATTAGTTGGATATTTGATGTATCGGCGTCACCCTTCAAATATTTCCTCTTAACAGCTCTCTTATTCTTCCATTTAACATAGTCTGATCCGACAGAGGAACTGCATGCTGGCTCTTCCACCCAAGCGGGCACTCTTTCAGCAAAATCTTCTCCAAACTGAGGCACAACCTCATATAACCAAGCTTGTAAAGCATACAAGAAGCCAAACATATCAATTACGGTCTGATTGCCCTTCTCTACATGTATCACAGCACAATCGCAAGCAGAAAATAGCTCGTCACACAAGTATCAAATATTTACATTTACTTTTCAAGTTAGAGACCATCGTCTAGGGGCTAATGTAGGTCTGCTGAAACTTAAAATGTAGGGAGGTCCATTTGCTATCCAAAAAATGGTCACCAATGGTCAAAAGCTAATTTAATTCCTAATTAGCTTTTAATTAATTTAATTAATGCAATCATCGTTTAATATCGATGCACAATGATTTTATCGGCTACTAGTATTTATTACTACTATTTGTGCTGAGGTAAAATATGAGGGGGTCCACCA
Source organism: Schizonepeta tenuifolia (assembly GCA_029490685.1). Taxonomy (NCBI): domain Eukaryota; kingdom Viridiplantae; phylum Streptophyta; class Magnoliopsida; order Lamiales; family Lamiaceae; genus Schizonepeta; species Schizonepeta tenuifolia. Next base: position 21,002,024 of record CM055959.1, read on the forward strand.
CAACTTTTCAACTATCTCACCCCCACCGCCCGGCATAATGAAACAGGAGACCAAGCGCGCATCTCACTGGAGACAATATGCTTCCTCTAAGGCCATCGGTGCAGTCTCGCCGTCTTTAAAATTTTCAGTTCAGAATTAGTACATCGAGCAGCTGCAGCTGACTTATAACCCAATTTTGGTATCGGCATCAGCATCGATCAATGGTCAATAAACTTCTTGTAAGCTGAAGCGTAAGCAGTCTCAGTTGATTTAACAGTCTTCCTACAGCAATTGAGAACACGATTACCGATAATAGGAGATTACAGGTACACGGTCTTGCTTGTTGTTTGGCTTTGCCCAATTTTGAATTTCATGGACCCCTAAATTTTGAAAAGGCAAGTCCCTCTTATTTTAGGATTTTAGAATTTTTGGTAATCTTTTTTTTTTTTTGGATGTTCTATTTTTTTGCACTTTAGGGTTATTTGATTCTTTTTTGGAGGATTGAAGGACTTTTGCAGTCCCGCTATTTTTTAGATCTCGTATGATATTTGGGATTTGGTGAATATTTTTTAATGAATGTTGAATCATATGGATACCAAGGAAAATTATTCACCGGAGACGCACAAAAATAACAGTCCTGAGCAGAAGGTAAAGGAGGAGGAGGTTCATGATGAGGAGGTATTTTCATTTGAGGATGAAAATAATGATACAGAGAAAACTTGGAAGGTAGCTGGAGGGTTTCAGTCTTTGCGGACGACCACAATCATGAATTGATTCCTATGCCAAACAATTATTTGCTCCGATCGACGAGGAATTTGACGTTAGCAAAGTCTACACTGGTGGAATCATTCCTTGCGGCAGGAATTGGGGTCAGTAAATCCCACCGATACATGGCCAAAGAGGCCGGAGGTGTGCAAAATGTTAGATTTCTTCGTAAAGATACCTATAACCATCTACAGAAGATCACGAAAAGCAGTAGGGCCGTTGACGGTGACTCAATTGCACTGTTGAATTATTTTGTAAACAAAGAAGAAAATTCACCTGGATTTTATTGGAACACCAAAATAGATGAAGCAGTGAGGCTGTTTGGTTTTTTCATACGAGACGTCCGGTCAGCTATCGATTATGAATATTTTGGGGACGTTATGTCTGTAGATACAACTTACAAATCAAATAAGTACAATTTACACTGTATGCCGTTTATAGGGATATATCCTCATGAAAATAATGTGATGTTTGGAATTGGTTTCCTAAGAGATGAGAGCACATCATCATATCGGTGGTTGTTTGAGGCTTTTCTCACTTCTATGAAAGGGAATGAACCTCAAGTAATATTCACGGATCAATGTATGGAAATGATCAATGCACTTGATAGGACATTCAAGACATCCAGTCACAGATTATGCCAATGGCATCTTAGTCGGAATGCTCCTTCTAACTTTGGAAAGCTGAACTACAGTAAGAGTTTCAGGAGGCTGTGGCAATATATGACGTATGAGTGCGAAACAGTTGAAGCCTTTGACAATGCGTGGAAAAAAATGCTCAAGGAATTTCCTATAACAAATAGGACATGGTTTCACAACATGCACATGATGCATGCTCGATGGGCAATTGTGTTTACTGGCGCGACCGTCGTTTAGCCGCGGCAAAATACAATTTGTATTTTCCTTTCTCACTTCCTAGGATCAGCTAGTCGGTAAGTAAGGATCGATCCCACGAAGAATTGATGCAATATTCTCTTGAAGTATCCTGTCATAGTGTTGGTTTGGTCTATTCCTACTAACGTCTTGGGCAAAGCAAAATAAAGTAAAGACTGAAATAAAACAAATAAACTATCAGTAATAAAAGGCAATCTGGATTTAGGTTCGATTTAATGTGAATAAGTGTAACTCGATCATAGGTGCATAGATATTCGCTACGTATGTGTATCAACAGTTATAGGCAAACCACGTCGTAGTCCTACTGTCACGTTGTCACGCCTACAACCACGACTTGCCCAGCTCGTCCTTACTTGTAGATCCTGCGTGGCATTCCCACCCCAGGCTTCCTAACTTGCCCAACTCACCCTCTAGCATTCCTCAAGGGGCATAGACTGGAACAAGAAGCTTTGGGCACTAGACGAACCCGTTCCGGCCCTATGAGATACGAGGATCCCGCTCTGACTTTTCACCAGCGTCAGCGTACTTCGTTCGGCTCCGCCTAAGTTCAACCTGAGATTTGCCGCCCTCAAGAAGCGTGAGGCAAACCTCTGCCAGTCCCTGTTAATCTAAGCTTCCTCCCTTTTAAAGAATCTGCCGCCCTCCAATTGCCCACTAGCCGAATGAACTCTTGGCACAAACAGACTGCTTTGAAATTATTGCCTAACGCCTCGGGAACACACACATATATAGCTATCTTGCCCAATTAGACCTCACGAGTTATTAAACACTTAAATCGCATATCCTCTACCTAAACTCAGATTTATAGGTTTAGCTAGACATAAAGTAAATAACAAAAGAGATAGAAGAAAACATACTTGAATTAATATTAAATGATAGTCTGCCCAAACTGGGACTTAACAGCAGAAAACTAAATTATACGGTAAAGAAAATATTAAACTCATATGTAAGAGGTTCAAAAGTTATCTAAGGCTGCATGCACGAACATATTTATAGAGTACAAGGATCATGGGCTTAAAACCCTAAAAACTCACATAAAGGCCTTCGATTGATAGCTGGCAGGTTCCCTTCCTTGACCGATTAGGACTAGGAAAGATTTGTTTCCTTATCGGTAAGATCTCTTCCTTATCCTTTTGCTTTCAAATCCGGCTAGAGGTTGTCTCCAAGTTTCCTTCACCTCCAAGGCACGAATTACTTCCTTGTAGGACTCTTCCGGATATGTTATACCAGCTGCAACGTCTAGAACTTTCATACTCTGCTTCCTCTTCACCTTGCCCAGAGCTCTTCTGCCTTCTTGATCTGTTTGGAATGACTACGCATGGTCTGAATTAATTAAGCTGACTGGTATGGAGCAGCTTCTAAGTGTTTGGACTTCCGCCCTCGGTACCTCTAACTGCCAGTAAAGCTCCTTGACCATTGCATCATATCGAAATGCTCACTTTCACACACAAATCCACTCCAAATGCCCAAGTTCCTATCCTTCCCTGCCTACTACCAAAAATGCCCTCCCAGACACTAATACAGACTTAAAAGACACAAAACTTGACTCAATCTACACCTGAAAATACATGATGAGCATATAAAATATGGTCTCATCATACCCACACACTTAAAATCATACTTGTCCTCAAGTATGGTGCAATAATTACCACAACAACTCAAACAGAAAAAACTCAAAAGACAAAGACTCGAGAAAAAACAAAACAAAGGTTAACTTGATCAAATCGACAGATCAGAATGAGTACAATTAATTTATATGAGCACAAGCAAGTAGAAACAGCCAGCACAATAATCAATTAGGTCAAAAATGAACAATTGAGTAGAAGTTGTTCCTCACCACACTCTCACTCTTGTATATAGGTTCGTGTTTACGCTCAAAACATGTCATCTTAGTCACACCATAGGCTTGCCTGCCTTCTAACTTCTCCACCCCTTAGACTAGATTAATTAGCACCTATCATTAGGTCTTTGTTAGATTGTAATTGGGCTTAAGACGTAGGTTGGAAATATTTGGATCTGAGCTTTGGTCATTCAGACTTAGGTTGGCCAAGCTGGGTGGCTAACTTTATCTTCCTTCCTCCACATTCTTTTTCGGGCCGTAGCACAATACACCTTAGGGCTTTATTTTTTTTTTTTTCTTTTTTTTTATATTTTCTTTTTCTTTTCTTTTCTTTTTTATCATCTAGCCCTTAATTCTTTCTTGCCCATTCTAGGCTTTCTTCTCGCCCTACTGCTCTCTTCTCCCCTTTCATCTTTTAGCCTAGTCCTTATAACCGGGTAGGATAAATTATTCCGTGGCTAATATATGTGAATCAAAGAAATAATTAGGCTCAAAAGGGGCTGACAAAAGGATTACAATAGGGTAGGCTTTTTAGGCTCACTTGGGCTAATAGAAAGAAAATTGCCTAAATCCTCTAAGCACTTCTTATTCTATGTCAATGGAGTCTCAAAACAGAAAATAGGCAAGTTCTAGGTGGCATTCGCATGATCATGTCAATACTCACAAGAAATAAAAAACTGTATAGTAAGGCATATAACAGTTAAGGCTCAAAATCTCACCAAGGTAATGCTCAAATTGTTCGTTCCTCATCCCTAACCACTTTCTATCATGCTCAATTGCCCTAGCATGCTTGCACATATATATTAAGCTCAAATAATCATGCTCAAACTAATCACATCAACCTAGACTCAAACATACGCTCCTCCCACCCACACACTTGGCCTTCGACCGAGTGTGGGTAAGAAGCACATAAAAATAACTTTTAAAAACCCTTTTAAAAAAAAACTAACGACAAACGTCGGCCCCCCCATACCCACACACTTTGCCTTAGGCAAAGTGAATAGTAATGATGAGCAAACATACACACACAGACTCAAAACTAATCCTTTAAAACCTTTAAAACAAAACAAGAGAGGACAAATTAAGTAGCAGGTAAGTTCAGAATCAGAACCTGATTTAGACTTTGCTCGATAATTCTTGAAGGCAGTGAGGACTTTAAATTTGAATTGCTATTCAGCCAAAATGACTGTCTCCACAAGGGCAATAGCTTCCTCGAACGTGACTAAGCGATAAAGGATTCCAACTTGCTCTGCCTCCGGATATAATCACTCCCCCTTTCTTCAGCTACCTGGTTACGGTTATGAGAGTTCTCAAACAGTCCATCTTCCTCTTGGCTAAGGTGTTCCTACGTTTTGCCTCACTTACTGCTCATTCATCTAGCCTGCTCACTCAAAACAAAATACCTCATCCCAAAAACTACTATCCTAGGGTTAAAAATAAAAATACGAAAATGGAAGTTATGAAAATAAAAAGAAAGAAAACAAAAGAAAAATTCACCAGGTTGCCTCCTGGCCAGCGCCCCAGTTTACGTCATGGGCATGACGTATTGCTTCTTATCACTCCTCTGGGCAATTTACTCGGACATTAGGATCGTCCACGTTCCATTCCTCCTTCCGCCCATAATAAGGCTTCAGCCGTTGACCATTCACCTTGAACTTCTTAGTTGTTACTGGGCAATATATCTCCAAAGACCCGTTTGGGAATTGAGTCACCACTTCAAAGGGTCCTTCCCACTTAGTGCTTAGCTTCTCCTTCATGAACTTGAAACGAGTCTGGTACAGTAGCACCTCTTGCCCTGGCTCAAACCGCTTTGCCTTAATAAGTTGATCATGAGCCTTCTTCATACGAATTTTGTAAAGCACAGCATTATCATAGGCTTCGATCCTAATCTCCTCCAACTCTTGCAATTGCAACTTTCGATGCTTATCAATATCTCCCCAATCATAGTTGAAGTTCTTAACTGCCCATAGTGACTTATGTTCCAACTTAACAGGCAAGTGGCACAACTTCCCAAAGATTAATCTGTATGCTGACATCCCCAAACGGGTCTTAAAAGCTGTGCGATATGCCCATAATGCATCACTCAGATGAGCACTCCAATCATTTCCATTAGCAGTCACCGCCTTCCTCAGAATGGACTTTATGATCCTGTTCGTCAACTCCGCTTGCCCATTTGCTTGCGGATGATAGGCAGCCGTGACCCTATGATGAACCCCATACTTCTCAAGCAACTTATCAATAGTAGCATTGCAAAAATGTGTTCCTTGATCACTTATAATGGCCTCGGGCACTCTATAGCGGCAGAAATTGTAGTCTTGAGAAACGAAGTCACCACCCTTGAATCATTTGTGTGTGATGCCTTAGCTTTTGCCCATTTTGAAACATAATCCACCGCCAAGATGATATACTGATTCCCTTGAGAATTGGGCAAAGGCCCCATGAAATCCATTCCCCAAATATCAAAAATCTCCACATGCATGATTGGAGTCAAAGGCATCTCATCCCTCATGGTCGCATTGCCCTCCTTTTGACATTGTTCACAACTCCGGCACCATTCATAAGAATCCCTATTGAGAGTAGGCCAATAAAATCCACACTTAAGTATCTTCCTAGCTGTCCTTTGATGCCCAAAGTGTCCACCGCACTCTTTATTATGACAATGCCTTAATATACTCTTAGTCTCCCAATCAGGCACACAACGCCACAGAACTTGGTCATTGCACTTCCTCCACAAGTACAGTTCGTCCCAAATAAAGTGTTGATACTCCTTCTTGATCTTCATCCTTTGATAGGCACTAAAATCTTCAAGAAACTCCCCCATACTCATATAATTTACAATATCGGCATACCATGGCTCACTAAAGAACTGTGCCTCGGTCAAGTAGAGATGTTCACCGGGAAAAGTCTTTGTTATGGGCACAACATCTTCCTCCCGCACTATCCTACTCAAGTGGTCCGCCACCAAGTTCTGTGCTCCTGCCTTATCCTTGATTTCCACATCGAACTCTTGCAAAAGCAAAATCCAACATATCAACCCCGGTTTGGACTCTTTTTTGTTCATTAAATACCGCAATGCAGCATGGTCAGTGTAGACAGTTGTCTTTCCCCCTAACAGATAAGATCTGAATTTTTCAAAGGCAAACACCACCGCCAACAGCTCATTCTCCGTGGTTGTATAATTTACCTGGACAGGGTTAAGGGTTTTTGAGGCGTAGAAAATCACATGACTTTCCTTCCCTCTCTTCTGCCCAAGCACAGCTCCTACTGCGTATCCACTTGCATCACACATCACTTCAAAAGGCATTCCCCAATCAGGGGGTTGTATGATAGGCATTGTGACCAAGTTGTTCTTCAAAGTGTCAAATGCCCTTCGACAATCTTCATCGAAATTCCACTCGACCTCATTCTGCAATACCCTAGTCATGGGTTGTGCAATCTTTGCAAAATCCTTCACAAACCTCCTGTAGAAACCTGCATGCCCAAGAAAACCTCACAGCTACTTCACATTGTTGGGATAAGGCAATTTGGCTATCACATCGATCTTAGCCTTGTCCACTTCAATTCCTCTTTCTGAAACAACGTGCCCAAGCATGATCCCTTCTTGAACCATGAAGTGACACTTCTCATAATTCAATACCAAGCTCTTGTCCACACATCTCTTCAGCACCAACTCCAAATGCCCTAGACAGGCTGTAAAAGAACTCCCATAGACAGTGAAGTCGTCCATAAACACCTCAATGCAATGCTCCAAAAGGTCCGAAAATATGCTCAACATACACCTCTAGAACGTGTCTGGGGCGTTGCATAGACCAAAAGGCATGCGGCGATACGCAAACGTCCCGAATGGGCAAGTGAAGGTAGTCTTGTCCATATCCTCTTGGGCAACCCATATCTGCATGTAGCCTGAATACCCGTCCAAGAAGCAAAAGAACTTGTTCCCAGCCAGCCTTTCCAACATCTCATCAATAAAAGGTAAAGGAAAATGGTCCTTCCTCGTTGCCGTGTTAAGCTTGCGATAATCAATGCACATCCTCCATCCGGTTTGTAATCGAGTAGCCACCATTTCATTTCTTTCATTGGCAACCACCTGAATTCCTGACTTCTTGGGTACCATGTGCACTGGACTGACCCATTGACTGTCTGGAACTGGGTAGATAATGCCCAAATCCAACAGTTTAAGTATCTCTTTTATCACAACTTCCTTCATCGCCGGGTTCAACTTCCTTTGAGGATCTCGAACTGGCCTTGAATCATCCTCAAGTCTAATATGGTGTTGACAGATGGTCAGACTAATATCTTTGATGTCAGCTAGAGTCCACTCAATTGCCTCCTTATAACATGCTAAGACTGCCCGGACTTGCTCCTCCTCTTCTTCACTTAGCTTTGCATTGATAATGACTGGTAATGTATGATCCTCGCCCAAAAACATATACTTCAAATGATCTGGGAGAGATTTTAACTCGAGCTTGGGTGCCTCGATCAGTGATGGCACCAACCTATCCTCTTGCCTTAGGCTGGGTATAGTGAGTTGCGGTAATCTTGGTTCTCCATCTTCTTCAAACCTTAAATAATTGAGAGCTTGAGTAACTTGAACCGAGTTATCTGGACTCTCTTCCATTCCATCTTGAATAACCAAAATCCTGGATTCCAATGAGAGGTATTGCCTCTTCCATCACTTGCTCAATGTGATCAATCGACTCGACCATTTCAGTGTCTGATGGATGCTCCATTGCCTTGAAAATATTGAACATGACTTTTTCTCCATCGAACTCACATGTCAATTGCCCAATGTTGCAATCGATCCTGGTTTTGGCTGTCTTCATAAATGATCTTCCCAGCAATATAACCGATGTGTTACCTCCTGTCTTGCCCATACTGAGCACATAAAAATCTGCTGGAAAGATCAACTCTTCTACTTTCACTAGGACATCTTCCAGAATGCCCTCCGGGTGCACTTGTGACTTGTCCGCCAATTGGATAACCACCCTAGTGGGTCAGAGTGGTCCCATAATCTCTTCATCATACATAGACAAAGGCATGACGTTGATCGACGCGCCCAAATCCAGCATGGCTTTCTCAATCTTCATATCTCCAATTTGGCATGGGATAGTGAACATACCGGGATCTCGACACTTCTTGGACATATTTCTCTTAATAATTGCCGACACATTCTCTCCCACGACAACTCTTGCTCCATCATAGTTTTGCACCTTCTTTGTGCATAGATCCTTCAAAATCTTCGCGCATTTGGCCATGCTGCGAAGTGCCACGAGAAGAGGTAGGTTTATCTCAATCTTCTTGAATATGTTGATCATTTCAGCCATTTCTTTGTCCACCTTATTCCGCTTCAACCTACCTGGAAAAGGTGCTCGAACAATGGGTGTGGTTTTGATATTTTTAGGCTCGGGAGATATCTCTTCATCCCCATAATTCATCTCTTCAATCTCCTTTTCCTCCTCCTCGACCTCTAACTCTTTCTCCTTGGGCAAAAGAATTTCAGAATCCGGCATCTGAACTTTCTCGGGCAACACCTATCCCTTCTAAGCGTAACAGCATTAACTTGAGCCTTGTTCACCTCCACTTGGGCTGGAAGTTCTCCTTGCTTCTTCTCTATCCTGCCCAAGGCATTGGCAAGGTGTGCCAATTGGGCAGTGATATGTTGAATTGCACCCCGTATCTCCGTTCTAAACTGATCGTTCTCTTGTTGTGCCTTGTTATGATCTCGAATCAGGCCGTTCACCACCTTAGTCAACGATGGTTTGTTGGGATCACGTGGTGGGTATTGCTGTTGTGGCTGCTGAGGTTTCTGTGCCTGTTGCCCAAATTGCTGATAGTTATTGTTTCCGTATCGCAGATTCTCATTGTTCCTCCATCCGGGGTTATAAACTTGGGAATTTGGATCATATTGCCTCCCTTGATTGGTGTTGAAACCTATAGCATTCACATCTTCTTCTTCATAGAGTGTTGGGCATTGATCCGTTGGGTGTGTGACCGCTGTGCATATCCCGCATGCCATCACCGCTTTCTTGTTGTTACCAGCCATTAGAGTAATAAGAGACTCCATGTACGCGGCTAGCTTATTGATCTTCTCATCAGTTCGCGATGGGCTTCCTGCTGTCGCCTTGGGCAATTCGCCGACCTCATCCATCCTAGACTCCTCCGCCATCTCTCCAATTATTTGAAAAACCTTGCTTGGAGACTTATTCATGACTGTTCCTTGGCAAGCTGCATTCACCAAGGCTTTCTCTCCAATTCGAAGTCCTCCGATAAAGCACTGGACCAGATCGTACTCAGGAATCTGATGTTGTGGGCATTTTGCAAGCATAAGTTTGAACCTATTCCAGTAGTCATAGAACGTCTCGTTAATGCCCATCTTGATGCTAGTGATCCTCTTCCTCATTGCCTGAATACGTGCAGCTGGGAAATATTTCTCCAAAAATTTTTGCTGCATCTCTTGCCATGTTTTCACGCTCCATGTGGGCAAAGTGTAAAGCCATTCCCTTGCCCCATCTTCCAGAGAGAATGGGAAAGTGATTAGCCTTACATACTCATCTAGGTTCCCCTCAGTAGGCACGGTTCCGCAGGTCATCTCAAAATCTTGTAAGTGCCTTTGTGGGTCCTCCCCTGGATGATCGCTGAACTTGGGCAGGATCTGGATGAAATAGGATTTTAGTTTTTAGTTCCCAAGGTTTCGTCGGCTCGGGCAAAGTGATGCCCGATGGCCTCAGGTTCATTGTGCTAGGGAAAACCATCTCCCTTATAGTCTTTTCTTCTTCTCCAGCCATTGCTTCTTCTTGTTGACTTCTCTCTCCTTCACTACTTGAGGAGTACTGCTCCTCAATTGGTGTATCGTCTAGCTTTTCCGAAGAGTTCCGCTCTTTCTCCAAAATCGCCAAACGTTGTGCCTGTTCCACCACTTTCTTCTTTGCCTCAGCCTTACGCCTCCACGTTTGTGAACTTTCTGCAGGGTTAGGGTTAAGCATAAAATAAAATCAAAAGAACAAACACGAAAGAGAATACCACAAAATTAATTCCCCGGCAACGGTGCCAATTTTGACGCGACCTAAAGCTTCTCATTACATGACATTACATTAATCAACAATGCAAGCCACTCTTAATAGTATATGTTTACAATCACAAACATCAAATAGTTCTTCAAGCTTACATACATTTGATCAGCATATGTTTTTGTTAAGCACACGTGGAGAAGAGCATCTATGCAATCAGAGTTTAGTTCAACACAAAAACAACAAAAGAGCCAAAATGCCTAAAACATCGAAAATAAACCCTAGAACCACAATGTTGATTCACTGCATTCTATCTGGGATCGCCATACTAAGTAATTAACAATTTCTACAATGAAATAAAATCAAATCGTTACCTTTTATAGCCGAGGGTTTTCCTGATTTCGGTACCTTTGTACTCCGTTTTCTCTTCTTTTCCAACCTCGGCGCTGAGGTGCTACATCCCCTTTCATCGTCGTTCTCGTAGAGAGGAGCAACATTGACACTATTCTCGCCGCCGTCACTCATAGTATCCTCTTTTGGGCGGAAATTCAAATTTTGAGGGGGGAGAGGGGGAAATTAGAGGAGTTCAAACAATGCCGGTTTGGGGGTAAAATCGGAACAATGTAATCGTGACGAAGAACACTAACACCCAATGAAGAAGAAGATGCACAAGAATGTAATCGCCGATTGAGGAAAACTGGTAGGAGGAATATGAACACTAACCGTGAAGAAAGTCGAGATGAAAAAGGTGTAGGAGACGAAGGGTTGTGAACGGCACGAGTTGTGGTCGATACAATGTATGACCTTAATGGTGTAACATCATTAATGGGCTGCAGACTCGAGGTAGAAACCGAGCACTGTTCACCGTAAACCGAACACGGTTTCGAGCCCGTGTACAACGTGTCGGGCCACGTATTATTTTCCATTATTTAATGCCAAGTGGCGCTGATTTGGCACCGACCTACTAGCGCTCAACCTAGCATAGACATTCCTGAACCTATGTTGTACGGGTGCGTGAGAGCGGGTGCGGAGGCGATACGATACGGATACATGGATACAAAATTTTCAAAATTTTAAGATACGATACGATAATGATACGTCTAGTTAATAGTATTATTGAATTATACTATATAATACTAATAAAATATATAGAAATTTAAGTTTATATAAATTAAATATATGTAATTCACATTCTCTCCTACTCAAAATTTAACAATTTCAATTGGGTAATTTAATTAAGCTATATAATAACAATTCAAATATCATTAGCTCAAGATACAAGTCATAATTCAAATAAAGTTCCAAAAATCAACTCATACAACCCCTTCATCTATGAGATTCGTGAATCCGATTGCTTTTAATTTTCTATTTGGAAGGATATGCCACGTGGCGAATCGGGTGCGAATCGCACGAGAATCCGACGAGAATCGCCATAACAAGAATCCGATACGGCTGCATGGTATATTTTGAAGAATTCGTGCATCATAGCATAGAACCTATGGCCACTTTTGTTATCTAAAGAGTAAAATACTTTTATTTTATATTCCCTTTTATGCCATTTAATAAGTCATAATTAGGGTTTATTTTAGGTTAAAAAGACACTTTATTAATACTTTATTAATTAAAAAATATTTTATTGACTAAAAAGACACTTTATCAACATTTTATTGGATGTAATTATTTTTTTAAATTTTCGTACCGAGAAAAAATAGATCATATTGAACAGGACGAAGGACAAATTGAGTAATTCAATGTTTTACATTCTTTTCATCTTCGTGAAAATCTTAATGGTTATCCATATGTAGCCTTATTAATTACTTGTAGTGACTATATTTAAATTTGTCCTAACTTGGGCGATATTTATTGTATGACCTTTTGATTAAGCCTAGTTCTACGAATTTAAACTCAATGAATAACTACAGAAGTTATTCCAAACAAATACTACTCAAGAAAAAAGAAAAAGAAAAACTATAGTTATAAGCACACACGATGTGCGTTGCCACGTTGATAATAATAGTGGAAAATTAAACGCAATTTGTTGTAGGGGCAATCAAATCAAATATTTGTGAGTATTAGAGAAGATATGCATGAATGTATCCAATCAAAGTAACACTTGGGTGCAGACATCTCCAGCATGGAGATGGGTCTAATCCGACCCGACCCGACCCAATCAATCCGAGTCAACGTCTTTTGATTATTTTTTTTTTAATTTTTCCAGATTTTTTTTTAATTTACAGTTTTTGATTTTACAGCTCCACCTTCTGCTCTGATTACTAATATAAGGATAATCGTCAGACAACAATTTAAATTTTTCACTCGCTTCGAGGCCTTCGGCTCCCCTTGCTCGAATCTTGACCAAATAAGAAGTGACAAACAAAAATTGAAGAGGCAAACAACAAAAAGAGGGGAAAAGATTTGGAAAAAAAAAATTGAATTTTCTTAAAAAAAAAAACAGAGAGACACGTGAGCATGGACCTCACGCACGGATCGGATCGGGTGCAGATTTGCACCGTGCAGAATATGCACCCAAATTTTGTTCATCCAACCAAATATAGACATGAGATCTGATAGAAACGTTAAAATAAAATTTGTGCATATAGTAAGAAGGTTTCTTTTATGATAATATTTTTCATATACTATATTTATTATCTTAAAGTATATGGATAACTTAACAAACATCATAAATAATAATCTCCAACTTTTCATATAGCTGGGATGTAATTTTTCCATACTAAATTACTAAAATATGCGCCACATGTAGATGATACAATTAATAGTTGAAATAAAAAACGATAAAGATTTTGGGCCACCTGGTGGCCAGGCCACTAGGGATAATTAAGTAAATCATATCTGAATCCAAAAAAATTGAATTATACTCCATTAAACCGGTTAATATTTTTGTCCATATTATCCTTATTGATTTATTATGTTAATTACGGTAGTTATATAGTTTCCTAAAATTATGCAATTTATTTTCCTATATTAGATTATTATCTCCTACAATTACGGATATTATTTTCGGTAGTTTTATTAAATGATTTTTATCCTTTTTTTTATTTGATTTTGCATGTAATTTGGTTATGTTTTTTATTGATTGTTATTCATATATAGAGATTTGATTTTCATTTATTTTCGAATGAAAATTTTTAATTGATTGTTATCCATAATTAGAGATTTTAATGTAATGGATTTATTGTTATCCAGATTTGAAATTCATTTTTTTCGATAGTTTTAGTTGATAAAGTGATAGAAAATTAGGAGATTTGGAGGGATATATTACCCCATTAATTTAGGATCAAATTAGAGAGAGAAAAATAATATATTATGGGAGGGAAATAAAATTCAAATATAATCCTACATTATATTTTGACCGAAAATCATGATGAATTGGGAGGAAAATATCATCTCATTATTTTAGGAACAAATTAGAAAGAGAAAAATAATATATTATGGGAAGAAAATAAAATTCAAATATAATCCTACATTATATTTTGACCGAAAATCATGATGAATTCATCCCATTATTTTTTTGGAACAAATTATAGAAAGAGACAAATAATATATTATGGAAGAGAAATAAAATCAATTAAATCAATAAATTATTCCTAATTAATAGGACAAAATTTTCGTTACCTTCAAAAAATATTTAGTCAACATTTACCTTAATTAATCAAGGTTAGAATTGTCTTCCAAATAAAATAAAAAAATCGGTCCAAATAAAACCGAACCAAATAATCAGTTTGGACAAAAAAAAAAAAACCGTTAGTGGCTGGGCACTAGGTGGCCGATTATCACTAAGAATCAAAAAACGTTTGTATACGATCCATTTCCTTACTCTTAGTACATCATAACATAAATATTACCTGGTAACCACAAGATACAAATTTATAAAATCACATTAAAATATGCGAAAACAACATATGCAAAATTGAAAGCACACAATTTTACGATGACGACAAACGTGTACTTATGTACACACATGTTCATATAAATAGTACATGTCGTAAACTCCATGATACATTTCTTCTCATCATCTCAATATATTTAATTATGTCGTTCCGTTCGTATTATTATGTTACTCCATGATATATTTTTTTTATATACGGAAATAAAAAATAAGAGTAAAAAGATGCAAAATGAGTAAGTTCCATTATATTTGAAAATTTTTGAAAAGTTAATTTTTAACATAAATGAAACTTGACAATTTAAGTAAAATTCCTAAATTTGAAAACAATGACAATATGGCATGGCCATTTAACGTTTGAACATTATATCCATACAACAATATACTGTATATTTTTATGAGTCCAAGTTTTTTTAGGCCTATAATTTTGGGTGTTTTGCGAATGTAGGACAAATTTTTGCGGGCTTGTAATTATAGGACAAATTTTCAAATTTTTGGCATTCGTAGGACAATTGAGCCCGATCGGGCTAAATGCATCTCACGTGACTTAATTTTATATGGGCCGATGCCTACGCGGATGACAAATAAGCTATCAACTATGCTATTGCCTGTTTTTTATTTACCGCGATGTAAAATAAAACCTCCAAATCGAAACCCATACCATTTCTTCAAAGAGCCCTAGTGTGATATCGATAGCAGATAAATATTTCGTTCAGAACTATCATATTTATATTTTTATTTATCTTGGTTCTAATCAATCAAGTTGGGTGCATATTTATTTTTGAATATGTTAGTCATGTTCTGAATATTATTACTCAAAAATGACTTTCACATAAAGGAAATTTAGTTGCTAAATAATTAATATTCTCTCCAAATAAACTTGAATTGCAAATGTTCATTATAATTAGCTGCAAATAACATGAGTAATATAGGAAAACTCGCACTGCAATCCTAAGAAATACAACACTACATGCTAAAAGAAATCTTTCGTCACTGAATGCACGAAATTGCAACTTTTTCTATCAGTTTGAAATAGGCTTTAGGCTGCCAATGAAATAC
The DNA here is from genome assembly GCA_029490685.1 of Schizonepeta tenuifolia. Lineage (NCBI taxonomy): Eukaryota > Viridiplantae > Streptophyta > Magnoliopsida > Lamiales > Lamiaceae > Schizonepeta > Schizonepeta tenuifolia. The sequence continues at coordinate 21,017,471 of CM055959.1, forward strand.
TTGTCTGTTATCGATTTCAGACTACGACTCTTTGAAGAAATGGTGTGAGTTTCTATTTAAAGGTTTTACTTTACATCGCGGTAAATAAAAATTAAGCAATAGTTGAGTAGATAGCTTATTTGTCATCCACGTAAGTATAGGCTCGCATAAAATTAAATCACGTGAGATGCAAATGCAATTTAGCCCGATCGGGCTCAATTTGTCCTATGAATGCCAAATTTTTAAAAATTTGTCCTATAATTGTAAGCCCGCAAAACTTTGTCCTACATTTGCAAAACACCCCAAGTTATTGGCCTAAAAAAACTTTAGACTCTATTTTCATATATATTTTTTTGAAATGGGAAAAAGAAAACGATGAAATTTGAATAAACTTCACTGCTTATAAACTTTAGCCATATCGCTTTGAGTGTTCTTTTGGGCACTACTATATATTTATATAAACTTCGCATATAATTAATTTTAGCTAGTATGCACCTAAATCAAAGAATTTATAAAAAATAATCACAAATCACTAGTGCATTTCACCTGCTGTATTATTTTTAATAAATCTAGCATAATTAATTAATCGCTTTGCCCTTGAAAATCCCAATAAAATACAATACAACCATCTATTAACATCTTAATGTTCGAAAATTACTCTTTGAATCATTGATCTTATCAAATACTACTGTTTCAATTTCGTAGTATATTTAACAATGATATTAAAGCGTTCAAACGAAATAAAATATGAAATAAAAAAAATAAAAAATTGAGAATCAAATAACCAACCCATTCATGTAATGTAACCCAGTCAAGGATTCCTCACCTAGTAAGAACTGAGCTAACATGCTCTCAAAATATCAACCAAAAATAAATAAATGGAAATGAACAAAACTAAACTGATCTCAAATATATAAAACCCAAACTTCCAAAAACACCCTTCAGAAATATATAAAAAAAAAAACAAAACAAAACAAAAACAGATTCCCCAATTTCTCCGCCAGCAGTCTGAGAAAAAAAAAAAAAAAAAAAAAAAAACCCCACGGGTTAACATGAGATGACAAACCAGCCCCTGGCATCATTCTTGGGAGCATCGAGATAGAGCTCAAAAAGAGAGGGCACAAAAGCCATAAACGATATCCACCGAGGGCAGAAACGGAAAACCAAGCCTTCAATACGCGAAAGCGTTTGCCCGAGCTCTCGCCCCCTTTCCGCCACGTGTAGACGACGACGAAGATGAAGACGGTGATGACGTGGCCGCCGCCGAACAGGTGTACTCTAAGGTACAACCACTCTTTCCGCAGCCCTCTTCTTCGTCCATGAAAATCTGCCTGTACCTACACTCCACACTGCAAAATGCTCTGTCCCCTCTAGAGAAGGAGAGAGAGGAGAGAGAATTAGTGTAGTTCGTCGAGTGTAGCATGATGTGTAACCAGGAAAAAAATAGAAAAGAGAAAAAGGATGTATTACTTGTACATGAAGATGTCTTTCCCCGGCAAGAGTTTGTGCTTGCAGAGGAAACAATTTTCAAGGAATCCACAAGGAGGAGAGTGTTTAGAGAGAGAAGGAGGGGTGGTAGGAGAGGAAGGTTTAATCATGGCTCCTTTGCTGAGAATTTGAGGGCTTCTTTTTACGGAGAGATCCCTGTAATTTTCGAGTATTACACTAAGGCCCACCATCACATGTTCCCTTGCGGCGGCGAAGGACGGCGGAGGTGGAGGAGGGATTTGGGTTGTGGAAAGATGGTGGAAATAAATAGGAGAGGGGGGGTTTGGGGGAGGGGGGGAGAGAGAGAGGAGTAACTTGTAGTGCTTGTTAACTGCCACGTACCCTTCTTATAGCTATCAAATTGTTGCTTGCACATTTCCAGTTTTAATCTTTTATTTTTAATTTTTTTTTTATTTTCTGATATAGTGAATTATGTCTTTTGTCGTTTTGTGTCTGATGCGAGTTTTTACTTTCTTTTGTGTGACACTTTACTGCACTTATTTTGATCGTACGATTTTTTATTAGCTTCCTTTTCTTCATAATAATTAATATCTGAATTTAATAAATGAATTATCAGAGGATTTGGTCCACTAGATCGATCTTTAGGTAGATTCATTTCAAAAGTCCAAATGGAGTGCATATTCATGGTTGCTGGTAAAATTATAATTTACCACCTTTCAATAAATGAATTCTGATTTTAGACACAATTATTAAAAAAATTAATAATGAGTCAACGTTTTAATCTGTAATGATGTAGTAATATAGAAGAAAATTAAAATTGGATCATTATTTAAACGTTTTGTTTAAAATCAAAATTCGTTCAACGTGTGGTGAACTTGTTGATAATAAATTTGATAGTATGTATATTTGTAACGTTTTGTTGGATAAATTCTTCACGAATCGCTCACTTTCTGTGGACAAACTTTGCAGAGGATTGTCGGAACATTGGATTCTCACCAATGTTTATTCAAACCGATATTCTCGTTCTTGTTTAGCCCATATTGTTCGTGCATAGGCTTCCTTCAATGGTGGAACACTATTTTTCCAATGTATTTTTACATCATTCCCTTCAAAAGGATAAAAATTTCCACAACTTCGGCTTACAAACTAACTTTTGATGTTGAGATTTCGTTAAAATATAGTTTCTAGATGGTAAACTTTATATTTTGCAAATTCAAATTGCATGGGGTTGAAGAAAAAAATGATCAGATAGTTAAATGTTAGAACTGCAAAATTGCATGAGGTTAAGGAAAAAAATGATCAGATAGTTAAATGTTAGAACTGCAGAGCATTTGTTCTTTTCATGTTCGTTTGTTCACAAATTTTAGGTTAGCTCTTACAATTGGTCTGGGCTCGCTTACGTTGGCCATGTCAATCTCAACTCTCATTTGGTGCAAGGGCTTGCAAGGAAGGGAAGAATTAAGTTCGTAGGTGTGTGGAAGGCGTTATGGAATTGTGTAGCGTGGAATATATGGAATACGGTGATCTTCACGAACTTACCGAGGACTTAAGCGAGTTAATTAAAGTAGGGTATGTACTCGTTGTTTTGATTTTCTTAAACTTTGTATCTCTAATTCAACTTTCCCGCCAACATAAATCATTTATAAAGACTCATAAAAATTATTGCCCATCCAAAAAAAAAAATCAATATTATTGTTACTAACGATGATGTGTGGGGGTTGGCCAGTCTTGACGTTTTACAATACGATCCCACTCGATTTGTTGATTATGTTTAGCTTAAAAATGTAGTATGTTTTTAATATTTATTTTTGCATGTTTAATTATTTCCTTATTGATTAGATTTTAGGCTATTTGTATAAAGTCCCCCCTCGTATGTTAGGAAATTGTTTATTCCGCAACCTATATAATCCATATTTAAGGGTGCGATAATCATTGTTTCAAGATCAACAATTAATATTTTATTATATCAACTTAAGGTTTATCTCACGTGATCGGAAGATTATGGGAGTTTCCACGCACTCTCGTCTCAAATCAAAATGTTTCATTATATCAATATTTTAGTTTTGTTCTACATATATATTAAGCATGATAATAATACTTACTTTGTGTTACTCGTGTGATATGTTATACAGTACGTTATATATATATACAAATACAATATCAAAATATTATAAGAAATTTTCATTTTGACAGTTGTAAACGAATGGAGTGGGTCATGCAGATTTGATTAGCCCAACTGATGAAAAACTCGTTAATTATGGGTTTCGTATCATGAGGTTGGGGACTAAAATGGATGAACATGATCATTTTAAGGGCATGATTTCATTTTGATTTCCCTCTTCTTTTTAATTTTTGTTTTATAATGCTATATAGAGAAAGAGATCATGCAAGAATTAAGAATATATTTTCAAGTGAGAATATATAAATAGATCTAAATCATTCATCTACAATATTTAATGGATATAATTTAATCTCACCGTCAAACACGATTTTTTTTAGTTAAATCCACTCTTTACATTTTAGTAGGAGAATTTTTTTGAGCAAAAATGAAAAATATTGAATTTGGAGAGGAAGAAAACTTCATTTTTTTTTACTACTTTCGTAAAGAAGAAAGACTACAGTGATAACTATATATAGTCCACCTCATCTAACTAATGCTGACTCATCATAACAACTAAAATGCTAAACACAGAAAATGCGACTATAAGCTAAGAAAGAAAGTAAAAAGAAAAACAAAGAAACAAACATGCAGACTTCCAAAACTACTCGACATCCCTTGATCAATGATACTCCCCCTTAAGATGGAGCATATATACTCTTGAAGTCCATCTTGCTCAGAAGATTCTTGAAACCTGGTGAAGATAAGGGCTTGGTAAATATATCAGTAATCTGATGGATATTTTTTATATGAAGAGGTTTGATCACTCCTGCAACGTAGTGATCTCGAATAGTATGACAATTTATCTTTATGTGCTTTGTACGCTCATGGAAAGCTGAGTTGGAAGTGATGTATACAACAACTTTATTATCACAGAATAGAGGGATAGGCTTAGATTGAGTTACTCCAAAATCATCAAGTATTTTTTTCATCAACACGGCTTCACAGCATCCTTGAGCCATGGACCTGTACTCAGCTTTAGTTGATGATCTTGAAATGGTGTCCTGTTTCTTACTTCTCCATGATATCAAGGAAGTGCCAATAAAAGAGCAATAGCCTATGACAGATTTTCTGGTATCCGGGCAAGCTGCCCAATCTGCATCTGCAAATAGAGTTACATCAAGAGAAGATTTGTTGGAATAGAAAAGTCCATGCCCAAGTGTTCCCTTCAAATATCTCAGCACTCTCTCAGCTGCTTCCATATGTCCTTTACATGGCCTTGCTAAAAATTGACTTAGTTTATGCACAACAAATGTAATATCAGGTCTGGTAATACACAAATACAACAATCTCCCAATCAACCTCCTGTATTCTTTAGCATCAGCAAGCTATTCTCCTTCTTGTAAGCTCAAAGTCTTTCCTAATTCCATGGGAGTTGATGCCTATTTGCATCCAATTAAACCTGCATCATTTACTAGATCCATTGCATATTTTCTCTGACAGATGTAAATTCTCGTAGAATTTCTTGCTAATTCAACTCCAAGGAAGTATTTAGGTGCTCTAAGATCCTTATATTTGAAATGATTTCCCAGAAAAGCTTTAAACTCACTGACAAGTGTAGCATCATTGCTGGCCAACATGATGTCATCTACATATACTACCAATCCCAAAAAACTACTACCTTGCTTCTTATAAAAGAAAGAGTGATTAGAGGGAGACTGCTTCAAGCCAAACTTAGCAAGAACTTCAGAAAATTTGAGATACCATTGTCAAGATGCTTGCTTAAGTCCATATAGAGATCTTTTTAGCTTACACACAGACCCTGCAGGATATTTCTCCCCCTCAGGAGTGAGCAACCCTTCTGATAATTCCATATATATATCTTCATCCAGTTCACCATAGAGAAATGCATTATTAATGTCCATATGACAGAGAATCCAGCCATTGATAGCAGATAATGCCAACATGATTTTCACTGTAATGAGCTTAGCAATTGGTGAAAAGGTATCAACATAATCAATTCCAGCAATCTGTGTATAATCTTTTGCAACTAATATGGCTTTATATCTATCCAAAGATCCATCGGCTAACAATTTGATCTTAAAAAGCCATTTTCAACCAATAGCAACCTTACCAAGAGGAAGTTGTGTGACAATCCAGGTTCCATTTCTGATGAGTGCATCCAATTCAAGCTGAATTGCTTTCAACCACTCAGGATAAAGTGCAGCTTGAGCATAGCAAGAAGGCTCAGGAATAGCCGTGATGAAATAGATGAAAAAATAGATAGGCAATGGTGAGTCTTGAATAAGAAAGTTACTGATTTAGAGGATAAAGAGATGTAGTGGAATTAACAGAATTACACACAAAATCAGAAAGGTGAGAAGGAGTTTTCTTCACTCTAACTGACTTTGTAGTAATAGGAACAGATGTGGTGTCAGATAGTGTAGAAGGAGAATAGATAGGTTCTGGAGAAGGAGGAGGTGGTGAAGAGTGAGAAGAATCAGTAGTAGTGGAAGGATTTTTTGGAGGTGCAGACTCAAAAGGAAGAGAAGAAGGTGAAAGATGAGACAAAGGAAACACATTCTCATGAAAAATCACATCCCTACTAATAATGACAGAGAGTGAATCCAAGAGTAGAACTTTGTAGCCTTTGTATCCAGAGGGATATCCAAGAAAAACTGTTTTTGTGGCTCTAGGTAAAACTTAGTTCTATCTCTATCAAGAGTAGAAGCAAAACACAAGCATTCAAAGACTCTTAGATGAGAATAAGATGGACTTTTCTGAAACTACAACTTATATGGTGTGATATGAGAAGGTATTCTGTTAATGAGATAAGAAGCTGTAAGAACACATTTACCCCAGTATTGAACAAGAAGATGGGACAGAAACAATAAACTTCTAGCCACATTCAACAAATGTTGATGTTTTCTTTCTACCCGAGCATTCTGTTAAGGTGTTGAGACACATGAATGTTGAACTAAAGTCCCAAATTGAGAAAAAAAAAGAACTCATGTTAAACTCAGGAGCATTGTCACTTCTCACACACTTAATATTTTTGTCAAACTGAGTTTCGATGGTATGGAAAAACTGTGTAAGAATTGTCCTGACATCAGACTTGGCTTTTAACAGAAAAGTCCAGAAAAATCTGGAATAATCATCAACTTAGTTCAGAAATAGGTATATCCTTCTAGAGTTGGGGTTTGGAAAGGTCCCCACACATCACAATGAATGAGAACAAAAACAGAATTAGCATTATGAACTGAATCTGGAAATGGCAATCGCTTTTGTTTTGCAATATGACAAATTTCACAAAGATTGTGCCTACAAGAGTCTAGATTAAGAGCTTTAGACATGATCTAAAGCTTATTGAATGACAAATGTCCTAATCTAGAATGCCAAACATCGGCAGAAACAACAGCAGCAAGACCTATAGAGGTATTAATAGAGATGGAATGACTGGTATCCAACATATAGAGATTGCCAACTCTTCTACCCTTCCCAATTTGGATCCCCTATGAAGCTTCCTGAACAACACATGTAAAATGAGTGAATGTGACAGAACAATGAGAAGCATGAGTGAGGGAGCTAATAGAGATCAGATTGTAGCTGAAAGAAGGGACTAACAAGACATTATCAAGGTGTATAGAAGGGGTTAGAACAATAGTTCCAACTCTTGGAACTTGATCTGAACTTCCATTTGGTAAATTCACAGAAGACTGTTCAACAGTAGTAGAAGTACTGAACAAACTCAAATCACAACATACATGATGTGTAGCACCAGTATCTAATAGCCAAATAGATGTAGAATTACATTTAGACACTGCACCAACAAAGCAAGGTGAAGAAATTGTACCAGTAAAAGCAGGGGAATTGGATGATGTGTGGGAAGAATTAGTTGGCTGAGAAGTGGAAGAAGTAGAGTGATTAGATTGAAGTTGTGTCTGAAGGTACTGAAGAAGTTGCATACACTGCTCACTGCTTAAAACAGGACCTGCTGCAGCAAAAGAAGAACTAGCTGTCATGGAGTGATTACCCTCAACATTACCACCAATATGTCCAGAATTACTACCAACATTTGCAAGAGAAACAAAGGTATCTTCAACTTGATTAATAGATCGAGGTGGAGGAGCAGATCTACCATATCCTCTCCCCCTCCCCCTACCAAAACCAGGGGGATAACCATGCAAATCAAAACACTTGTCTATGGTGTGATTTGGTTTGCCACAGTAGCCACAAACAATAGAATCACGACCTCGACCACGACCATAACCAGCAGCATTAGCAAACATGCCTGGCTGTTCACTAGAATTTTGAACAAAATGAACAGATGGAACAACTAGACATCCATCAATTGACTTCTCTTTCCTCTTGAATCACCAATCAAACACCTTTGACAAGGAAAGAGTAGGGCTAACAGACAATATATGAGACCGCAATTGAGCAAATCCACTATTCAAACCCTGAAGAAACTGCATAGAACACTCTTGCTCTTGATACTCACACCATATTTTAGCACTGTTACATCGACAGGTAGTACAAGTGCACCATTTAATAGGCTGAAAATCCTTGTATTCATCCCATAAAATACGAAGATTGGTATAGTAGGTGCTAATATCACTAGAGCCTTGCACAAGAGAAAGTAATTGATGTCGCAATCGATAAATGCGAGCTAAGTCACCATGAGAGAACCTATCACTCAAATCTACCCAGATTTGTGCAGCTGAATCGATATACATCAAACTAGAACTAATTTGTGGAATCACAGAATTACGCAACCAGGAAACAACCATGCTATTGCACCGCACCCATTGAGCATATAACATATCATCAACTTCAGGTTTAGAAAGAGAGTCATCAACAAAAGCTACTTTATTCTTCGCAATTAACGCAGTAAGCATCGAGCGATGCCAAGTGTTGTAGTTTGGACCAGTGAGAGGCTGGGTAACGAGAACAATGCCGAGATTATCACTTGCCGGCAGATGATACGGAGACGTTGGATCTTTGCCGATCTAAAAAGCCTTACCACGATTAGCAGCCATGGAAAACAATGATGGAGAATTAGGATGAGAAGAAACACGCAGCGATTATGTGCTCTGGTACCATGAAAAATATTGAACTTGGAGAGGAAGAAAACTTCATTTTTTTACAACTTTTGTAAAGAAGAAAGACTACGGTGATAACTATATATAGTCCACCTCATCTAATTAATGCTGACTCAACATAACAACTAAAATACTAAACACAGAAAATGCGACTACAAGCTAAGAAAGAAAGTAAAAAGAAAAACAAAGAAACAAACATGCAGACTTCCAAAACTACTCGACATCCCTTGATCGATGATAAAAAATTTGATGTATTGGATAGTACAAATTGATGTAATGATATAGTAACATTTCGATTGCTCATGATATGTTGATAGTTTTTACTTATTTTAACTTGCGTCCGCAACAGTGATGCACCACGGTGCAACGGTGCGACGGCAAGCAACAGTGAGATGGCAAATCAGTGGTGGTAGTAGTGTGGTGGTGGGTCATGGTCTAAATAGAAAAGACGAGAACAATTTGATTTTAGAATTATTCCATAAATAAAAATGTTCTTTAGGTTATGCAAGACTATCCTGGGAAGCTTATCAACAAGCTAAACCGACTTTTGCGGGTGCTACAATGTTGGGAATGGTTCCGGGAGAGAGGTCGTGGAAAGCCCCAAGAAAAGGAATTCTTAGAGCTGATATTGATGCCTTATTTAATAAGAATACAAGGAATTTTGGAGTTGGTGTAATTGTGAGGGAAGATGTGAATACTATCCGTCTTGCAGTTTCTCGTCGGGTCACACCATCGAGCTCGGTGGTTGGTGTTGAACTCAAAGCCGTAATTCATGCTATCACTGCATGTATCACAGCTCAGTTAGGGCCTATTGAAATCTTTATAAATTCTTTCATTGTAGCTCGGATTTTAAATGATGAAGATGAGACAGATGAGCTATTACCTGAAGAAATACAAGATATCATGAAGGATACACGAGGAGTGCTTGTTGTTGGAGTCTCTCATGCTTATAGAACTGCTATTAGAGCAACTCATTTTCTAGCGCAATATGTTGAAAATATTTCTAGTCCGATTGTTTGGACTCAAAATTTCCCAACTTGGTTGAGGGAGATTTTTCAATCTCACGCGTTTCTTAATTTTATATAATGAAATTTCCTTTAAAAAAAATTGATGAACCATATCGTATATATCAACTATTATTATTTGTCAATATAAAGATGTCTATGAAAATTGAAATAGTGATTATTGACCTTTTAGCAAATAAAAATATTAGTACTTCACAATTTTTTTCTCAACGAATCTTAAACTATATTTTTAATATTTCTCAATTTTTCTTGAAAAGCTCAATACGCAAACTTGAAGTAGAGGAAAAAACCCCTTTTTGTGTGTGTGTGTTGTGTGTGTGTTTTTTTGAGGAAATGAACCGAATTTGTTGTTAGCCCGGATTTTGTGTTTCCTCATATTCTATTTAATTTATGAAAGCCTATCCCCAATTTTTTTTGAGCGAAAAGTTAAAATATCCTTCTTCAAAAATAAAAATAAATAATATCTCAAAATATATAAAAGATAAATAATACCTCATATATGATATCATACATGAGTACTATACATGACTAATATACATGACGAATAACATACATGAGGATCATACATGATTAGCATACATGATGACTATCGCAACATACATGTGTTCATCATACATACATGAGTGCTCATTATATATACACGAGCAACATACACGAAAACATCATGTATGTTTTTTCATGTATGTTAATTATGTATGGTGTATTTTTTATCTTTTACTATAAATTATGGGGGTATTTTTTTATCTTTTATATATTTAGGGGTATTGTTGGGAAATTTAGTAAAGTTTTGATTGATTCCAAAACTAACTGATCCCAACCGAGTAGATGTTGCCAGATCCCAATGTTAGTATTTAGTCTCGCTGTTTGAGAAAGGTTCAGATTTTATCTTTACAGGACTCTAGCTGAAGACGACAACATGGCTTTACTCTGATAGAACATCAGATGTAAGAAAGTCAACTGAGAGTTCAAGAGATAGAACATCATATGAAAGAAAGACAACTGAGCGTTCAAGATATAGAACATCAGTTGGAAGACTCAATTCGATAGATCGACAACATGAAGTTCAAGGCAGCTGAGAGTTTAACTGTTCCTATTCAAACAGAAGGTCAGATGAAGATAGCGATCAGATGGAACATCAGCTGAAGACCACTCGGATGAAGACCAAAACTTCTCAACCGACTAAACAAGGTTGAAAGACTAAGGTTGAAATTTGAAATTCAAATAGGAAGTCACGTGAAGGTTTGACGTTCTGTCATTACCTCATTTGGCCCAACACAAGGCTGTCTCAGAAGGAAAGCAGAAGTTTACAGTTGCCAAATCGGGAAAATCTGCAGAGATGAGAGACAAGCCATCGCTTTCACAGAACAGAGATCAACGGCTTATCCAATGGCTAGTTGATTCTCTCCGCCTATAAATAGAGGTCTTCATTCATTCATCAAGATTGAAGATAGACGAGTGCGAGAAGAGACTAAAAAGCAAAAGAAAGACGATATCCTGCACACAAGCTAAACTGTAACTTAATTTCTAAAAACATCACTAGTTGAGAGTTCATAGAGTGTTAGAATCTGTCTTGGTGTTTTCGATCTTAGTTTGAGTCTTCATTTGTTCAAGCTTAGATCATAGCTCACTTCTTTGTTAGAGCTAGTATTTGGAAACCCCACCCTCATACATATCCCCTAAAAAGGTTGTTAGGATCCTGCTCTTCCCGAAATTGAGTAGAAAGGTTGATAAGTACCCGCAAACTTATCTGAACGGTTGCAAAGCCCGCGTAAGCTTTGTGGTAGTTGTCCTAAAGAATTTGGACTGAGTTGTGTGGACTCACAACTCCCCGTGGACGTAGGAGTTCTCTCCGAACCACGTAAATACTTTGTGTGTTTGTATTTAATAGTTCAGTTACATTTTGCATATCCAACTGACCAACTAACCAGCACTCAAAACTGCATCTTTACATTTCAACTGATTTGGTTATTGACCGACCTTTGCATCTGAGCGTGAGTTGTTTTATACGAGTTATTGTTATTTCCACCACATTCCGCACAGCACCACTCTTCCAGCTGAGTTTGTCTTACTCAGTTGTGATTCCAGCTGAGTCCTTTTATTCAGTTGTGATATTTTTCAGGGGGTTGTTTTAAAATTCCTAACTGGTGTATTCCCTCCCCCCCCCATACACCAGAACTCGTATCGGGACCATCAAGTGGTAACAGAGCAGTGGTTCAAAAGACTGTTGTCTCTGTTTCACGAGGTGTGAATCGAGGTGTTTTTCTTCAGTGGTCAACTGAATAGATCTTTTTCACGCTAGTGCATATCTGCTTGCATTTGTTGTCTGTTTGTTGTGTGCAGATGGATGTTAAAGACAAGATTGTTGTCATGTTCTCGGTTGTGAACTATACATCCTGGAAGACTCAGATGAAGAAGATCCTACTGTCCAAGCATCATCGAATGCAACAAGTGATTACATCCGGACCGATCACCATCATGGAAAAAGTTATTCGCACTCCTACAAATCCCAATGATGGGGATGCAACTGAGGTAATGGTTGAGAAAAAGCCAGAAGATTTTACTCCTGAGGAAGCTAAAGTGAGCCAGCTGGATATCTGGGCTCAGAGCACTATCATGTCCACAGTTGGACAAGACTATCTTCCATGGATAGAAGAGTGCAACACAGCTAAGGAGATGTGGGACATTTTGGCATCTCTTAGTGAAGGGAGTGACGAAACCAAGGAGAACATGCTTGTCAAGATTTTGACAACTTCTGTCTAAGAGTTGATGAAACCATTGATCAGTTGGAGCTTCGGTTCATGGATATCATCCGAAGGATTCAGTCTATCCGACGAGGAAAGTATACTTTGAGAGAGATCAACCTCAAAGTTTTACAAGCCCTACCAGCTGAGTGGGACACCTTCACCAACATTCATAAAAGCCGAGCTGATCTTAGAGAGATGGGAACGGACAGACTGTTCTCAATTCTGAAAAGAAACGAGTATAAGGTGAACCGACGAAGATCAACTCAGTCCTCGGTGCAGATGAGTCGACATGAGGATGTTGGTTCAGCAATAAAGACAGTAGCACTTCGAGCTGACTATTCCAAGCCGCGAACATCAGGGGCAACAAGATCTGCGGACACAGCTTCGAAGGAGCCGAGCAGAGAAGAGCTGCAACAGAGTATAGCCGCCTTGTCAAAGAAGCTAGCTAACATGGATGCTCGGTTCAGAAAATATAAACGGTTCTATAAATCCAACCGAACTCGAGATAACTCAAAGCCTGTGACCAATAGTTGCTTTGAATGCGGCAAAGAGGGACACTTCAAAGCTGATTGTCCAGATCTATCGAAGAAAGATAGAGAAACGTTGAGGAACAAGCAAAATGCAAAGAACAAGGCCATGGTTGCAGAAGAAGCAGCTGATGATATGGACATCTTCACTGACACCGAAGATGAGGACGAGCTGACTTCCACCAACACCGCTATCAGACAGGATCAATGTCTCATGGCATTTGGAACCGACCAGAATGATACTGAGGTACATTCTAATCAAGTTAATTTAAATTCTTCCAATGCTACTAACATGCAGGAAACAGTACATGAAGAATTGGAATCCTCTTGGGGTGATTTCCTAGAACTCAGTGAGGAATTGCATCAGCAATCGGTTGAGTTTAAGAGTCTTCAAGAACAGTTTGCCAGACTTGAAGAATCCTTAACCGAAAAGGACGATCTGATTAAAAGTCAAACCGAAGAGATTGATGATCTCAAAAGTCAACTAAATGTGGCCAACCGAACTAATGCTCCAACCGATGAGGAATTGAAGGAGCAGATCAAGGAGCAGCATGATCAGTTGAACAAGCAAGAGGCACAAATCGACCAGCTGATGAAGAAGTCAGACGCACAGACCGAGCATATAGCTGGTCTTCTCAAGGATCTATAAACTGAGAAGGACAACCTGATAAAACTATATCAATCATCCAAAATCATCGAGAATCTCATCAGTTACTGAAGACAAATGGATGACGTGTCTGGACTCGGTTACGACATGGTCAAGGATACTGGAATTCCACCTGCAACCTTTATCAAGGCTGTGGATGTCACGGTTGCCAAACCAAATCCAGTTGAGTCTGCAACTCCCCAAATTAATCCAACCTCCACGTCACAGCAAGCACAACTAGCTAAGGAAACTGCAGCTGAGAAAGGAAAAGGAGCTGTGGTTGGAGAACTGAAGAATCCATCGGTTGGGACAACAATCGGGGGGAATGTTTCAGAACTCAGAAGAGGAACCAGAGACGTCGGAGATACAATCAGAACCGACCACAGAACCGACCTCTGAACCGATCTCAGAACCGACCTCAGAACCGACCTCTGAACCAACCTCTGAACCGACCTCAGAACCAACCTCAGAAAGGATGGAATCAACAGAACCAACAGGGATTCAACCATCAGAATCGACATCAGTTCCATCATCGAAACAACCAGAGGTTCTATCAGAGTCAACCTGTGTGGAACAATTCCAATAGCTGCGGATATTCATGCCAGAACATGAATCAACAACAGGGCATGAATAGCTGTCGTCAACAGTCAGGAAAATGGAATCAGACTCAGCCACACAGATTCCAAACTGGCGTCCGACCTCGTCAACAAAACAGAGGGAACGCCTCTTCTCCTAAAGCTCAAAATGGGAGAAATCAATCTCCTCCCAAGAAATAGAACATCAACAATAACAACAAGCCTAAGGATAACCGAGGTGTTGTTATAGTTGATGGAGAAGGAATGATAATTTGGAATGATAAATCTATCCAAATCTACAGGGAAAAACGACTCACAGTTCAAGGGAGAACTGGTTCTAACCCTCCAGGACCCAACTAAAATTGGGAACCTAAGCGTGTTTCTCTGTGCAGGAGCAGGAGGAACAACTGAGGAAGAATAAAGCATCACATACCATGTGGGTGATGGACAGTAGATGCTCGAAACACATGACAAATCTGAGGGATTTGCTTGGAAGTTTCGTGGAGAAGGAAGGACCATCTGTTACCTTTGGTGACAACTCAAAAGGACACACCAAAGGCTACGGTACCCTTGAAACCAATCACGTGTCTATTTCCAATGTTTCATATGTTGATGGATTGAAGCATAACTTGCTCTCCATTAGCCAATTCTGTGATAATGGTTTCTTTGTCAAGTTTGATGCGCAGGGATGCAGGGTCAAAAATGTTGAAACAAAGCAAGTCATATTGTTGGGAAATCGATCCCTAACCGGGAATGTCTACTATGCAGATTGGAACAGTAGTCCTCCTGAAACCTGTCTGTTATCAAAAAGCAGTTCAGATGTGAGCTGGCTGTGGCACAAAAGGCTCAACCATCTGAATTTCAAGACAATGAACCGACTTGCGAGACAGGAACATGCAAAGGGTATTCCTAACCGTGTGTTTTCAACAACACATATCTGCAGTGCATGTCAGCTGGGAAAGCTCACTAGATCCTCTTTTCGGTTGAAAACGATTCCCTCAACCGACTGAGTATTGCAGCTGATCCATATGGATCTCTTCGGGCCTGTTTCTCCCAAAAGCATGAATGGTAACGAGTATACACTTGTTGTTACTGATGATTTTTCTAGGTACACGTGGACCATTTTCATGCGTCACAAGAGTGAAACCCGAGATGAGCTACCCAAGCTGATGGATCGGATATCTAACCAACAAGAGATGAAAATTATTTCCATCCGATCAGACCATGGAACCGAGTTCCTCAATGAAACCATCATTGAATACTGTGAGAAGCATGGAATCACTCATCAAACATCGGCTGCGCGTACTCCACAACAGAATGGAGTAACCTAGCGAAGGAACCGAATGCTGAAGGATGCTGCAACATCCATGTTGACAAGCTCAGCTCTGCCAAAGAGATTTTGGACTGAGGCAATCAACACAGCCTGCTACACCCAGAACCGGTTTCTTCTTACCAAGCGGTTGGGAAAGACTCCATATGAACTATGGAGAAGCAGGAAGCCTGATATTTCATATTTTCGCGTTTTTGGTTCTAAGTGTTATATTCACAACAATGGGAAGACTTAGTTAAAAACTTTTGACGCCAAGGCTTCGAAAGGCATATTTCTCGGATATGCCGCTCGGATCAAGGCTTATAGAGTTTTTAACAACAGCTCTCGTGTTGTGGAGATAACACCTCATGTTAGTTTTGATGAATCTACTTTTGAGTGCAGGGAACAGGCTAAAGGACAACATGCTGATCCACATGTTCCACCAGCTCTCACCAGATCGCAAGTTCTAAGGCAGAAGAATCTAGCTGAACCATTGGTATGGGCAACCGAGGATGGTGATCCTTGTTCTTCTGAAGATGAATGTGAGGACCCCAGCTCATCTCAAGGGGGAACTTCAGCTGATGTCACTCCAACTGCATCAGCATTCGAAGCCCAACCAAGCCCGGTTCGAGATAATATCTATGTTGAGGATCCAAACTCTACAGCTGATAAATCACCAGTTCTGAATATCCCAGCATCTCCCACAGCTCAGGTTATCCCATCAGTTGAAATCACGGAACAGCCACTGTTGGAAGAAGAAGAAAGACGCAACAAGAGATGGTATGAAGATCATTCCAAGGACAACATCATTGGAGATCCAGCCAAAGGTGTGAGTACTAGGAGCAAAGTTGCAAATCCAGACTCAGCTGAGAAAGATTCCAACACTTACGCCCAATATGCTGAGGAATTGGCAGTTCTTGAGGAGTTCGAACAAGCAGGAGATGTTGCCATGATTTCATGTTTCGTAGCTGATGTGCCAGAACCGAAGAATGTTGTGGAAGCTCTCAACTGTGTTCATTGGATAACAGCCATGCAAGAAGAGTTGAATGAATTTCTAGGCAACTGTGTATGGGAGTTGGTAGAAAGACCAAATGGTGTCAAAGTCATTGGATTAAAGTGGATTTTCAAGAACAAGAGAGACGCCATTGGATTCATCGTGAGAAACAAGGCAAGATTGGTAGCTCAGGGATATTGCCAACAAAAAGGAATTGATTTCGAGGATTTTTTCGCGCTTGTTGCAAGGTTGGAAGCTATCAGGATATTTCTAGCCTATGCCGCATTTCACAAATTCAAGGTTTATCAGATGGATGTGAAATGTGCATTCCTCAAAGGTGATATTAAGGAAGATGTTTATGTTGAACAGCCTCCCGGTTTTGAGACTGGAGATGGAAGAGTGTATAAGTTGAAGAAAGCTATCTATGGCTTGAAGAGCGCACCTAGGGCATGGTATGACACTTTCTGTAGTTTTCTTCTGAACTCGGGGTTCAAACGAGGGTCAGTTGACAAAACACTGTTTACCATAAAAGTTGGAGAAGACATACTTGTTGTGCAAATCTATGTTGACGACATCATATTCGGTTCCAAGTCGGAGGAGCTGTGCGAGAAATTCTCAACTCTCATGAAGGAGAAATTCGAGATGTCAATGATGGGCGAGATGAATTATTTTCTTGGGCTACAAGTGAAGCAGTCATCAAAAGGGATTTTTATCAATCAGTCCAAATATACCAAGGAGCTCATCGCAAAGTTCGGATTGCAGACAAGTAAAACCACAAGGATCCCGATGAATACTAACTGGAAGATTGAACCCGGATCTGAGGGAAAACTCGTGGATGTCAGTAAGTATAGAGGGATTATTGGTTCTTTGCTATATCTAACCGCCAGTCAGCCAGATATATCTTACGCGGGTGGAGTGTGTGCTCGGTTCCAAGTTCAACCAAGGGAAGCACACATGTTGGCAGCAAAGAACATCAATAAGTATCTGAAGGGCACTATTAATGTTGGGTTGTGGTATCCAACCGACGACAATATCCAACTGACCGGATACTCAAATGCGGATCTAGCCGGAGATCGGTTGGACAGGAAGTCCACATCTGGACACTGTCAGTTCATGGGAAGCAAGCTAGTCTCATGGTTTTCCAAGAAACAAGCATGTGTTGCCACTTCTACAACCGAGTCAGAGTACATGGCTGCCGGTAGTTATTGCATGCAAGTGTTGTGGCTCAAGCAACAGCTGAGAGATTATGAAGTCGCAACTGGACAGGTTCCCATCCATTGTGATAGCTCAAGTGCCATTGCTATCTCTTTGAATCCTGTTCACCATTCTCGGACGAAGCACATTGACATCCGACATCATTTTATCCGAGATCATATTGAGAAGAAGGATGTATCTATGGAGAAGATTCCAACTGAGATTCAGAGAGCCGATATCTTCACCAAACCTCTAGCCGAAGCACGGTTCAAGATGTTATGTGATCTCTTTGGATTGTTAGATCCATCAGATGAGGAATCAGCCGAGGTGAAGAGATAGATATCCATATGAGGGGGAAGCTCAGATGAAGGGGGAATCTCAGATGCGGATCACCAACCGAAGATATCAGACGTCAGCTGAACAGACGAACTCGAGTCAGCTGATGGTATGCCGCAACATTAGAACACAGCTGATTCCGACATCAACTGGCAGGTATCATTTATGGCTGAAGGTGTTTGTGTCTTAAATGAGAATGTTTAAAATAAATTCAAACATTCTTGAGCATGTCAGTTAGATTAAAATAGCCATCATAGCGCATTTAATGTAAAGTACGGCTGAACATCAATAGCCCTACTTTATAGTGCGACTGGGCTGACATAAAAATAGTTCACATTCTCACGCGCGGGTATTGGAACTCGGAATTCAACGTCAGTTAAAGCTAGTCAACAGTCGCGAGATCTCAGCCGTTGATGGATTCGCGCCATTCAACCCTAGCCGTGATTTCAAACGACCTACTAACCTATAAAAGGCAAAAAATCAGGAAGTGATTTCTTACCTTCTACATTTGTGTTTATCTGCAGTAATTGTTCATCTTCGTCTCCGATTCTGTCTCACCATTTTCTGCAAGTTCTTGTTTTCTTCTCTCTATATAATCTTCAGCAACTCTAAATGGCACCAAAAGCTTCTTCACAAGGAAAGAAGATGGCATCTTCTGGACCAGCCCTAGTTCCGTCGTCGTACGAGGAATCTTTTGAGATGATGTTATCCAAGATCCACTTCGAGTAAATTATGTCGGAAGATGCACTGGACTCGCCAGTGTTATCCCCCCTCGCCGTTCTTCTCAGGGAAAACGACCTTCTTGAGTGGGCGACGCTCTTCCCCACTCACCTTCTCAGGCGACAGGTCGGAGAATTCTACTTAAACCTGAAATCTCCCATCAACAGCCGTGATGGCCTTGTTTCAGAAATCTCAGGCAGACAGCGCGACGTCCCTGCCAGAACGATCCGCCGTGTCACCGTCTCCATACCGATTTCCGATATGCTACTGTCCATCATTCCACCAAATCTGACCGCCACGAACACCATCGAGAACATCACCGATGCAGATGTCGATCAATTTCTGGAGAATGCTCTCATTACAGTAGAAAAATTGAGGAGCAACATGCAGCGAACAAAGTTGAAGCCCGAGCATCGACTTTTGTTCGATGTTGTATCCAAGGTTATCTTCGGATACAGCGGAGCCTTTGGAGACATCAGCCGACCAAAGCTCAAGCAGCTGATTGCTTTGGAGCACAAGCACAAGCACAACATCAACTGCTTCAAGTATTTCGAACACCAGTTGATAATGGAGAAACAGAAGATTACAGAAACCACAGCTGACTCTGGAGAGAAGTTGTTGAGTGTTAAGGGAACTCTCAACTTCGGAGTCAAAATATCTGCCCTGATCCTTCTTGCAACAAAGGATCAGAACATGGTGTGGGAAGATTGTGAGGAGACTCCAGTCAAGAGGCAGATGTTGTTCCCAACAACCAAGAAGGCTCAGGATGTGATTCGGAGTGTTTACACTCCCAAAGAGAAAAGGGAAGCTGTGAAATCAGCTGAAGAAAAATATACAGCTGAGGAGCTGCCTTCAGCTGCCGGCCGCACTTCCAAATCGACAGCCGCATGCCGACTTAGAGATGAGTCATATAAGGAGAAAGAGGAAGAGCCAGCTAAGAAGAAGTTGAGGCTTCGTTTCAAGAAGAAGTCAGTTGCAACACCAGCTGAGGAGATACCAGCTGAGGAGGAACCATCTAAGTCGAGTCACTCAGTTGACGCTGCTGCCTTCGAGATTGTTCCTCACAAAGATGGGACGGAAGGGATGGAAACTGAACCAGAAGATGTGCCGAACATCTCCTCGGATGCATCTTCTTCATCCCAGGAACCCGAAGATGTTCCAACCTCCCCCACGGCAGGAGCTGATGCCGTACCGCCCAAAGAGGTTCTCACAACCGACACTCAGCCAGAAATTCCGAGCTCCTCGCTCGATGCCAACATTGTGACCACTTCTTCGGCCAATGTTGAGGAACCTCTCGATGCCAACATCCCCACACAGTCAGAAATTCTGAGCTCCCCGCTCAATGCCAACATTGAGACCACTTCTTTGGCCAATGTTAAGGAAACCCTTGAACCGATTCCATATGAAAATCTATCTCTCTCCCCCATCGACGAAGAGGCTGATCGTCGAGCTATCGCGCTGGAACATGAAGGCAAGCTGGCCTACTGCTTTCAGAAGCTGATCGGAATGTTCCCTGAGGCACGCGACATGCCCACTTTTTCCACGCTTGGAACCGAGCTGCTGTATCAATTCAACATCATATTCAGTCACTGGTATGTCATGGAAGATACCATCCGAATACACAGCTGGAACCAGCTCAAGGCAGATGAGTCGCGTATAAGGGACTACTTCAACTACACCAACCTTGAAGTTGCGTACAACAACAAGGTTGCACTGCTGACTCGCCGACTGGATATCAGCAAGGCTGAAGGAAGAGATACAAGGGATACAACAGAACAAGATTGTGTCGCCTTCCTTGACAACATGCTAACCAAATCTGCTGATTTCATGGATGACCCTGACGCAGCCGCCGCAGCAGCCAAGCAGGAGGAAGAGGAGCTTCAACAGTACCTGGCCAATCGCCAAGCCATGGTTACTGTTGAACAGCTAGCACCAGTTGAACAATCAGCTCCAGCTGATTAGCCAGCACCCTCCACAGATAAAATTTGCGAGCTAATCGCTGAGAGGGTCAATCAACTAAGGAAGGAGATGCTTGCCAACATCCAGCTCAACAAAGAAGAACAGCTGAGGATGATGGAAGCTCAGGAGGAAAAGCACAGGAAGCTGCAGGAAGAACAAGATGCGCTGAAGATGAAGCTGGATGACTTCTCAACATCCACCAGCAAGGACATCTCAGACCTGAAGACAACCGTTCTGGGAATCAAATCAGAACTGAACGTACTCAAGTCCATATCTGAATCCAATCTTGCCAAATCTCAACAGACGCAAGATGAAGAATGGGATTCTCGGTTTGAATCCAGATGGGCTGAGTTTGTCGCCTTCCAAACTGAAGTCACTGAAACCTTCGCCGCCATCAAGAAAGCTGATGAAGAGCGCCGCGACAAGGAACTGGCGAAGAAGGTTGATGTAGAATGCGCTGTCGATGAACTCTTCAACCGGATTCAGCAAGCTGAACTGAAACTCACCTCTCTGGATGGCTCAGTCCCAAGCCTTGTTGCTGATGCCAAAAAGGGGGAAGATGTTATGCAGCAAGATGAGATCGGGGAAGATGAGACACCAATCAAAGAATCTCAACTGAAGAAGACCCAGCCGAAGAAGACAGCTAAGAAGAAGAAGTCCGCTCTGAAGCCAACCGATAAGAAACAACAACTGAAATCAATTGTTGTCGGCGGAGATGAAATGGCGAAGGACATGGAGCAAGCAAAGGAGTATGGAGTTTCCTACAACTCCATAGCCAAGATTGCAGTCGAGCTCGATGCTGAACTCGACAGTATTACAACCGAAGAGTGTATTGCTGCTGCTAAGGCTATGGATGTTCTGGAGAAGGACTATATGAATCCAGAATGGATCAAGAAATTTGCAGCCAACCAAGCTACGAGAGTCAACAAGTTTGAAGAAGAGCTTGCCAAGGTTACCAACAACTTGGACAGAAATATTGCCTCTCGCAGCCGACGACGAATTGAAAAACATCAGGTGAAGGCTGAAGCAAGGATGAAGCAACAGAGACTGCTAGGGAAGATCAAGCTCCAGGGACGCTTCAACAATGTGGACAAGTGGATGCCTGCTGAATGGAATGACGATTGGGAATCATTCAAGCAAGAGTTTGTGAATGATTTCTACTATAGGAAGGTGTTCACAACTAAGGATCCAAGAAGAGCCTTCAAAGAAGCCCTAACTGAGCTACACTCTGGGGATCCGGGCATGTTCAGCCAGTTCAGACGAGAAATGATAGATGCAAAGCTGGATATGAACACCGTCCCCGTCCCTCAGAAGGTCACATATCTCCCTCCATTCATCCTAGACACAAGGAATCCCAACCGACAGAAGATTGCAGCTGAGGCAAGAAGAGTCTGTCAGGAGCATGGAGTGGATATTTCAAAAGAGTCAGATGCAAAAAGAGAAATTTTTGTCAGGATTTTTGGGAAGTATGGGCTGAAGTATAAACCAAGTTAGAGTTTTTGAGCAACTGATGTATTCTGATTTTTTTGTGCTTATTTGTGTAAACATCAGTTGTAATGAAAACTTTCATCATATATCCGATTCACCTTGACGTACAATCTCAAGTTGTCCAAGCTCTGAATCGCAAAGTTATTTCAATACCATGTTATAACTGTGCTAACCCTTTGATGTTTAATCTTATAGACTGTCTAGAATTTCAGCTGAGATTTTAGATAGGTCAGTAGGTTTTAGACCAGTAGGGTTTTGGCATCATCAAAAAGGGGGAAATTGTTGGGAAATTTAGTAAAGTTTTGATTGATTCCAAAACCAATTGACCCCAACCGAGTAGATGTTGCCAGATCCCAATGTTAGTATTTAGTCTCGCTGTTTGAGAAAGGTTCAGATTTTATCTTTACAGGACTCCAGCTGAAGACGACAACATGGCTTTACTCGGATAGAACATCAGATGTAAGAAAGTCAACTGAGAGTTCAAGAGATAGAACATCATATGAAAGAAAGATAACTGAGCGTTCAAGATATAGAACATCAGTTGGAAGACTCAATCCGATAGATCGACAACATTAAGTTCAAGGGAGCTGAGAGTTCAACTGTTCCTATTCAGACAGAAGGTCAAATGAAGATAGCGATCAGATGGAACATCAGCTGAAGACCACTCAAATAAAGACCAAAACTTCTCAACCGACTAAACAAGGTTGAAAGACTAAGGTTGAAATTTGAAATTCAAATAGGAAGTGACGTGAAGGTTTGACGTTCTGTCATTACCTCATTTGGCCCAACACAAGGCTGTCTTAGAAGGAAAGCAGAAGTTCACAGTTGCCAAATCGGGAAAATCTGCAGAGATGAGAGACAAGCCATCGCTTTCACAGAACAGAGATCAACGGCTCATCCAACGGCTAGTTGATTCTCTCCGCCTATAAATAGAGGCCTTCATTCATTCATCAAGATTGAAGATAGACAAGTGCAAGAAGAGACTAAAAAGCAAAAGAAAGACGATATCATGCACACAAGCTAAACTGTAACTTAATCTCTAAGAACATCACTAGTTGAGAGTTCATAGAGTGTTAGAATCTGTCTTGGTGTTTTCGATCTTAGTTTGAGTCTTCATTTGTTCAAACTTAGATCATAGCTCACTTCTTTGTTAGAGCTAGTAGTTGGAAACCCCACCCTCATACACATCCCTTAAAAAGGTTGTTAGGATCCTGCTCTACCCGAAATTGAGTAGAAAGGTTGATAAGTACCCGCAAACTTATCTGTAAGGTTGATAAGTACCCGCAAACTTATCTGAACGGTTGCAAAGCCCGCGTAAGCTTTGTGGTAGATGTCCTAAAGAATTTGGACTGAGTTGTGTGGACTCACAACTCCCCGTGGACGTAGGAGTTCTCTTCGAACCACGTAAATCCTTTGTGTGTTTGTGTTTTCTGTTCAGTTACAATTTGCATGTCCAACTAACCAATTAACCAGCACTCAAAACTGCATCTTTACATTTCAACTGATTTGGTTATTGACCGACCTTTGCATCTGAGCATGAGTTGTTTTATACGAGTTATTGTTATTTTCACCACATTCCGCACAACACCACTCTTCCAGCTGAGTTTGTCTTACTCAGTTGTGATTCCAGCTGAGTCATTTTACTCAGTTGTGATATTTTTCAGGGGGTTGTTTTAAAATTCCTAACTGGTGTATCCCTCCCCCCCCTACACCAGAACTCGTATTGGGACCATCAGGTATTATTTATTTTTATTTTTCAAAAAGGAGAATTTTAACTTTTCACTCTTTACATATTAATTTTGAATTACAACGAGATATATATATTCTATAAAAAAAATCAGTACAATATCAAATGTGAGATTTCTATACCACATAAATATGGGAACCACTACACACCACACAGGGTGGAACTACTACACCACCATAAAACATGGTAAATCTATACTGCAGTTAAGCGGTATTGAACCCAAGACTCTCCTTAGCAACCTATCCCCAAATTTTTGTTCTAATTTAATATATTGTATAGTATTTTTTAGCTGCTGTATAGTATGAATCCTATTATTTCCAAAAAATAACACAAAAATAATAATACATCTAAATATGCGTTTGGCGCGTGTGAGGTTTAGAGTTTTGCCTTATTTAATAAAGTGATTTAATATTTCTTAATTAAAGGAGGTGATTTACTATATTTATGATCAAAACATTTAAACAATAATAGCTTGGGATTTGTCAAATAACTAGGTTATGAGTTTGATTCATATCTAGTGGTTTGCTACGAGATATTTGACCTTAATAATTGTACCTAATTTTAATACCGTGAGCCAATAACAAAACAAAGGCACCCAATAATCTTTTCTCTGAATTGGTTTGGTACATTTTGGAAAATATATAATAATTGACAAAATGGTACAATTTGGAAAATAAATAAAGAAATTGTACAATTTGGAAAATAGTGAAAGAAATTGTACAAAATGGAAATGATCTAAAAGTAGTTTCGTAGGAGTATTAAGAAATTATTTATGATTTATTATTTGCAATGGCTGTTTCCAATGAATAAATCAATTGATTTTAGTAAAATTAAGTCAAATTTCCTTAGACATGGTACGATATTTGCACAAAATTTTGGGAAGATAACACATAATTATGATGTCGTTTTTGAAGGCTTGATTCGATTCGCGTTCAGTAAATTCCACCACGTATATATGAGTGTGTATGTTGATGATATAAATTGTAAACTGTATATGAAGTTGATATTATTATACGATATGATATCTACCTAAAATAGATATATTTCACACATTAATTCTTGATATGCTTTATTTGATATCTTGAATTAACTAATGGTTCTAATCATACACTTCCAAATCAAGCATAAGAACATATGATAAACTCAACCCCACTTATTACAAAAGTTATTAATAGTCAATAAAGTCATCATTTTGTGACCTCAATGCGTAACATCAATTTGGTACATATTAAGAGTTGAGGCTAGCTAGAAATTAAAAACTAGGATAAATCCAACTGAAATAATAGACGCTAGACACAAGATAATCATATGTTATATATATCTATTTCGCTTTCATGTTTATACATATTATTTCGATAATTCTATTTCCTTTCCAATAAATGGTTAGCCATGCATATATAAATAATAAAATAAAGAATACTGCAGGGTATCTTAAGGTATTAAACGAAAGATTACCCTTAAGTTGCTGAATTAGTCTCTGCTTCATTCAATGTATAATACATTAAATGGATGACTGTGTTTACCTGTTCTATGTGGTTTGCAGGCTACTGTATAAGGAACGGGATTTACCCAGTACGCACCGAAAATAGCGGCTGCGGGTTTCCACGACATAAAAAAAATAGATGACTATGATTATTTTTAATTATATATCCATATATTTTATTTATTAAAAATTATACAAATGGATTTCATGTTCATCCTGTGCATGATGCATTGAGTGGTTTTATGTCACCATAGTACCTGCAATGAAACGAAATTAAAAATATATATATAATAAATCGACCTTATAGTAATGAAAACTTACATTTCTCACATATAGAAATTAAAATTTAAGTGACAAATCTAATCTTATCATATTCTGAAACCGGATTGAAAGGTGAGAATTGTTGTTTGGAGGTTTTATTTGGAATGTAATTGTATAGAAATTAAATGAGAAATCTCTCGTGATTTAGGGGTGAGCATTCGGTTATTCGGTCATCGAACCGAACCGAATAGCAAAAACCAAATTAAAACCGAATTATATAATAAATAACCGAATCCGAACCGAACATGGCTAAAACCGAACAAAACCGAACCGAAATATTTCGGTTCGGTTTCGGTTAAAACCAAATAAACCGAAATAAATACACAATATATTTTCTACATTTTTAATAAGTAATTAACATTCAATATTCAAGATTCCAAATCCGCAAAAAGTAATAATCCAAATTCTAAAATATTTTTCACCAAACATAAATAAATCAATGATGTTTGTTGATGTTGCTGGTCCAAAATTCCAAACATCTTAAGCAAAACATGACCAAAATTCCAAAACATATATATAAAAATTAATAATAATCATTTTAATTTTTAAATATATATATAAAAATTAATAAATTATCAAATTAATTATTAATTCAGTTCGATTTTCGGTTAACCAAATGTTTTTTTTCAAAAACCATATCCAAACCGAAAAGTTCAAAATTCAAAACCAAAACCCAACCGAAAACCAAATTAACCGAACCGAATTAGTATTTCGGTTAGATTCGGCTCGATTTTTCAATTTTAACCGAATTTTGCTCACTCCTACTCGTGAATAACATGCATCATCATCGTTGTCTTTTTTCCCCCTTTTCTTTTTTCCTTTTTCTTAATTAACGGTCGATTATAAAGTTAGTGTGGCATTTATTACACGAGGGGACAATTTAGTCATTGAATTTTTTTTCCGGTAATTATAGTCATTGATAATTGAGAATTTTCACACTAGTTCGACTCTAAAAAAGTCGACCCCTTTAATGAATGCCATGTGTAAACCAAAAGGCTCAAAAAGAGTTAGTGGTTTTCGTCTGAAAAGTGGGGTCTATTGTACGATTGCGTCGCCACTAATATTGTCATTGGCAACAAATTTAATTTCGTGAAGAATTTGATATCGGCGAAAATTTCTTTATAATCTACAACACAATATAAACTAAATAAGACATGGACCCAATTCATAATCTCGATTATTGAAAGAAATTTTGATTTGTGTGCGGGAAGCTGGGAGAGAGAAAAATTACTTAATATACTAGATATAAAGTTGAAGTTGATTCAGATCCATCAACAACATAAATTCGTGTTCTGTTATAATTTTTAATCCGATTTATATTATTTGTTCTGATTAAGTTGTGTACAGATAAAATAAAATAATACAACTCACATTTTTATTTTATTTTTTCTCTTGAATCGACGGACGGAGAAGATGAAAGAAGAAGAAGAAGAAGGGCTTCCACGACGAGTAGACAGTATAGAATTTGAGAAGGAGTGGGCCCCTAAAAGTTTGAACTTCCAAAATAATCAACGATTCCATAGTAGTATCCTTTGATATAAACTCCCACGGCGAGGACGACATGACCCAATCCCCCGCTGACTCCGAAAGCAACTCAGCTGGAATGAAACATTATGCTAAAAAGAACCCACAGCGTAGATACAAAATACTAAGGAGCATGACTGGGAAGGGCCGAAAAGGTAAATTTGATGTCCTTTGTTTGAATTTGATTTGGGGAAATTAGGTATTCATATAATTGCACTAATTTTTCGCTATCCACTGACTAAATCATTTTTTGATAAGTTTATTTTCCCGTCATATTTTGTTTTATTTTGCTGTATATTGCAATGTATGAGTTGTGAGATGATGAATTTTTCTTTCGATATCAGTCGGATAGTTGGAATTGACTTTTTTTTGGATAAATTTTGGTTTTCAACACAGATTCATTCATTTTTACGTTAAGTTTAATTCTTGATTGTGCTTGTAATTTGAAGGTGGCCATCTATCAACAAGGGCTCATGTATGGTTTCTCGATAGGATAAAGAAATGTTTGTCCCCACTAGATATGGCAGCAATGCGGTCCTCTTGTTTTGGTCAGTTGTTTCAAATTCCTGAAATGCAATTCCAAGGTCAGTTGATCCACCATTTGTTATTATGTCTGTAAAAGTAGTTATAGGAAGCGTGTAATTCTCGTTTTTCATATTAATGGCACATTGATTGAGTTTAGCCCTACACAATTCGCACAAATGACCGGATTGAACTTCAATGAGGCCGTCGCACCCCTTCCCAATTCTAGTGAGGCACATAGAGTGTTTTTTCATGGCCAACGTAAAATTGTTGTGGCTGATATTTATGAAAATTTAAATCCGAGTGTTGGAGGTCTCCCAATGTAATTAAACTGGCACATTTGTATGTTTTCTACTCTCTTCTTTTGATTAGGGATCTTACGTCGAAAGGGATCGACATGCATTATTTTCACTTAATTGATGATATGGAGAAATTTAAAAATTTCGCTTGGGGTCGCGTGATTTATGAATTCTTGGTTAGTAGTGTGTCAAGAGATAATGTAATTAGACTTAAGCAAGATAATGAGCCAATCACTTGCGAGGTGCACGACTTCATTTATGTTTTGCAAGCATGGGCGTACGAGGTGATTGCAGGTTTAGGAGACTGTATTGGCTGTCGTGTTCCAAATACTAAGCGTAGCATGCCGAGGATGGTGAGATGGAATACTCAGTATCCTTTCCATTTTGAAGACCTTGGCGCAAGATTCTTCTTGCTTTCTTCTGCCATACATTCGGTATAAATATGTTGATACGAATTGAAATTGTGTTTATTTTTAAGTTATACTAAATGTTAACATAAAATGAACAGGTGCCTATTTTGCTATTGGATGACGAGGTGCAATATCTTGCTGGGTTGGGCCTTCCTGAGCCTACAGCCTCCATCCACGAGGAGGCACGTCAGCAGAAACGTCTCCGTAAGCTTGATTTCGATGTGGATATGGATATGAATGAGAATAAAGATGAGGATGATGGACCCCATAAGAGAAATGCACAACTAATAAGAAGGTAGAGCACATCTGTGCAACCGAGAAAGTATTCGTACATCGAGTAGGATTAGAATCAATCGTGCCCAACCCATACAACATCTCCACCATGTGCCAAGGGTGGCCACTGTTTAAGGGGTATGAGTCACGTACATACGGCATGAGATCATCTTCAAACCGCTTGAAGTTGGGTTGGGATAGCCCAGCCTGAAAAAAAAAAACATTTAAGCTAAAAATGAATCATTTATTGAATACAAAAGTAAACAAGTAATATTACTTTCTTTGTAATGCCTGGCACAATTTTCTCATACTAGTTTTTAAGATTAAGGACTGAACTATGAAGATGAGCTTTACACTTTACATTTAGAATATATATATGTAACACAAAAGTTAGAAGTATTATGGGTATCTTTCAAATGTCTGCCTAACTGCTTTAGAAGTTTCTCATAATAGTTTCTAAGATTAAGGTCTGAACTACCAATTTATTTGACACAAAAATATAAAGTTACTATTAGTTTCTTTCTTAATAACAAAAAATAACATATTCATGGGTTTGAATCTGTTAATTCTAAATTAACCACCAAAATTGTATTGTACTACTTAGCAACAATCTTACCCAACCCCACACCTCCAGGACAGACCAATCTCTTGCACTTGCACTTGCACTTGCACTTCTAGTGCCTGCTTAAACTTCACCACCAGCTAGTTTATAAGAATATCCATGTGCTAAATTAGAAAAAGAGCAAGAGAAAACAAATGAATTTATGAGTTAGTTAAATATAATCCAACAACAAACACCATATAATAACAACATACTCAACAACCTCAATTATAGGATACTCAACCCCAACAAAAAGTTCATCAACCAAAATTTGATAACTTCTAATAGCGAGGAGTCTAGTGTAACAAAACAGATAGAAGACAAGTTATATTAAGTTAAGCTATAGTGACAAGTCAATAGAAATGAGTCCAGTGTACAAAAACAGGAATATAACAAGGAATCCTTTCTAAAGTCAAAAGAAATAAAAATAGATAGAAGAAATACATGCATAAGTCATTTCTCAATGGTTGTAAAATGCAAGATTAAGCAAAGTAATGCAAGTATTATCAAGTTAATCTATAAAGACAAGTTAATAGCAAAATCATCATCATATACCAAAATCCAAAAACACTGGGCATTGTAAACAAACAAACACAATTCAATTTACCATCAATCATTTTGTCCATACTTAAAGACCCTAATAACGTTATCATGCAATTAATGACCAATCACTTAATCAAAGAACTAGCATAATCCAGAGCAAATACAAAAAGCACACACCACATACATCATATACATATACAGAGCTCGTCTACAAAACTTATTAAACTTCAAAAAAACTATTAAACAAATTAAACAAATATACCACCTCGTCACCAAGACTTATCTCCCATCATAGAGTTCAGTGAAGCAATCATAATCTCCAGTCCTCACAACCTTAGATGGCAGCCTCAGGGATAGTGAACTGTACAAATATAAGAACAAGGAAATTAGAATGGAGGTTAATTAATTTGACAAATTAAAAATTCGTATCGATACTACCTTTCACTAGCAGCAGCAAGTCTTCTCCAATTCATAAACTCGGCGGCATCAACGAGTTGATGAGGATCTACTCTCGCTGGGCTGATGGCGGCGACACGTTTCTTATCGGAACTGCCTGGTGTGGTTTTACTTTTGCCGGCGACGGAAGGTGGTGTCTTTTTAGGTTGACCGGCGGAGGGAGGGGGGCAGCTGTTGCATGAGAGTATTTGGTAGTCAGAGGGTCAAACACCTTCACTATTTGGAATCATACTGTGCACGCGCTCAAGCACAAGATCTAGAGTTACAATCTGCTCCAGCATCTCTTTAATTTCTTCAAACTTTTGGTCATGATCCTTCAAATGTCTCCGTATCTCCACCAAAGCCATAACCTTTCCCTAAATTTACAAAATAACCAAAAAGATTATCATAACATACCTTATAAAGTAAATCTAAGAAACAAAAAGAAAATAAAATTGAAATGTAGAACTGGAGAGAAACTTACATTACCACAGACGACATCAGCTATCACATCTTCGTTTCCAGCTGCTCATTGACAAGGCCGTCGAGTCAGTAAGAGGCGCCTTAAGCAGCCATGGAAGCTCCCTCTTAAATTTCTTCCCAGCAGCACTGGAGATCTTAAGTCCCTGTCTCAGTGAAGAAACCTTTTTTGGAGGGCGCAAGAACGATCTCCTCGTTGGAGGTCTCATCGTAGATGATGTAGCTTCTCTTCTTGCCGCTGGCCGCCGTCACCTTAGAAAGCGCCATTTCTTTTCGCCTTGTAGATCTTGTTTTAGGTTTTTCGTCGAAGACTAGATGCTTCTGTGCTTCTTCTCCCTTTCCTTACTTGCTTTTATACTTTCCAAAATTTGGCCAAGAACGGGGGTTATCAAATGAATCGTCGCTGCTCTTCGACTACAATAAGTCGCAACCTAGGTTCTTTTTTACACTTTTATGAACACTGGAGAACTTGTTCTTCATCTTTGTTATTGACAACTCTAGGATTTCAAATTCGGGAAATGAGTGGTTGTGGCAACAATTGGGATGGCTTCCTCCACTTTAAACAATAAATATCGCCCTAATCGAGGGGGGAAACGATTGATGGGGCGATACTGAAGGGTTGTATACTGAAAACAAGCCTTTTATGCTTGTATACATTGATACCCTGGATCCACTGTTATTCTCCTATCTGAAATATTGTTACTGCATAATCACATTATAGTCCAATTATCTCAAACCTAGATTATATGGTGAGTGATTTATCACAGAAGATCTTATAATCGATAAAGTTGAGATAGAAGTCGTGTTCACAGTTGAGACAACTTTGGACGAGTTGTCGGTTTAGACTGTGGCATAAATGGAAAATAGTTTATCTTGGCTATTTATTTATGCTAGTACATTCATGTATTGAAAGGATCACGGTGAGATGTATTCTTATATTCTGACTGATTAAGAATCAAGATCTCGGTGACTTAAGTAATCTTAATCTTAATTGAATTAATCGGTGTGAATAATTAATTATCTATTGCTTTAATTTATCATGGATGAGAGCTTTGTTTGAAGCTCAATATACTCGATATCTTGGGTGATAGCGATTGTTATTTGATACGCGATTGAATTGCAATAAGGATCGGTGTCCTGCTAATAACATGATGATAATATCCTCTCAAGGAACTAAATAAGTTTATAGTATTAAATCCTGCAGGTGGAATTAGTTCTGATACGTTAATAAGTTTAAGTGGTAGCACTCGAGATGTCGTTTATAATTAAATGACTGATTAATTAATTAATTGGTCGTCAGAGGAATTAATTAATTAATGGATATTGAATATCTTAAACGCGAAGATTAATTAAATCAAATGCTAGCCCTGACTCACCTAACGAATTTAGTGGTAATTCAGTATTAATTTTCTAGTGGAATAAATTATTACTTGTGTCTCGATTTATATTCTTGGGCTGAATATGGAAATTGAACATTGGGAGGCCAATACTCTATTCGAGTTAGTAGATCCCCGTTTGGCCCAAACAAGGCCTAGCTCCATGTGGGCCAGCCATCCTCTACACTCTAGTTTAAGCCTTTGGGCTTTAGTTGGATTGTTTCTTAATAGGCTTGTTATATACTAATATAAATAACTAGTATGCTCATTAATTAAATCACTTGTGATTTATGTGAAAGAAAAAGAAACAGAAAACCTAGAGAGTGAGGGAGAGGACCGCCGGCTGCCCAAGAGAGGAGAGGACTCGAAGCCGTTGCCACCCAACGACGAGTCTTGCCATGGAAAACCAACGGAAGATCAACTCTGGAGTCGATTACTTCCCGTTTCGCAAGTATTCTCTTGTTTCCTTTTCGGTTAGGAGCATGTTTAAGAAGGATTTTGTATGTACTTGTTAGACATCCGGAATGGATCGTGGGCACACGAACCGGCCTTCAAAATTCAGTTCCTACAACGACTTTTGCGATGGAGTACAATAATTCAGGGGTAAAAACGTCTAGTTGAGGACTGTAGAAATTCCCCATGCACAATTGTACGAATGGAAAGTGGGTATAATAGTAATTTTATCACTGCTTACATGCGAGGAGTTAGTATGGAAACAACCTTCGGCATGGTGGCACAGTCGAGGCCGAATGGAAGAGGAGAAGAAGGAAAAAGAAGGGGAAAGAAGGAGTATAATTAGATTTTCTCCCGATTTTCTCAATATAATAAAGTCACAATAAATTAGTCCCCACACACCCCCATAAAACCAGAAACCATTCACCTATCCCTCGTATTCCTCTCCAAACCAGATTTCAGATCGTACGCCACGTGGCAACCATCAAGCGGCTCGACATTTCTAAGGTTGACCTAGGATGGACATTCCCTTGATAATTAACAATAGAAATAGTAAATTCTACTCTCCTACAATAATGTTTCTTCGTGATGCGAATAGTTGCAGTTGTGACAAGCGTCTAAATAGCGATTATGCCACAATAATACTAAGTGAAATGGACGTCATTGAGAATGATGATGATGATGATGATATTAGTGACACATAATATTTGGATCGAGCCAGAAAAGCTAGTTCGTGATGCGACTTTGAATTGTTTTGAACTATAGTTGGGGCTTGATAGATTTTAGGATTGGCTCGGTGGACTTTATAAATTACGAAATTCATCTTGGATTTTTTTGTTATTCTTGTTGCTCATTGTAAATCTAATTTTAACATGCAGTGAAATCCTCTCATCCACCACAGTTACTCCCTTTTTGGGTTTCTACGTAAATCTGTATTTTTCACTTTTTATTCATTTCTATTCGTCTATGTTTATAACAAAAAAATATACTCCCTCCCTCCACTTATAAGTTGTGCATTTGAAAATGGCACGGAAACTAAGAAAAGCTGGTAAAGTATTTTTGAGTGGAGAAAGGAGCCCACTTTTAGTGTGAATTAGGAGGGTGATTACTTTTGTTAATTAAAGAGGCAACTATGCCTTGTTCTATTTTTTTCTTTGACAACAATGTTTTATTGTCATTTTTTTTTTTTGTTTCCTAGCCTTCTTTTTTTCTTTTGAAAAACCTGCCTTATTCATTTTTTTTTTTCATCCACCTGTCTTATTCTTTTTTTATTGTTTTACATTGCATGCCTTATTGCATGCAACAATAACACTGTAATGAAAAGAAGAAAAAAAGAACACAATGCACACATGATTGTCAAAGCCTGAAAATCTGCCTTGAAAATGAAAATCTGATTTCTCATTAATAAATACCAAAAAGTGGCATCACTTACATCAATTTAAGAGGGAAAACAAGCCTAAAATATACAAAGTC
The DNA here is from genome assembly GCA_029490685.1 of Schizonepeta tenuifolia. Taxonomy (NCBI): domain Eukaryota; kingdom Viridiplantae; phylum Streptophyta; class Magnoliopsida; order Lamiales; family Lamiaceae; genus Schizonepeta; species Schizonepeta tenuifolia. Next base: position 21,051,556 of record CM055959.1, read on the forward strand.
TATTCCTCTACCCCTACTATAACATTCAAAAAAATGGAGGGAAATTGGTGAGAGAACTACTATCTCTCCTCCATAAATACAGATGTTGCTCATTCATTCTTCACAACCACAAAATCAGTCTCACATTCAATACAAGAAACATCATAAATACAGCAAGTGCAGGGGAATGGTTCAGCAAAGCCGCCTAAATCTTACTCAAGATGAGAGGAACTCGATTGCTCAATGGCTACTTTTAAACTCCAAAAATAACAAGGTTTGGCATGGAGGAATGGCACAGGCAGCATCCAAGTTTGGATGTTACAGAAACACCATCCACTCCATATGGAAGCTTGCTTAAGCTCAGCTCATCTTGGGAGGCCCTATCCACATAAAATCCAAGAAGAAAGGCAGAAAAATGCCCATTAGAAAGGAGTTAGATGTGTAGAAAATGAGAGGTCTATCAGTCTTAGAAAGATCATCACTTAAACTCATTGTAGAGAAAATGAAAGTCAGCAAGACTTTGGTTGGCAGCTGGTACAAGAAAAAGCAGTTAAGGGCACATACCAACTCAATCAAACCAGCACTTACAGAAGAAAACAAGGTCAACAGACTCAAATGGTGTCTGAAGTAGTTGAGCCAAAATATTGTAGATTGTAAAGTAAAATATCAGAAAATGGATAATATTATCCACATTGATGTGAAATGGTTCTTCCCCAACAAGCAAAAGTACAAGTATTATCTTGTGCCAGGTGAGGAAGAACCATATAGAACCTGCAAGTCTAAAAGATTCATAGACAAGCTGATGTTCCTTGCTGCTGTCAGCAAACCACATTATTCACAGGATGGAACCTGCACTTTTGATGGGAAAATAGGAATATTCTCCTTCACTAAATTAGAGCCTGCAACCAGAAATTCAAAGAACAGACCAATGGGCACACTAATCTCCAAACCCATTTTGTGTGTCAATCATTCAGTCATGAAGGATGTCATCATTAACAAGGTAAATAGTTTTCACAATACTATCAGAATGATTGTCTAGTCATTCATCACTTAGTTTGTTTTTGCAGTTACTCCCTACTGTCATGAAAAAGTGGCCAAAATGAGCTAGCAAACACATCATCATTCAACAAGATAATGCTAGACCTTACATAAAAGCAGATGATCCAGACCTCATTAAGGCAACAAATTCAAATGGATTCCACATAGAACTAGTGAATCAACCAGCAAATTCACCAGACTGCAATGTAAATGATCTGGGATTTTTCAGGGCAATCTAAACACTCAAAGATAGGAAGGCAGCAAAGGGGGCGGATGAGTTACTGAAAAATGTAGATGAAGCATTTGCAGAGTTTGACACATACAAGCTCAACAATATTTTCTTCACCCTCCAAGGATGCTACACTGAGATCATGAAGCACAAGGGAGGCAACAACTACAAGGTGCCATACATGAATAAAGAGAAGCACATTAGAGAGGGGAGTCTGTCCGACTGCCTAGAAGTGGATGCAAAGCTTGTTGAAGACTGCCTAGCTCATCTAAATCATCTTACACTAGTGGATGCTTTCAATAACATGGGGATGCAGGGATAAAAGTCTGGAATGTAAGGATTTTTTGCTCAGTTTACAATATAAGCAACAGGCTGTAAGTATTGAAGATGTTGTTTAGGATGTAAACATGTGAATGCAGGGTTTTTGTGCATCACACATTGTCTCAGCAATGAAATGAATGAGATTTTGCATCATTGACTTATAGTAGGTGGCATCTAACACACTAACTGTCATAAATCAACCTCCAAACAATAACAGGGGTGGCATCTTTAAGACAGAGGCATCATTTGCCTTGAACATCAGAAAAAATTCATCCTTTGTTCAATAACATACCAAATGCAGTATCTATTTCATCATTTCATACCAAGTGCAGCATCAAATTCATCAATTCAAACCAAATGCAGTATCTATTTCATCATTTCAGACCAAGTGCAGCATCAAATTCATCATTTCAGACCAAATGTAGTATCTAGTTCATCATTTCAGACAAGTGTAGCATCAAATTCAGATTTTCTGACAAGTGTAGCATCAAATTCATCATTTCAGACCAAATGCAGCATCAAATTCATCATTTCAGACCAAGTGCAGCATCAAAATCATCATTTCAGACATGTAGTAGCAACAAATTCATGCATCATCATAAATAAAGAACAGATTAACTTGCATCATCCAAACCAGATTCGCAGAGCCTCAACACAGAGGGGAAGAAAATGCCCAACCATTGGAGATACTCTCTCTGATCTCGCCACCACGGAAGAAATTCCGGCACTGAGATCTCCGGTGGTGTCTCCGGCACCACCATGTCATAATCAATGAGGGACTCGTATGGGGACTGGGCATCCTGCATCACAGGCTCAAATTCCGGCGAAGTGGGATCCTCCGAAGCAGATTTCATGAGCCTCAGCACTGAAGGGAACCAGATTCCCAACCATTGCAGATAGTCTTCTCCATCTCGGCACCACAGAGGATATGCATGTGCAGAGATCTCCGGTGTAGAAGTCTCCGGCACGAATGCAAAGTTCTCGACGGTGGAATCACAGATCTCAACAGATCCGCCATAATTTTGGTCGGAATCACAGATCTCAACAGATCCGCCATGATTTTGGTCGGAATCAAAGAGATGAACACATGGAGATGTAGAATCCATGGCTGTGAAGGTTGTTTCCGGCACTATAGTGTCAGGCACGGTGAGCAATAAACACGAATCAATGTCTATAGAAGAGAAGTGGGTGGGCATTTCCACCGATATGTCTTCCTAGAACCTAGGCATATCGGGGGGATTGCTACTTTCAGAACGCGGCGGTGCCGGAGGGGAAGACGACATCGCCGATTCAGTGAGGAAGAGGGAGAAGAGATGAAGAGGCTAGGGTTGCAGTGAGTTCGAATGAGAGGCGCAACAGATGAGATTGGGGATTTAGGGTTAGAATATTTGGGCTCACGATAGAAAATGGATTGGATAGATTAATTAATGGGTTGGGTACTTTAATTAGTGTATTGGGTTAAATTTAATTAAGTTTGCTGAGTTAATTAATTCATCTAATTGGGTGGCATAGTTGTGAATAATATATTGAAGTAAGGGTATATGTTTAAAGTCAACTTACCAAAAATAAAAATGCACAACTTTTAAGTGGACGGACAAAAATGGCAAGATGCACAACTTATAAGCGGACGGATAAAAGGTGAGGGTATACAAATAAAAGGTGATGTCAATAATTAAGTGGAATAAAATATGAATGTTGTAAATCATAAGAATATAGGATTCATTTCACCAACCACTTCTTTGAACCAACTAAAAAACTTAACCATATACTAGTATACATCATATAATGGAATACAATTTCTTCTTACAAACCTACCATACTATGTGACCCTGAAAATCCACACGGTTAACATGAAAGGTGTGGTAAGATTTCTCTGAATGATTTTGAATGTGGTGATTCAACACTCAATCAAGGAAAATTGTATCATAAGGTTAATTAGGTACATTTAATATATATATATATATATATATATATATATATATATATAATAGGGAGTGATTCTCATGAGAAAAATTTTTAAAGTGAGAAATAGGAATTAATTTCCACCATTGATTATATCTACATTGAGGATCAAGATTTGGCCTGGTCAAAGCGGGTCCAACCCTGTTCAACCCGTTGACATTTTTTTCTTTCGATTTTTTGTTTTTTTAGGATCAGCTCAAATACACCACTTCACTTTTTCGGATATACCACACCATATAACGAGATGCATCACAAAGTGCATTGAGATGCACCAGATTTTCGATTTTTTTTTTTTAATTTTTGATTTTTTTTACGGTTAAGTCATATGCACCACATCATGTATTCATATGCACCACACTATATAACGAGATGCACCACTAAGTGCATTGAGATGCACTAGTTTTGTTTTCTTTTCCTTTTTTAATTTTCGTAAAACACTGTGCATCTAGTTACACTGTGTGGTGCATCTAGTTACACTATGTGGTACATTTGGTTACACATAGTGATGCATGTCCGATTTTTTTTTTTCAGTTTAGCTCCGCCTTCAGCTCCGATTACTAATATAAGGATAATCGTCGGGCAATAATTTAAACTTTTTCAGCTCGCTCCGAGGCCTTCGACTCTCCTTACTCGAATCTTGACCAAAGAACAAGCGGCAAACTAAAAAACGAAGAGACAACAAAAAAACGAGGGAAAATAAATCTGAAAAATTTAAAAAATAACGAAAAAAAAAAAACCTAAAAATCTAGTGCATCTCAATGCACTTAGTGGTGCATGTCGTTATATAGTATGGTGCATCCGAATATATGAAGTGGTGCATATGAGGTGACCATAAAAAAAAAGAAAAAAAAAAAGTTAATGGATTGACCCGCTTGGACTAGGCCAAAACTTGACCCTCCGTCACCCATAGATCTATGGTGGAAATTCATTCTCATCTCTTAGAATAAAATTTATTCTCATATGATCTATCTCATATATATATATATATATATATATATATATATATGGGGAGTGATTCCCAAGCAAACTCCCTTTAAAGTGAGAAATAGGAATTAATCTCCACCATTGATCTTATCTACATGAAGGGTCAAGATTTAGCTTGGTCAAAGCGGGTCAAACCCGGGTCAATCCGTTGACTTTTTTTTCGATTTTTTTTTTTTTTTTTTATAAACTGTCATGCAAGATGCACAAATTCACATATTCAGATGCACAAATTCACATATTCGAATGCACAACTAAGTGTATTGAGATGCACAAGATTTTAAGTTGTTTTTTATGTTTTTTTTTTCATTTTTGTTTTTTTTAAGGTTAGGTCATATGCACCACATCATGTATTCATATGCAGCACACTATATAATGAGATGCACCACTAAGTGCATTAAGATGCACTAGTTTTGTTTTCGTTTTTTTTATTTTCGTAAAACATTGTGCATCTAATTACACTATGTGGTGCATCTAGTTACATTGTGTGGTGCATCTAGTTACGCATTGTGGTGCATTCAATTTTTTTTCAGTTTTTTTTTTTACAAATTCGGTGCATCTCACTACACATAGTGGTGCATCTCATTATGTATAGTGGTGCATCCGAATCCGAATATGTGAAATGGTGCATCTTGGGTGACTGTTTTAAAAAAAAAATTGGGAAAAAAAATTGAAAATCTTGTGCATCTAAATGCACTTAGTGGTGCATCTAGTTATATAGAGTGGTGCATCCGAATATGTGAAGTTGTGCATCTTGGGTGACAGTTTATTAAAAAAAATTGAAAAAAAAAAACTTGAAAATCTTGTGCATCTAAATGCACTTAGTGGTGCATCTAGTTATGTAGAGTGGTGCATCCGAATATGTGAAGTTGTGTATCTTGGGTGACAGTTAAAAAAAAATCGAAAAAAAAAAGTCAACGGGTTGACCCGGGTTTGACCCGCTTTGACTTGGCCAAATCTTGACCCTCCATCACCAATAGATCTATGGTGGAGATCTATTCTCATTTCTTAGGATAATATTTATTCTCATATGATCTATCTCATATATATATATATATGTGGAGTGATTCCCATGAGAAGGCCCCTTAAAGTGAGAAATAGGAATTAATTTTCACCATTGATTATATTTACATGGAGGGTCAAGATTTGGCCGGGTCAACCCGTTGACCTTTTTTTCGATTTTTTTAGGGTCAGCTCATATACACCACTTCACATATTCGGATGCACCACACTATATAACGAGATGCACCACTAAGTGCATTGAGATGCACCTCAGGTCATATGCACCACATCATCTATTCATATGCACCACACTATATAACGAGATGCACTACTAAGTGCATTAAGATGCACTAGTTTTGATTTCGTTTTTTTTTTATAATTTTTTTGTAGAACACTGTGCATCTAGTTACACTGTGTGGTGCATCTAGTTACACTATGTGGTGCATCTGGTTACACATTGTGGTGCATGTCCGATTTTTTTTCAGTTATTTTTTTACAGATTTTTTTTCAATTTTTTTTTTACAGATATTTTTTCCCGGCTCCTCCTTCGGCTTCGATTCTACGGCTCTGTCTTCGTTCCAATTACTAATATAAGGATAATCGTCGGGCAACAATTTAGACTTTTTCGGCTCGCTCTGAGGCCTTTGGCTCCCTCGCTCGAATTTTGATCAAAGAAGAAGTGGAAAACTAAAAAACGAAGAGGCAAACGAAAAAACGGGGGAAAATAATTTTGAAAATTTTAAAAAAATATCGGAGAAAAAGAAATAAAAAAACTTGAAAATCTAGTGCATCTCAATGCACTAAGTGGTGCATCTCGTTATAGTATGGTGCATCCGAATATGTGAAGTGATGCATATGAGCTGACCCTACAAAAAATCGAAAAAAAAAGTCAACGGGTTGACCCAGTTGACCCGCTTTGACCAAGTCAAATCTTGACCCTCCGTCACCCATAGATCTATGGTGGAGATTCATTCTCATTTATTAGAATAATATCTATTCTCATATGATTTCTCTCCTTTCTCTCTCTCTCTCTCTATATATATATATATATATGTACGGTTGTGATGCAAATTTTGGGTAGAATTAATTAAATGGTATTCTCTCCGTATCATTTTATTATACTCCTTTGGTTGGGCACACATATTAATAAAATGAGTTGTTTATAATAAAATTGAAAAGATAAAGTAACTTTTTAGGGGTACTTTTATCACATCAAATATGAGAGAGAAGAGAGTTAATAGTTTTTAGTGGTATATGTGGTGATTTATGAGTTATGGTGGGGTATTATCATATGTTGCATTTTCATTTTAGGAAATGAGCTTAATGAAATCATACATCTGAGTAAGACAAAATAAGTATAATGAAATGATACGGAGGGACTACTATATAACTATATCCTCTCAATGAATTGAACAACAACTCGAGTAATTTTACATAGTCTCATCTAAGACTGTCTGCAGTGGTGCTGTCTCTAAGAATTTTTTGGAGATAGAGACAGTGAGCTGCAGTGGGGCTGTCTCTAAGGGTGTCTTTAAGAAATTTCTGAATTTATATTTTGCATTAATTTTAATAAGAAAAATTGAAATTTTCATTAATTTAAAGAAATAACTAGTACAATGAATTAATTGAAATAAAATAAATAAAAACATTATATTAATTGAAATTTAAAAAATAAAAAACATTCTACTCGTCAACCGGCCCAAATCGGCTCCAGACATGCTCGACCAAATCATTTGTGAGCCGATGGTGTTTTCTTGTATCTATCAATGCGGCGTCCCGTTTGAGAAAATTCTTCCAGGAGAGCGGAGTGGGGACTCGGTCTACATTACTACCCGGCGTTGTTTCTGTGTCCTCTCTCCAATTCTCCGCATCTTCCTTCTCGTCTTCAATGATCATATTGTGCAAAATAATGCACGTAAACATGATGTTGCGGAGGTGTTGTGTGTACCAGTTGCGCGCCGGGTTCCGGATAATTCCCCATCGGGCTTGAAGAACACCGAATGCTTGTTCAATATCCTTCCTCGCCGCCTCCTGCGTCTTCTTGAACCGCGTCGTCTTCTGGTCCGTTGCAAGCGGAGAAGCCTTGATCAGAGCCGCCCAATCCGGGTTGATCCCATCGGTTAAGTAGTAATCGCCGTCGTAGTGCTTTCTGTTGACCACGTACTGGCACGGCGGAGCCCGTTCTTCAAGAACGTCCTCAAATAAGGGCGAATGATTGAGGACGTTGATATCGTTGTTGGAGCCGGCTACTCCAAAAAAAATGTGTCAGATCCATAAGTCTTGAGACGCCACGGCCTCAAGAATCAAGGAAGGCACGCCTATATCTCTTCGAGTGTAGGCAGCCGACCACGCCTTCGGGCAATTCCTCCACGCCCAGTGCATGCAGTTCATGCTTCCGAGCATCTCCGGAAAGTCGTGCCTCTCCTCGTGCATCCGCAGCAGCCGAGTGGTGTCTTGTGCATTTGGCCTCCTCAAATACTCGTCACCGAATAGCTCGATGACACATTTGCAGAACTTCCGGAGGCAAAAACGGTCGGTGGTATCACCGATCTTCAAGTATTCATCAAATGTATCCGGCGCTCCACCGGTGGCTAGTTGGCGAATGGCCATTGTGCATTTTTGCACCGACGTGAGGCCCCATTTGCCGGTTGCATCTTGCTTCTGCTGGAAGTACTGCACATTCTGCTCCAAAGTCTCGCAAATCCTCAAGAACAGATGCTTGTGCATCCGAAAACGCCGGTGGAAAAATGTTGGGTTGTACGTCGGGTTGTCGTTGAAGTAGTCGGCAATCAACTGCTGTAGGACCGCCTCCCGATCGCAGTGTACGACCGTCCTCTTCACCTTCTTTTTTTTCTTCTTGGCGAAGAGTCGAGCGGCAGCAGCTTGGAGATTCGTCACCATCGATATAATCTCGTGGTCGGTGCCATGAGAAGAGTAGCCGGTTGAGGAGTTGGATGACGAAGACATTTTTTTTGGAGAAAAGATTGAGACAAAAGTAGAGAAAAAATAAAAGGAAGAAGATGAATTTGGTGTGGAAAAAATTGTGGTATGAAGTGAGGTATTTATAGGGATGAATTACAAAAAAACAAAATAGGAAAATCGGCTGAATTAGGCGTTGTTTCAGTCGTTGGATGCATTCTAGCTGTTGTTCGATTTTTTAATTTTTTTTTTATGTATGGCGCGTGCAATGCACGCGTTAAAAACACCAGCGCGTGCAATGCATGCGCCAGCTCGAGACGCTGGCGTTTGCAATAGCGTGTCTCATCGCCGGGCGTGTCTCGAGACACCGACGAGACACACCGCTTCGTATAGTCTAATAAATCTCAAGTAGCTAGGGCCACACCGACTGAATCCTAGATGTGGAAATCAAACCTTTTTCCAGAAATTATAATCATAACTAGTTATTTAAGTAATTCATCAATTGTTCCTGCAGTTTTAACATTGGATCGTACAAGAATACTAAAGAAAGTCGGCGGTTGCAGCGCCACTTTGCATTTACTAAATCAATAAACAAAGTACTTCTAATTAATGCTCTAATTAATCTCCTTCACACATATCAATAGTATCATTAATTAATCACATTGGAGTATTTTTTAACTGTTCTTTTGTGATGTTAGTTGAGGGTTGATGATACGATAATTCAATACGAACACATATGAAATTAATAGTGTTAGGTCTGATTGTGTTTGTGTCGTTATCGTATCGACACGATATGACACAAAGTTATAGTGTCGTGTTCGTGTCGGATACAGGTCGAATTTGCGTAAACCAATGAGAATTATTTTATTTAGTTGTTATTTTTTTTCTAGGGATTAAATTAGATTTTAATCATATCGAGTCGTTATCGTGTCATGTCAACACGAAAGATATCGTGTTCGTTTCGTGTTCAAGTCGTGTTCTTGTTTAAACATTTCGTGTCGTGTTTGGATTCAAGTTTGAGTAGTTCCTTAACAGATCGTGTTAGTATTTGACCTTACCAGATCATATCATTATATCAGGTCGACACGATAATGACCCGACACGCACGATTCGCCAGCCCTAATTCCAAATTGTTAATTACGAGTTTGATCCAACTTGTATATATTAATTAACCATAATTTTCACTAAACTATAAACGTCTCGATCTAAATACAATGCGATAATGCGATTCTAGGTGTCATTTTTATTCACTAATAAAGTGCACTGACAAAAGATAAACGTCTCATTTAATTGGGGCAAGTCATGAATATTTATAACTATAATTTGTGAATATATCAATATAATCTCGAAATCGTATAGTCCAAAAATCACAAGAATATTGTGACACTATTTGATGGTACATTGAAAATGCAATTAGGGTATGCCTTAGCCTCATGAATTAACCACTTCCAACAACATTTGACATCTAATCTTAGTTTAATTAGTCCAATTAATCTAGATGCAATTTTCCATAATTTTTTAACTGAGTTATGAAATTAGTAGTTGGGCCACGTACAAGTTGTTTTGGCTTCTCACTCTAAAAGTAGATGTCGATGTTTATTAATGGTACATCCTATGACTATAAATTTTGAGGTCAAACGTTGCATTTTATTGAATTCATCTATTGTCGAAACAAATATTGTGAGTCCAATTAAATAAACGAAGGTAGTTAGTTGATTGAGCTAATTTCACAATTTTTGGCTGTAATTTTTAACGTTGGGAATTATTATTTGGAGAAAATTGTATGCAGTATTCGATAATATTTACACACGAAATATAATTTATGGTAGAAATCATATACTCCGCCATACTACACATGAGTTCAATTTTATGTAGCCTGTTATGATTATATATTCAAAATAATACTACCTTCATCACACATTACTTGGCTCATTTTCTCCGGGCACGCAGATTAAGAAAAAGAAGATTAGATATAAAGGGTGTGGTTAGTGTAGTTAATAAAGTGATATAAAGTATTTTTTAATTGATAAAGTGATATAAAGTGGTACTGATGTGACATAAAGTGGTGCTGAAGTGATATAAAGTGAATAAAGTGATTTCTTAATTATTTCCTTATATAGAAAGTGAGACAAGTAGAGTGGGACGCCCAACATAGAAAGTGAGACAAGTAATGTGGGACGTAGGTAGTAAAAGTTACAATTTTTGTTTCAACTCTTTACATCGTTACTTTTAACTTGTAGGTAGCTCAAGGGGAGAGAATTCGTAAGGTGTCACCTCATCAACTAATACATCCGACAAAAAGAAACTAGGTATCACAATTAATGACTTCTATTTAATAATTTTGGAAGAGTAGTAATTGATACACAACTAAGATGGGTTTGAAATGTTGAAGCTTTAAATTTTGATTTACATTATTGAAGAATATTTACACTTTTGGCAACTCAACAAGATTTGGAGAATATTGCTTAGTATTATGAAATACTTATAAATGTATATATGTGTGGAAAAACGAGTAATATCAAATTGAATTGATGGAATTGTACTTTATTATCTTGTTTTTTAAGTGGCTGACATTGTAATGTGTTTTTGGGCCTCTTGGGATTCCTTCTTTTTTTGTTCATAATTGCATAACTTTGCAATCGCATATGTGATGCTTAATAATAATATCATAATTTTGTGCCCATCATGTGGTATAGCTGCATAGTGCATACTCCTCACTTTCACTAGAACAAATAAGAGATAAATAAATAAAAATTATATCTTGATCGTCTAGTTCCTCCAATTGAGAACTTATAAGCTCGAATTTATAAATATCGTCTAGATTATACATATTGCTTAGAATGTATATAGTGCAATTTATATATTGTTTGCTGTATAATTCTCGAAACCACTGCATGTGAACGAAATTACCTAAGACGTGTAACTAGGGAAAAACACGTCAAATATGATAATTAATCGGTATTTGATCTACTGTGTTATACTCTCTCTGTCTCCTTTTCGGCATGTAAATTAAGGAGAAAAATAATTTAAAGGATAGAGTGATAAAAGTGGTGGAATTATACCTTTTTGTGAGAGTGTAAATTTCGTAAAAATAAATGAGACACTTGGATGAGAACAACCAAAAAAGGTATAACAAATAACTCTAGATCATTTTTCTCCTTAATTTCCACCACTTTTATCGCTTTATCCTCTAGATCATTTTTCTCCTTAATTTCATAAAAAAGAGTCAAGATATTGCAATAACTCTTATAACAAATAAGGTATAAAAGTGGTGGAATTATACCTTTTTGTTAGCTCCCACAGAAGATAGTCAAGATACTATCCCCTCCAATTTAATCTCAATTTTTTTTTTAATTTAATCGCTCTAACAAATCAGTCTCATATCCAAAACAGAAACTGCAATGCTCATAAACAAATAGCATGATAGCAAACACCCTCGACATAACTCTTATACTATTACACAATAATGTCATGGAAAAAAGCTTTTTTATTTCTTTTTTCTCATGATTTAACAAAAAAACCTCTAAAAAGTATATTGTAAACTATTAATTTCTTAACATCAATAACGGGATCTCTCGGACTAAATTTTTGGAATCGGAGTATATCTTATATGTTTCTAATGTACTTAATTTTGTGTGCATGCTGTTTGTGCCCATACTAATATTTAGGGAAGAAATATTTTTGATAATAAGAAAACGGGTAACATTTTGGAAAAGAGAATAAGATGAGGGGCACATATGTAATTTTTAAGAATTGATTTTGATTCGTGATAAGATGGGCCCTAATGTCGGCCCAATTCGATATAAATATGAAAAGTGAAAACAAATGAATTCGGGCCTTTTCTGTTTAATTCGAATATGGCCCCACTTTGAAGACCCAAATTTTGAAAGCTAAAGTGACAGCTACTTTCACCATAGTTTGGAGTGTTGTGATATTTTGGGCCATATTTGTGGTGACAAGAACCTCTAGTAGAATGGGCCATTAATTGGATGACGTGACATATAAGGGCGTGTTTGGCTGGGGAAAACTAAGTTTTTGGGAATCTATCCATTTCATGATATAAACAACGCTACGCCTTCGTTTCAAAAATTTAGTCTCGTAAGCTCAGCAATAATGTTAATAAATGAGTTCTTCCTAATAAAACTAGAGAGAAAACTATTTTCGGAGGGTATTCACATTAAATTATGAGCACAATAGAGGGTTTAAATGTGTAATTAAATGTTTACTATATGTGTTATAATTTCGATTTTAGCTATGAGATTATTTTGCTAGGATGGTTAAAGAAAAACTGAAACTGAATTATAAGGGAAGGGTGTGTACTACTTTAACAATCTAGTAAAATTATTGTTATTTAATCCTTATTAGTATTCGCTCTCGTGTGATGCACAGACAACAAATGTCATTCGAATACTATTTTGAATAATAAAAAGAAATTTGCATAGATCTCAAGGAAAATAAGAAAATAATTTTATAAGAAATGTCAAAATGATACACATATTTATTAATTAAATAATGTATAGCACGGAAACAACTCATACTCTTAGAATACTGTTTTAAATAATAAAAAGAAATTTTGAAAAAGAAATTTGCATAGATCTCAAGGATAATAAGAAAATAATTTGATAAGAAATGTAAAAAATTATACACATATTTATTAATTAAGTAATGCACGTAGCAGGAAAACTGTTTCAATTTTCAACAGTTGTATTTCAATGTGACAGATAGGGATGACAATGGATCGGGTTTTCATGGGTATCCGTACTTCCCAAACTCTGATGGGACGAGTTCTGGAAAAATTAAATGGTTTTGGAACGAGTTTGGATAGAAATATGCAAATCCGTGACGGGTTTGGGTCGGATTTGGGAAATCACCTCCGGGTACCCGCTACCCAAACTCATTTATATATATGAGTAAAGATATTACTATATGTATAATTTATTATATAATTATAAATATTAGTATAAATATTAGTAGATTTAGGGTTTTATCTGATTTTCTTAATCCACACACACATTCCGTAAGAGTCAAGTCTTTAATGTTTCTCCTCTACTTTTGTAAATCTACTTCCGAAATATGACGACACAACGACATCATCAATAATTCATAATCTTCAAATTATGTTTTAAGATTTTGTAAGTTCGTAGTATTTTGCTTTGAGATTAATTTTAGTGAAATTTTCTACTGATGTTTATATTTTCATCATATTTATAATATTTTGTTATTTGATGTTTACTTTTTAGTATTCGGATTTTTAGCGGGTAATAAACGGTTATTACCCAAAGGGTTCTGGTCGGGTATGAGTTTTAAAATTATTTTTTAATCAGGTTTAGGTGTGAAAAAAAATCATGAGTTTAAGTTTAAAAAATGCTTAATGAATGGATACCCGATCCATTGCCATCCTTAGTGACAGAATATGACCAAACTAAGTTTTTCACAATTGTGTTCCTAACCTATTTTTCTAGCAACGAAAATCCAACGTGGCACACCTAAAATTGGTGTAAATTTTAATAAAGATTAATAAAAATGAAGTGGCATCAAAATAAAACAATGTTGCTTTGATGCAAGATATTAAAACTACTTGATATCAATTATGTCTAATTTATTTGTCCCTCATCCCATTCAATTTGTCACGTTAGTGTTCAACACATAGATTAAGAACAATAATAAAAAGATAAAAGGTGCTTAAGCTTCACCATTTTTGAATGTTAATTATTTTCTTATTTGGTATGTGACAAATTGAGTTGGACGAAGGAAGTATATATCAAAATATAAAGTCAAATTGTGAAATAACCATTGTGATGAAAAGACAATATTTGACTCACTTTCTTAATAATTATAAATTTGCCCTACATTTGCAATTTTGGATACAAATACCCTTAATGAGGGCGCGAGTCACGGCACTGGCCGGTTCGGATCAGTTTGGGACGAATGACACATACGGGACGAATATGTACCATTCGTGCCCCAACTATAATTTGAAACAATTGAAACTAATTTGACCATTTGTCACCCTTGTACCAAAAAATAAAAATAATATATTACCATAAAAACATCATCACAAATCAACCTAAATATTATTAAATAAAAAATTATAAACTATAATAAAAATTAAAAAAATATATGGATATTTTCGCGATTAGTACAAATAGGATAAATTGCAACTGTTCGTTCCAAATGTTTCAAATTCACCTGCAAACTGATGTGACCCGCGCGCGCCTCATTAAGGACAATCATGTCCAAAATTACAAATGTTGACCAAAAGTTATACTATTATGAAGGTGTGACAAATATTATCTGTTTATCATGATATTGGCTATTTCACTTAATAAACTCCAAATATATATTTGCAGGAGTTCTATATATATAACTCAACTTAATTATTATCTCATAGTAGAAGATTATTTCATATGTCTATTATAAATATTTGATAGATATTATTACCAGTATATTGAATTAGAATGGATAAATTCACGCTTCCGAAATTTTGATGATCAATAATATTGTTATTAACAAAGTCTATATTTAAATTATTATATGGTTGACTATTTTCGGCTCAGCTTGCTTTTCTTTTGTTTTTGTAATATGACTGATGGGGTACTCGTTCACGTCATTGCTCTCCACGAATTCGTATATGTTGCTCTTCAAAAATAGGCAATCCAAGTTCAAATATTAAAATTATGTGTATATTACATACACTCATGCCATAATTTTTATCTGGAAAATATTTGCAAGAATTTGTATAATATGAGCTTTCAATTTTAATAAGAAATTACATAGTCTTTCGTTTCTTAATTTTAAGATGAACTTTCAATTTTAATATAAAATTACATAGTCTTTCGTTTTTATTAATTTTTTGACTAGACCTCGATCTCTGAACCCTAAATTGCATGCGTATATGGCATTCAAAAATTGCATACGTTGACTAATTTTCTGATGAGTAAGACGGTATCGTTCCATAATCAATAGAAATTGTTTTCAACATAAAAAATGTATATCCCTAAGGATATTTCCAAATCAAGTTATAGATCACTTCGATATGTCTCGACGTGCTTAATTTGTTAGCTGATTTCATGTGCCTTAATCATTTAAATTTATTTAGGTGCTATTTGATTAACAACGTTTAGTTCAAATTATATTCTTCTGTCTTTAAGGTAAAACTCGTATTTACTATTTATAATTATAGTTTTTATAATTTTAGAATGATATAAACATATTGTCATGCATCAAATTTTATAGTATGAAAAAATCGGTTTGTGATTGTATTATTATATAACAATTTTTGGAATGGAATATAATTAAATAAATTTGGTATCACTTGTAATTTTTTAAATTGAAAAGAATCGGAAAAAAACGTGATCAATCACATATGAAATTAATGTAGTTTTAGTAGTGCTTTCATCAACTGTTTCCTAATAAAATGAGAGTCATGAACGTGCCAAGTTTGAATAAAGAAAACGTGACTATAATTTGTATCAATTGCGTTCACATTAGATGCTTATATAATTATTTCTCAATTGATACTTTATTACGAAATTGCCACCAAAATTGATTTTCAATTAATTGAGGATTGAAAACTCTCTCTTTAATAGATAACTAGATAATAGATAATAGATTACTATTTACTATTTATTCGAAAAAAAGATCCTTCTTCTTATTATTATTATTATTATTATTATTATTATTATTATTATTAGTCTAAATGTTCAAATAAATTCCAATTTCAATTGTTTTACTCTGCTATCAAAGTATCGGCTTTGACCGATTAAAGTCCAAAGTATGGAAAACTTTGCAAATTTATATCTAAAGACGGTACCTGAAAGCTCTTTGGATCAACGGTTATTTGTTATGGCTTGACATAAAAATACATGTATAAAGATATAGTAATTGATAATTCTATGTATATTTTTAAATGAGTTTATTAATGTTTATGGATCCTCTATAGATAAAAACAATAAAGTTGTACCCCAACTTTATTTACAATAAAAGAGGCCAACTTTGACATGATGAGACCAAAATACCCTTATTTTTCACCAACCACCCACTTCTCTCTCTCCTACTTTATTTCTCTCTCTTCTCTTTCTTCTCTCTCTCTTCTCTTTCTCCTCTCCATTTTTTCCGGCAGATTTCAACTTTCTCTTCTCTCTCTTCTCTTCCTCTTTCTCTTTCTCTTCCTCTCTCTCTACGAATTCTCTAAAAAACAACAACAATTCTCCGCCGTCGCTCCACTCCTCTCCTTCTCCACCACCACCCCGCTCCTCTCTTTCTCCGCCGCCGCCTCGTCCAAGTCGTCTTCTTCAAGAATTCTTCATTAGTTTTGCTATTTTTTTTTTCTTGTGGGTTTCGATTTTGGAGTTTTTCGGTTTTTTTCTTCTCCAAAGCTTGTTGTCGGAAGTTTTTCTCTGATTTAAACGATGATGGAGGTACAATAGTTTGTTGTTGTGATAATCGAGCTTCTCCGTCTTCTTCGTCGTCTTCGTCGATCTTGTTTTGAACTTTTTTTTTTTCGGCGCCGGTAGTTGGACGTTTTTACCCGTTTGTAGACGACTATGGAGATACTGTATATTATCCCGATCATTTTTATGTGATTTTATGTTGAATCTCGTTTAGATCTGAGGTTTTAGATCGTTAACATTTTTGTTCGTCGAAATTGTATGATTTACAGTCAGTGGTTAAGTCGTACAGTCGTACACTCGTAGCACATGTGTACAATGTTACGATATTCGTAATATCGTACTTGTATGTCTACGATTTTGTTAAACTCGTACTCGAGACTGACTATTTCATGCATGTTTTGTAGCACTTTTGGGGAATATTGTTACATATTTGGTACGATTTGACAAATTAGTGCATGTGTTGTTGCTTAAAATTGATACGATATTACGATTTGTTAGTGCATGTTACGATATTTTTAAAATCGTACTTGAATTGTTACGATTTTGCTTAACTCGTACATGATTGCAGATATTGTAACTGATTTGTGTTACGATATATATATATATATATATATATATATATATATATATATATATATATATATCGTAACTTATATTTCATGCAGACGATGCATTCTTGTTTAATTGTAGCTCGTGGTCACGTATAGAATCACAATATGTATGAGGGTGGAAGCAAAATAAGCAGATGTATCATGTTCGATGTAAATATGAAGACAAATCATGTATCATGTTAAGGAAATGTTTGATGTATTCATGTACGAGTTAAGCAAAATCGTAACAAACAAAGTACGATTTTAGGAATATCGTAACAACATACACATACAATCAACCTCACGTACAGTTTTTACAAATATCGTAACAAACTACACACATGCATTCGTACTTCGTGCCATAAATTGGACACCCTCACATAAGAGATTAACAACACCGTAACATAGCAAGTACGATATTGGGAATGTCGTAACAACATATCCACATGCAATCACCCTCACGTACGATTTTATAAATTTCGTAACAATCTACACACGTGCATTCTTATTTCGTGTCAACTCTAAACCCTGAACCCTAATCTCGTAACAAACTACAAACAATTCGTATATCGTGGCATCAATTGTTCACCCCCACATACAAGATTAACAATATTGTATCTACAGAAGTACTATTTTTCACACATGGTATCCTCAAATCTCAAACAAATCTCAATTATACATGCAATCGTAACATAGCGCAAGAAGTATATGACATGATTGTACAATTTATTGGTCACCGTCATGTACGAGATTAACAACATCGTATCTACAGAAGTATAATACATGCTATCCTCAAATCTCAAACAAATCTCAATTATACATGCAATCACAAACAAGTGATTTTAAACTTGTAGAAATTTGGCTATAATTATCACTAATCTCGAAACGAGAAAACATGATATTGTACAAAAGATGTAATAAAGTTGCTACGATTTGATGCAAAGTCGTAGCAATCATACATACAAATAAGGTGTTTTAGATTGTACAAACATATCTTTAATATGAGTGTATGATTGGATATATCGTATTATATATTGTACGACATACATAATATCGTATTTGACGATCACGAAATATGGACATACACTGCTACGATTTTCATTTATTGTTATATTATCACTACGATAAATTCTATGCTGGTCATCACTTGAAACCCCTTGACACAAATTGTACTATATCCTAGAGCTCATCGCTTCACTGCAGCCTTTGCTTCGGGCCCGAAAAAGTCGAGCACTTTGTGGATATCTCCAATTAAACCGTCGTAACCATAGCATTGAACTCTGTGGTGGGGTGGTTTAGTCAACGGTGGTCGGACAAGTATCCAGCAACCTTCAAAATAATTAGATACAAAGGTGTCAAATATGTATTCATGTACGAGTTAAGCAAAATCGTAACAAACCAAGTACGATTTTAGGAATATCGTAACAACATACACACATGCAATCACAAAAATACAAACAATACGTATTGTCGTGGCATCAATTTCTCACGTTCACGTACGAGATTAACAACATCATAACATATCAAGTACGATATTGTGAATATCGTAACAACATACACACATCCAATCACCCTAACTACACACATGCATTCATAGATAATTCGTATTTCGTGGCATCAATTGTTCACCCTCACATACGAGATTAACAATATTGTATCTACAGAAGTACTACTTTGCACACATTCTATCCTCAAATCTCAAACATATCTCAATTATGTAGTCAATGCCGGTCGAGCAGGTGTCCACGCAACCTTGAAAACATTTGAGATACAAAGGTGTCAAATGTGTATTCATGTACGAGATTGACAAAATCGTCACATAACAAGTACGACATTGGGAATATCGTAACAACATACCCATATACAATCACCCTCACGTACGATTTTACAAATCTCGTAACAAATTACACACATGCATTCTTCTTTTGTGCCATGAACTGGTCACCCTCATGTACGAGATTAATAATATCGTAACATAGTAAGTTCGATATTGGGAATATCGTAACAACATACCCACATGCATCGTACAAATATTGATGAATATCGTAACAATATTGATGAATATCGTATCAATAACGATGAATTTACAAGAAATTATAACAAACGAAGTACGATATTGGGTAATATCGTAACAATTACTCACATCCAATCATCTTCTCACATAAATCGTAACATATTACTCACATGCATTCTTATTTCGTGCCATAAATCGGTTGCGCTCATGTACGAGATTATAAAATTGTATCATACTAAGTACGATATTGGTAATATCGTAACACACAAAGTACGATATTGAGAATATCGTAACACACAAAGTACGATATTGGGTATATCGTAACAAATTTGCTAGATGCAATCATCTTCTCACATAAATCGTAACATATTACTCACATGCATTCTTATTTCGTGCCATAAATCGGTTGCGCTCATGTACGAGATTATAAAATTGTAACATACTAAGTACGATATTGGGAATATCGTAACATTATACCAACATGCAATCATTTTCACATACGAAATTCAAAAATTCAAAAATTTTGACCAAAAAACCATAAAATTTCCAGATCTGGAAATTTTTGTTTGAATGGATGTGAAATTACCAGCATCTCGCCGAAAGGGTCGTCGCCTATCTCCTGTCCGGCCACTTCGACGTGTTCTTCGTCGTCAGTGGCGGCGGCGGCGGGTTGTTTATCCTTTTTGGCGCCGGTGGTTTTGCGGCGCTTGGACGGAGCTTTGTCGCCTGCCATTGTTTCCGGCGTGTTTTTCTTCTACGACTTGGAGTTGGTGGCGGCGGTGTTCTTCAACTCGTACGGCGGTTGGTGGCGGTGGTTGCTAGAGAGAGAGGGGGGAATGTGGAGAAGACGGTGGTGGTGGAGGCAGAGAAGAGGATGAGGGCGGAGGTGTAGGGTGGCGAGGCGGAGAAGATGGTGGTGGCGTTGTGAGCGGCGGCGGCGAATCGGTGGTGGCGGAGGAATGGGTGGTGGCGGATGAATCTAGGCAGATGAGAGGAAGAGAGAAATTTAGAGAGATGGTAGAGAAGAAGAGGTAGAGAGAGAAAAAAGGGTTTTGAAATGATTTGAAATGGGGTAAAAAATAAAAAAGCTGGAAAATAAATACCAACATGTAGTAAGGGTAGTTTTGTCCAAAAGCTTGAAAGTTGGCCTCTTTTATTGAAAATTAAGTTGGGGTACAAAATTATACCCCTTAGCTCTAAAAGAGCCTTTCTACTAGTTGACTCTTTTTAAATTTACAGTCTCAAAATGGTTTTGAGACTATGTGTCATTAAACTAAACATTAAAAAAAAATACAACATCAAGCAATGTCAGCTTTCCTGAGTCTTCCTGACAGTCAATAGTACCCAAAGAAATATCCAAAAATAGATTAACATAACTTTTTATTATTTATAATATTGTAAGTCCAAAATTGATAATTTATGATGGAGAATTGCTTATTGCACATGAACATAACGAATTCTCCAATGCACATTCATCATCATCTCACTATGCGGCCCATCACCTACCTATAATGGGTCATTAGTAAAGTCCATTTCAAGTTCTAACATATTGAGTACGCCCATAATTAAGTTTCATTATTAACGGCGGGTTTGCTACTCATGTACCAATATATTAAATATGACTATATGAGATATGAATAAAAGTATTGGATATCGGATATGAGTATGAGATTGATATTTGATATTCGTATTTGATATGTTGAATATATTGATTGATATTAAGTGGGAAGAAAAGTAGTAATATGAGTCATATACTAGCAAAAATTAATATATGAAAATATTGAAAATTAGCATATTAAATATATTACTCCCTCTGTCCCGTGAAAGATGACCTCCTTTCCTTTTTAGATTGTCCCACAAAAATGACCCCTTTCCATTTTGGGAAATAATTAGCTGGACTAATTAACATTACTCCATTAACTAAATACTAATCTACTTGCCTTATTAACCCTAAACCCTACCCACTACTTAACCCCACGATCACACTCTCTCTCTTCAATTCGTCGTCCTCCCTCATTTCTCTCTCTCGCCTTCTCTCTATCTCTCTGTATTGGTCTCCCTCATCGCACCTCTTTCTTCCGGTGGTACCGCCGATCAAACACACTTCTCAACTCGCTGTGATGAGTAAACCCTATGACGATTCCCCTCCCCAAATTAATTGGGAGGATTTTCAATCCCTCATTGACACTGTTGTTCGAGAAACTCCACCCTCTTCTCCACTGTCCCTTGAACATGAAGAAAGTGTAGATCTGAGCGGGAAGGTTGTTCCTGACACCGAAGATCAGCTAGACGCCGCCGACGACTGGATCAGAGCGATGAAGGTTGAAGACCGGTACAGGGCGAGGAAACCGGAGGAGAGGAGACCGGTCATTCGCGGTCACCTGCACGTCGTGATGAAGAGAAGCCGCCATGCTCATCTTCTGAGCGCTAGGGTTCCGGCGGCGGAGGAAGGGAAGGTTGTGGCTTCCGCGACTCCATCCTCGATGATGGAAGTTTTACTTCCGCACTTGTTTCGGGTGAGATCTATCCTTGGCTCACTATGTCTTTTTGCAGCTATGAATTTCTGTGGACTTCATTCCTTGGGTGAATTACTGTGTTTGTGTTTCTAAGTGATGAGTTGTTCTGCTGAATTTTTGTGATGAATTTGGCTATGTGTGGAACTGGGGCTCTGGACTCTTTGGTGATGAATCTGCTGTGTTTGTGCAATGTGGAATGAGTACAGTGCAGTGATGGTCTTTCTGTGTATGGGAACTGAAAGGATATGAATACCCCTTTGTGTTGTTGCTTATGGATTAATGCATCTATGATTACTCTCTGTGTATGAGATGAAAGCCATAAAACCAAGAGCTATTGCATTCATATCTGTTCATTTGCATACAAAATAGTCCTGCTTTTTACACCAAAAACATGTTCAATACACTTGCTCACATATTTTTTAGGCAAAAATCAAAAATCAAAATACTGTTATCTGCAATGTCACCCCTGTATGCATGGTCTTCATTCAGGCCTAACTGCTCAATGAGCTCTTCAAGGCCATCCATTCCTGCATGTTCAATAAGGTAGCCCAGTGATTCTTGGACTAGATCTTTTGGTGCTTCAAATGTCATTGGTAGGAGCCTTAGTCTATCTAGATGATCTTTCTTTCTGTGAGGAATTTTGTAGTTGTTTCCACCCTTCACCTTCATCACTTCAATCATGCATGACTGCAATGTGAGAAACACCTTGTTGAGCTTTGCTGGTTCCAGCTTTTGAAATGACTCAATAACTGCTTTCACCAAATTTACTGTGGTGTTGCAAACTGTTTCATGTTGTATGGCTTGAATTGCTCTGAACCAACCCAAATCATTAATGTTCATATCTGGACTATTTGGTGGTTGATTTACAATCCTTATGTCAAATCCATCTGCTAAAGCAATGACTCTGAATTCAGGGTCATCATCTTTTATATGAGTGTTAGCATTATCTTGCTGGATGTGTATAGTCTTGCTGGCCCCTTCTGGCCATTTCTCTTTTATTGCAGGCACAATCTGCTCAATAAATGCATATATTGAATGCATTTGCAGAGATTGCGGTGCAGTTATTGCATTAGTTATAGCATCATGGATTTTTGAGGCATGATTGTGAACTGATTACTAAATGAAATGTGACTTATTGCATTCATACTTGTTCCAGAAACATTTTTCTGATAACTGCTGTAGTGATGCTATTAATTGGATGCTCTTCCAGAGTACCTGCTTCTCTATTTTTTGACCTTATCTTTGCTGGAATCATTTCCGTGAATGGGAAAATGCCTATTTTCCCATCAAACAGTAGAGTCCCATCTGCATTGTACACAGGCCTACATACTGCCATAAACATGACATTCTTAATGAATTTTTTTTACTTGCAAGTCCTATGAGGTTCTGTCTCTCCTGGTGTTAGATAATACCTGTGTGTTGTTTTTGTTATTTAGAACCATTTCTCATCAATGTGCACAGTGTTATGCATGCTTTTGAACTTCAGAAATTCTTCACCTGTGCATTGCTCTAATGCCTCTAGAGCAAACCTGATCCAATAAAGCTTATTTACTGCTTTAAGCTCTGGTTTTATGGCTGATGTGTGAGGTTTGATCAGCCCTGCAGAAATCCACCTATGCACTGTACTCTTTTCCACTTTAATACCTCCTGCCAATGCTCTGATTGTTGCTCTTTTTCTGAATGGAATGGCTTGAATCTTGGCTATATATACTTTATTTTTTCTTCCCCTGACATAATTCTTTTTCCTACTAACAGAATTCATACTCTCACCATTTTCTTTCTGTTTCTTTGCAGCAGCCCAGTACCTTTTGACAGTGGACTCTAAGATGTTGAATTTTATGCTGGCTTCTTTTAATTCCCCTGTTATGCCTTTCCATCCTTGCTGTGCTCAAGAAGGAAATGCACAACATTGTTTCTGCTTGCTGTACTTAGTTCTTTCTTCATTTGATGTTTTTACAAATTTAGCTATGTGCTGTAAATGCTGTAGATGGAGTGTATTTATAGTTGCAAATTTAGTAGTATATGTAGTTAGAGGGAAATTTGAATTTTGCTGTACAGAAAAGAATTCAAATTTGGTGAATAATCTTTAGTTTTTTTTTTCTATAATTGGCGCAAAAATTGTGTACATTTGGCTATTTTTGGTGTGAAATTTAAATGTTGAATTTGGTGTTTACTTTACAACCGCCTTTTATCTCTCCTTTTTAATTTTATTTTTTCATATTTTATTGAGATAGTGGCTATAGTAATCACTCTACCCTCTATCACTAAAATATTCTACTAAATACACCAATTATTCTTAATTCATTTCTTCTTAGTCTCTATATCCAAACTAAAGGAGTTATTGTTGATGGGACGGGGGGAGTAATTTGCTATAATATACATATATACGAAACACAACAGGCTATAGATACAAACCATATTGATACCAAACGACCCTAATTTTCCGTTTTAGTGAAATTAACCGCAGTTATAAATCGTATATTTATGCGGGGCGGATGAATTTTGGTGTCATCGAATCACGAATGCGATGAATTCAGGTTGTGTCGTCTTCTTCAGGTAGCGTTTGTCATATTGATTCTTCAAAAATAAAATTAATCGCGAGCTTTATTTTCTAGAAAGGAAATTGTAACCTCTAATGTAAATTTTGTTGTTTCCGGTTTTTCTTCCCGCATTTGGATGATTTTGAGCTATGAAATGCTGTAGCTGATTACCTTTGATGTGTTCTTGATAATGCATGTGGTGTTTTCATGCAGCTGCTTCAGTCTTTTGCGTATTTAGTTGCTGAATTTGAATTTAAGTGTTGGTAGAGAGTTTTTGAGGGAGATTTCTGGTGTGATTGCTGGCTTTGGCGTTTTAAATAGCATGCATTTTCATTGATAAAGACAGCTAAGAAGAAAAAGAGTTCAGATTCATAGTGAGATGATGAATTTGCATTGGAGAAAGTTGGTGTGATGCCTAATAGATAGTGAATAAAGTTTTTTGGAAAATTAGGCATGTCGTATAGCGGGAAGCTGTCTAGGTTTCTCTTTCATTTTTTCTAATCTTTGTCATGATCTTGATTGTGACCGTCATTACGTGCCTACTCTTGCCGAATTTCAAACTGGAGAAACATAAATGGTAAACAGGGAAGTTATATATTTTTCCCTTATTAGCTGGAGCATAGGAACTTGAGAGAGAGAGAGAGAGAGAGAGAGAGAGAGAGAGAGAGAGAGAGAGAGAGAGACGTGTTGCTAAGACAATCCGTGAGCCTAGGCTTTTATTGGGAGCTTTGGAAAGCAAAGAAGAGAACTCAATCGTTTCACAAGCACACTTTGGAGGATCATAATGTTGAAAGTTAGGAGCACGGCAAAACTTCCTCTCTTTCTTTCTGTGTATAGTAGATAAAAAAAAATGCTCATTTTGTCCGATTTTATTGTTATTATGCTCAATATCAGCCTCTTGTTGACACCTTTATCTGCGACCATGGGATTATAATTTGTAGCAATAGATATTGAATCAATTGCTTTCTAGGATTAGATTATGAAAAGGTCTACGTTCATGACTTGACTCTCAGGGATTCCTGTTTCATTCAGCAACGTAAAGTTTGTTAATTCAGTAAATATATACACAAATTGCTCATATTTATTGAAAAAGATATAAAGGGCTTTCTGTTTCTAATTTTTCCTTTCTTTTGTACTGCTTCCTTTTCCATACAAAGGAGAATCTGCATCAAGACAACAATAAATGCTTTGAAAGAACATCAAGAAAACCGAGATAATAGTCATTGAGGTACTAAAATTATAAAAAAAGGAGCCACTTAGGCATCTCTTAATTTTCATATCAATTCGTTCATTAGTTTTAACCTGGTCTTAATGTATGCGAAAATATACTTTTTCCGACATTTATATCCACTATCTTGAATTAATAAATCATGTGTGGCAAAGTTTTGAAATATGTTCTTCTGATACATGTAAACCACCGATAGGTCTCCAAAGCTTGAAGAACTCAAGACTGTCTGTTGAGTTAGTAGCTGCATGTACTATGTTTAAAACCTTTTGTTTTAAATTGTTATTCATCTAACCTCGGTCCTCCTCACAAGTGGACAAGGTGAATGCACGAATTTGTTATCATTAAAGAATTCAGAATAGATGTGTAGGCGTGGTGAAAATGATTCGACTTATTGCATTTCAATATTGATGTTTAACTTCTTACAGAAAGCTACATGATAATCAGGTTCATCAAGTTCCCTAATGCCATAGGCAGAGGAAAATCTGAAATAGTTGGCAGAAGATTGTAATTGTTTATTGGATGCTAAGGTATCAGCTGGCTTTTATTTGTAGGCATTAAAGACTAATTAATTTTCCTTTCTATTATATCATGCTTTTTGATGCAGTACTGCTTAAATTTTTGACATTAGTACAGGGTAATGACAGATGTTTGTGGAGATTGCATGCATGTATTCAAGAATCTTAGTTTGGTTATTTTTTTAGAATATTGGTACTAGACCAAGATTTCATTGTGTCATTTGTTAAGTAGTAAGTATAGAAAGAGAATAATAAAGGTATACATGAATTTTATCTTGCAATATAAAATGGTATATACTCGGATTATTGATCAGTGATTTTCGTTGTGTGAAGTAAGCCAAGATATTTAAGGGCATCTGTGGAGCTTTTTTCTGATAATTATACCTTATAATTGATACAGATAACCCTGACAGAGGTAGCAGGAAGTTATGCTACTGGTTAATGTGTCAGAAATCATGTACCATAAAAATTTGCTGTACAGTCACCAAAATGAAATCTTATATTGTTTTAAAGAGTACATCTTGCATACAAGGGAATGGTTCCATTCTATACTTCTAAGTTTAATAATAAAATGGCACATACTCACCTCCTTGTTGCTCCACTAATCACTTCTTACCTGCCTATGCATTTGGACTAGTCTAGTTTTAGAAGATATTTACTTCTTCCTCGCATTTTACTAGTAAATCTGTTTGCACATATTCATTGCTCACACCAACCAAGTCATTTGCCCGCAGTGATTCATTCTCCCAATCTGTTCTGTTAATTACTGTTAAAATGGATAGCACGCACACAACCTGAGCTGCTAAAAGCCCATAGCAAAGGCCCATGAAACCCAGATTCCAGAAAAAGGCCAGAGCTACTGCCACAGGTGCTCCCATCATGTAGAATGAACAAAAGTTTATACCTGCACCAATGGTAGGCCTAGCACTTCCTCGGAGAGCCCCACAACAAGTGGTTTGTGGACAATTGGCCAGCTCACAAAGTCCAATAATGGGCAGCACTGCCGCTGTCAGCTCAAGAACTTCATTATCATTGGTGAAGATCCTGCCCCATGCTTCTCTTCCCAGTGTAGTCAATAGAAAGCCAAATACTGATGAGAAAAATGCCAATGCTATGGAAACTACAGTTGCTAACCGTGCCTTGTGTGCCCTGCCTGCTCCAAGTTCGTTGCCCACTCTAGTTGAAATAGCGGCACTAAGTGCTGAAGGCAGTGTGTACATAAGAGATGTGGTTTGTATCACAATAGCTGATGTTGCAAGTGCAACTTGGGGTTTGTGGAGGTAACCAGACAGAAGTGTCATCAACTCGTACCACCACCATTCTAAACAAACACCCAGGCAAGTAGGGATTGCTAGTCGAAGCAGCATTCCCCATTCCTCCCAGAGTGAGGTTAAGCATGGCTGGTTTGAAAGTGTTGCTGAGGATTTAAACAAATGAATCTTCTCTTCATGAGAACATTTTATATAGCCTAAAAGAAGTAGCAAGATGTTAAGGTTGGAAATAAATGTGGAAACTGCGATCCCCTGGATGCCAAGACGTTGATGGAAAGTAAAGTAGACGGTGATGGGAAAATGTACTAGTGTTGCCAGCAGAGTGCACCATAGCAGTGGCCATGTTGTCCCTTTGCTGCGTATGTAGATACGTAGAGGATGAAGTAGGCTGTTGAGAACAAGATCTGGAATTGCAGAGTGGCAGTAAAGGCTAGCAATGTGTACTACTTGTGGTTCTTGGTTGAGCCATAACAGGAGAGGCTCAAGAAAAGTCCAAAGAATTCCAATGGGTATAGATGCGAAAAGCAACAAAATTATTGTTTTCTGGAGGGTGAGAGACACCATGGTGAAGTTTTTGGATCCAAAAGCTTGACTGCAGAGCGGTTCCATTCCCATGGCAAGACCAAAAAGCACAGAGTAACCTGTGATGTTGGTGAAGCCGATGGCTAATGCACCTCCTGCGAGCTCCAAGCTTCCCAGCCTTCCTATGCATGCTACTGAAATCAAGTTTTTCAGGTAATTTAATATGCCCATAACCAATATTGGAAATCCAATATCAACTACATTCTTCATTTCCTCTATCACCTAGCATAAAAGAATAGAATCGTCAGCACAAAAAAAATTACTGGTGCGGAGCATAATGGCGGATCCAGGATTTTAAATCTTGGAATGCGATAAATAATTAACATAATTATAAAGATAAGAAAAAATTAATATTAAAAGTAGTACATTTTGAAACGTTAGTCAATTTTAATGTCATACATTTCAAAATACTAAAGAAACTATATAGTAATCTAATTTACTTTTTGACAAGTCTTCATTTGTTGAAAGCGATTGACAACCTCGTATCGAAATCTTGTAGAAATATATGTATCACTCAATGAAAGTGACTGAATAATCATTTAAAAATTGGTCTCATGCTATTTCACAAAATCTCAAAAAACACTCTTTCAACATTTGCACTAGCAACAAAAAGAATAAAATATAAATTTATAAAATTAAACTAACAATTAACAAAAATTTTCTTAACAATTAATTTTTTTTTGGATATGCATATTCGACAGATGACATTGCACAATTATCTTCTCAAAAAATAAAAACGAATAGCCATAACGATTCTAAAATAATTGGGAAATGACAAAATAATTCCTATATTCTAGCAATTTGATGTTCACAGTTAGTACTTGTAGCCATAGGATTAGGGGAGAATATATTAATTATGCTTAAGTTATTATCTTGAGTTAATACAAATGAGATAAATTTGTTTTAATTTCCTATTATTTTTTGTGTTGATTATTCATAAGCTGGAATTAATTAGTTTTTTCTAGTGCTAGGACTGGACTTAAATTAACTCATGGTATAAATAAATAATTTTGTGTTGGTGGTCGAATCCAAAATAGAGATAAATACTTATTTTATTTATAATACTATTATTTTTTTAGGCGGTGCATAAGCTGGATCCGCCGGTAGCAGAACATTATGTTCTTGAGTTTTGAAGATTCTGTTATTCTTACCTCTATCATTGTCAGGCTCCTTTTGATTTGCCTTGCTGCCATCTTTTTTCCTTTTTGCTTGTTCTCCTTTGCTCCTCTTTTATTTGGTTGAATTATGTGGCACTGAGGATCTTACAACTCATATACACTTTTCTGCATTTCAACATGCATGCTTACAACTTACTCCCATAGTGTTATGGGAGTGACATCTCGTGGACAATAAGGAGTTTTTATAGGCCCTCTGAGTGGTGAGTTTTTCAAATTTCTTTTTCCTTTTAATTGTGATGGAACATCTAATTTATTTAATGGTAGCCATAATCTCAAATAATTAAAGACTCCTCAAACTTCAATTTGTCATTTTGCCAAATATATCTGAGCATATCTGCTTCCTCAATTAAGAAAATTTAGCAGAAATATAATACTTTTCTAAATCTACAATTTATCTCCACATGTAGAGGTTTTTTATAATTAAAATTATCATTTTAAATGTATATTCCAATTTCTTTATACTTTTGACATTAACCCATTTGAAAAATCAGTGACTTCATTCTTCGCTTGTGGTTGTTAGATGTAACCTTGTACGATGGTGTTTTCCATTAATTTCTTTTTGAAATGTTAAAAACTTGATTTTTGTATAGTAGTTTGTTATAGCTCTCTATTGTACAGTCTTACCATATTTTCGCGTTGCAATAAGAATTTTAACTATTTTTCTACTGAGAGAGACTTCTTGATATTGTGAAGAACCTTTATCAAAATATCTGCAAATATCACCATCATGCCTTTGTCATTTAATGATGGGAAGAATTTACTTGTAGTGGTGAAAGGAATTTGTTCGGGTTCATGTCGCCTTCTAGCTATTATATTTTCGAGTAAGCACAGACCTTCCATCTTTTGCTTGCATCACAGATGTATCCAAGATCCCGGGAAAATCTCCTTGTTAACTACAGCACATACCTTGTCCAGTAAAGTTTCTACTGGAAGCCTTCTTTTTGTAAACATTGCCTCATTTCCTCTTTGTACTAGTTAGGTTCTTTGAGAAAGAGACACACACACACATGCACCCTCTCTCCATCTATATTTTCAACATCTTCTCCAATAAAAAACATGTAAAATATGTAAAATGCTGCTACCCTAGATTCAGTTATTTTTGGAGTTATGTTTGCAAGTTGCCATCACATACCATAATATCTACCAGCACATGCATCCCATAGTCATCATAGATTAAATTGGACATGTGCATGTTCACAAGTCATAGACGATGCATATTCATATGTACACATCTCGTGCATTCTGAATTTGGTTTTGCATTTATTTAGGAAAGCATAAATTTTGTTGCATGATATACATCTTTTTCTGTTAACCGGTGTCTCTTGGAAACATAAACATTTTCCCCTTCATCATCGTAAACCCTTCATTTGCATGTCTATTGTGAACACCAACCATCTCAAAGCACTTTTTATGTAAAAAAAATATCTTACCTCATATCTGTTGCTGAAAGCATAACATATGGTGCATGTGTCTGAGAGTCATTGGTTGATGTGAAGTCTGATCTCTTTGCATCCTGAAAATGATCTTGTCATGCTCATATGGAACCATGCATGTGCTTATTTGTTGCACCAAATGAGCAGCAATGTCGCGTGTAAAATATTAATTATCATCTATACTCCTCATAATCTTGTAGGCAAATTGCATCTCAAGCATCTACTTTTCTTCTGACCGTCGAAAGATGGTATGTGATGGGATAGTGTACCCCATCCCACTCAATTCCCAATTGAATCCGAAAAGGGGTATTACAGTTGTAAGGGAGAAATGGTGCTATTTTTAAACTGTCACAATCTCTTGCTGTTGCTGAATTGTAGTATTTCTTTTGGTCCCAAGATTTTAGGTGATTTGTACTAAACAACCAAAAGACTGACAGGCAAACGCGACACAGCTCGTGCTCTAAACAGAAGAAGTGCATTGTCTTACATCGATCGATTTTCAGGAGTCAAAATTAGGGTGATCTCGAGCCTTTTGGTGAGTCAATAAGATATGCTTCTTCTTGTGGGCTATTATTCTTTCCTTTATTTTCACTCTTAAGTCTTAAGGCACAAACTTGCTGGTTTATGCATGGCACATGTCTATGTTGATGATATTTTAATTGTTATTTTCTGAAAGTTTAATCTACTGAAATCCAACTTGCAGAAATTATTTGACACTAGCTAACATGCCTTTTCCCCACTTCCACTTTGCTTAATTAATTAGTTGACAAGCAAGAGTTGGATCTTAGAGAATAATTGCTCAATTATGAATTTCAGGTGTAGAATACTCTTAAGCTGCGTTTTGGATGTCTCAAATATTCTTTGAAATGACATTGGTGGATTTGAAAATTATACCATTCCAAGACCAAATACTAGATCCTTCAATATATCCAAATATAACCCAAACGTAATGCTAGTGCCACTTAATCTCTTTAGGATACGGTTCTTGAAATTGCATACAAGATATACAACATTTGTGTCTTGGGTTATAGGATAGTCAAGAATGCTCTCATTAGCACTATAATCTTGTCTCTTGACCATATGATTTAGGAAGCAGCCATAGCCTAGGAAAATGGCTTAGTGGAGAGAATCTGCTATGACTAGATTGTCCACATTATTTGGTGTCATTCCATCGTGAAAAGTTAAGAAATCAAACACATGAAATTCCCAACAATGGAGGCAAGTCCATGGAGTCAAAACCATAAAAATCAAGAATTGGCCATTGTGTAGCACTTGGTTTTTACTTTTCTTCCCTTGTTTTACTTGTCCTTGTTGGTGGTGCTTCTTTGTGGGGTGCACACTGTAGTTGGGATGTCGGGAAATTCGTATTTGCATGGTTAGGCCATCTTCATGAATATATAGGAAAATTGTGCCCATGGGTTCTGGCATAAAAGTGGCCTAGTGGTAGAGTGTGGCAACATTGGTGAGGGATCTTCTCAAATTTATGATCACTGTAACATCGACTCCAAAGGTTTACTCTATTTTGGTGTTTTTGTGTGGTTTTGACACCGATATAACTATAAACTCCAACCAACCATCACATGTAAAATTACATTACTTCCTCCATCCCAGAAGAATATTGGTTGGGACGACACGAGTTTTAAAAAATTATGTAAAATGTAGTGTGAGTGGAGAAAGGATCCCAACATTAGAAGAATAATATGTTATTACTATAAATGGAAAATGTAAATTCTTTTGGGACGAATGAAAAAAGGAAAGCAATGGATTTTCTTCTAGGACGAAGGGAGTACTTTTTTATCGCCAGACTTGTCTCGCTGACTAACCTATTTCTGGATCCAAACACAACAAAATTACAAATATGTTATTCAATTTCGATTTATTTTTAATTCAAAACTTGGTATCCTCCTATGGAGCTTGAGCTCTTGACCCGCAGTGAGTCAATTTCACACAAAGTTTATTGCAATAGATTAGAAAGGCGTACCTCTACATAATTATGCGCTAGACTAGAAAGTCTAGAAATGGATGGATGACTAGAGATTGAGCTTGATGGAGTACAACTTGATAAGTTCTTTCTCATGCAACAATATCTGTGTTGAGAATCAAAACATCATACTTCAAGATTACGTTATTCAAGTATGACATCAATATTGATTGATCATATCTAATCCAAACCTATTAGTCTAAAATAATTGAGCCCACCTAAATCCCTAAAATGCCCCCAAGTAGAGATTGCCATCCATATGCCCAACTTTTGGTTAAAAAACTAGGTTGTAGCATTGTTGATTAGTTGAAAGTAACCCCATTGCATTTTTTTTGGCATTATCGTGTTGCCAGACCAGGAGCATGAAAAAAATAAATAAATGGAATTTTCAATCTACATTTTCTGGTGAAAGGGTGTTGATGGGATGCCACCATACGTACCCTTCCTTGCATGCACATGCATATCAAAATTTAGGTAATGCTAATGTGCTTCAATTGTCTACTCTCTCTGTGTGTGTGTGTGTGTGTGTGTGTGTTCATATCTTTACCAAGCAAAAAACCAACTTAATTAAATTAGAATGAACTTTTTATGAATTCAAGTTGAAGGTTTGTGACACTAAGCACTTAAGTAGATATTTCAAAATTTTCCTTTCATCATTATCTTTCTTTAAGTTTGAAGTAAATAATTCATCATTTTGTTGATGGGATGTGCTCCATTGATATATATATGGACCATGGAAGATGAAAAGAAGCTTACCAAATAGGACTCAACATGCTCAACTAGTTCATCAAGAGGCTCAAACAAAATTTTTTATATATGATGCAAAATTATCATGTGATTGGGTAGGGGGTGGGGTGCATTATCATGTAACGTGGATATGTAAGTTGATATGACATTATCCTAATTTTCACGATTTCCATTGTAACATGAGTTGATTTTGGGGGAAACACTAGGCTTTCCATTTTGTATTAGAGTTCTATTTGATTTCAATTTCATATCATAAAGTGGCTGAAAGGGTTTTCAAATATAGCAATGCTCGAGTCATATTTGATTTTTTATTCTTCTATAATGTTGAGAATTTTTAATAATAACTCGAGGGCGGATAATGTGAGGTCACAATCATGTGATGTTAGTTACCAATCAACTCCAAGAATTTCATCAATTGCAACCATGTGGCTTCATTTTTAGATGGAAATTAAGTGTTTGGACCACCTTCTTCTTGCCTTCATAATTCAATTCTTGTTAAGTCAAAAATCAATATCTTAAGAATTTTTTACGAAATTAAATTACTGTTCCCCCTCCCCATCCTTTTTATCTTGACAAAAACTTGGATGTAACATTTGCACCGTGCAACACCAGCTCATCCGCCCCGACCCGACCCGTTTGACCTGGGTTTGACCTTCCTTTGACCAGCTTTTTTTTTTTTTTTTTTTTTTTTATTGTTTGCCACTTCTTCTTTGGTCAAGATTCGAGCAAGGGGAGCCGAAGGCCTCGGAGCGAGCCGAAAGAATTCAAATTGTTGCCCGCTGATTATCCTTATTTTAGTAATCGGAGCGAAGGCGGAGCCGTAAAATCGGAGCCGAAGGCTCAGCCGAAAAAAAAAAAATAATAATAATAATAATAATAATAATAAAATAAAATAAAACTGGGGCGTGTGAGACCTACGCGCGGGTCGGGGTGGGTCGGGTCGGGTTATGCACCATGCATAAGTATGCACCCAAGTGTTACTCTTTTATCTTTTATTTTTGGATATTATGATTCTTTTTATCTTTTATTTTTGGATATTATGATTCTTTTTAGTTACTAAGATGATTATATATGTCGGTAGTTAGTGATACAAAATTGCATTGTAAAACTAAATGCAAAATTTCAAATAAGTAATTAGTGAATTAGGATAGGGAAAAAGTTTAGATCATAAATAAGGTTACCCCCTCAGTATTTAAATTTATCTTGAACTGGATTTATCGCTTCTAGTTTAAGTAAATCATTTGAGATTAAGCAAGTAGTCAAGATCAGCTTACCGTGCTTTGTAATTATGGTAGTAAATTTTCCTAATGCGGAAAAATCGATTTTTCTAATTATGGCAGTATTTGTGTAATATTACACAAATATACCCATTTTTGTTTGCGGGTAATGATAAACGGACAACTGTTGTTCGGACAACTACCGATTTTCGGCTTGAAAATCGGTTCAACCAATATTATTTAAAACAACCGGTTTTTTTATTTTCTTGTTTTACTATTGTATCCCTTAATTAAGCTCGAACGAAAGGTTATGCTAAAATCGATTAAAATATAATTTATAATCAATTAATAGATTAAAATAAAATTTATAATCAATTGATAAAATTATTTACAAAAAAGAAAATGATGGTTGTAAGGAAACTAAGAAAATTACCTACAGTTAAGTCGTTGGGAGCGGGGGTTAATGAGGTGGTGGGATACAATAGTAAAATAAGAAAAAAAAATAGTGCTTTTAAATAATATTGGTTGGACCGATTTTTAAGCCTAAAACCAGTAATTGTCAGAACAACAGTTGTCCGTTTGTCATTATTATTTGTCTAAAACATTTTGTCAATTTATCATTTCCCTTGTAATTATTAGTGAATCTAAGTATTTTGCTATGTTGGTCAATTATCATATTATTAATTAATCAATGAAAAGTGAGCACTATTACGTCAATATTTTCCTTAAATACTTGCACATATCAAATGTCACCTCAGAATACCAATTGTAAAAGCAGCACATCTTGTTTTGGGGCAAAAATACTTACTACTACTAATTTTAGATTAAAAAGAAAAACCCACATACTGATGGAGGGTTAGGCAAGGAGTAACGTCTATTTATTTATATTTAAATAAAGTTGGGCAGGGGGAAACCTAACATCATGTGCAATAATAATAATAATAGTTCTTGTTAGACCTTCAGTCTAGAAGTAGAGTGTTTTACGTTCCGCTCCCCTACCGGCCACCATGGGCACCACTAACACGTTTATGTGGCATGCCATGCGAGTTGGGAGTCAAAACTAATATAAATAATGTTATTTTCAA
Source organism: Schizonepeta tenuifolia (assembly GCA_029490685.1). Taxonomy (NCBI): domain Eukaryota; kingdom Viridiplantae; phylum Streptophyta; class Magnoliopsida; order Lamiales; family Lamiaceae; genus Schizonepeta; species Schizonepeta tenuifolia. The sequence continues at coordinate 21,087,277 of CM055959.1, forward strand.
ATGCATATTAAATAATTCCCCAATTTATGGAAACAAATATATATCTCTTAAATTTAATAAACTAACAAACTAAAACAACTTAATTAATTTTGCTAAATTGCATCACCGGAAGATCAAGAACTTCTGCCAATTTTTTTTTGCGCTATACCTATACTGTATATCATCTTCAAGAACTTCTGCCATTTTTTTTTCTTTTTTTTTTTTTTTTGGTATATCCCTTCAAGTAACAGGTACGAAAGTTTCCACAATTCTTTTCACTTTTCTTTTGTTGTTGTGAAATTAGGGTGCTTTTACTTTGATGGAAATATTTCCATTGAAAAATGATGGATAAGAAAAGATGAAAAAATATTAACATTTTCATCCTTTTTTTATCATATGTTTATTAAGATGGAAAAGAAAATTATCATATGATCCCCTTACCCTTTCCCCATTTTTATGTCTTTTATTTATTGGAAAATATTTTCACATCAAAAGCTAAGGATAATATTATCCAATATTGAGAGAAAAAGAGTGAAAAAGGGTTGCCCGAGAAAAACTTCTAGCTTGCCCGGAGATTATTTTCCATCACAGTAAACATGTGAAAATAATGAAAAATGGGTAAAATTTTTCACCCTTTTCCATCAAAGTAAACGCACGCTTAGAAGAAAAAAAAATACAGTAACTTAAATGAATTGAACCTAAATAAGAAAGGCTAAATTGCATATAAATTCTCCACTTTTTACCAATTTCTCGTTTATCTCCCCACCTTTTTAAATTATGTGAAAATTCTCCACTTTTTAAGTTTTCGCAATTCGATACCTCCGACCATTTTCCACCAAATTAGTGCTGACATGAAATCCAGAAATGCTTATATGGAAAAACCCGATGGAAAACCAAACGACGCAGTTTTAAAAACACAAAACGTCGTCGTTTCCTCAAACATAAACACTTATATTTATATTTATTTATGCGTATTATGGCACCGATCAAAGAATAATAAGTGTTTTTAAAACTACGTCATTTGTTTTAACGTCGGGTTTTGTCATGTAAGCATTTTCGGATTCTATGTTAGCACTAATTTGGAGAAAAAATGGTTAAAAGTATCGAATTGCAAAAATTTAAAAGGTGAAAAATTTTCACCTAATTTTAAAAGATGAGATGCAAACGAGAAATTGATAAGAAGTGGGGAGTTTATATACAATATAAGCCAATAAAAAACATATACCTGATTTATGCAATATAATATGAAATATCTTTTGTCCTGTTTTGTTTTTTGCGCCATATATCCTCGTCAACAACTTTAACTATAGCTCTAAAAATAGATCTTTAATAATGTGAAAGCTGTGTTTTTTTTTATATAAAATTAATACAAAATTAGAATTTTCCCTCATTGATGCAATATAATTGGTGGTAAAAAATGAATTAATTAATTAATGGATAGTGTTTCCCATTTAGTTGAATTAATTAAAGTTTTTTCCCTAACACTATAGCAAAAAAAAGTGAAAAGAATTGTGGAAACTATAATTGGCAGAAGTTCTTGAAGAGGATATATGGCGGAAATTTTTGGCAGAAGTTCTTGATCTTCCGGTGATGTAATTTCGCAAAATTAATTAAGTTGTTTTAGTTTGTTAGCTAGTTTATTAAATTTTAGGATATATATATATATATATATATATATATATATATATATATATATATTGTTTCCATAAATTGTGGAATTATTTAATATGCATTTAAAAATAACCTTATTTATATTTGTTTTGACTACTAACCCACGTGGCATCAACGTGTGAGCACGTTAATGATGCTCACGTGGGTAGGGGAGCAGAACCAGAGGGCTTTAATATATAATAATTAGGGTACGGTTGGTACGCATGAATGAAATGAAGTGAGAATGTACTGGTAATGGAATGAAGATAGAAAAGGAATGGAATGGAGAATGATATTCTTATGAATGGTATACATAGAGAATGGAATGAAATTATTTTAATTATTTTTTTCATAATTAATATAATTAATTTATTAATAATTGTAATATTGATTAAATAAATAAATTATTATTTTAACATTATTGATTATTTTAATAATTGATATGTATAAATATTAATAATAGTAATAATAATAATAATATCAATAATAAAATAATAAATATTATTTATTTTAATTTAATATTATTATAATACTTTTAAGAGGAAATATAGTGAGATGTCATTAGCAATTTCTTAATATAAAAAATGTCATTTGTTCAAATTTTGCCTTAAGTTTACTTTTTGGACATTTATACCCTTATTTTTATTTTTTATTCCATTTAATAACACTCTCTCTCCTACTCTTTTACTTTTATTTTCTTCCCTCTCTTTTCTCTCTCTTCTTCCCTCACCTCACGTGTTTCTCTCTCTTTCTCTCTCCCTCACATTTTTCTCTCTCTTTCTCTCTCCTTCAGCTTTGCCTCTCCCTCAGCTCGAAATAGCTCGCAGAAATCGCGTAAAGCTCGAAGACTCCGACTTGAATTCGTCTGTCAGCTCGAAATCGTGTGGCCATATCTCATCTTTCTCCGATTTTCAGTTTCTATTTGATTTTGCAGCAATTTTGTTGGATTTGCTTCGTTTTTTTTTTCTGCAATTTGGTGCGATTTGCTGTGATTCATTCTTGGATATCCGTCTAGAAAGTGTTACTTGTGTTTGATTGTAATTTTCCGGCGATGTTTGGTTGTGGCGACAAAGCTATGGAGGTAACTTTCCGGCAATATGAATTCTGGGTTGTCGATTTCGATTTCTAATTTGTTTGAAGTTGGTACGTTTTCGTAATTGCGTACTGGATGGATGTAACGTTTACTTGGTATGCAGTACATATTTACAAATGCGTACCAAGTTCACTTGGTACGTAGTACGTATTGATAAATACGTACTGCGTACCTTAATTTGTTTTCTTGGTATGCAGTATGTATTTACGAATACGTACCAAGTTTACTTGGTACTCCAACGTATTTACCACTACGTACCAAGTTTACTTGATACGCAGTACGTATTTATTAATGTGTACCAAGTTTCATTAATATATTATGATGCAGGTGAGGCCATCTTCTTTAGTGGTTGCGCATGGAGGATACTGGAAAGAGAACATTTATGAGGGTGGTAGGAAAGAGTACGTTCCTATACCGCCTAGTAGTATAAGCTTTGAATCTTTATTAGCAAAGCTTGAAGTTCGAATGAAGAAGGATAAGAGTATGTATATGTTTGATATAGATGGTTTTCGCACAGTCTCCTAGTGGTGAAATTATGAGAATGGAGATTACAGATGATTTCGAGTTATCATTTTTGATGGATGTGTTGGAGTTTCCTAATGTATATGTGACTGTTTCTCCAATGATTGATGAATCTCATAATAGGAGGAGTTCTTTAATTGATAGTGGTGTGCGGAATGAAGAGGAGAACAATTTTGATGTTTTTTGTGATGAGTTGGGTTTTGATGGCATTGGTCAGAATGATGACCATGATGTTGATAATAGCAATGTGGATGGTAATGTGGGTAATGAAAGTAGTGAAGGATGACGTTTGTGGGTTGTTTCCGGTGCAGCCCAACAAGCATCTCTTCCGTCGGAAGAAGTACTTACACCGGTTGTGCGTGTGGATAAGCTTGTTCAGGGTGGCACTTTTATCGGAAAAAAGAAAATGAAGTCAGCTCTTGGTTTATATCACATGAAAAAACATCTCGAGTTTATTACGATTCGATCAAACAAGGTGTACTACCATGTGAGATACAAACTGGTAGAACAATGTGAGTTTGAGATGCGAGCAAGCGCAACATCTAATTTGTGAAGTATCCATCTCTTCACTCCTCACTCTTGTGTGGATGATTTGAGATATCACCCTGATCCTAAGGTTTCATCTAGATTTGTTGTTGCACACCTTGGCCCAAATTTTGAGGAAAATGGTTTGTGTGTTAGGCCAAAGGATATTCAAGCATATATACAAAGAGAATTTGGTGTGAATGTAAAATATTTCTACTGCTTTGGCTGGTAGGAACCATGCTTTGGAGCTCTCATATGGCGATGCCGATAATTCAATTGTGGACTTTCAGACATGTCCAGACAGTTCGTTTCAATATTGTTACTTTGCTCTCTCTGCGTGCATAAGAGCATTTCGTGCATGTCGGCCCGTGATTGTAATTGACGGCACACACTTGAAAGGGAAATACAAAAGCATTTTATTTGTCGCAGCTACGAAGGATGCTAATGAACAGATTGTTCCATTAGGATTTGCATTGGTCATGTGGAGGATACTTCATCTTGGTCGTGGTTTTCGGAGCATGTCCGTTGGACGTTTGGTTGCCCCTCGGAATTTATGATAGTTTCTGATCAGCATCTTAGCATCAAGAATGCTACAGATCGAGTTTATCCTGGTATCCCTCATGATCTTCGTTCGTTTCATTTACAGGATAACCTGACGACTTGGGGTACCGTTGTGATTGATCTATTCCATCTTGCTGTCAATGCTTACAAAGTACATGACTTTGAGAAGTGCATGAAATATTTAAAGAAGGCCTCTCCTCGTGGCTACGAAAAGCTCATGAGTATTGGTCCCAACAATGGTCTGTTGCACTATGCCCCGTGCGGAATTTTGGGTTTGGTACCTCCAACGCTGTAGAGAATATTAGTTCTAGACTTCTAGAATACTGTCGTAATGTTGTCCAATGTTGGTTCTTCGAGCGGTGCACAAAATCTGGATCGAGAAATAAAGAATTATCGGTATACGCAACAAGGGAATTAGGTAAAACAGTCGAGGCATGCCGCGTGATGAGAGTTGAACCGATATCTGACATGAAGTTTAATGTCATTTCTGGAGTAAAGAGCAATGTTGTTGATGTTGCTTCTAGGAAGTGTTCATGTCGGGCATGAGATCTGGACTTAATACCTTGCTCTCACGCTACAGCAACAATCGGGTGAAGTTGAAGTTTTTTGTGTTGGGATTAATTAGATATCCGTATCTATTTTACCAAACTTCCTTGTACACTTGGTATGCAATTGTAACTGCATACCAGGTGTACCGCATTAGAACTTGGTACGTAGGTACGGTTTGACCAAAACGTACGTGCTTACCATGCGGTACACAGTTACAATTGCGTACCAAATTTGCTCATCAGAACTTGGTACACCGGTACGCATTACCAAATGTGTATCAAGTATCTAAGTTCGGATGTGGTACACCTGGTACACAGTTACAATTGCGTACCATGTTTGCTCATCAGGATTAGGTACGCCGGTACACGTTGGTGAATGCGTACCAAGTATCCAAATTCTCATGTGGTAGACTTGGTACGTAGTTACAATTGCTTACCATGTTTTCCTTCGACGAAGTATTAATTTGTTAGACATTTTTAGGTTTAAGAAAGAATCCCCACTGTCATATGTGCATGAATATTATTCTACTGCTACGTGGTGCAAGATTTATGCTGATAATGTGATGCCTATTCTAGATAAAGATTCGTGGTGTGTGCCGCCAGATGTTGCTTCAAGGATTGTTCTTACACCCAAGTGATGGGGTCGAGATTTGTAATCCTCGAACACACAGATGTAATGATAAGGGTATTTTAGTTATTTTAGGGAGGCTTGGGAAGTCTCCAAGCCGACTTAAGTAAGAAAAATTTCTCTACTTTAGTTGATGTGATAGGTCTGTACCAACGTCTGTCTAAGATATTTATGCCTCGAGAAGACAAATCCGTATTGTACTTTAGACCAGCTGTCGATAAAGTATAAGTGGGGAAGATTACCACAAGACAATCTTCCTTAAGCGCAAGTAGGGGTGAGCATTCGGTTATTTGGTCACCGAACCGAATAGCAAAAATCAAATTAAAACCGAATTATATAATAAATAATTGAATCTAAACCGAACATGGCTAAAACCGAATAAAATCAAACCGAAATATTTCGGTTCGGTTTCGGTTAAATCTAAATAAACCGAAATAAATACACAATATATTTTCTACATTTTAAATAAGTAATTAACATTCAATATTCAAGATTCCAAATCCACAAAAAGTAATAATCCAAATTCTAAAACATCTTTAACCAAACATAAATAAATCAGTGATGTTTGTTGATGTTGCGGGTCCAAAATTCCAAACATCTTAACCAAAACATAACCAAAATTCTAAAACATATATATAAAAATTAATAGTAATCATTTTAATTTTTAAATACATATAAAAATTAATAAATTATTAAATTAATTATTAATTCGGTTCGGTTCGGTTTTCGGTTAACTAAATATTTTTTTTCAAAAACCATATCCAAACTGAAAAATCGAAAAGTTCAAAATTCAAAACCAAAACCAAACCGAAAATCAAATTAACCGAACCGAATTAGTATTTTGGTTAGGTTCGGCTCGGTTTTTCGGTTTTAATCGAATTTTGCTCACTTCTAAGATCAAGGTTCCATGATGCAGGGTATACTTCCCCCGCTACTACGAGCATTGGGGCAAGGTTGTCATTCAAGTAAGGGAATGCTGAGAGTATTAGTGGAAGGTTGCCTTCTGGCAACCATGGCGTACTAAAGGTGTCCCATCAACTCCTCCCCCCTCAAGTCTGAAAAGAGGAAACTTGTCTTGACTAAGTGAGGAATTTTCAGTAGTAACATTCCATTGAGGCAACCTTGCCTATTCGGATAAGGTAAAGCAGTTGAGGAGTTTTCTCTCTCTGTCCTTGCGAATTCCGCTTTTTCAGAGATGGGACACCCCACGTCGCATCAGTTGCACACGTGGAGCGTTTTCAAAGGTGAACAACCTCAGCACAGTTATAATTTGAATTATTACCGTTCTTTCATTTATTTTCTCTTCATTTCGCGCTCCACTTCTCTCTCGCTCTACTTCTTCGATTTTTCCTTTTCACCGGAATTCTTCGTCGTCGCCCCAGCTTTTCCATTCATCCCTTCAAGTACTTCGCTACTACTCTTATTGTAGGCTTTACTTCTTTTAGTGCTTTGTAGTTGTAATGTCGTTCTTGCCTGATTTGATGGGAGGGTTTGACCTAAACCCTTCCGAATCGTCCAATCATCGGACTGTTTCCGCTAGCGAAGAGGCTTCTTCCCCTTCTGCCCCCATTTATGTACCGTATTTGTCTCCTAACAAGGATAGGTCGGGGTCGATTTCATTTTCGGTACCCGTAGAACCCAATTCTTCTTCGAGTAGGGACAATTGGAATTTGGTTACTATATCTCCATCCCTCGTGAAGCAGGCCGAAGTTCAGACCTTAATCAAAGATTTTTTAGAATAGAAGGATTTCACCTTCAAGTTCCCAGCCCTAATGAATGATCGAATTATACAACTCCCCCCACTTTGCCTTTCTGAAAAAAGCATTTCGAGGTGGGCCTTAGGCTTCCGATATGCCCATACTTAGCCCGTGTTTGCGATCTCTTCCGTGTTTGCCCAAGCCAGATTATCCCTAATTCCATTAGGACTGCTTTGTTATGTCCTTTTACATAGTCTTGAAAGCCAACAGACGTAATCCTACTTAGGAGCTTTTTCATGCTTTTTATTAGATGAAATATCAAAAGGGGATGGTCATGTTCAGTTCTCGAACTAATAGACCCGCTCACTTTTTGGGTAAGAGTACCAGAAATGATAAGACTTGGCAGCCCCATTACATTTTTGTAACTCCTGTTGACAATTCTTGGCATTTCACCGTGCAACACTGGCGGTATTCTTTTGAGAAACCCTCCCAGGTAGAGGTGCACTCCATTTCTCCTTCAGATGAGGAGCTTATGAGAGAATTGAGCACTCGTCTTAATTCTGATAATGACTTCAATAGTCGAGACCTTCTCACGGACTCTTCTGCATTGGCCTATTTCGGTTTGGCTCCTTCTCCTCATCGACCTTCCACTCTAGGGAAGAGTAGGTGTTCGCTCCAGTGTTTGGTTAAATTCAAACACTTCGTGCATCTTGCAAAAATATGATAATCTCTATTTTCTTGATTTTTGCAGTTATGGATTGGCTGAAAACGGCTCAAGGTGCTGAGAAGGAGGATGATGTTATCGTGGTGGGATCCACCCCAGGCTCTTTTCCACTGCCTTTGTTCCTAAAACTTGAGGTCAACTCTCCCCCCAGCAAAGTGATTGAGGAGCAAACTTCCAAGGGGGCCTCCTCCCAGGGAAAGTCTACTTCTGTTTCTCCTGCAAATCCTTCCTCTGAAGGATTACGTCCAAGGACTCGCAGTCGAGCAATGACTGATTTGCCCCCTTCTCCTCCAGCCAAGAAGGGGAAGGGTACCAAAGCTTCTGGGAGCAAGGTTCCAGCTATGCCTATCCAACAATTTTTCAATCAACTCGAAGTTCATCTCCCTGTACCTCTAACTTCCATGGAGGGTTCCCAGTGCGTGGCTCTGTTCCGCCACATGACCAACTCTTCTGAGAGGAACCAAGCCTTTGGATTCTCTACTAAAGCCCTCTACAATGCCATAGGGCGTGCTTTGATCCAGGTTTGAACATTTTCCAATAGTTGTTTTCAAATATAAATTTTCATCATTTCTTGGCAAAATGACTTACTTATTTTCTTCTCAGGTCAACACTTTCTTGGCCGAGGCTGAGGAGATGAGGAAGGAAGGTTTCACTGCCTCCTCTCAAGCAAAGAACGAAGAGATTGCCAGAGCCTTTCTCCAAGTTTCCAATCTGGAAACTAAGTGCAAGAAGATGGAGGGCAGCCTTGCCGATGCCCAGGTGCAGGTGGATTCCCTCAGCAAGCTTCTTGCTAAAACTGAGGAAGAGAAGGCTTCCCTAGAGAAGAATCAGGCGGAAAATTTGGTCAGAGCTCGCCAGGAAGGATACGAGGGTGGCATCCAGGCTTGCCAACAAGGGCTTTTTCGCACAGCTGCAGGTCAAGCCTTTCTAAAAGAACTGGCAGAGGGGTTGGTGGAAGCGTACAAAGGAAGTGTCCAGTATTTGTGTGATCTAGCCCGCACCATCCGCCACTTTGTCCGTCAGGAAGCTTCCAACCTTGCTACACAGATGAGGGAGCCTTCCTACTCAGAAGAGGTGAACACAAAGGCTCTCATGGACAACCTTGAGCTCCCTCCTCATCTGCAACCCCTGAATGACCTTCCTCCTGGGCCAGAATACTAGCTTTCCGTGGTGCAAGCTTGCGCAAGGAAACTTACCCTCAGCCTTATCCTGGATCCTTCCTTAACCGCCATGGAAAATCCCTTCTATGATCTTTCTTTTGCAGGTGCTAGCTCTAATCTGATAGAGTTGCCAGCAATCGAGGATACTTCCGTGCCCAATGTAACCACTCCTCCTATAGAGAAGACTGCTTCAGAGATGGGATTCCTCTCTCTTCAGAAGGAGCCCATAGGAGAGGAAGATGGAGCTGAAGAAGGAGATCAGGCTGCGACCAACTCTGCCTTGGAGGAGAAGCCAGAAGGTGAAGTTTCTGAGAACCCCTCTACGTAGGGTGAATTGTTGTAATTTCTGCTACAATAGCTTTCTAGCCGTTTTTATTTCTGTTTTTGCTACAATGGCTTCTTAGCCGCCACTTTATGTTTGTCTTTGCTGCACTTTCCTTTTGCTTGAACAATTTGTGGCCTGTGAGCCTTTATGCCAATCGTGCTTTTTGATCATCATACGTGGAATTTTTCTTGCAATTGCTCTTATACTTTGCTCTTTTCTTTGCATTCTGCATGTTATTTGATATGTTCATATATGTGTTCTCCCCCCTCCCCCCATTTTCTGAAAAAGTAGAAGTTTGTCACATGGATAGTTGTTTAGAATACTCATTCTGGATAATCATTGGGTTCAGACAAGATTGTATGTCTACAATCTTGTTCAACCCGTGGCATAGGGGCATTGCTGTCATCCAAATGCCAAATTTTCCAGAAGCGCATGTAGCTACTGTCAGGCCAAGGTTACCTGCCGACAACCTTGCTCACCCTAATTTTTCCAGAGGCGCATGTAGCCATTTTCGGGCTTAGGTTGTCTGCCGACAACCTTGCTCGCCCTTGGAACGCTCTGGTTCCTCATGGGCAAGGTTGCTCATCAGCAACCTTGAACCCATCTCCAAATACTAAGGCTCATATAACCACAAACTTCAAAAGGAGCTGCATCATATTTACGTTAAAAAAAATCCAATTTGTATGTACAAGCAGGAAAGCAACATCTGCGCGTCGGGCATGAATGAGTCATCTACGAGCGGTGACCAAAAAGTAGGGGTTATTTTTCCCTACACATAGTACTGCTTCAACTTGCTAATATTCCATGGGTGAGACAAGACTTCTCCTTTGGCATCCATCAGTTCATAGGCTCCGCCAGCCAGGACTTCAACAACCTTGTAAGGTCCTTCCCAATTGGGCTCGAACTTCCTAGTTGGCTTCAAGGCATCACCCCTTCTCAATACGAGGTCTCCCTAGCCAAACCGAGAACTCGTACCTTCTTGTTATACGAATTACGTATTTGCTCTTTATTCCACTTTGTCCTTAAACGGGCTTGCTCTCTTTCTTCTTCCACAAGATCCAACTCTTCCCTTCGGAATTCTTGATTCCGATCCTCATCATAGAATCGAATTTAATGACTTTCTGAGATCACTTCCGCAGGTATCACCGCTGAAGATCCATAGACTAGATTGAAAGGAGTCTCATTGGTAGCCCTTTGAGAGCTAGTGCGATAAGCCCACAGTACTGAATCAAGCTCCTTTGCCCACAAGCCACCCTTATCATCCAACCTTGCCTTGATGCCATTGACAATTGTTCTGTTGGTAACTTCCACTTGGCCATTCGTTTCTGGATGGGTGACTGCTGCAAATCTTTGCTCAATCTTCAACTTTGAGCACCACTGTATGGTTCCTTGGCTAATGAACTGGGCACCGTTGTCCGATACTAAGACTCGAGGCACTCTATATCGACAACATATATTTTCCCACAAGAACTTTATGATCGTTGCATCATCAACTTTGCTAACGGGTTCAGCTTCCACCCATTTGGAGAAGTAGTCTACTACCACTGGGTCATTTCTCCCTGCGCGGTGGGCAGCTTTCCGACCAGATCAATTCCCCACTTGTCGAAGGGACAAGAGGCGTACATAACTCCTAATTCCTCAGCGGGAAGATGAATCAAAGGTCCATGTATCTGACATTGGGAACACTTCTTAACATACTCCTTGGCATCCTTACCGATGTTAGGCCTATAAAATCCTGCCCGCAACACTTTACGAGCAATATCCCTTGCTCCAGTGTGGCCTCTTCCATTTCCTGAGTGTATTTCTTGCAAAACACTTGCACCTTCCGCCTCTGATATGCACTTCAAATAAAGGTAAGTTGTAGCACGTTTGTACAAATGATCTCCAATCATGCAGAAGTGAGCATAGGAAGCCCGTTTGGATGCGAGGGAACCTTCCATGCGTCTTCTTGTCATCAAGAAGTGTATGATGGGAACTCTCCAATCCCTAATCTCTTCAATAACTCCTACATCCAAGGTAGCAACTCTCTCTTCCTCTTCAAGATATGTAATTGGGCCGTCAATTCCCTTTTCTACAGAACTGGCCAATCTTGCCAACTTGTCTACCCGGGTGTTTTCCTCTCGGAGAATTTGCTCCATTCAAAATTCTGTGAATTTTGCCTTCAATTATATCACTTTTGCTACGTAGTTGGCCATCCTTTCTTCTTTAGCCAAGTAAGTTCCTTCCATCTGGGACACAATCAATTGGGAGTAAGAAAAAATCAGAACCTTCTCAGCTCCCAATCCTTCCATGATTTGCATGGCTCGCACTAATGTTTCATATTCAACTTTACTGTACGAAGCTTTGAATCCCAGCTTGATCGAAAATTACACTTCTTCTGAGGTGGGAGGAATGATCAATATTCATACACCGCATCCTTCTTTGATGACAGAACCATCCACATAAGCTTTCCATTCAGCCAGTTCTGCACTTCGAGTAGTCTCCTAAATGAAGTCTGCCAAGGCTTGAGCTTTTATCGTCGGTCATGGCTCAAATTCGATACCGTATTCTTCTAGCTCCGCATCCCATTTTACCATCCTTCCCGATAAATCTGGTCTGCTGAGAATGTTTCTGAATGGAAAGGTTGTCCTCACAACCACCTTGTGTGCCAAAAAGTAAGGACGTAACTTTCGAGCAGAAGTCATAACCGCCAAGGCTGCTTTCTCCACATCCGAATAGTTTGCTTCAGGGCCTTGAATCATTTTACTGGTGTAGTAGATGGGTTTTTGTTCACCATCTTCCCGTATCAACGCCGAACTTAGCGACTGCTTTCCCACTGAGAAGTACAGATAAAGGGTTTCTCCTGTCAAAGGCTTTGTGAGCAAGGGCAATACAGTCATATGTTCTTTCAATGCATTAAACGTTGTTTGACACTCTTCCATCCATTCAAACTTGTTACCTTTCCTCAAGATTTTGAAGAAAGGTAAACTCTTCTCGGCTGAGCGAGAAATAAACCTGCTCAGACGGTAATCTTGCCGTTAAGTTTTTGAATTTCATTCAAGTTGCGTAGAGCTTGCATCTCTTGCACCGCGGCAACCTTCGCCGGATTCACTTCAATACCTCTAGGTGTGACAACATAACCCAAAAAAATTTCAAATTGTACTCTAAAAGCACACTTAGCAGGATTTAATCGAATGTCATTGCTCCTAATTACTCCAAAGACTTCTTCTAGATCAGTCGCGTGATCAACGACTTTAAAACTCTTGATTAGCATGTCATCCACGTAAACTTCCATGATTCTTCCGATTTGTTCCCGGAAAACCAAATCCACCATTTTCTGGTACGTTGCCCCCACATTCTTCAAACCGAAAGACATTTTCTTGAAGCTAAATTTTCCTCCCGAACAATGAAGCAAGCTTTGTGAATATCTCTTGGATTCATCAAGATTTGGTGATATCCTTGATAGGCATCCATCATTAATAGCAATTCACATCTGGAAGTGGAATCTACCAATTGATCAATTCTAGGTAGTGGATAGTGATCCTTCGGGCATGCTTTATTCAAATCCCGAAAGTCTATGCACATTCGCCACTTCTTTCCCCCCTCTTTGGGTACCATAACTGCGTTGGCAATCCATTCAGGGTACTACACTCTCACAATATGCCTAGCTTTGAGCAACTTGTCCACTTCAATCATGATAATCTTGTCCTTCTCTAGATCAAACCTCCTCAACTTTTGCTTGATGGGGCAAACAACTGGATTCACATTCAAATGATGCATAGCAATTTTAGGATCAATGCCCTTTAAGTCATCTGTGCTGAAAGCAAACAAATCAGCGTTCCTCCGCATGCAAGCTATTACTGCCTCAGAATCCGCATGTGCCATTTGAGTTTCTATTCGAGTAGTATAACCTTGCTTATTGGGGTAAAGTTCCACTGGCATAAGTTCCTCTCCAGGAGACATTTGCATCTCCGGGTGTGTTTCTTTCTTTTCCATCTGCTTCATCCTCTTTCCAGCGGAGTCTCCCAGTCCTTTATTGGGTCGCTTGGCAGCCTTACCAGATACCTTGACTTCTTTAACATAGCACGCCCTGGATGCATCTTGCTCTCGGGCCAACTCTCTCACTCTATCTTTCATAGGGAACTTCAATTTCATGTGGAAAGTGGACACTACCGCCTCAAACTTATTGAGGGCAGGTCTGCCCAAAATTACATTGTAAGATGATGTTGTATCCACCACCAAGAACTTTATAATGCGTACTTTCCTCAAGGGAAACTCTCCCATGGCCATAGGCAGTAAAACCAATCCTCGAGGATGAATAACTTATCCTGCGAATCCATATAAAGGGGTTTCAATGGACTGCAACTCGACGTTTAACTTCATGCTTTCGAAGCAATGGGCAAATATCACATTTGCCGAACTTCCCGTGTTTACATGTACTCTAGAGACATCGTAACCACCAATCTCCGTGGTGACCACCAAGGCATCATCATGTGGTCGCAAAACAACAATCTCATCTTCAGGGCTGAATTGTATCAAGGGGTAGTTTCTCACACTCCATACTTCATGCACTCGCTCCACTGCGTGCATATCCAGAACTCTGGCGAAAGCCTTTCTTGCACTGTTGGAGTCTCCTTCTGAAGGTCCACCTACTATCATGTTGATGTGTCCCGTTTTCTGGGAAGGCTCCTCTCTTCTCGGAGGTCTGGGATACTCATGCTCCTTCTTCCGTGACCGTGGGCGTTGGTACTCTTTCCTGACATCCTCCTTCCTTTTGTAACCACGTTCCTTCTTCACAACTTCAACTAATTTGCCGTCTTTTACCAATCGTTCTATGGCATCCTTCAAATGTCTGCATTGATTTGTTTCATGACCAAACTCATTATGGTACTCACAATAAGGACCCACTCTGGGATTTTAAGGTTCCCTCCGATAGCTTCTAGGTAGAGAGAACCCTATTCTGCTGCCTGGACAATATTGCAAAGAGCTCAGCGGGTGCCATCGTGAGAGGGGTGTAAGTATATTTGTCTTTATCAAATCTCTCATTTCTTGGAAAATTACGTGGTTCTTTTCTTTTATCATTCTAAACTTTCTTTTCCTCTACCCCATGAGAAGTCGTTTCTGGGATAGGCAAGGAGTTCTCCTGGTGTGGGCGGATGGTTCGATCTTCTTCCTTCTTCATCCCCCTGGCCTCTTCCAAGTTTACAAACTTATCTACTCTAGCTAAGAGATCTTCGAATGAAGTGCATGCTTTCTTGGCCAAGGAACTGAAGAAGTCTCCGTCACATAAGCCTTGCGTTAAAGCATGCATTTTCACCTCCGAAATGGCGGTGGGAACCTCCAGGGTGGTCGAGTTGAACCTTCAAAGGTAATCTCTAAGACTTTCATGGGAACTTTGCCTGAGGGACATCAAATATACAAAAGTGCGGCTTTGCCTCCGAGCACTCGCGAATTGATGTCGGAAAAGGTTGCTGAAGTTAGTAAAAGTCCGTATGCACACCGAATTCAACTGACTAAACCATTTTTGCACCGATTTAGTGAGAGTTGTGAGGAAGACTCTACACTTGACTCAATCGGTATACTGGTGGAGGGTAGAACTATTTTCGAAACTCATGAAGTGTTCCATGGGATCTGTAGTTCCATCATATTGCTCCAGTATCCCTCTGAAATATGCAGGTAAGGTTTCCTGCAGTATTGCATCACTAAAAGGAGAACTTATTTCATCAAAATCATTTGGGTCAGGCTTCAATAAACGTATCTTCATCTATTTCATTTCTTTTCTTAAAGCAGCCACCTCTGTGCCGGTGGTAGATGTCGATTTGGAATAAGGCTGGTAAGAAGCAGACTGGTCTTCTTCACTGATTCGAGTTGCTAAGGTAGCTTCCAACCACTCTTTTCTATTCATGCGATCCTCCTCGGGAATATAAGGCACTCTTGACCTCAGGCCATATACGGAATGTTGCCCTTCATGAGAGGGGAACATTCTCTCATCAGAATGTTCCTTTTGTTCTTGACTAGGGTTTTCTTGAATTGTTTCTAGGTGTTCTCTCTGGCCTTTTTCATTTTCTCGCAACAATCTTTCCAGTAGTTGATGTATCTGAGTCGGATCCAAACCAAACATGTGCTCTGTGTCTGAGGATGAGGCAACCATGTCGGGTTGAGTAACCTGATTAGGTTGACTCTGCGGGAGTGCTGATAACCCTAACTCTTCTCTGAGAGTTAAAGGCCTTTGGAAGCTTCCTCGCCTGATCCCAGTTGCAGAGGGAGGGGCTCCAAGGGTCGTTTGGCTATGTAGTGTAACAGATTCCTCGAATTCCTACCCCAGATTTCGGGGAGGAGTTGTCATTATCTATAACATTCGATGAATAGCTTTAACTCTTCATTAGCCTTTTCATAGTTCGAGCAAATAATAGGTAGCCAAATAATATCCAATAATATCCATGCAAATATACAATCAAATATATCCATCGAAATCATATGTTTCTAGCAAATAATCATGTTTCGTCATGCTTTATGGTCAGATTCTTCTTGACAACAAATAATCATGCTTCGATATGCTCTGATATGCTCCGATATGCATGTATGTAAGAAATATTTCCATATTCATGCTTATTCATGGGTCTATCCATACGAAATTCATCATATATGCAGATATGGGTTTGGGAAAAACAAGTTCATACATATATCGATCTTGATGTTCAAGATATTTTTGGAAAAAAATGATAAAGCGTATCTCACGCCTTAGTTTTGAATTTCCCACAGACGACGCCAGTTGATGGGGTCGAGATTTGTAATCCTCGAACACACAGATGTTCAAGAATCGTAAACACATAATAAGTACCTTGTGTCGACGAGATTATGTTGAGAAGAGCTTCTCCACGTGGATTTAATCCTTGAATTCCGACCTGCAAAGCGTAATGCCGGGTTGTGTGCCGGCATCGCGTCTCCGATGATCAAGTTAGTATGTATTCAACACGAAACTTGAAAGAAATCAACAAGTTCTATCGTATATTAGAGGTAAATGAACGTGATCCCTGAGATTCTGCTGTAAAATCTGTATATATACCTATAATGATAAGGGTATTTTAGTCATTTCAGGGAGGCTTGGGAAGTCTCCAAGCCGACTTAAGTAGGGGAAACTTCCCTACTTTAGTTGATGTGATAGGTCGGTACCGACATCTGTCTAAGATATTTATGCCTCGAGAAGACAAATCTGTACCGTACTTTAGACCAGCTATTGATAAAGTATAAGTGGGGAAGATTACCACAAGGCAATCTTCCTTAAGCGCAAGGTTCCATGATGCAGGGCATACTTCCCCCGCTACTACGAGCTTTGGGGCAAGGTTGTCATTCAAGTAGGGGAATACTGAGAGTATTAGTGGAAGGCTGCCTTCTGACAACCATGACGTATCAAAGGTGTCCCATCACCAAGGATCCTAAGCAAGCTGGACGACCGCGTACAAAGAGGATTATCACTGGATCTCATACTAAACGCACTCGAGGGTGTTTGTGGTGTCATGAGAAAGATCATTATATGAGTACATGCCCTCTAAGACGCCGCTCTATTTACCCGGAAGAAGAAGTGAGTAGCAACCAACCAAGCGTCAAACCGCAAATCTACAAAATCAAGAAATGTGGTATTTATGGTGTTGCTGGTCATACTCGCCAAACATGTCAAGATCTACATAGATTTGGTTGATAATTTTTGAATTATGGAGATTATTGAATTCGATTAGATATGTACTTTTTCATGGTTTTTGTTTGAAATTTTTAATTGTGGTATTCATCGGTACGTTTTTATGAATTTTATACCAAATATTATTGTAAAGATTGGTACATTTTTATATAGATGCCACAATCATAAACTTTATCTTGCTCGAATTTATTTCTTTTGTGGCCCCTCTTTGGAGGAAAACATAATTCCCACTGGCTGTATTGTTGGTTTTTTATGCGATGCTCCTTGTAGTATCCAATGACCTTCATGATTTGTGACATTGTTCTAGTCATTGAGAGGAAGAGATCTCGTCGATTGTCCAAATGGTGGTCTTCGAATGTATGTTCCTTGATGTCATAGAGAGTGATCTTCTGCTTTTTCAGATCTACCAATAAGGTGCCCCAGTAATCCTTATAGAAGCACAACGCAACTACCTAAAAACGCAATTAAACATGGTATGTTATAGTAAATGCGTACCACAAATCGAAGAAAATACGGTACATATTTGCAAATCCGTACCAGATACACACTAGTTATGTTTGTACGTATTTGCAATACTTACCAAGTTGCAACTTATATGCTTCGGAACTGGGTACGTATTTACAAAATCATACCAATTTTAATCATACAATTCCATATTCACATCAACCGAATGCAAAATTCATCATGCATAATCTCAGAAAACCAATAACAAACTATCCTCAATTTTTCGGTACGTATTGCACAAAACGTACCAGTACACCTAGTATAATTTTCTCCTAAATTTGTGTGTATCCTAATTCACATTCTACTCAACAAACTAGGTAGGCAATCGACATTCAAAACATAGCAAACACGCAAAATCGAAGAAATCAAGTTATAATCAAACATGCAACGAGCCCTAATTTTCAGATCTGCATTTTGCAAATTAAATAATGCGAAAACTTACCGATAAATCACCAAATGGATCCTCGACATCCTCGGCGGTAGTTTCTTGGTTTTCAGGCTCGTGTGGCGGCGAAGATGGGGCTTCTTCCGGCGGCGGCGACTGCTCTTGCTCCCTTTCTATTTCTATGGTCTCTTCTTTGGTGGCGGAGATGGATTGTGTTGGCGGAGGCAGAGACGGTTCGCTGCGTCGAGTTGCTGTCTTCGTCGCGGCGGTTTTCTCCTTCACCGCCGGTTTTGCTGCTTCGATCGTCGTCGCGGCGGTTTTCTCCTTCGCCGCCGTTTTTGCTGCTTCGTCAGGTTTCCTTCGCCGCTTCAGCAGATTTTGCTTTCTACGAGCGCAGCGTCATCTAGGTCGGGATGCAGGAATTTGACGGTGGAGTAGAGGTGGTTGACGGCGGAGAGAAGACGGAGCGTCTTTGAGAAGGAAGAGGAAGAGAGAGAAGAGCGGGAAGAGAGAATGAGAGAGAGAATCTGCAGTAAATATAATTTTGAATAAATCATACAATCCTATCTATAAGGGTGTTTCTGTCAAATAGGGTTTAATATTACCCAATTTTTGTCAAAAGTAAAAGTGAACTTTTGACAAAATTTGATAGAATATGTACTCTAATGCTATATTACCATTTGCCTCTAATTTTAATAGTTAACTAGTAAAAATAATTATTATTATGATAATAATAAATAATTTATTATTATTATTATTTAATATTATTTACTTAAAATTATTAGAATTATTTTGTAATAACATAATTATTATAAATATTAAAATTAGTAATTATTTTATATTATTTTATATTAATCATCAGAATTATTTTATATAATAATAATAATAATAATAATAATAATAATAATAATAATAATAATAATAATAATAATAATAATAAAGCTCAATCTTGAAGATGTAGAATAGCTAATATCATGGAGGAGCGAAGGAATGACTAAACCCATACTTATGGGATAATCATTCCTTATGAAAAAAAATCAACCAACCGTGAAATTATGAATAAAGACAGTAATGATCATTCTATTTTCATTCCATTCCAACGTACCAACCATCACCTTAGATCTGAGGAAACTAAAAAATGTATATTCCACGGAGTTCGAATTTCGGAATTTAATTTTTCTTTCTCGGGCATATTCATCCCACACCATATATGAACACTTTGATTATCATCTTTTTCTTGGATCTAAATTTATGTTGATTTTATTTTGGGCCTATTTATTCCTTAACAATCATATATCCAAACACGTATGGGCCTTAGCAATTTCAATAATATTAGAAAGCCCATTATAGTATAAATCGAGTGCAAAACTTACCGCTGGACAAAAAACGCATGATTTTTTAAGGCCAAATGGCCCATATATTCTCCATTTTTTACCAAATTTTGGTTTGGCAATCGTTAGATTAATTTTTTTTGTAAAAATTCTCGAATTCTCAATTTGACTCAACGTGTAACCACTCTAGGTTTTTGGCGATGACTTTGCTGACATGGACGCTTGAAAATCCAGGCTGGACAAATCGGATGGCGAACAAAACGACATTGTTTCACACTTATTTGAAACGACGTCGTTTTAGGATTTAATATATAAATAAATCAAAAAATAAAATAAAATTATGTCTCTCTCCTCTCTGCCAACCACAAACAACAATCATCTCTCGCTCGCCTCATCTCTCTTCTTCGTCGGTTAAAAACAGAATTTCGACCTCTCGAAAAATCAGTCCTCCAATTACTAGTCCTCACCGCATGCGAAAACCTCCGAAAGCATGCCCCAGCACATCGTCGCTGCCTCCGCTCACTCTCGATTCAGTTTCGGCTCACTTCTCCATCAATGATTAGGAAGTTGTTCGATTGCGGAGTAGTTGCTATCAATTTGGGGGGAATTTTTTTAGGAAGAGAAATGCCTGTCGAATGTGCTTTCAATCCAATCTTAATAAATGTTTACTTAAATGGATTTGATAAGGAAATTCAAGAATTATGCTTGAGATTGAACAAGGAGAATATGAGAATCGATGATAATCTGCTCGATTCTGGCTCTATTTTTTCATAAACCGTTGAAGGTTTGTCGATATTTAGATGAAATATTGATTATTACTAAAAACAACATTCATCTCTCCCTCACCTCTTCTATCTTCTTCTTTGAGAGACGACTGCAAATTTTAGTTCATGTTTCGAATGATTCTGATAGTGAAAGGTGGACATTCCAATAGTGATGGTATTTTTTTCTCCGATTTCTTTTGTTTGGACTTGCGACGTCGGAAAGAGAGAGGGGGGAGAGAGATGAGAGAAAGGAGAAGGTGAAGAATGGGTAGTGGGGAGGCAGCGACTCATCATCGATGGCAGTGATGGAAGGAGAAGGATTGGTAGCGGCGACCGCTGTAGAGTTTTTAGGTTTGCAGATTTGCAGACGAGGGGAGGGAGGAAGGATAGATGAGAGTGGAGATGATGACGTGAATTTTTCAATTTCTACTTTTTTGGAGAAGATGACTTGAATTTTTCAATTTCTATTTTTTTATTTTTTATTTTTTTAATTACAAAACGACATCGTTTTGTTCGTAAATACTAATTTATTTGTCACATTAATGCCACGCCGGTGCCTATAGGATATAATTATGCCACGTAGGCAAAATCCCCAAATTCTAATCGCCGGAAATTTAAAATAGTTGCACACTAAGTCAAATTAAGAGTTCGAGAATTTTTACGAAAAAATTGATGTGACGGTTGTCAAACCAAAATTTGGTAAAAGTTGGGGAATTTACAGGCCATTTGAGATTTTTTTTTTCTAACTACGAGTGCTATTTATCTTTGTAAAATGTTGTCTTAGGTGAGATTTTAATCAGCCGGAGTTATAGCTTCACAATTTAGGGTGGCTACTACATAAGTGCAACTCTATTTAATTTCATTAACTAAAACCAGATTTAACTCCAATAACTAGGAAGAGTCTATAAATTTAAATAACTCTAATAATGACAAATTTATTTCAAAATTATGATATACCGTTCGTATGTCTATCTACTTTCCTGTCCATTGTGATTCACATCTTTAATGTGATTTGCAAGTTATCGACAGAAGTATGGTTTTTTCTGTAAACACTTCAAATAGGGGATGCATGTTGTGTTCTCGTAAAAAAAATCAAGGAGCAGCTACAACTTTATTTTTTTTCCTTGTTTTTTGACGTAGATAGAACAACTAATAGTAAAAATTTAGTCGTTTCTAACATCTTACTCATCAAATTTATGAATTACAAACGAAGTGACTTCTTTGAGTAACGGTGAACGTCGTATATCACCAAATAATTCCTGTAAATCTTGTTCAAAATCAAGATGAGTATAGCAATAAGCAGGGTTAAACTATAGAGAACGAGATAATCACTTTTTTTTCTTATTAATAGATTTCAGTGTAGCCACCACGTCTTAAATTTGAATTTTTAATTATTAACTAAGAAAACAAAGAAATTAACTAAATTGCAAACGAAATATTAATCAAAAGAAAAAGTAATTCGGTTTCGAATAAATCTACACTAGTCTAGCTTCTGATCATCGACGCAAAGATTAATTAACTTACTAGGACCAACCAGTTATAAGGTACCGTGAATGCAGCGGACATACCCCATTTCCTACGTACTTTATCAATAGTTAGTTGTAAACGTCATATGATGGTCCCGATACGAGTTCTGGTGTATGGAGGGGGGGGGGGAATACACCAGTAAAGGCTTTTAAAAACAACCCCCTAAAAATAACACAACCGAGAAATGTTACTCAGTTGGAATCACAACTGAGTAAGAAACACTCAGCTGGAAGTGAAGTGTTGTGCGGAATGTGGTGAAAATTAACTCGTATAAAATCAACTCACGCTTGAGTGCAAGGTTGGTCAATAACCAAGATAGTTGATATGGAAGAATGCAGTTTGTATGCAGGTTAGTTAGTCAGTTGAATATGCAATAAGTAACTGAAAAATAAACACAACACACAAGAATTTACGTAGTTCGGAGATAACTCCTACGTTCACGGGGAGTTGTGAGTCCACACAACTCAGTCCAAATTCTTCTGGACAAACCACAAAGTTTACGCGGGCTTTGCAACCGTTGAGATAAGTTTACGGGTACTTATCAACCTTACAGATTAGTTTACGCGTACTAATCAACCTATCTACTCAATTCCGGGAAGAGTAGGATCCTAACAATCCTTTTGAGAGGATGTGAGAAAGGGCAGGGTTCCAACTAATAGCTCGAACAAGAAGCGAGCTATGATCTAACACTCTACGAACTCTCAACTAGTGATGTTCTCAAGGTTGGATCGAAAAATACAAAGACAGAATCTAACACTCTAGAACTCTCAACTAATGATGTTCTTAGAGGATAAAAGCAGTTTTGCTTGAATGCAGAATGAAGTTGTTCTCTCGCTTGTATATCTCTTCTTGCACTTGTCTGTCTCGTAAGTTTTGGTGAATGAATGAGGGCCTCTATTTATAGGCGGAGAGAATCAACTAGCCGTTGGAGGAGCTGTTGATCTCTGTTCTTTGAAAGCGATGGCTTGTCTCTCATCTCTGCAGACTTTCCGGATTTGGCAACTGCGTGCTTCTGCTTTCCATCTGAGACAGCCTTATGTTGGGCCAAATGAGGTAATGACAGAGAGTCAAACCTTCACGTGACTTCCTTATTTGAATTTCAAATCTCAACATTAGTCTTTCAACAGTGGATGGTCGGTTGAGAGTTTCGATCTTCATCAGACTTGTTCTTCAGCTGATGTTCTATCTGAGTGCTAACAGTTGAACTCTCAGCTGACTTGAACTTCATGCTGTTGATCTTCTTGGTTCGTGTCCTACAACTGATGTTCTGAATCTGAACGCTCAGTTGTCTTTCTTGTATCTGATCAGTTGGCTTCGAACGCTCAGTTGTCTTTCTTACAACTGATGTTCTCTTGCATCTTCCTTAGTTGACTTTGGCATCTTCCCGCTTCTTAATTCTCATCTGATGAACGCTCAGTTGTCTTCCTTACAACTGATGTTCTATCTTTTTGAACGCTCAATTGTCTCTCTTACAACTGATGTTCTATCCGAGTGAAGCCTTGTTGCCGTCTTCAGCTGGAGTCCTGTAAAGATAAAATCTTAACAATGCTCAAACAGCGAGCCTAACTACTAACATTAGGATCTGACAACATCTACTCGGTTGGGGTCAGTTGGTTTTGGAATCAATCAAAACTTTAATAAATTCCCCAACATCATACCTAACTATTTCTCTTATTAAAACATAATCTAGCTGGACACGTCAGACCTAGATTTAATGCTCTAATAACTTTTAGCTTGAAAGGAACATGATTTAAACGAATTACCTAATAACGCAAGTAATAGTCCGTTTACCAATTTATTCCTACTACGAACATTGTAGCTTTATCACTAATTAGCTCTATTCTGATAATTATGGATTGGAGGAACTAATTGACTATAATTTAATTAAATCTAAGTTGATCAGACTTAAATAAATCGGAATTAATCTTAAATACAAGGAATAAATCAAAATTCTAGCAAATTAATTATACAAATAATTAGATCTTACAGTACTTAAATATTCTCAACAAATCAAAAATTTAGCTACTCATAATAGAACTAAGCACAATCAAATAAATAAAAGAACACAATTATTTTGGTGCATCGGTTTTATACTATACACCCATTTTTGTCCTATTATAGCACATCATCTTTGACTTTTCAACCAACATATTTACATCCCCGGATTCACTGTTCACGGCACTGTTCATTTTTTTTTCTTTTTAATTTCCAGTTTTTTTTTTTTAAATTTCCATATTTCTTTTTCTTTTTTCTGTTTTCTTTTTCATTTATTTTCCTTTTTACCCTTTTTTTAAAATTTCCAAATTTTGTTTCTTTTCTTTTCCAGATTTTATTTTCTTTTTTTTGTTATTTTCCAGATTTTATTTTATTTTATTGTTTTTTTTGAACATTGTCGTGACGAAATATAATGATTTTGAAACTTTACATTTCTTAGTGATAAAATTTACTTTTTTCAACGACAATAATTACTTTAACGTTCGACTAAAAGTAGAACATGTCGTATTAAAAAGTAGACATTGTCGTGATGAAATGTAATGATTGTGAAACTTTACGTTTCTTAGTGAAAAAGTTTACTTTTTTCAACGACAATAATTACTTTAACGTTTGATTAAAAGTAGAACTTGTCGTATTAAAAATTAGACATTGTCGTGACGAAATGTAATGATTGTGAAACATTACGTTTCTTAGTGAAAAAGTTTACTTTTTCCAACGATAATAATTACTATAATGTTCGACTAAAAAGTAGAACTTGTTGTATTAAAAAGTAGACATTGTCGTTACGAAATGTAATAATTGTGAAACTTTACGTTTCTTAGGGAAAAAATTTACTTTTTCCAACTATAATAACTAGCGTATAACCCGTCGAAAATCGACGGAAAATTATAAAAATTAATAAAATTATTAAATAGTACTAATATGTGATAGATTAAAATAAATATTATTTGTTAATTATTTTAACGTTAAATAATTCGATTATGAAATCTACTCAACTCGCTTATAATTTATATCCCTTGAACACATCTCAAATTCAATTAAAAAGTAATTTTACCACATGGTTACGTCTCAAACCCATATAGTTATGTTTGTTAAAAATTATAACTAATATATTCTCATTACTTTCGATAATTGTTAAAGCTCTATTCTTCTACAAAACCCATGTGGGCAAAAATATATTTCTCTCTCAAAGGAAAGCAACTCTTAAGCTGAATTTTTTAGCTTTTTATTAAGAAAAAGAGGCAAGAGAAGGAGCGGATAGTGAGAGAGAAAAAAATATATAAATAACGAATAATACTATAAATGTTAAGATTGTCTATAAGATAAAAGTGACTCAAATACCCCACATTATGAATTCAACATAAGATTAAGATAAAAAAAATAAGTTAAACCACCGCTTCACAATCATCTCGTCTACCCCGACGGTTCCGACCTGGAACCGGCCTATTGATTACAATACTGATTTTAAATTATATAAATAATCATCTTCCAAATATATTCACAAAAAAATTAATGATGACATTTATTTTCTTTTTTTCTGAAATTAATTTTTTATTATATACATAACTATATTCCAAAAATATTCACACAATATTTAATAAATAAAAATTTAATAATAAATTGTAGTATTATATAATAATCATCTTTCAAATATATTCATAGAAAAATAAATGATGACATTCGTTTTCATTTTTACCAGCTTCGAGAATAACTTTTTTAACTGAGAATAGAACTTCAATAATTGTTTCACTATGTACTTAGTAGTTTTTCCTTTTTACAAAACTTTATGTGGAATGATTGTGATTCATAAAATTATTTAGTCAATGATATAAGATAAAAGTTGACCATGAATATCCTTAATTTTATGAGTTCAAAATTATATATATTAAAAGAAAAAGTTGTCCTGCAAATACTGAATTGGCCTATCTACGCGCACGATTTTTGATTCTTGGTCGGAATTGACTCGTTAATAAATCGTTAGTAATTTTTCTGCCAATTTTTCTACATATTCCACATTTTTCAATGGAGACGATTAATAAACAATTTGAGATGATGTGTCTAGGATTATTCAAACTTAT
Organism: Schizonepeta tenuifolia; assembly: GCA_029490685.1. Taxonomy (NCBI): domain Eukaryota; kingdom Viridiplantae; phylum Streptophyta; class Magnoliopsida; order Lamiales; family Lamiaceae; genus Schizonepeta; species Schizonepeta tenuifolia. Next base: position 21,112,948 of record CM055959.1, read on the forward strand.
TTAAAATTTATATACTCGTACTTGTTTAAACACGTAAAAATTATTTCATGGATGACGATTATAGATGTTAGAAAATACATGGGAAAAAAAGCAAAAAATAAAAAAATTCTCGAGTGTCGGTTAGGAATTGGCTCGTCTACCGCCACGGTTCCAGGTCAAAACTGACCCGTTGACTACGATTTTGATTTATAAATGCACAATTTATGACGATTCTAGATTTTAGAAAATACATGAAAAAAATGAATAAAATGAAACTTTTAAAATTAATAAGAATAAAGAATGAAAATGTGTCACGTGGGATCCCGAGTTGAGGTATCCGTCAGTTGGGAATTGACCCGTCTACCTAATTAATTGACAAATTAGAAATTACTTATTTTTTTTTATCAAATTAAATAAAAAAATATTAGACTATTTCCAAATTTAATTCGGTCAACCAATAAATTATCCAAACTATTTTGAAACCATTTATTCTGTCAACTAATAAATTGGTTCCCTATAAAAATTATTATCTATTCGGCCAATTAATAAATTGACCAAAATAAAATAACTTAAACTATAAAAAAAGCAGTTATTTATTAGGCCGATTAATAAATAAATTGGCCAAATAAAACTCCTACAATGTTTGATTAAACTAGTCATTTGTGTTCCTTTCTGAAAAAAATCTGTATATTAGTCTACCGCCACAATTCTGCACCGGAACTGGCCCTTTGACCACGATTGTGATTTATAAGTGCATAATTTATAAAATTTATTTAGAATTTATATAGATCCAAAAATTTAATTAAAATAACGATTTTACTATTCGTTAATCGTCCTTAATCGTATAGTAATATTCGTTAATTAAAATTATAGATTATGCAAAGTTGGAAACCTAAGTACAAATAACGTAAAAATTATTTCATGGATAACGATTATAGATTTTAGAAAATACATGGGAAAAAAGCAAAAATGAAAAATTTCATGAGTGTCGGTTAGGAATTGGCTCGTCTACTGCCACGTTCCAGGTCAGAATTGACCCGTTGACCATGATTTTGATTTACAAATGCACAATTTTTGACGATTCTAGATTTTAGAAAAAACATGAAAAAAATGAATAAAATGAAACTTTAAAATTAATAAGAATAAAGAATGAAAATGTGTCACGTGGGATCTCGAGTTGAGGTACCCGTCAGTTGAGAGTTGGCCCATCTACCTAATTAATTGATAAATTAGAAATTACTTATTTTTTTATCAAATTAAATAAAAAAATATTAGACTATTTTCAAATTTAATTCGGTCAACCAATAAATTATCCAAACTATTTTGGAACCATTTATTCTGTCAACTAATAAATTGGTTCCCTAATAAAAATAATTATCTATTCGGCCAATTAATAAATTGACCAAAATAAAATAACTTAAACTATAAAAATATAACAGTTATTTATTCGGCCGATTAATAAATAAATTGGCCAAATAAAACTCCTACAAAAAATAATTATCTATTCGGCCAATTAATAAATTGACCAAATTAAATTAAATTAAACTATAAATTATAGTTATTTATTCGGCCGATTAATAAATAAATTGGCCAAATAAAACTGGTGGAGTAAAAGATGAGAAAATACACATTGATTGTAGGTATTTATAGGCTTTTCAATAGGTGAAGTTTCATTGAAAAACCGATATGGGACACAAAATTTTAGTATAGATATTCAAAATCTATTATTTTACATTTAAAAATTCAAAAATTTGAGAATTTAGTTAAATATGAATGGAGGAATATAAGGGTGCCACGTAGGATTTTTTCAAAGCAAGAATCGTTTTCCTTTTAGTAATATAATGATGATTTATAAGTGCGTAATTTATAAAATTTATTTAGGATATAAATCCAAAAATTTAATAAAAATAATGATTGTACTATTCATTATCGTCCTTAATCGTATAATAATATTCGTTAATTAAAATTATAAATTATGCAAAGTTGGAAACCCAACTACAAATAACGTAAAAATTATTTGATGGATGGCGATTATATATTTTAGAAAATACATGGGAAAAAAAGCAAAAAATGAAAAATTTCTCGAGTATCGGTTGGGAATTGGCTCGTCTATCGCTACGGTTCCAGGTCAGAATTGACCCGTTGACTACGATTTTGATGTATAAATGCACAATATATGACAATTCTAGATTTTAGAAAATACATGAAATAAATGAATAAAATTAAAATTTTAAAATTAATAAGAATAAAGAATGAAAATGTGTCACGTGGGATCCCGAGTTGAGGTACCCGTCAGTTAAAAATTTGCCCGTCTACCTAATTAATTGATAAATTAGAAATTACTTATTTTTTTTATCAAATTAAATAAAAAAATATTATACTATTTCTGATGGTCCCGATACGAGTTCTGGTGTATGGGGGGGGGGGGGAAATACACCAGATAAAACTTTTTAAAATAACCCCCTAAAAATAACTCAACCGAGTAATGCAATTCAGTTGGAATCACAACCGAGTAAGAAACACTCGGTTGGAAGTGATGTGCTGTGCGAAATGTGGTGGAAATAAACTCGTATAAAATTAACTCACGCTTTTATGTACGGTTGGTCAAGAACCAAAACAGTTGAGAAAGAATGCAGTTTGTATGCAGGTTAGATAGTCAGTTGAATATGCAATAATATAACTGAAAATAAACACAACACACAGAGATTTAACGTGGTTCAGAGAGAACTCCTACGTCCACGGGGAGTTGTGAGTCCACACAACTCAGTCCAAGTTCTTCTGGACAAACCACAAAGCTTACGCGGGCTTTGCAACCGTTAAGGATAAGCTTGCGGGTACTTATCAACCTTACAGTTTAGTTTTCGGGTACTAAACAACCTATCTTCTCAGTTACGGGAAGAGTATGGTCCTAAAACTTTTTCAGGTGAAAGAGAGGGTGGGGTTCCAACTAAATAGCTCGAACAGGAAGTGAGCTATGATCTAACACTCTACGAACTCTCACAAAGTGTTGTTCTCAAGGTTGGATTGAAAGACACAGAAACTAATTCTAACACTCTAGAACTCTCAACAAGTGATGTTCTAAGAGGATAACTAGTTAAGCTTGAGTGCAGAATGAAGTTGTTCTTTTCTTGAATATTTCTTCTCGCACTTGTTCGGCTCGTGTGTGTCTTATATCTTTCTCTGTGAATGAAGGCCTCTATTTATAGGCGGAGAGAATCAACTAGCCGTTGAAGGAGCTGTTGATCTCTGTTCTTTGAAAGCGATGGCTTGTCTCTCATCTCTGCAGACTTTCCGGATTTGGCAACTGCGTGCTTCTGCTTTCCATCTGAGACAACTTTGTGTTGGGCCAAATGAGGTAATGACAGAGAGTCAAACCTTCACGTGACTTCCTTATTTGAAATTCAAATCTTAACATCAGACTTCCAACAAGGAGTGGTTGGTTAAGATTTTCGATCTTCATCTAACTTGTTCTTCAGCTGATGAGTGCTAATAGTTGAACTCTCAGCTGACTTCAACTTCATGCTATTGATCTTCTGGGTTGAGTTCTACAACTGATGTTCTGACACTAAACGCTCAGTTGTTTTCCTTATGTTTTCGCCCTTTTTGAATTCATATGAAATGAACGCTCAGTTGTTTTCCTCACAACTGATGTTCTATCTCTTGAGTGTAACTTCCCCCTTTCTCAATGCTTTATCTGATGAACGCTTAGTTGTTTTCCTCACAACTGATGTTCTATCCGAGTGAAGCCTTGTTGCCGTCTTCAGCTGGAGTCCTGTAAAGATAAAATCTTAACAATGCTCAAACAGCGAGCCTAACAACTAACATTAGGATCTGACAACATCTACTCGGTTGGGGTCAGTTGGTTTTGGAATCAATCAAAATTTTTAATAAATTTTCCAATAATTTTTCCTTTTTTGATGATGCCAAAACCCTTTATAAGAATTCTAAAACCCTTACAGATCACAACTGATCTAAATCTAACTGACTTATCTAAAATCTCAACTGAAATTCTAGACTGTCTATAAGATGAAAACATCAAAGGGTTAGCACAGTTATAACATGGTATTGAAATAACTTTGCGATTCAGAGCTTGGACAATGAGAGATTGTACGTCAAGTCGAATCGTATAACTGAGTAGTTTTCATAACAACCGATTGTTATAAAGATAAGCACAAAAACCAAAAATTACATCAGTTGCTCAAAAAATATTCGAGCTAAAATTGTAGCCCATACATACTGAAAATTCTTACAAAAATCTCTCTCTTAGCAGCTGACTCCTTGGAAATGTCCACCCCATGCTCTTTGCAAACCTGCCTTGCCTCGGCTGCAATCTTCGTCCGGTTGGGGGTGCGGGAGTCTGGGAGGAAAGGAGGCTTGTATGTGACCTTCTGAGGGACGGGGACAGTGTTCAGATCCAATTTGGCTTCTATCATTGCACGTCTGAACTGGCTGAACATGCCCGGGTCCCCAGAGTGCAGCTCGGTCAACGCTTCCTTGAACGCTTTCCTTGGGTCATCGGTTGCGTAAACCTTCCTGTAGTAGAAGTCGTTTACGAACTCCTGCTTGAACAGCTCCCATTCCTCATTCCACTCGGTCGGCATCCACTTATCAACATGCCTAAATCGACTCTGGACCTTGGACTTCCCTGGCAACCTCTGTTGCTTCAACCGAGCTTCAGCCTTTGATTGATGTTTGTTGATGCGGTGTCGACTGCGGGAGGCAACGTTGCGGTCCAAGTTCTAGGTTATCTTCTTCAGCTCCTCTTCGAACTGGTTCACCCTTCTGGCCTGGCTGGCGGCGAACTTCTTGATCCAGCTCGGATTCATGTAGTCTTTCTCTTCAACATCCATAGCTTTAGCAGCTGCAATGCACTCTTCGGTTGTGATACCGTTGAGTTCAGAATCCAGCTCGGCTGCGATCTCGGCTATGGAGTTGTAAGAAACTCCGAACTTCTCTGCCTGCTCCAAGTCTTTTGTCATTTGAGCTCCACCGACTTCGGTTGACTTGGGAGCAGCAGACTTCCTCCTCAGCTGGGATTTTGCAGCTGGCACTTCTTTGGCTTGGGTCTCTTCTTCTTCCTGCACCTCAACATCCGCCTCCTTCTCTTCCCCCTTTTTGGCATCAGCAACAAGGCTTGCTACTGATCCATCCAGAGAGGTGAGCTGTTGTTCGACTAGTTGAATGCGGTTGAAGAATTCATCGACCGCGCACTCGAGCTCCACCTTCTTCGCCAGTTCGGAGTCCTGGCGCTCTTGTTCGGCTTTCTTCAAGACAGAGAGGTTCTCGATTACCTCAGTTTGAAAAGCCACGAACTCAGCCCATCGCGACTCGAACCGAGATTCCCATTCAGCATCTTGAGTTTGTTGGGACTTGGCGAGATTGGAGTCGGATAAGGATTTGATGACGTTCAGCTCAGACTTGAATCCCAGAAGAGTTGACTTCACTTCAGAAAAGTCATGACTGGTGGAGGAGGAGAATTCTTCCAGCTTTTTCTTCAGAGTAACATTCTCCTCCACCAGCTGCTTGGTCTTCTCGTCTTGTGCTTCCAACACCCTCAGCTGGTCTTCTTTTTGTTGCTGGAGGTTGGCAAGCATCTCAGTTCGCAGCTGGTTCACCCTCTCAGCTATCAGCTCACAGATTTTTTCTGAAGAGAGAGCTGGCTGATCAGCTGGAGGGGCATCTTCAATCAAAGCTTGTTGTAAATTTTCCAACAATTTCTCCCTTTTTGATGATGCCAAAACCCTTTATAAGAATTCTAAAACCCTTACAGATCACAACTGATCTAAATCTAACTGACTTGACGTACAATCTCTCATTATCCAAGCTCTGAATCGCAAAGTTATTTCAATACCATGTTGTAACTGTGCTAACCCTTTGATGTTTTCATTTTATAGACAGTCTAGAATTTCAGCTGAGATTTTAGATAAGTCAGTTAGATTTAGATCACTTGTGATCTGTGAGGGTTTTAGAATTCTTATAAAGGGTTTTGGCATCATCAAAAAAGGGGAAATTGTTGGAAAATTTACAACAAGCTTTGATTGAAGATGCCCCTCCAGCTGATCAGCCAGCTCTCTCTTCAGAAGAAATCTGTGAGCTGATAGCTGAGAGGGTGAACCAGCTGCGAACTGAGATGCTTGCCATCTGAGACAGCCTTGTGTTGGGCAAAATGAGGTAATGACTGAGAGTCAAACCTTCACATGACTTCCTTATTTGAAATTCAAATCTTAACATCAAACTTCCAACAAGGAGTGGTTGGTTAAGATTTTCGATCTTTATCTAACTTGTTTTTCAGCCGATGTTCTATCTGAGTGCTAACAGTTGAACTCTCAGCTGACTTCAACTTCATGTTGTTGATCTTCTGGGTTGAGTTCTACAACTGATATTCTGACACTGAACGCTCAGTTGTTTTCCTTATGTTTTCCCCCTTTTTAAATTCATATGAAATGAACGCTCAGTTGTTTTACTCACAACTGATGTCTATCTCTTGAGTGTAACTTCCTCCTTTCTCAATGCTTTATCTGATGAACGCTCAGTTGTCTTCCTCACAACTAATGTTCTATCCGAGTGAAGCCTTGATGCCGTCTTCAGCTGGAGTCCTGTAAAGATAAAATCTTAACAATGCTCAAACAGCGAGCCTAACTACTAACATTAGGATCTGGCAACATCTACTCGGTTGGGGTCAGTTGGTTTTGGAATCAATCAAAACTTTTAATAAATTTTCCAACAATTTCCAAATTTAATTCGGTCAACCAATAAATTATCCAAACTATTTTGGAACCATTTATTCTGTCAACTAATAAATTGGTTCCCTAATAAAAATAATTATCTATTCGACCAATTAATAAATTGACTAAATTAAATTAAATTAAACTATAAAAATATAGCAGTTATTTATTCGACCAATTAATAAATAAATTGGCCAAATAAAACTCGTACAAAAAATAATTATCTATTCGGCCAATTAATAAATTGACCAAATTAAATTAAATTAAACTATAAAATATAGTTATTTATTCGGCCGATTAATAAATAAATTGGCCAAATAAAACTGGTGGAGCAAAAGATGAGAAAATACACATTGATTCTAGGTATTTATAGGCTTTTCAATAGGTGAAGTTTCATTGAGAAACCGATGTGGGACATAAGATTTTAGTATAAATATTTAAAATCTATTATTTTACATTTAAAAATTCAAAAATTTGAGAATTTAGATAAATATGAATGGAGGAATATAAGGGGTACCACGTAGGATTTTTTCAAAGTAAGAATCGTTTTCCTTTTAGTAATATAATGATTACTTTAACGTTCGACTAAAAAGTAGAACTTGTCGTATTAAAAAATAGATATTGTCGTGATGAAATGTAATGATTGTGAAACTTTACGTTTCGTAATGACAATGTTTACTAAAAAATTTGGAAATAAAAAAATCTGAAATAAAAAAATGAAAAATATAAAAATAAAAAAACTGAAAACATTAAAAAAACTGAAAATATTAAGAAAACTGAAAAATATTAAAAAAATTGAAAAATAAAATATGTAATTAAAAAAAACCTGTTTAAACAGTAACAGTAAAGAAAGGGGAAAAAAATCTGATAAACAGTAAAGAAAAAAAAAAAAATTGCATGAACAGTGTCGCGCGTGAACAGCACGCGCGCGTGGCATAAACAGTAATCATGTGATATTTTTTGTGTTGAAAAATAAAAAATGATGTGCTATAATAAGACAAAAAGTAATTATATACTATATAACTGACTCACCAGAACAGACCTCATAAAAGAAAACATAATATTAATCTATGAACTGAAATAGAATAAGAAAACCGTAACTAGAATTCCAAGATATATTACGTGCTTCTTCTCTAATCTAAAGCGGCTGAAAACATAAAAGAAAAACATATGGAATGTAAAAGGTAATCTTGCGGCAAATCATACCTATCCAGAGTTTAAAGCTAATCCTAATTAAATAGGAATTCTATTGGGCCTAACTACTAACAACAAAATAAATAATAAAATAGTTTAAAGTACAAAATAAATTCGGTCCTAATCCTTTCTGACCTCTTTGATTTCATTCGAAATTGCACATCAAACTTTTCAATTTCTCTTATCAAAATTTCTGTGTTCACAAACCCTTCACTTCCAATAAAAAAGACATAAACATTACAAATTATATCTAAATAAAATCATAAAAAAACTAATATATGAATAACCAAAACACACAGATCAAATAACTTGGTGAAGCAATCTATTTCGTGACCGAATTGTTGTAATTTGTTTTTTTTTTTTTTTTTAAATTATTTACCACTGGATTCAATTCACGCTCCTCCCCTCAACTATTACATAAAATCCTTTTAATATTTTTGGTCAAATTATTAATGTTATTTTTTGAGGATGTGGAAGTCCATTGCCACTATTATCTAGGCTCGCTAAATATTTGCAATGGTATAAGATGCATGTAAGACTCGAATCTAAATTTATTTCGTCTCAAAATTATCTGCTCTATTATCAGGTCATCTTTAGTGAAAATTATATACATGTATGTTACATTGGCTACAAAATCTATCCTATTGTAGATGCGATTGAATTGAGAGTTATGGAATAATATAGACATATATGATCTCAAAAATAAAAATTAAAAATACAGACACATACATAATATATTAGAACATTACTTGTAAATTAGATTTATTGAGGTATAAGTTATTAATTTCAATAGTTAAATCATTTTAAAATGTCGGATTTCAAGCTTCAAAAAGTTCAATCCTATCAACTACCTCACCAAATTCGTAAGCGAAGAAGAGATAAGCTCTGGTGACTTGGCTCCGTGGAATCAATTCTAAAATATTACTCAATTGAAAGGCTTTCAGCTATATCTCTATCTACTGGTAGCAATAATTAGGAAATAAACGGATCAAATAAAAGATTATCTGCAGTCGTAGTGTCTTTAAAGAGTGTTTCTAAAAAATTTTTGGAGATAAAGACAGTAATCTGTAGTGGGACTGTCTCTAAAGGGTGTCTCTATCTAATTTTTAAATTATATTTTACATTAATTTTAATAAGAAAATTCTAATTTTATTAATTTAAATAAAAATACATTACTACAAATAAAAAAAAATACATTATTAGAAATATAAAAAAAAAATTACTAGAAAAAAAATTACATTACTAGAAAAAAAAAACATTACTAGAAATATAAAAAATACATAGCCGTTGTAGGAAAAAAAAAACTACGCCCATCCTCAATGTTGCTTGACGTCGGCAACCATCATCATATGCAGTTGGTACTGGTCCGCCGTCATGTGCGACGTATCCATGCTGATGATCCTTACATCGGTGGTGTCTTGTTTCGCCCGAGCACGCTCCCTCCTTGCCTCGGCGAGGTTGTTCTTTGCCGCGATGATGTTGCTAAGCCTTTTATTTGTTGAGTCGACCATCGACCCGAACTCCACGTCCTCGCTCACCTTCTTTTTTCCTTTCATTTGGCAGCCCTCGCCTCCTCTTTTGCCGCGTCTCGTCCCTGTGGGCGGGGGAGCCGTGCTTTTCTCTTCTGTTGCCTCGCTCGATCCGTGAGGTGTTCTAGATGAGGTGTAGGCGTCTTCGGCCGTATTCTTCGTCTGTTTCATGGACGGAACGTCGGGAAATTCTAGGTGGAGGAATTTGGGATAGTCCTGCAAGATTTTCCAGGCACCAAACTGCTTGAAGCGGCTCCCTTCACGGGCATTGTATAACTGCTGGGCTTGCTCGATGACCATGTCGTTGGACGCGCCGCTGGGCCTTTTTTTCGTCGCCTTGTCGTACGCGATCATCCACTCGTTCACTTAGTGGGAGATCCGCCTGAACAAACTCTTCACTGTCTTTGGGTTGAGGTCGTCGTCGAACAAGGTGTTGTACCTCGCCGTCACTTTCCCCCAGTACACCTTGCCATGTTGATCTCTGTCGAGAATGGAGTTGCACGTCTCCTCTTTCCAGATTTGGGCGACGGCGGTGCCTTGTTCAACCGTATAATTGCGCCGCTTTGGTTTGGTGCCGGCGGCCGGAGGAGGAGGAGGAGGGATGTTTGTGAGGGTGAGATCAGCCTGTGCCTTGCCCTTTCCTTTGGCCCGTGCCTTTCCCTTTCCTTTGGTTTGTGCTGACGGATGAGTTGAGGTTGATAGAATCAAGCCCCGTCAGCGTATATCCTCCGTATACAACGTCGTCCACCATTTCAGGGAGACGCCATGACGACGATCATGGATTACTTGGATCCATTTGAAAGATGATTGTGTGAAAGAGATGTGGAAAAAAGAAGGAATTGTGTGAGAAAAATAGAGAGAAATGGTGTGAATGTGGTGTGAATTAAAGTGGTATTTATAGGTAAAAAAATGAAAAAAAAAAAAATCGGCTGAATTAGCCGTCTTATATACGTTGAAATAGTAAATAGCCGTTGCCGATTTTTTTTTTTTTTTTTTGGTCTAGCGCGTGCAATGTACGCGCCGTATTAAAAAAAAAAAAGTTCGGCGCTTGAATTATACACGCCAGATCGAGACAGTCTCAAAACTACGAGACATGCTCGAGACACCTTGGCTTGCACCGACGTGTCTTGTCACAGCGGGTGTCTCGAGCCCTCACGAAACACACTGCTGCCGTAAGTCTAATGAATTTGGAAACGAGACAAATATAAGAAAGAAAATAAAAAGAAAACAAGACATCTACACCAACTCTCATAAAAAGAAAACAAGACATCAGTACACCAACTCCTGTCGTGTCCTTGGCCTCTCTTGATGTTTCCTTTTTTTTTTTTTTTTTAATCGCATACCTCAAATAATATTTTTTATATTATTAAATTATCCTTTTAGTGAGTACTTGGAATAAACTAGTAATACTACCACCGTGCATACTTTTTCCTAGTGAAAATTATATACAGTATGTCATAAAAAATATAAAAGAATATTTATAATTCTTCTTTTCTTATATGGGGAAAACGAGAAAAGGGTCTGGAATCGAAGACCTATCTGTTAATGTACAACATCTCCTAAACAATATTAATGGATGGAACGAGCATGTGATTCCTATTAATAGTGTCATGATGGAGCGGATAAAGTTGTGATACAAAATTTCAAATTTTATTCAACATTTTTTATAATTCATTGCGGTTGATTCCATAAGTTATATTTCCTCCGTCTCGCGAAAGTTGTTTTATTTTCCTTTTTGGTACGTCTCATGAAAGATGTCTTATTTTCATATTAGAAAATAATTTTTTGTATTCACAGTGCTTTTACATTTGTATTCATACTATTTTTACATTCTTTATTATTTATTCACACTACTTTTACATTCTTTATTAATAAAATATTTTACTAAATACATTTACCACCCCTTAATTCATTTATTCTTAATCTTCGTGCCAAAATAAAACAAATAAAACAAGACAATTTTCGCACGACGGAGGAAGTAGTAGTACGTAGTAAAAGAATACTAGTATGGTCCATTATTATTATTATTCCATAAGTTATAGTACTCCCTCTATCCAGCAAAGATGAACCACTTTCCTTTTTGGGTCGTCCCACGAAAGATAAGCCATTTCTATTTCAGGAAATAATTAATTGCATTCACACTGTTTTTACATTTACATTCACACTGTTTTTACATTCTTTATTATTTATTCATACTATTTTACATTCTTTATCAATAAAATACTTCACTAAATACACCCACTACTATTTATTCTTAGTCTCCATGCCGAAAACAAATGGCTCATCTTTGGTGGGACGGGGGGAGTGGTATGTAGTGAAAGAATACTAGTATGGTCCATTATTATTATTATTATTATTATTATTATTATTATTATTATTATTATTATTATTATTATTATTTTAATAATATTTTTTATTATTATTATGGTCAATGGAAAGAAGTTTGAATTTCTTGTGATGTGACCGGATTTTAATAAATAACGTGCATTAAAGTAATTGCCCATGAAATGTAGGTTGAAAAACTAGGGGAAAAATAAAAAAATAAAAGAAATAATTTTTTGATACAATCAGAAATTAAATAGACCACGAAACTAACAACTGTATAATTTTAAAGAAGTTATCTAACTACAGAAGTTTATATAAGTCATGAGAACAAGATTGTATGTATACTAATACTTCCCAAATTTTTTCAAGAAAACTCACTCATCCTGTCATCCAGCTCCAACTCCTACACTTAATCGAGCTAAATAATGATTTGTCGTAAATTTAATCAGAAAAATCCCCGGAGTTTCAGCCAGTGGTGGCGGTTTGTTTACTCCGCCACCGTTCCACCGTCGGTGGTACCCGGCGCCGCCTCTCGAGGAGCAAATTTGGAGTTGGGTTCTCTCTCTCGAGCGCAAGATGACATTTTTAAGATGCCAAGAACGTTATTTTTCTCGAAGAATCGTGGCGAAGGAAGTTCTGTAAGTCTGTTGGTTCAGTTTCCATTAGATAAGTTAAATGAATAGTTTTTATCAATTTAAATTGATTGGATAGCTATCACAAGCCGTATTTACCAAGCCAAGGGTTAGTGATCGGGATTCAATCCTCATCCTTTATAGAATTGTGGTGCCCAACTTATTTCATCGAGGATATAAAATACTTCTGATTTGTGCATGAAGCAGTAGCAACAAATAGTTAAGTACTGGAATGTGTTTGTAAACTTGAGAATTCCTTTTCATTTGTGTAGCAAAGAGAGTGTATGTGTGCGTGTGGACTGAAGAGGCTTAAGTAGCAAGAATTTTGCATGCGGTTGATCAAGATGCGTGAAGATTCTTTTCTTGTTTCTTTAGTTCTCATTTTTGCTGGGTTTAGTTGGGCTCTCTGTGAATATAATGTGTTCCTTTGATTTGAATCTGTCGTGCTAAAATATTGTGAAATCCAGAAATTTTTCGGCTTTTGTTTCATGTGGATACAGGGGGGTTACAATTTTGTATGATCATTTTGGTTTGGGATTTAGATACCATGGACTTTTGTGTGCTGTTGATGGGATTTGGTGGTTGTGAGAACTGATTGTTATGTTCATTTTTATCTTTTCTTTAGCATAGGAGAATTCCAATTGGGATAAAAAGATGTAAATTTACGACTCAAACTGTGGCTGATGACCCTTTTAATGGGGTGGTAGATGTGCCTTTGGCGCAAACCGGTGAAGGAATTGCAGAATGCGAACTTCTTAAATGGTTCGTCCAGGAGGTGAGTGGATGCTCTTACTTGTTCAATGCTTGGCTGTAAATTTAACTACTTCTGATTTTGTGTAGGATTTGGTTTTGTCAGTATATTTTTTTGCAAATTTATTTTATTAGAATTCTTTTATACCATTCAAATGCCTCTGCATGTTTGTTATGATTGGGCTCTTGAAACCAACAAATATTTGTGATGTCCCATACAAATTATGCAGTGCATATGCCCTTGTAATTTACCTAGTAATCAGCCTTAATGTTCATTTTTCTTGTTATGTTGTATCTTAAACTGCTTCCCGAAAACCAAATGGCAAGTCGCATTCAAGAGGTGATATGTTTCTGTGAATTATATATATATATATATGTATATATATATATATATATATTTGCAATGAGAGTGTTGCTACACAAGTGTTTAAGATATGCCAACCTTTTACCGACATCGTAAACTTTGTCTTATGCCAAAAATGGGTCACACAGAGGCCCAATCATAGTTCACCAATTGGTGCGTGTATCATTGAGCCACTCTGGTTTCACTGTGTCCTGATCTTTATACTCTTACTGTCGGACACTCCTTTAAGGTCCAAGAAACAAGCACACTACTTTTACATGCCTTCGCTGTGCTTGATATTTTATTTATGTTCAAGCTATTATATTATACCTGTGTAAATTTTAAAGAAAATGAATCTCTGGCAGGGGGACCAAGTTGAAGAATTTCAACCACTTTGTGAGGTTCAAAGTGACAAAGCAACCATAGAGATAACCAGTCGTTACAAAGGAAGAGTTTCTAACGTTCTTCATGTCCCGGGCGATATTGTAAAGGTAACAATCAAACTAACTGTGAAAGCTTGAAATTTTAAACAACCTATACTTCTCTTATATGTTTTCTAGTTGCTTAGTGACAGGCTCATACTGGCAGGATTGCTGAATGTAAGTATTGTAATTATAACGAGCAACTTGTGGTTGGCAGTTTATTGTATTGATGTCAATGGTGTCCTACCATTTCCAGCTAAACATGAACAACAAGTTGGCGGCTAAATCTTTCACGAACATATGCTATTTAGAATTAATTATGGGGAATTGCTCCCTTGATCTTTTTATATGCCTCCAGAAGGATACTCGAAGCATGTTTTATGATATATATGTAGTTCTCTCCTGGATAAATAGTAGCAGCTGCACGCCTGCACCTTAATTTAGTTTGACATGTAGTTTGTGCCTGATAACATTTTGTAGGTCGGAGAAACTCTTTTGAAAATGGTTGTTGATGAAGATGCTTTCTTCAACGAATTTTCTGAGGCGTCAGAAGTTATCAAGGCACAAGATTGCGATATAAGTAAACTAGAAGAAGCTGATTCGGGGCTTAGGAAACCAAAGATTGGTGGTGTGATTTCTACACCTGCTGTTCGTAATCTTGCCAAACAATTTGGTGTAAACATTGAAGATGTGCACGGAACTGGGGAAGAGAGGAGAGTGTTGAAAGAGGATATCCTCAATCATGCTGCACGTGTGGGTGCTCTTAAGGAGACCGCAGCTCCCATCAATTCTTCATCCGATCGAAATCTTGAAGGAGGTCAGATCTTTCCAAGCATTTCTTCAACATATGGCTGGGAGTATGAAGATCGCAAGATCCCTCTAAGGTATAGCATGTATCAGTTAACGTCGTGACTTTTGTGGGTGAATTGAGAACATATCCTTGACATCTCATTTGCTTGCATGCTGAGTTGCATTGTATATTCATGAATATACAAAGTGTATGAGTGCTGATGATTATGCGTATGAAGCATAAATTTGGTGGTTTTGATTTTTAGGCCTTTCATTTTCAATATGTCCTCTATTTTTCTCATCTTGATACTTGGCACATTAAATTAACTTAACCATCGATGTTGGCTAGAACCTAGACATAGGGAAAGTTCTTGTTTTTTAGTAGATGACATGCATTTCTTTGATATACATATTTCTTACTATATTAGAAGGGCTCGATCTTCAATTGATTAGTTCAACGAAAACTAATATTCCCGCCATGTTTCTCATAATGTTTTTATTTAGTTTTTAGAGGGGCAATTTAATATCAGTGCGAACAAATAAGTGGCCTGTCGTATTAGCTAGGTCTTCTTAGAAACTCGAGTTTTTTGTCCTCTTGTAGGGGATTCCAGCGTGCTATGGCCAAATCTATGACATTAGCTGCAAAAATTCCACATTTTCATTATGTTGATGAGATAAAATGTGACGCCCTTGTTGAGCTCAAAACATCTTTCCAGAAAGAGAATTCTGATTCAGGCGTTAAGTATACTTTCCTCCCGGTGCTGATAAAGTCACTCTCGATGGCATTGAGCAAATATCCCATGCTAAATAGTTGCTTTAGTGAGGAATTGCAAGAGGTGACTCTCAAAGGTACGCCCACTTGAATCACGAGCTATTTCAGCAGATTGTTTTGTGTAGAATCGAGTTTTCATCTTCGAAATGCATCTAGAATTTCATTGCCTTCTTTTGTGACTATATATATATATATATATATATATGTTTTTCTTAAATTTCATCTTTTGTTTTTAATGTCGCAAGGATCCCACAACATTGGAATCGCGATGGCTACTCCACACGGTTTGGTAGTGCCTAACATAAAGAAGGTCCAATATCTTTCCATCTTGGAGGTAACTTTTAATTGTTTCAAAAGTGCTCTTTCCCTCGTCATGATTTGATATGGCTATTCACACATTCACGCTCATTTTTGTTCTCAATCAGATTACAAAGGAGCTGGTGCGACTGCAAGATTTGGCTCTGACTAACAAGCTTAGTTCCGATGACATATCAGGTGGAACGATAACCTTAAGCAATATTGGTGCAATTGGAGGGAAATTTGGTTCTCCTCTCATAAATGTACCCGAAGTTTCCATTATTGCCATGGGACGTATCCAGAAAGTTCCTCAATTTGATGAAGACGGGAGCGTGTATCCTGCCTCGATAATGACGGTACGTGAGAAATCCTTTGAGGCAACATTACCATATCTATCTTACCTAGCAAGCATAAAGTCAAATTTTCTTTATTCAGCTTACGTTTTGCTTAGAGCAATAAATCAGGCTGATGGAGATACCTAGGTCCCGGCTCGATAAAAGCTCGCTCGAGCTCGTTTACTAATTGAGTCTCGGCTTGTAGCAAGCTACATTAAGGACTTAAGGGTAGATTAGTAATAATTGTATTAAATCTCTAATTGTTATAAGAAAAAAAGTTTTTTTGGTAGTACTTTATCATGGTGAAAAAATTACTCTACCTTTTATTCTCTACATATAAAACTAGATGTTGAAAAGCTTGAATAACCTAGTGTTCCTCGACGTGTTCGATAAACAAAGGTCAAGCTTGACTCAACATAAACAAAAGTGAAGCTTGACAGTGTACTTGGCTCGATTATACCCCTAGTTTTGCCAGAATAATATGCACACAACTCATTTGAACTACGTTTGCACCCGACACTGTTTTCGTAACTTATTATGCCCCTCTGATCTTTGCTCACTGCGTAACATTATTTCTGCGTAGCTAATCTGCTTCATCTTCCTCAGATAAATATTGGCTCCGATCACAGAGTTCTTGATGGCGCGACTGTTGCAAAGTTCTGCAACGAGTGGAAGCTATTCATCGAGAAACCAGAGCTCCTGATGCTTCATATGAGATGATTGCTCGTCTGCACTAATACGTATGGATGTCCATTGCAAGGACGTCTCTTAAATACAAACAGGATTAACAGAACTAAGAACACCGCGACTGGGGAGGAGCGTTCTAAACAGGAATGCAACAACAGGAAGTAGTGTGTAAGCTAACAATTCATGAATTCTACAAAAATATGTCTCTCGTGCAATAAATTGTTTCTCATACAATTATGTTGGAAGCAAACAATGTAATAATGTACGTTGATGGGTATCAAACTGTCAAAATTAAATTACTCGTCTCTATGGGAATGCCCATACTACTACTACTCAGAACAGTGGCAAACAAGATAGTCTCTCGGATAATTTATCCAAATTTCAGTTTGCAAATTAATCCAAAATCAATAACAAATTTTTATAATTCAGAAACGAATTTATATAACAAAGCATCGAGAGTGACAAAAGATTAAAACAATAAGTAGGAGAAGATGAAATTTATGAGTTATATAAAACGCAACGTTGATGGAGATGTGAGCATTTCAAGTATGAATACTAAACCGGGGTATAACAATTATAGGCATTTTTGTATTGTAATGGAAATAATACATTAAGAAGTGTTTGCTGCCAGCAAATGCTACAATTTCCATTCAGAAATTAGATAGCTACAATATTAATGTGCGAAGTCATGCATATATATATAAACGTAACTATATAGTTTATCAATTAAAGCAAGCTTATTAATTAACTCGTGCCTAATTAAGCAACATATAATTTAGCTACAAGGAGGAGTGGATTTTTGTTATGCATGGTGAATCCGATTTCCGGGCAAGGGTTCGGTATCGATATCTTGTGGCCGGATTCCCAATCAAAAGAGTAGAGTAGATTTGCAAATTGCAATTGTCAGCTCCACATTTGATAGTCCCATCATGGGTCATTCCGGGACACATCCAAATTTTAAGTCAATTTTACTATTCAAGAACCTTCACGCATTAATATATACCTCTGTTTTGGGTTGAATTTGGTAGCCCTCTAGAGTGCATATATGATTTGTTTCTCTTGGTAGCAGTGGAGCGGGAGGGTACAATCTGAATGCCTCGTTTATGTATGACAGGGAAGCTTGGGAATATCATCTTCGTCTACTTTTCCTTTTTTCTCATCTCGGATTTTACTTTCTGCATCACTTTAGGTGCCTTGATCAAGGCTGGCTGTCATGGTCCAAACAATTGATGCTGCACTGGAATCGGACCCGGTGATAAATATTTATTTTTTATATAAAAAGAGCCTTATTTTACAAAATTTGAATCACCCAAAATATCCTTATCATATATTAAAATTAAGGGCAATAGCGTAATATAATATCTAATGTTAATACTATAATATATTATAAGTTACAAGAAATACAAATTTACCTTATTGATAATTAATTATTTACCTTATATCATGATTTCAAAGAAAAACAAATTTATCTTATTGATATTACTTGATATATCATGCGTCCATATGATTTTTTTTAATCAAACTCGTGTTTTATTTATAAAAAAAATGAGCTTTGACTTTTTTAATTACTATAGGAAAATGAGTTTTGTAATAAAGAATGACCTTTTATTTGTCTAAAGTTAAAGGTGAAAAACACTTAATATTTCAATATCATTCTTTTAGGTTTTTATAACAAAATTTATTTCATTTTAATTTTCATATTTTAGTTTTGCATCATTTTTTCCTTAACTCTTGCAACTCAAAGCCGTTTTCAGTCTTTCAAGAGATTCTACATATTTTTAAAGTTCAACCAATCAGTGTTTTAACTTATTTAATCTTAGAAAGGTAATTTTATCTTTTCACTCTCATTTTTTACAAGAACGTAACGCTAACTTTTTCTGTATTCCCATTCATGAATCATGATTCACCAAAGGTAATTTCTCTATTCGTGATGAACCATATTAAGGTAATTTCTCTATGCATACTTTGTGTAGTATACTTATCTATCTATCTATTTATTTATTAATATAATCATCCATTACTATTACTCTTTAATACGAGTTAGGGTTATATGATTCTTTGTTCATTTTATTCTAGACAAAAGCATCAAGAAAACACCTTCCTAATGCAAAGAGAGCAGTGATGTTTGTTGATGGAGTTAATTTTTTCTTCTTTTATAATATTACATTCGATAAAAAACCACCAAATTTCTTTTCATTTAATAACAATTTATTAGTACTTTTATAATGACACTGAAAGATAATTGAAATAAAATATAAATAATAGTTATTATATTTGACATACATAAGAAAAAACGAGAGTGCTCTTTACAATTAAATATTTATTTTTTAATTTTTTCCATTAATGATAGAATATTGGTTTTTGAAAAATTGCAAAAATGTTAATAAAAAAGATTATATAAACTATAAATATTAATTTATGATAAACTAAATATAAATAAATTCATCATTATTTATTTAGTAGAATTATTCTTTTAATATGCGAGTGCACGTTACTTGTACCAGTATCTAAAAAAGAGCAAAACAAGAAATTATTTTGATGTCATACTCTTTCATGAGATTCGATCACTTCATCATATATTGAGCTCAAAACTGTAAAATTGTTGGGCCGTGATTCATTGGGCCAGGTTACTCTCGGATAATAAGTTGTTTATACTTCATACATATATGGGCCTATGGGATTTTTGGGCTACCCATAAGCCTACATAATACTCCCTCCGTCCTGAGATTAATGGCCCGTTTCATTTTGGTACGGAGACTAAAAATAAGAGAATAAAGTACGAAAAAGTGGTGTCTCACATGTTTAGCATAATTTTATAAAATATTTAATTCTTGTTAATAAAGTGCTTTATAGGTTCCATAAAATGTTTTATAGGTTTATAAAGTGTTTTATAGGTCCAGGTACAAGGAGAGAGAATGAATAATGTTGGATGATTAAGAAATTTAATTAAGTTATAATTTAGTCTAAAAAAGGAAACATGCCATAAATAGCAGGACAACCAAAACAAAGAAAGAGGAAATGTTGTAAAATAACACTTTATCTAAACAAAAAATGTAAAATGCCACTTTGAGTTTTTTTGTTTCAAAATAACACTTTGAGTTTTGAAATGTCTATTATACCCTTAATGAGTATACAAGAAGACTAACTTTCATTTGAATCATACACGAAGACTAATTTTTTATATGAATTTCCGACGAAAAATTTCCGACCATCAATTCTGGTGAAAATTTAAATCATACACGAAGCCTAACTTCATGTATGCATCATATATGCATTATACATGAAGGCTAACATTCATGTATTTATCATACAAGGAAAAATCCAGCGGAAAATTTCGGCGAAAATTCGAATCATACACGAAACCTAACATTCATGTATGCATCATACACGAAGCCTAAGAGTCATGTATGCATCATACACGAATATTTTTGCCTCCAAAAATTTTAAATTTGTATTATACATGAAGATTAGTTATCATGTATGATATACACACGAAGATAAGTTTTCATGTATACTACATACATGAAGTTAGGCTTCATTTATGATTCAAATTTTCCCCGGAAATTTTTCGCCAACGATCGCACCACCGCGCCATTGTCGGCGTCGAAAAATTTTACCGTCGGAGATTCATACGAGAAGTTAATCTTCGTGTATGATACAAATTAAACGCAACTTTCTTGTATACATGAAGAGCATAAAAGTCCTAAACAAACTCAAAAGGCTATTTTGATTTTTTTTTTTCAAAATGACATAATTAATTTTTTATGTTTGAGAATGATTATTTTGAAGTTTCACTCAAAATGAAAATAGACCATCAAATACCGGGATGGTGGGAGTAATATTTTCAATTATATGTGCATGTTGATGATGTTATACCGTAAGTAGTGCTTTAACGTTATCCAGGGCGACCGAGCACACATTTTCCTCTTTAAACTTGATGAATATATCCAAAATGTCATCCTCTTCCTCCTCCTTCTTCACCCTCTTTGGATCGAGATGCTCCTCCAGCTCCTGGTAGAAAGAATCGAGACCGTCAAAAACCCTACTGACAACGGCTCCAGACAACCTATTACCCACATCAAAGTCGAAAAATAATCCGACAAATAAAAGTCCATTAGCACCGATTGAGCGTCGTGCAGAAGTTTCTCGAATCTTCTACTCTCTAATCCATCATCTTCATATCTCTTACCAAAAGCAGATCTGCATATCAAAGTGCTTCCTAGAGCCATAGCCATCTCACTCAAATTCATGGCTCGATTATCAAAAGAAGAACTTCGAATCTTGGTGATCATATGAGAGACTTCATCCTCGCGTATGGGACAAAAGGATTGAACTTTTTTTTGGCTGAAGAGATAAAAGGCTGTGATCTTCCTCAGCTCCCTCTAGCACTCACCGTAGGGCGAAAACAACATATCCATACAGTTGTAGCTTAGTTTCTTCTGCCCTAGAAGGCTTCTCCTCACACAAAATGCTAAATCTTGTGTTTTCATCACTTCTTTGGCCAATTTTGGTGAAGAAATAATGAGCATAGGCACACAGCCTATTCTCATCTGCATGAGGGGACCATATTTTTTGGAGAGTTGCCATAGATAAACTGGTAGGTTGCTGGCTGAGCCAATCTGAAGGAGGTTTCCGATCAAGGGCAGGCTGGGAGGGCCGGGTGGAACGACGTCGTTTTGGGTTGAGTTTTTGGTTTTTTTTGAAAAGGTAGATCAAGATTAGTGGAACAAGTATTGACAGTAGAAGTATCATTTTAAATGTGAGAGAAATATAGTTTAGCTAATTTTTATAAGCTTGAAATCTTATACTCCCTCCGTTCACAAACAAGTGTCATATTGTGTGCCAGATACGGAGATTAAGAAATCTGGTAAAATTGTTTTAAGTGGAATAAGGGCTCCATCTATTGGGAGTGGTAAAATTAGATTGTAAGTAAAATTATTGTGAGTGGAATAAAGTCCACTTGTTGTGAGTGAAAAGGGTAAAATAAAGTTAAAGTTGTTGTGAGTGGAATAAATGTCCCACTTATTTTGAGTGAAAAAAGTAAAATGAGAGTATAAATTGTTGTAAATGAAATAAGGTTCCACTTGATGTGATTGAAATAAACAGAGTATGACACTTGTTTGTGAACAAATGAAGAGGGGTGTATTGGATGTGAATTTCTGTTGGACTTTGTAGACTTTAAAAGTCTATAGATTTGGGAAATCTATGGATTTGAGGATGGATTTCGGGGATTGGGGTGGAGTTTTGTGAGATTTGTACTGGATTTTGAGTGGATTTTTATCGACTTTTGTTGGAGTTAAAATCCATCACCCCAATGCTCGCTGTACCCAGCGGTCGCGGGCATCCAGTGAATTACAGAAAATCACTTTACCTTTCACCTATAAAATTGAATGGCAGCTGCAGAAAAAGGATGAATGCCTCGCTTGCACGAATCGCAGATGCAATATCTAAATTTCATGATTTACTTTTACTGCATCTGAATGAGCAATCTCGTCTAGTTTGAGAACATAGAGATCGAACATTACTTCGTGGAGAAAAAGAAGAAGAAAAAAAAGAAGAAGAAGGTGATGATGATAATGTTAAAAGCATTGGATATTATTTGATAGACCTGAGGCATCTGAGACGAGATATTAATTCCTTCATTGAAATATTGAACAAGGTAAAAGAGGAGTTCAGAGAAAAATATGAATCATCGTCAACAATTGATTTTGATGGAAACAAGGCAAAGATGGTTGGATTATCCGATCTGTGCACTACACGCAAAGAAGATATTGTAAGAGATTGGGGTGGAGCTGTGAAGCTGCTCTCTGTTGTTGGAGAGAGTGCGCGGGCAAGGTGTGGGAGAGATCGACGTCGGGGGTAGGGTTGGGGCCTGGGGGGTGGAAGATTGTGAGCAATTAAAGTGATTTTCTGTAACTCTTGGTGGTTGCATTCCCAGCGACCGCTGGCCCCTAGCGTCGGCTGGGACACCTCAGCGACTGCTGTATCTTACCCGGCTCTGGGTCTAATGGATTTCAGAAATTCGATCGATATCGTGTGGATTTCGGCGTGTGTATTTTTTGCTTCAAAATTCAATGAAAATCCAACGAAATCCATGTTTTTCAAACTCCATGGAATGTTGAATACACCAAGATTTGTGTAGACATTTTGAAATCCTAATCCAATACACCTAGATTTTGTAGGATTTCTGAAATCCTAATGAAATTCACATCCAATACACCAGGAAAACTGTAGCCTTTTAAAAGTCTGCATCTAATACACTCAGACTTTTGAAATCTTTAAAATCCAATAGAAATCAACATCCAATACACACCCTGAAATGTGGTGAGTAGGACACTTATTCGCGAATGGAGAGAGTATAAGAGAAATATAGTTTAGCTATTTTTTTTTATAATCTTGAAATCGTATGTAGTGCAATATTTTGTGTGTGTGGTTTGAGTTGATCTATTTTGTTGAGTACTTAAAATTTAGTGGGCCCAACTTATATTAATATTTTTTTTACAAACATAAGAAGAAGTTTAATACAAACTCAAATATGTAACACTTTTTAATATGAACATAATATCTTTTAAAAATATTTTAAAAACAATAAAAAAATCAACGTAATGAAAAAAATATTTCAAATATAATGGTATAAGATGATGGGTTAACGAGCAAAATATTACTAAGACTCGATCTCAACACAATAATAATTCAAAAATTTAAAATTGAACCCAAGCTATAGAAACATAGCTAGTGTTAAAACAAAATATGTTACACATCAAGAACGTTTTGTTTAGAACATCAAGAATAATTGTATCTGCTGACAAAGTAAGAAGAGTAATTGATCAAGAGGCCATACACGAGAAGAGATTATATATATCTCATTTGGAGACAAACACAAACGAAGGAAAACATAAATAAATAAGCAAGCACAAACGGAGGAGTTAAGAAATAGAAATAGATGACAAGCAGAATGTTCAAGGGGTCGAGGTAAACATTGATGGGGTCGAGATTTGTAACCCTTAAACATACAGATGTTCAAGGATCATTAACACATAATAATTACCTTGTATTGAAGAGATTATGGTGGGAAGAGCTTCTCCACGTGGTTTTAGTCATTGAACTCCGACCTACAAAACGTAAGGCCGGGTTGTGTGTCGGCGTCGTGTCTCCAACGATCAAGTCAGTGTGTGTAAAACACGAAAGCTTGAGAGAATTCAACGAGTTCTATCGTATAAAGCTGGTGATAATAAAGATAGTACCTGATATTATGCAGTAAACTCTGTATATATACCTGTGATAGTAAGGGTATTTTAGTTATTCCGATGAGATTTGGGAAGTCTCCTAAGTGACTTTGGTGGGGAACTTTCCCTACTTTTGTTGATGTGATAGGTCAGTACTGACACCTTTCTAGGATATTTATGCCTCGAGAAGATAATTTAGTACTGTACTTTAGACTAGTTGTTGATAAAGTATAAGTAGGGAAGATTACCGGGAGCTCAACTTCCGTAAGAGCAAGATTCCATGATGCAGGGCATACTTCCCCCGCTAATACGAGTATTTGGGCAAGGTTGTCATCCAAGTAGAGGAATATTGAGAGTATTAGAGCAAGGTTGCCTTCAGCCAACTATGACGTATCGAATGTGTCCCATCAACTCCTCCCACCTCAAGTTTGAAAAGAGGAAATTTGTCCAAATCAAGTGAGGAATTTTCAGAAGTAACAATCCTTCGAGGAAACCTTGCCTATTCGGATAAGGTAAAGTAATTGAGGAGTTTTCTCTCTCCGTCTCTGAGAATTCCGCCTTTTCAGAGATGTGACATCCCACGTCGCATCAGTTACACACGTGGTGCATTTTTAAGGGAAAACCACCTCAGCATGGTTATAATTTGAATTATTACCGTTTTCATTTATTTCATTTCATTTCGCGCTCCACTTTTCTCTCGCTCTACTTCTTCGATTTTTCTTTTCCACCGGAATTCCTCGCCGTCGCCCCAGCTTTTCCGTTCATCCTTTCAGGTACTTCACTGCTACTCTCCTTGTAGGCTCACTTCTTTTCGTGCTTTGTAGTTGTGATGTCATTTTTACTTGATTTAGGGGGAGGGTTTGATATAAACCCTTTCGAGTCGTCCACTCGCCGGACTACCTCTGCCGGCAAAGAGGCTTCTTTCCCTTCCGTCCCTGTTTCCGTCCCACATTTGTCTCCTAAGAAGGATGGATCGGGGTCGTTTTCTTTCCTTTTCCTGTAGAACCCAATTCTTCTTCAAATAGGGATAGTTGGAATCTGATTACTACATCCCCCTCCCTCATTAAGCAATCCGAAGTTCAAACCTTAATCAAAGATTTGAGGATAGAGGGATTCCGCCTTCAGGTTCCAAGCCCTAGCTAACGACCAAACTATACAACTCCCCCCACATTGCCTTTTTGAAAAAAGCATTTTGATGCTGGCCTTAGGCTTCCAATATGCCCATATCTTGCTCGTATTTGTGATCTCTTTCGTGTCTGCCCCAATCAAATTATCCCTAATTCCATTAGGACTGCTCTTTCTTTTTACATAATGTTGAAAGCCAACGGAGGTAATCCTACTCCGGAGCTTTTCCATGCTTGCTATCAAATGAAGTATCAAAATGGGATGGTTCTGTTTAGTTTCCGAACCAACAGTCCCGCTCATTTTCTGGAGTGTACCAGGAATGACAAAACTTGGCAGCCTCATTACATCTTTGTAACACCTGTTGATATTTCTTGGCCCTTCACCGTGTAACACTGGCGGTATGCTTTTGAAAAATCCTCCCAGGGGGAGGTGCACCCCATTCATCCTTCAGATGAGGTGCTTATGAGGGAGTTGAATACCCGCCTTAATTCTGAGAATGATTTCAATATTTGCGACCTCCTTACGGATTCCTCCGCATTGGCCTATTTCGATTTGGCTCCTCTTCCTCCTCGTCAACCTTCCACTCCAGGGATGAGTAGGTGTTTGCTTCAGTGTTTGGTTAAATTCAAACACTTTGTATATCTTGCAAAAATGTAACAATCTCTGTCTCTCTGGTTTTTGCAGTTATGGATTGGTTGAAAACGGCTCAAGGCACTAAGGAGGAAGATGACGTTATCGTGGTGGGACCCACCCCAGGCTCTATTTCTTTGCCCTTATTTCCCACGATCGAGGTCAATTTTCCCCCTAGCAAAGTTGCTGAGTAGCAAACTTTCAGAAGGGCATCCTCCCAGGGCAAGTCTACTCTTGCTTCTCCTGCATATCCTTCCTCTGAAAGAGTGCGCCCTAGGACTCGCAGTCGAGCAATGACTGATCTGCCCCCTCCTCCTGCCAAGAAGGGGAAGGATACCAAGGCTTTTAAAAGCAAGGTTCCTGCTATGTCTATCCTGCAATTTTTCAATCAACTCGAAGTTCATCTCCCTATGCCACTGACTTCCATGGAGGGTTCCCACTGCGTCGCTCTGTTCCGCGACATAACCAACTCTTTCGAGAGGAACCAAGCCTCTGGATTCTCTACTAAAGCCCTCCATAATTCCATAGGGCGTGCTTTGTTACAGGTTTGGATATTTTTCCCACATGTGCTTCCAAGTGTAAATTATCATCATTTTTTTGCAAAATGATTTACTCGTTTTTCCCCTCAGGCTGGAGCTTTCTTGGCCAAGGCTAAGGAAAGGAGGAAGGAAGACTCTACTGCCTCCTCTAAGGCAAAGAATGAAGAGATTGCCAAAGCCCTGCTCCAAGTTTTTAATCTGAAGACTAAGTGCAAGAAGATAGAGGGCAGTCTTGCCGATGCCAAGGTACAGGTGGATTCCCACAACAAATTTCTTGCTAAGACTGGGGAAGAGAAGGCTTCTTTAGAGAAGAATCAGGGGAAGAGTTTGGTCAGAGCTCACCAAGAAGGATACGAGGGTGGCATCCAGGCTTGCCAACAAGGGCTTTTCCGCACAGCTGCAGGTCAAGCCTTATTGAAGGAGCTGACCGAGGGGTTGGTTGAAGCATACAAAGGAAGTGGCCAGTACTTTCATGATCTAGGTTGTATTATTCGCCACTTTAGCCGTCAGAGAACATCCAACCTTGCTGCACAGATGAGGGAGCCTTCCTACTAGGGAGAGGTGAATAAAAAGGCTCTCATGGACAATCTTGATCTCCCTCCTCATCTGCGGCCCTTGAACGACCTTCCTCTGGGCCTGAGTACCAGCTTCCTATGGTGCAAGCCTGCACAAAGAAACTTGCCCTCAACCTTATCCTCGACCCCTCCTTAACTGCCATGGAAAATCCCTTCTATAATCTTACTCCAGCGAGTACTTCAAGCTCCATTTTGGGAGACTTGCCAACCATCGAGAATACCTCCGCGCTTCCCTGGAGAAGGCTACCTCAGAGGTGGGATTCATTTCTCTTCCGAAGGAGTCGGCGGGAGAGGAAGATGGATCTGAAGGAGAAGATAAGGCTGCAACCAACTCTGCCTCGGAGAAGAAGCCAGAAGGTGAAGTGTGTGAGAACCCCTCTGTGTAGGGTGAATTCTTGTAATTCTGATACAATGGTGCTTGCTACAATGGCTTTCTAGCCACTTTTATTTCTGTTTTTGCTACAATGACTTCTTAGCCTTTATTTTCTTTTGCTTGAACAACTTATGGCCCGTGAGCCTTTATGCCTATCGTGCTTTTGATCACTTTTCTCTGAATTTTTTTTTGCCATTGCTCTTATACTTTGCTTTTTTCTTTGCATTCATCGTACTTTGCATTCTGCATGTTGTTCAATATGTTCATATATGTATTTTCCTCCCTCCCCCCTTCTGAAGAATTAGGAGTTTGTCAAACAGATAATTGTTCAGAATATTCATTCTAGGTAACCATTTTGTTCGGGAAAGATTGTATGTTTACAATCTTGTTCAACCCGTAGCATAGGGGCATTACTGCTAACCAAATGCCGATTTTCAGTAGCGCATGTAGCTACTCTTGGGCCAAGGATGCTGATAAACACTCATTTTGTATGGTTTTTAAGTCATTTTGAATGCACATTTTGTCAAAAATTATATTTAAATGGACGTTATTCCTTTCGATTTCTCTACTTTGGAATGGAGTCATGTTTTGGTGTAGTTGTGCATGTTTTATGTAGCATTGAGTGATTTGGAGCAATAGAGCTTGAAATGGAGGTGTATGGCAAACATGATTTTTCTATGCTTTAAGGGTGTACTTGATGCAATTTAATTCAAGAAAATCATGCTTTGTTTGAGTATTATTGCATAAGTGTTGTTATTGTGAACGTTTGGTTGCTTGTTTTGTTCAAATTTCAGGAAAATAGAAAAAGAAATGGAGAAAAAGAATCTTAAAATTAAAAAGAGGAGCTCAATACGAAGCTATAGAAAGAAACGGAGGTCAAATCGGAGTTTGGACGAGAGAGAACGAGTCAAAATGAAAAGGTTGCACTACAACAAGCTACCAAGCACGGGTGTATGTCGAAAGGAAGAAAAATGGCAATTTGAGCAGGCTAAATAAGAACTCTCAACAGAGAGATGATTTGAAGAAGGCCACGAGCAACCTCTCCATCTTTCACAAGCACCTGCGCACACGAAACTCATTTCCGAATTTGACTTTTGATCACTCAATTTTCTCTTATTTTTTTAGTTTATTTTGACTCATTGACGCAACCGTCGTTTAGCCGCGGCAAAATAGAATTTGTATTTTTCCTTGCCCACTTCCTAGGATCAGCTAGTCGGTAAGTAAGGGTCGATTCCATGAGAAATTGATGCAATATTCTCTTGAAAGTATCCTGTCACAGTGTTGGTTTGGTCTATTTCTACTATCGCCTTGAGCAAATAAAAGAAAAGTAAAAGCTGAAATAAAACAAGTAAACAATCAATAATAAAAGGTAATCTGGATTTAGGTTCAATTCAATGTGAATAAGTGTAACTCGATCATAGGTGCAAAGATGTTCGCTACGTATGTGTGTCAACGGTTATAGACAAACCGCATCGTGGTCCTACTGTCACGTTGTCACGCCCACATCCACGATTTGTCCAGCTCATCCTTACTTGTGAATCCTGCGTGGCATTCCCACCCCAAGCTTCCTAACTTGCCCAACTCACCCCCGAGCATTCCTCAAGGGGCATAGACTGGAACAAGCAGCTTTGGGCACTAGACGAACCCGTTCCGGCCCTATGAGATACGAGGATCCCGCTCCGACTTTTCACCATCGTCAGCGTACTTCGTTCGGCTCCGCCCAAGTTCAACCTGAGATTCGCCACCCTCAAGGAGCGAGAGGCAAACCTCTTCCGGTCCCTGTTGGTCTAAGCTACATCCCTTTTAAGGAATCTGCCGCCCTTCAATTGCCCATTTGCAGTATGGTCTCTTGGCACAAACAGACTGCTTTGAAATCATTGCCTAATGCCTCGGCAACACACATATATATAGCTATCTTGCCCAATTAGACCTCACGAGTTATAAAACACTTAAATCACATATCCTCTACCTAAACTCAGATCTAAAGGTTTAGCTAGACATAAAATAAAGAATAATAGCAAAAGAGATAGAAGAAAACATACATGAATAAATACTTAAAAGATAGTCTGCCCAAACTGGGACTTAACAGCAGAAAAGTAAATTGTACTCCCTCCGTCTACAAAATGGTTGCTACTTTTGCTCCTTAAGTTTGTCCACGAAATGGTTGCCATTTTTGCTACTCCACTCACATTTATTATGGGACACTTACTCCACTCACAATAATACTCACTAAAATTTACTACTACCTACCATTTTCTAAAACCTGTGTCGTCTATAATATGACAACCATTTCGTGGACGGAGGGAGTATCTTGCAAGAAACTAAATTGTACGAGAGAAAGATGTAAAAGTTATGTCAAGATTGTATTTTTGGGGTTGCATATATGAACCTATTTATAGAGTACGATCATGGGTCGAAACCCTAAAAACCCACAAACGGGCCTTCAAACGCCAGCTAGCAGCTTCCTTCCTTGGCCGAGTAGGATCAGGATAGATTTGTTTCCTTATCGGAAACAATCTATCCTTATCCCCTTGTCTCCTAATTCGGATAGGACTTGTCTTCACGATTGTTTCTCCTCCAAGGCATAAATTCCTTCCTTGTTGGTCCTCCAGATGATGTCATACTAGTTGCAACGTCTAGAACCTTCGTACTCTCCTTCCTTCTGCTTCTTCTTCGCCTTGCCCAGAGTCCTACCATCTTGACCTGTCTGGAATGACTATGCGCGGTTCATGCCGACTGGTACGGAGCAGCTTCTATGTGTTTGACTTCCGCCCTCGGTATCTCTAGTTGCGAGCAAAGCTCCTTGGCCATTGCATCGTATCGATGTGCTCACTTTCACACGTAAATCCACTCCAAATGCCCAAGTTCCTATCCTTCCCTGCCTACTACCAAACGTGTCATCCCAGACACTAAAACAGACTAAAAAGACATAAAACTAGACTCGATCTACACCTAAAAACACATGATGAGCATATAAAATATGGTCTCATTACTCATCTACTTTCATTTACTACCCAACACTATAAATACCCCTCCAAAACTCAAGCCCTAGCATCCAAGCCACCATCCACATGCAAACCCACCACCTACACACAATCCACACTTTTTCACACACCAAATCTAGCCACCATCACTCTCTACTTTAGATCTCTTGTATAAACCCTAGTTTCTACTTCATTATTTTCATGTATTTTGGAGGAGATTCAAGACAAGCTTCAGGATTTCCCTACGGGTTTCATTAATTAGTATCTTTATCTATGTTTTTGTTTATTTCTTGTCTTGATTTGTTCTTTATGGCTAGCTAATCTCTTTTGTTGATTCTATGGATTTGTGAGACTCATTTATGATGATGAATTTATTCTCTTAATTCTATTGTGCCTTTCATTTCTTGCTTGATTTCTTGGTGCTTTCATTTGTGTTTGGAGAGTTGTCCTATTTTCTTACACACCAAGTATTTGTAGAAATTCCTAGCCAGTTTTTATAAGCATGAACCTCAAGAATTACCAATATGTTTGCATTTGAGACTTAGCCGTGATATATGCTAGCATAGGAACCTTCAATCTTCATGTGCTTTTGGGAGTTTGTAATTTGTTTGGAGTCTTAGTCAGAGAGAGACATTTTGCTAATCTACTTTTGCCTTTATTATCGACAGAGAGAGAGTGTGTGCATTGCCTTTATAATTTGTTCCGCATGATTTGGATTAAAGTGATTAATAAGTTATTAGAAAATATCCATATGTTGTTGAGTTGAATCATTTCCATAGAATCGACCTTCTTAATATCGTTAAATTCTCTTAATTTCCTTTGTTGCTTGTTAAATTGCCTTCAATTGCTAATTTTCTATTTAGTAAATCAAAATCCTTAATTCATGAACCACCTAAGCTTGAACAATATGAAAGTGTTTAAACTTTATTTTCACTATATTTTCGGATTATAGTCCTCGTGGATACGATACTCGACTTGCTATATTGCTATAATAGCACCGAATAGTTGCGGTTTTATTGCTAGTTAATTTAGTGATCAGTTGCCTGCCGACAACCTTTCTCACCCTATTTTCCAGTAGCGCATGTTGCTACTCTTGGGCCAAGGTTGCTTGTCGACAACCTTGCTCACCCTATTTTCCAGTAGCGCATGTAGCTACTCTTGGGGCAAGGTTGCCTGCCAACAACCTTTATCACCCCTGAAACGCTCTGGTTTCTTATGGACAAGGTTGCTCATCAGCAACCCTGAACCCATTTCAATGTATTAAGGTTCATGTAGCCATAGACTTCAAAAGAAGCTGTGTCATATTCACGTTCAAAAAATCCGATTTGTATGTACAGACAGGAAAACAACATCTGCTAATCGGGCAGGAATGTGTCATCTGCGAGTGGTGATCAAAAAGTTGGGGTTATCTTCCCCTACACATACACTTCTTCAGCTTGCTAATATTTCATGGGCGAGACAAAACTTCCCCATTAGCATCCATCAGTTCGTAGGCTCCGCCAGCCAGGGTTTCTGCGACCTTGTAGGGTCCTTCCCAATTGGGTTCGAACTTCATAGTTGACTTCAAGGCATCAACCCTTCTCAATACGAGGTCTCCTTTGCCAAACCGATGAACTCGTACCTTCTTGTTGTACGAGCTATGTATTTTCTCTTTATTTCACTCCGTCTTTAAATGAGCTTTTTCTCTTTCTTCTTCCACAAGATCTAACTCTTCCCTTCGGAGCTCTTGGTTCCGATCCTCATCATAGAATCGGACCCGATGGCTTTTTGAGATTACTTCCGCGGGCACCACCGCTGAAGATCCATAGACTAGATTGAAAAGAGTTTCATTGGTAGCCCTTCGAGGGCTAGTGCGATAAGCCCACAACACCGAATCAAGCTCCTTTGCCCACAAGCCACGCTTGTCATCTAACCTTGCCTTGATGCCATTGACAATTGTTCTGTTGGTAACTTGCACTTGGCCATTCATTTCTGGATGCACGACTACTGCGAACCTTTGCTCAATCTTCAAATTTAAGCACCATTCTATAGTTCTTTGACTAATGAACGGGGCACCGTTGTCCGATACCAAGACTCGAGGCACTCCATATCGACAACATATATTTTTCCACAAGAACCTTATGATTGTTGCGTCATCAATCTTGACAACAGGTTCAGCTTCCACCCATTTGAAGAAGTAGTCTATAGCTACTATAAGGTGGGTCATTCCTCCCTGTGTTGTGGGAAACTTTCCCACCTGATCAACTCCCCACTTGTCGAAGGGACAAGAGGCGTACATAACTCCTAATTCCTCAGCGGGAAGGTAGATCAAAGGTCCATGTATATGACACTGGGAACATTTCTTAAGAAACTCCTTGGCATCCTTGCCAATGTTAGGCCAATAGAATCCTGTCTGCAACACTTTCCGAGCAATGTCCCTTGCTCTAGTGTGGCCTCCTCCATTTCCCTTGTGGATTTCTTGCAAAACACTTGCACCTTGTGCATCTGATATACACTTCAAATAAGGGCAAGTCGTGGCATGTTTGTATAGATGATCCCTAATCATGCAGAAGTGAGTATAGGAAGCCCGTTTGGATGCAAAGGAACCTTCCATGCGTCTTCCTGTCATCAAGAAGTGTATGATGGAAACTCTCCAATCTTTGATTTCCTCAAAAGCTCCTACATCCAAGGCCACAATTTTGTCCTCTTCTTCGAGATATGTTATTGGGCCTGTAATTCCTTTCTCTACAGAACTGGTCAATCTTGCCAATTTGTCTGCACGGGTATTTTTCTCTCGGGGAATTTGCTCCATTCAAAATTCAGTAAATTTTGCCTTCAATTGTATCACTTTTGCTACGTAGTTGGCCATCCTTTCTTCTTTGGCTAGGTAGGTTCCTTCCGTCTGAGACACAACTAATTGAGTATCAGAACCTTCTCAGCTCCCAATCCTTCCATAATCTGCATGGATCGCACTAATGCTTTATATTCAGCTTCATTGTTCGAGGCTTAGAATCCCAGCTTGATCAAGAATTGCACTTTTTCTAAGCTGGGAGGAATGATCAATATTCATACACCACATCCTTCCTTAGTAACAGAACCATTCACGTAACTCTTCCATTCAGCCAATTCTGAACTTCGGGTAGTTTCTTGAATGAAATTTGCCATGATAGCTACCACTTTCAACAACGAAAAAACATGAATTTATACGCAACTCAAGGCGCCCTCGCACAGAAGAAGAAGAAGAAGAAGAAGAAGAAGAAGATATCATCTTGTTGATCTCGAGGAGCACCTCCTCTTGCTCTTTCCTCAGCCGATTGAGCTCCTTCGAGTTGTCGGGGATTTCGGCAATCTCTAGCGATGACATCGTTTCGAGCTAACTCGAGAATCGTGCTAACTCAGCAGCTTCGACGGATTAAGGAAGCAGGAATCTGAAAATTCTCAGCTGCGCGAATTCATCTGCTCCAGCGATCAATTGCAAGTAATTATGTCCTTGGAGATTTCTGATTTTGGTCATCTTGCTTTCTTATTTCTTAGAAGATGATGAAGCTTTTCCTCCTGTCCTAAACATCTTGAATCGGTGTATGTTCGTTTTCTCGTTTCGTGATGGTTGTCGTATTAATGAGAATCTTATTAGTGAAAATATAGAGCTCCCTCTGCTTTCATTAGTATTCTTGTTTGTTCTTTTCTAAATGTGCTGAGACTCAACAACAACCAAATGACCGCTCAGAAATCTCCAAGAACATAATTCCTTACAAGGTGAGTACGATTTTGATTTTTTTGGAAGAAAGAAGAAGAAAAGAGATTTTTTTGGAGGTGTGTTACCAATTGATCGTTGGAGTTACACAACTACAACGATCGCGTGTCATCAGCGCTCGCTAATATCAACTCCATCGAATTTCGAGGTCTAGAGCTTGGATTTCATCCTTTGTATTTTTGGGGATGAAATACGTAAAAATCCATCAAATCTTGAAATCCATCAAAATCCAGTGAAGGTTGAATACAGGGTGAATTTGGTGGAGTTTGAAATCCATCAATCCAATGCCTCATGATTTTGAAGGAGTTTGAAATCCTTCAAACCAATACCCCAGGATTTTTAAGGAGTTTGAAATTCATCAATCCAATACACTTGGATTTCAAACTCCTTAAAAATCACCCTAACTCCACAATCCGATACACCCCCTTAATGACACAAGGTGGCAACATCTTTCAGTCCCTTGAGTAATAACTACTCTCTCAGATCTATTGATATTGTCATATTACTATTCGGCACGGAAATTAAGAATAAGGGTAAAAAGATAAAAAATGGGTAAGTCTCATCACTTTTGAAAGATTTTGAAGGGTTAAAACTTTCCTAATTTGAAAGACGACAATATGAGTGGGATACCTAAATAAGGAAAATATGACAATATGAGTAGGTCAGAGGAAGTATGCATTTCTTCACTTGCCTAGAGCTCAAGATCGATTGCTGAATAGATTGGCAACCTTGGGCCAATAGGAGATCCGGGATATCGTTCTCTCAGTAACCACGAGCACTTGACACAAAAACATTTAGCATGAATATCAATTTAAAAACCTTTTTGGCTTAATAATCCGAAATCTTGAGAATGTAATCCACCTTCTCGTCCTAAAGATGGCCTAAAACCTTGGGTTTTTAGAAATAAGAGATTAATCATGCATAACAAATATCCCCAGGTCAACTTAATTGGATGTAATTATATTTTTGCCCACATTGATTTTGTAGAAAAATAGAGCTTTATAATTCTCGAAATAAATGAGGATAGATTAGATTAAAATTTTTAACAGATATTATTATATAGGTTTGAGACGTAAAGACATGGTAAAATTATTTTTAATTGAATTTGAGATATGTTCAAGGACATATAAATTCTAAACGAATTTAGTAGATTACATAATCAAATGCTTGAACCTTAAAATAATTAACAAATATTTTTTTTATCAATCACATATTACTATTTAATAATTTTTATTAAATATAATTCCCGTCGATTTCAACGGGTTATACGCTAGTTAGTTAATGTTTGTAGATATTCTCCTAGTTATATTAGCCTTATTTATTATTTGAGGAAAAAAAAATGCTAGCAAATTTTGCTATATGTTATGGCCTAAAAAGTTCAGTCTAAATCCGTCTTTAGAAGACTTGAAGGTAGCTCGTCAGGCACGAGGCAGATAGCGGAGAGCTGAAGAATAAGGGAGCTGATGAGTAAGCATTCCAGTTAACTATTTTGATAGGCCCAACGAAGGACTCATTTGGCCAAACACTGTCAGATAGTATAAGGAGTCTTTACCTGCAACAATACGGAGTTGGCATATAAAGGTCAGAGATATCAACCAATAAAATGAGATTGTACATAAAGTGGACAACAAATCTTTAGTTAATTTACACATATATCCTTAAAGGTGAAAGTAGAAGATATAAATATTGTCAAATTCCTCATTACATGACAGATTACCCACACATACACACACCCTTTACTCACACACTCTTCTCTCCATTTTCTTTCCTCTCAAAGCTGACTTGATCGTCGGAGAGGGTTCACCGGAAAACCTTCGGTCCCTTTCTCTTTGCAGGATCTAGAGAAGCCTGTTAGCTGAGCTTAGAGTTGGATTCAACCTTTTGGCGTGGCTGGGATAGGTGAGTCAGTGGAAGTAGTTTGTTCTGGGTGTGTCACTGTGGAGGTGAAATGTTGGGTCGATTTTCAGACGCAACATCTGGCGCCGTCTGTGGGAAGACGTATCACGTTTCCTTTAAGATTCTCATTCCTTTAAAATCTGCTGGTTTTTTTGCAACTAGTTTTCTGTTTAAGTGTGTTTTGAAATAGGGAGGTAGAAGGTGCAAAAGTTTTTTGGCATTTATCATCATTTCCTCAAAACTTTCCGATTGTTTGGTTTAAAATGCCCAAGTTTTATACCGGATTTAGTTTGTAAATTTTCCTTGGTGTTTTCTCAAGCATTTTGAAAAAAAAAAGAAAGAAAAGAGGGTACGGATTATGAGCTTGAATCCATTCCTCAGCAATGTTGCCAGGAATCTGGTGGTCCTGAAGTAGGGACTTTGAAAACTCTCATGGTATGAGAGAAGAAAACGTAAGAAACGTGGAACTCCTGAAGTGAGTCTCGCATGACCTCAGTAGAGGCGGAAAGGGTGATACAGGGAAGGGGGGAGTGTGATAGATCATGCTCTCTAGTTCCTTCGACCCTAAGGAAAGCTTTGTCATAGCTTCTCCGAAAGAAACATAGTGTTGAACATTTATGCTTGTTATATTGATGATTTTGTCTAATGGTGAGCTGACCATTAGCAATTCTGTGTTGACAGCCATGGATGACACGGTGGTCCGAGATCTGGGGCCTCCTTTTGATGGAGCTGTGCGAGATGATAGCTCTCCAGAAGGGCACAGTGATGAGAGAAATCATGATGCCTAGAAGATAATTGCTCAAAAGCCTGCTATACCTCAGAAGGATGGGTCCTCCAAATCTTTGAGCCCTCACAAGGAAAGAGCTCACAAAGAAGTAAAAGATCAAGGAGATGAGTTTCAAACCCCCTCGCAGCAGAACGTCACGTGTGTGATCTCGATGGATCAAATTAGCGCCATGGTAAAACAAGCAGTATCGAATGCTATGGTTTCACCTGAAAGTCATAACAAGAAAGTTAGCAGTGCAGCTAAGGAGAAAATGAGAGAGGAAGAACCTGAGATCGAAGATCACTACGAAAGTGAAGGACATCAGAGTCCTCAAACTGAATCTGAAAATGGTTCGTAATGCTAGTTAAGCGTGTGAGATGATAACGATTTCTAATTCATGCTTTGCTATTTTTGCATGTTGAAAAATATGCAGAGGGCGATGAGCGGATATCAAAATCCCGAGATAAAGCCGCAGCTGCTGAAATTGCAGCTCTCAAGCAACATCTTAAAGATCTCCAGAAAAAGGCCTCTTCACCAAAGAAGTCTCCCAAGAAATTTGTCAGGATAAAGGATGATCAATCTCCTTTCTCTAGAGACATTCGAGACGACCAATTGCCTGTAAATTTCAAAACGCTAACACTGGAATATGACGGCTCTATAGACCCGCATGAGCATATAATGAGATTTGAGAATGGAACAATGCTCTATCAGTATACCGAAGGGGTGAAATGTAGAGTTTTCCTAACCACTCAATCGAAGTTAGCTCAGCAGTAGTTTGCTCAGCTACGTCCGCGTAGCATAAGTTCATTCAGTGAATTCAAGTCCATGTTCTTGCACCAGTTCGCTATTGCAAGAAGGCATGTTAAAACGTCTTCCTCGCTCATGGCGTTGAGGCAGAAATCTAGTGAGAGCTTACGACAGTATGTGGGACGCTTTAACGCCGAAGCATTGCAAGTGCCTTTGGCCTCAGACGATGTGAAGGTGCAGGCGCTGATACAAGGATTGGCCCCAGGATTATTTTTCGACTCACTGAACAAGAAGCCTCTTGTTTGCTTTGAGGAGCTATTGCAGAGAGCTGATAAGTACGTCAATCTGGAGGAAGCTCATGAGGCTAGGAGAGCTAAAGAGGGATCTCCTAAGCTCAAGAGAGAGACCTCAGAAAGAAGGTCAGCCCCGATCACGAGAGGTGACAGAGATAAGGAAGGATTCAAGCCCAAGGGAACCCTTGAAAGATTCGACAGATATACACCTCTCAACGCATCTTTAGTAGAAGTTATGGAAACAGCTGCCAAATCCCCTCACTTCAAATTTCCAAGCACGTATAAGGAAGCTCCCCATAACCCAAGATCTGATTTGTACTACAAATACCATAATGATTATAGTCACGATACTAACTCATGTAGGCACCTGAAAGTTGCCATTGAGCGGCTATTAAAGAAGGATGATTCATTACTCCAGTTTGTCAAAAAGGAAAGAGAGAAAAATTATAAGAGAAAGGAACCCGAGGCAAAAAATCCAGAACAAAGGGAAAAAGCCTCTCCTAGAAGAGAAGAACCCCCGCAAAAAAGAGGAAATATCAACATGATCATGGGAGGTAACACCATAGGTGACTCGGGGAGAGCTCGTAAAGCTCATGTGAGAGCCTCCAAGGTTGGCATGAGTAAAGAAGTGCAGGAGTTAGCTGGAGCAATGGGTATGGAAATCGATATTGTCGACTCTTTCCCGGGAGAAGAAGTGTCCAGGAAGGCATACGTTACCTTTGGACCCGATGATGTGGTTAGCACGGGACCTCACAGTGATGCGCTAGTCATCAGTGTAGAAGTAGCTAACTGGAAAGTAGCTCGGATCTTTGTAGACACGGGTAGTGCGGCCAATGTGCTCTTTTGGGACTGTTTTAAGAAAATGCAAATTAATGTGGAATTAGCTCCAGTGAATACATCGCTATATGGCTTTGCTGGAGGAGAAATCCACCCAAAAGGACAAGTAACACTTCAGGTTACCCTAGGAAGTGGGGAGGCATCGAGCACAAGAATGGTGAAGTTCTTAGTAGTGGATACACCGTCAGCGTATAATATTATCTTGGGACGGCCAGCTTTGAATGATTTTCAGG
Organism: Schizonepeta tenuifolia; assembly: GCA_029490685.1. Lineage (NCBI taxonomy): Eukaryota > Viridiplantae > Streptophyta > Magnoliopsida > Lamiales > Lamiaceae > Schizonepeta > Schizonepeta tenuifolia. The sequence continues at coordinate 21,151,684 of CM055959.1, forward strand.
TGGTGGTGTCCACTTACCACATGAAAATGAAGTTTCCAGCGCAGCGGGAAGGGTTGATAGGAGAGGTCGCAGGAGACCAAGAGATATCGAAAGAATCGTACGTAAAATCCATCAAGCAAGCCAAGCAGAGTGGTAAGAGAGCTCATGTGACAGATCACCTCTTCCAAAAAAAAGTAGAAAATATGGAGGATATGGGAGAAGACATGAGACCTCGCATGCAACCTGTAGAGGAAGAGTTGATGATGATTGAACTTTACCCAGATAAGGTGGGGTCAACCACAAAAATAGGCAAGTCGATGACTGCTGAGCAGCAGGAAGCTATAATAGAATGCTTAAGAAGGAATGCTGACTTGTTCGCATTTTTTCCAGAAGATATGGTGGGAATAGACCCATCTATAGCCGTGCATCGCCTGAATGTAGACCATAAGGCAAAACCAGTGAAGCAAAAGAAGAGATTGTTTGGGCCGGAAAAAGAAAAAATTATAAGAGAAGAAATCAAGCGGCTTTTGGATGCGGGACACATTGTGAAGATACAATATTCCGAGTGGCTGTCAAATGCAGTAATGGTAGCAAAGAGTAATGGTAGTTGGAGGATGTGCATCGATTTTAGAGACCTTAATAAAGCATGCCCGAAAGATCACTACCCTTTACCATGTATTGACCAGCTGGTTGATTCTACTTTAGGGTGCGAGCTATTATCTATGCTGGACGCATATCAGGGGTACCACCAGATACAGCTCTCACCGGAGGATGTAGTGAAAATAGCTTTTGTAACAATATGTGGAATGTTTGCATATGTAAGAATGCCTTTCGGTCTGAAAAATGCAGGTGCCACGTATCAAAGAATGATGGATTTGATATTTGAAAATCAGATAGGGCGGAGTTTGGAAGTCTATGTAGACGATATTTTGGTCAAAAGCGTGAAAGCTGAGCATCATGCCAGAGACCTAGAAGAAGTGATGACAGTCATCAGAAAATACAATCTTCGTTTGAACCCGGCCAAATGCACATTTGGAGTGAGATCTGGCAAGTTCTTGGGGTACATGGTAACTCCAAGAGGCATAGAGGTGAATCAAGCCAAGGTAAAAGCAGTGCTTGAAATGACAGCTCCCGTTAATATAAAAGAGGTACAACGGTTAAACGGGAGAATCACAGCTCTCAGTAGGTTTATTTCCACTTCTGCTGAAAGAAGCTTTCCATTCTTCAAGGTACTAAGAAAGGCAAACAAATTTGAATGGGATGAAAGCTGCCAAAAGGCCTTTGAAGAACTGAAAAATCATCTGGCTAGCTTGCCGATATTAACTAAGTCAACGCCAGCAGAGACACTGTATTTGTACATATCCGTGGGAGAGCACTCTCTGAGTGCTGTCCTCATACGAGAGGAGAGGTCTCACCAGAAACCTATTTATTATATTAGCAAGGCTTTGCAAGGGGCAGAATACAAATATTCCGATGTGGAAAAGGCAGCCCTCGCCGTTATGACAGCTGCCAGAAGGCTGAGGTTGTATTTCCTGTTGCACAAGGTGGTGGTGAGAACTAACTTACCTTTCAAACAGATCTTGAGTAAGCTAGACCTTTCGGGAAGAATGGTGAAATGGAGTGTAGAATTGGGGGAGTATGACGTAGATTTTGAGCCAAGGACAGCTATTAAAGCTCAGGCTTTGGCGGACTTTATACAGGAGATCACGAAACCAATGCAGTGGCCAGAATGGAAGGTTTATGTAGACGGGTCGGTCACGACTAGTGGATGTGGAGCAGGTGTTGCCATCATAACACCTGATGAAGAAGAACTGTGTTTCGCCTTAAAATTCGAATACAAGGTGTCGAATAATGAAGCTGAATACGAGGCATTCATTAAAGGTTTGGAGATGTTAACTGAGCTGGGAGCTCAAAAGGTTATAATGCATTCAGACTCCCAATTGGTGGTTCAACAACTAACAGGACAGAGTCAAATCATGCTTCAAGTCAAGGGTAGTAATCAAGCCCAGAGAATACTATTGGCCTACCTTGAAAAAAGATGCAAAAGATTTCGTGAGAAAATGTCTTAAGTGTCAAAAGCATGGGCTATTGATCCATGCACCTGCTGAAGAGCTGGGAGTACAGTACGTTGAGTGCCCCTTTGACAAATGGGGTATAGACCTAGTGGAGAGGTTGCCCATGGCTAAGGGGAAGAAGTGTCATTTGATAGTGGCAGTTGATTATTTCAGTAAGTGGGTGGAAGCGGAGCCACTCTCTTCAATATCTGAAGACAGTATAATCAAATTTCTATGGAAAAACATTTGCTGCAGATATGGAGCGCCTAAGGTTTTGGTGTCAGATAACGGTACGCAGTTCTTCGGCAAAAAGACTCAAGAATGGTGCAAAGCAAGGAAAATTGAGCAAAGGTTTACTTCTGTAGCTCGACCGGAGACATGTGGTCAGGTGGAAGTAACTAATAGGACCATAGTAAATGGCATCAAGGCAAGACTGGAGAAAGAGAGATCTCAGTGGTTAGATGAGTTGGATTCCGTCCTTTAGGCTTATAGGACTGGTCAGAAAACTGCCACGGGAGAATCGCCTTTCCGTTTGATATACGGATCGGAAGCTGTCATGCCGGTGGAGAGTGAGATCTCAACGCACCGAGTGCTGACTTATGATGAGAGCTTAAATCAAGAACTCAGAAAGGAGAGCTTAGACCTGATTGAAGAGGTCAGGGAAAGAGCTCATCAGCGAGCCTTGGCTTACAAAGCTAGGATCAAAGCAGCATTTGATCAGAAGGTCAGAATCAGAAAACTAGATGAAGGAGACCTGGTGTTAAAGAGAGCTGATGCAATGCATTCAATGAGGAAATTTGAAGCGAACTGGAAAAGACCCTTTGTGGTAGCTAAAGTCCTGTCATGAGGAGCATACGAGCTCATGGACCAAGAAGAAAAGTTGGCTCCAAGACCGTGGAACATCAGCAATTTAAAAAAGTATTATGTTTGAGCATTTTTCTTTTTAGGAAGAGGAAATATTGCTTTGTTTTGTATGGAGAAAGAGAGCCTACGTGCCAGGTCTCTCAACTCCTTTTTTGGTAGAATACTTGTTCGGCTAAGCAAGTATTCCTGTAATGGCACACTGAGAGCTTGCTGAAAATAAATAAAGGCTGAAAAGTTTTGATTATTTTTATGCATTGTTTTGATGAATTGGTTAATGTACAGTCTAGCCAAGTGGATAAAGCGTAATATAGTCTGAATGATTCGGAAAAGAATAACATTTGTTCGAAATCATCCAGAGTAGGGAGGAGTAGGGGTGTACCCTACACCCTAAGGGGGGTCAAAATACCTCATGAAAATGCGAAAGAAGGAAAGGGAAAAATCAGAAATATGAATAGCAAAACACTTAAATGCGATAAGGCTCAAAGCGAGCTCAAGTTTAGATAGCAAAATATATAAACACGATGGAGTTAAGAGTGTATGGCAGATAGAAGCCAAAAGCAAAAGCGAATAAAAGAGTCAAGCTCATACAAAGTAAACACTGTTCTAAGAAAGCAATGAGTCAATAAAACACTATGCTAAGAAGTCGGTGGTATCTTCTTCCATAGTGATTCCTTTGTCATCAGCACACTGGGTAGAGGGTGGAGCTGTGTCTGGAGAGGTTTTACCCGTAGGATTGTCAACTTCAACTTGAGAGGCGGAAGGGGGAGCACCTGCCCCAGAAGATGCATACAAAAAAAAAAAACAAACACACATAAGGTCAAAAATTAAGAAATGCTTATAGGAGTTAAAAGAGAAATAAAAACCAAGATGGGAAGTGTAAGGTAAAAGTGTACCTGAAGAGATAACTGGACCAGGGGGAGTTTGGAGAGATAGCTTTCGCTTTGTCCTACCACCTAAAGAAAGTCTTCGGGAAAGAAATCATAAGTAGGATCTGGGGGATGGGCAAAGGCAGCATGAAGATCGCAAGGAGCGGTCAAAGCCTCGAAAGCCTCTCTCATCACGGGAAGCCACCAGGAAGTACCGAGCCAGCCCTTTGGATCGCCTTTGAAAGAAGGTTGCAGAGGTAGGCGTTTGACTATAGGATCCACCTAAAGAGGTTGCTCAAATCCCATGTTGCGAGCGGTGGCTAGAACGGTCATCCCGCACCTCTTTGCTAAGTAAGCAATGTCATTACGGATGGCAGCAAGGTACTCTAGCGAGGCCCTAAAGGAATCCAAGAGACCTTCGTAAAGGATTTGCAAAGCGCGCTGACCCATGGGGGTGCGTAAAATAAAGCTGCGACATCCTTGAACCCCTTCTATGTAGCCTGATTGATAGGCGCTATTAACATCCTGGGCAAGGCCTTTAGCTTCGACAAGCTCCCTAGTAACCTGATTCAAGCGATGACTGAGGTCTGCGTTGATAGCACTCAAAGAAGCATTTTCTGTTGAAAGGTTCGACAGCTTCTCCACCGATTTGGACAGTTCGTGATTCTGTTTCTTTAGATCATCATTGGCCAGGGACAACTGGTTGCTGGTATCTAGAATGTCCCGGTTCCACATTTGAAGCTGCTCTGCCGTTTGGGTAAGCTCTCAGAGCTGCATCTGGTAGCTCGCTATGCTCTCCTTCAGCTTATCCACCTCTTCCTTGCGGTTGTCACCCTTGAATTGAAGAAGCTTCCCATGGGCGCTGATCAGCTGGTAAGAGGAGAGGAGCAGTCAGCAGGATAGACATATGACAAGAAACTTAAAACAATAGTGAGTATGCATAAAAAGAAATAATCAGCCAGCTACCCGGATGAGGCATTGTGCACTTTCCTCCTGCAGTTGAAGTAGAGTGGGAGGATGTGGAGGTACTTTCTCATCAGAGGAGGAAGGTAAGGCTTGCAGCAAAGTAAGACATTGAGATGGGGGTAGCTGTCGGAGAGAGCTAGATGTCTGCCCCCGGAAGACGTAGCCTGTGGAGTCAGTAGCTCTCTGGGGAGACACCTCGAGACGAGGGATATGTTTACCTCTCTTGGAAGCTGCCGTAGGCGGATGAATGGGAGCAGGTCTTTTGAGTCCTGTTGAAAGCGAAGTGGTTTTTTTTCTTCCGCCAGCAGGAGGAGGTAAACCCAGAGAAGAAGGACGCTTCCTGGTCAGATCTTCAGCAGAGGTCACCTTCACAGGTATGAGGCCAGATTTAGGCAGCACTGAAAACTCCAGTGGATCTGAGGTTAGGTCGGAGGGAATAACAGGAGAAGAGGTAGGAAGTACACTGTCATCATTGGTCTGGTTTATCTCTTTACGAGCCTGTTCCTGAAGAAGAATATCAAAGTCGAACTCCTTGTCATCAGGAAGCTTGACATTCTCGATCCAATTCATCTCTGTTGAGGTAACAACGAAGCAAAAAATGATATCAAAGAGCAGATGTAAACGCATACTCAAAATAGTAAGAAAGAAGACAAAAAGAGAATACGTGAGACCCACCCTCAGGGGAAAAAGAAAACTCACCAGGGGGAGCCAACTCAAAAAATGAAAGAACGGAAGGGTTAGATAGCAAATCATTGAATTTGCAGGTGCTGAGGCGGGCCTTGGCGGTAAGCTTGTCCAACACTTTGCGCTCAATAGGCTGAATAGCCTTAACACTGGGACGAGGCTGCTTCAAGCACAAGTCTTGCCAGGGGAGATACGAGAAAGGCCAATTCCCATCTTTGGGAGTGATGATGAAATATTTGTCTTTCCACTCTTTCCCAATGCTACGAGCATTGCACAGATGTTGCGCAGGGCCCTTAGGCCTAGCACTAATATAATAAAAGTTGTCTATGGGTTTGACGTCATATACTGTCTGAAAAAGAGTAGGAGTGGGATGACCTCCGTTCCCGCGCATCATGATGAAAAAAGTAAGCAAGACTTTAATTGAGGAGGGCAAAAACTGATTAGGCCACATATTGTGCAAAGTACATGTTTTCACAACAAAATTGGCAAGGGGAAATCTTAGCCCTGCCTCAACTTGATGATACCAAAAAACTACCGAAGGAAAATCTACCGAGTGAGGGTGCTCATGAGATAAGGGCATGCGAATATCGAAAGTATTACAACAGTTTAACCATGCCTCCACTAACTCTAACTCCTCTAAAGTTAAGAGGGATTCACCTGCGAAAGTATCAGAAGCAGGAAGGGGAGCCAGAGTGCCCGCAGTGTGAGAAGAGTAGCCCTCAACATCAGTGAATGATGTAGATCTCCTTGGGTCTGGGCGAGGGGATGCCTAGTCATCCACTAAATCCACAATATCCTTCACGCTGGAATCTTGGTCGGAAGAGACAGTTCGCCGAGAAGAAAGACGACGAGAGCGACGAGTGACTGGATTCTTCCTCTGAGTTTGAGCGTGCGAAGATGTCTCAGAGAAGGAGTCGCCATGAGGAGGCGAATCAGGAAAAATGCCCGCGGAAGGGCACTGTTGTTGATCGGAGAAGGTGTTCCCTTCGGAAAGCGAGTTGGAGTTTGCCATTTCTAGATTATGGTAGAGAGTGCAGAAAAGGAGAGGGAAAGTAAGTCTGAGAAGCAAAAAGTGAAAAGGAAAAGATATATCAAAAATATGGAGACGGTTGAGGAAAATGAGGAGGAAACCGAAGAGACGGTTGTCCAATCTCCTCTAAAAAGACGTGCGGGTGATGACGTCATCACGGATAGAGTCAAATTTTTTTCAAAAATGACAGGTCTCTCAGAAGACCCTGGTCCAACACGTGTAACTAACAATAAGTACCTACCAAGTTGAGGTCTAAATCGTGATCATGACTACTCTACGTTTAAAAAGATCTTTCTTTTTAATCTAGAGTAGGGGGGAGTAGATGTTATGGCCTAAAAAGTTCAGGTTTCGAAGAGACCTGAATCTCTAAATCCGTCTTTAGAAGACTTGAAGGTAGCTCGTTAGGCACGAGGCAAATAGCGGAGAGTTGAAGAATAAGGGAGCTGATGAGTAAGCATTCCAGTGAACCGTTTTGATAGGCCCAGCGAAGGACTCATTTGGCCAAGCACTGTCACATAGGATAAGGAGTCTTTACCTGCAACAATACGGAGTTGGCAGATAAAGGTCAGAGATATCAACCAATAAAATGAGATTGTACATAAAGTGGACAACATATCTTTAGTTAATTTACACATATATCCTTAAAGGTGAAAGTAGAAGATATAAATATTGTCAAATTCCTCATTACATGACAGATTACCCACACATACACACACCCTTTACTCACGCACTCTTCTCTCCATTTCCTTTCTTCTCGAAGCTGACTTGATCGTCGGAGAGGGTTCACCGGAAAACCTCCAGTCCCTTTCTCTTTGCAGAATCTGGAGAAGCCTGTTAGCTGAGCTTAGAGTTGGATTCAACCTTTTGGCGTGGCTGGGATAGGTGAGTCAGTGGAAGTAGTTTGTTCTGGGTGTGTCGCTTTGGAGGTGAAATGTTGGGTCAATTTTCAGACGCAACATATAAAATGCCACACAAGATGATTAATGAAGTATACTGTATATAGAAAAACTATTTTCTTATTGTTTTTTTCTGAGCAATAATTTTTTTTTATTGTTGTTAGTGTATGTTTTGCATTTTCATGGCAAATATTATAAATTAAATACTAGGTAATATAAAAGGAACTCTTTTCATACAATTTGATAATTGTAATCATCATTATATACGGTTTTTTACTTGTATGAAGATTTTGATTTTTGATACAGTTTTTTTGTGACAACACCAAAATTAGATATATTAACTGCTTTTCAACACACTATTTTAAACTTCCCCGCCTTGAGAACTGTAAAATGAAACAAATCATCTCAACAATGGCGTCCCACTACATTCTTCTATTACTCTCTCTCACCACATTCTCTCTCAAACTCCAACCAGCAAAATCAGGTACGCTTGTAAAATTCTCAAGCACCCCACTTAGTATTTAGAAATTTCTCAGTTAAATCCTGAAGATAATCTGTAAATCTTCTGCAGTGGAATTGCCTGCTTTCACATTCAGTTGGCTGAACGATAACGACACTTTCGCAGCCGGTGATACTGCAACGATCAAAGTGAGAGTTCTCGGGAATTACGAGAGAGAAAAATACGCGTTTGATTTTAGGCCAAACGTCACGGTTAATGATAAGATGGGCAATAGCACCTTAGTTACTGCCGTTTCTTTGCATCTCGACGGCGGGAAGGATAATTGGAAGATCAACTTTAGTCCGATCATGGTTGGTGTGTTCAATGTGCTCATCACTGAAGAGCATTTTCGCGTCTTGGATTCGTCGCTGCAATTTCATGTCAAGCCAGGTTCTCTGTTCGATTCTGAGAGATGCACGTATTTTTTGCTTGCTAGTTATGATACGCTTATATCACCTTGGATTCAAAAAATGCAGGCCGAATGTATCCAGCAGCAGGGATTTTGTCGTGGAGAGATGGAGCAGATGAGTTTATAGCAGGGACGAGGGCTCAAGTGTCGATCCTTCCCAAAGATGCATTTGGAAACAACGTCTCTTCAACCACCCAAGGATCAAGACACAATAATTTTTCATTATCTGCAACGACCTCAAATGGAATCCCAGCAAATCTGATCAACACAACGTTCAAAGGATGGGATCAGCAAGGATTCCTCTGCATCGAGTTCATTGCAGCCACTGCTGGAAGCCTGCTACTTCACGTACAAATCGAGAACCAAACGCTGCACGGATCACCTCTACCATTCATGGTGAATCCAGGTGATGCATAACTACACGACCTTAAAATGTTCGATTTTCTAGCTATGAATTTCAACTAATTTAGTTACATCGTGCAGGAAAAGTGGACGTCTACTGTTGTGTAGCTCGATTGAAAGTAGAGACGAAGCATTTCCAAATATTTTCGATGATGGAAGGCCTTATACACCAGCATGATCAATATGGAAACTTGGTTTCAGAATCGTATGAATTCGACCTTGAAGTTTTCGAGAAGGGAACCAATTTGACTATGCCATTAGCCGATCTTCTCTTCAAATATATCGCGCCTGGGACTCAATTCTTCTCCTTCACCTTACACGAGCCGGGAAACTTCACCCTCGTGATATCAGATAAGGACAAGAAAGCCCTCATCTCCAATACACCATATGATTTCACTGTATACATAGGTGCTCTTATCCATCCTCCCAATCATGTTTCTTGTTTGAAAATCGAGAAGTTCTGATAAAATATAGTAGTATCTTAGAAATATTCATATCCTATGATCATATATCTTATTGAGAGAAATGTGCTGTACTTCATAGCTCCTCGTTTATAGACCTTCGTGTTTCAAACAGGTTATTGCGATGGAGCTAATAGTATAGTGAATGGATCTGGACTAAATAATTCTGTTGTCGGAGAATCTGCAGAGTTTTCGATTTTTCTGAGGGATGCCTATTTATATCCTTCTCTAGTTCACCTAGAAAGCCTTCAAGTTCACATTATGCAGGTATCTGATTCTCGGGTTATACAACCAAGCATACGAGTAAGGGAAACGAATGGTATGAATTATATAGCTTAAGGCGCGTTGCAGTTTGTTCTGGCTTTCGTATTTTTGAAAATTATGTATTTCTTCTACAGGCAGCTTCTACTCTGGAAGATTGAATTATGGAGTAATTGATCTTATACAAACTGCTTCTGCTCCTATAGTTTATCCAATGAACAATGTAAGTTCCTCTCTCTCTCTCTCTCTCTCTCTCTCTCTCTCTCTCTCTCAAACTGATCATTGGTGGCTCTGCTGTAGTTAAAGGAGAACTGGAATTGTAAGGGTAGTGACTTTGATGTTAGTTACAAACCTGAAAAGAGTGGCTTGTATGAGATTCGGGTTTTTTGTGGAAACATCGCTTTAAATGATGGATATGCATTCATAAAGGAAGCAACTCCAGGTTTGAACGAAATTTCAAGAAATAATTTTATTGAGTAGGTTTGTTTCATAACAAGCCAATGCTAATGTAATAAATTTGCAATTTCACTAAGTCTGTTCTTGGTGTTGATGTTATCGGTGCAGGGGCGGTTAACGTATCACTCTCCGGGGTGGTGAAGTTTGAACAGAAAGTGGCCAAGATGGTGAAAAACGACATAATTGTACGCCTCAAGGATTCATATTTCAATGCTGTACTTTCACAAGAATCAAACTTGAAATTACAGATTGCTTCGATCAACAAATCTGCGTTCTCGACATGGGATTTTGCAGACAACATGGATGGTTCTTACACTGCTAAGTATCTTGCAAATGATGTTGGGACTTATGAAATATGTGCTGCTTATAGAGGACAACACTTCTTGCCTTGTCCCTTTGGAGTTAATGTTTATAACAGTAAGTTTATCTTTGATCATAATGTTGTTTTAAATAAATAAATAACTCAATTTTTGTGTAATAAAATTGTACTATTATTTTTCAGATGACTATTTTCCAATAGCTTATAATGACACAGTTTCCATTTGGGAGGATGAGTCACTTGATTTTGATGTTGTGGGAAATGACTATTTTGGTGGGGCAAATGCAACTATTCTAGAATATTCTAAGGTAAGGTAAGATATTGAGTTAGTCCTTAAAACTTGAAGAAATCAATCATGTTTGTTGCCTATGATTTGCTCAAGTTTCTCATTGCTTTGCAGCCAAGGCATGGTTCACTACTACTATATAGAAGCCTCTTTAGATACACGCCGTATAAGGATTTCTACGGTAATGATGATTTCTCATACACGATATCCGATATAAACGGGAACCTTGCTTCTGCTTCTGTGGATCTACTCATCCTCTGCAGGCCACCTCTCTTTACTTCTATTCCGAGTAGCTTGCAAGCTCTGGAAGACGACGTTAGCCCCACCTTCGGGTAAGATACTACATGTGGAAAATATGAACTCGATCTTCCTGAAAGATGTGCAGTTCAAGAATGTAAACTTGACTCGGGTTGGGTTGCCATTTCTTAAACCCAACGGAATTTCAGCCCGGCCCGACAGTTTTGACAGCTCGTTTCTTTTTCTTCTCGTGCAGTGGATTTTCTGGATTTGGAATCACATATTCTGATTGGGGAGAAAGCATAACTGTCACTTTGGGTTCAAGATCTGGGACACTTGTGTTATCTCCGACACAAATGCAGTTTTGGAGGCCAAAATGGGATGAACTTTCAGTCCAAAAAGTGGTCGGATTGTATGATGAATTGAAGTTGGTTGGTTGTGTTGATGTAGTAAACTTAGCCCTTCAATCTCTCCAATACTTCGGGTATCAGATAACCTCGGCTTGATCGTTTTTTTGTGTCTGTGTTCATGTTCGTGCATGAAACCATTCATCTTTTGCTTCCTTCTTGGCAGAAACCATGACTTCTATGGTGTTGATATGATCCGAGTTTCTAGTGAGAACATCAACGGGAGGAACGGCATCGAAGTTCCTATCTTCGTGCAGCCTGTCAACGACGCTCCAGTGATAAACATCCCATCATTCGTTGTCTTAGATGATACGAGTGATGGGGTGCGGATCTTTGATGAGAAACGTGTCGGAGTTGACATCGTTCACGATCCTGACCTTGAGAACTTCCCTGGTAATAATCGGAACTTCGGAAGGAAATCAACTAGTTCTTCAACTGTACTAATGTTTTTGACCTGAAATGGTGCTTAGGAAACCATTCTCGTTTCCTGATCATGTTGTCGATGGAGGTGAGTGATGGGGTTCTGTCGACGAGCCTCCCGGCAGAGCTCGTCGCCTCCACCGAAGTGAAGATGAAGACTAGCTATCAGTGGCAGCCTCTGCAAACATTTGTTACAATCTCAAAGCATTTCATGGTGAAAGCAAAGGGAATCAGATTTAGGTGTGCAATTGAAGAATGCAACAGTATATTGCAGCAGTTATCCTACCATGTGAGTCTACTAGAAAGAGAAGCTAGTTAGTTTTTAAGCGACTTCTTACTCTCTCTCTCTCTCTCTCTCTCTCTCTCTCTCTGCAGGAAGGTGAGCATGGAGCTGTCTTGACCTTGACAGCGAATGATCTCGGTAACCATGGATGCTTCCCGGACTGCGATAAGATGATGTCGACGCCTCTGTTTGCTGAGTCGAGAGTAAACCTCGTGCGATACAAGCCCATGAGTTCATTGGCAGCTCACAGTAAGAACTGATGTTTTATGTTAAAACTAGAAAGGAAAAAATCTCTAAGTTCGCCTCCTGCTGCAGTTTTAGGATCTGCTATCGTAGTCGAGTCGATTCTGGTGATCTCTCTTGGCTTGCTGCTGCTGTTCTTCATCTGCAAATGCGCCTTTGTTCTTATCCATGAGAAGAAGAGGCAGAAGAAGCGGGAGATCGAGCTGTTCAAACTTGAACGTTATTCTAAAGAAACTGTAAGTTGGATTTCGATTATATTCTACTTAGTTTTCCGTTGAAAAACTAACTAAATCAAGTCGAATCTGCAGCTGAAAATGGATTCTTCGGAAAATGAGATATAGCTGCGACTGAGTTCAAAGCTCTAACAAGTTTCTGTTCTACAAAATTTTATTCGTACCGTGTTTTTTTTTTTTTTTTTTTTTTTTTTTTTTTTTCTTTTAAATTTATTTAGAGTTGATTTAGCTCGTTGCCGCTGCTTATAGATGCACTTAGCTTGATCTATAAGGTGTTAGTGAGATACAAAGCGACACTGTACATATTATTACTTCCACGCTATTGTAACACAGTTTCTAAGCCCTAAATCTTAAACCGAATCTTCATATACAAGACATGAACAATATATAAAGGCGAGCAATATCAATGAGCTATAATATTAACTGCAAGTAGGATTTTAAATTATGATCACACCCAATCATCAGCTTATTTAAACAACATATGCTTCCAATTCGAGTGATTATTTTAAAGAAGAAGAAGAAGAAGAAGAAGAAGAAGAAGAAGAAGAAGAAGACATTAGCTTGAAGCCTACCTCAAGCCTCAGATTTGAGTGATTATTTTGATGAGAGCTTTCAGAACTGCTTAAGAAAAGCATATATGTGTTCGTTGATCTCATCTGGCCTTTCTTGATTAACAAAGTGAGCAGCACCTTCGAGCACCACGACGTCCTCCAACAATGGCACAAATTTCTTGAACCCGCCTCCGTGTATGAAATCTTTGGTCCCAGGAATATGATAGGTAAGGTCAAATTCCCCTGTGATAAACTTTGCTGGCACTGTTACTCCACCTCCGGACCAGGGTGCATTCAGTTCCCAGTTTCTGTAAATTAGCAGCAGCAGCAGCAGAAGTAATCCGTTTTAGAACTATATATTAGCTGAATAATGTTTATTCGAGAATGTTTAGCAAAGCTCGAGCTCAGTTCAACTACTCACATAAGACCAGAACAAAATCATATGAAGATACCTAATGGAGTTTTCAGCTAAAGTGATGAGGAATACTCACAAGCCTAACGCACGATAGTAATTCACTCCTCCAGTAAAACCAGTCTTTTCAAATTTGCTAACATAATAATCAAGATCCTCTTCTGTCAGCCAAGGTGCCTTTTCAATAGAGTAGATGAATCCTTTACCCTTGGGGGAAAAAAAAAATGGAGCCGGATCACGGAATGAGAGCATATTCTTGAGAACCTCCTTGGGGCCAACTTTCTCAAACTCGGCTTCTATATCACCAGGTTCCTGCAAGATTTGTAAATACCAAATTTCAAGAAAATTCAAAGTATCAAGCTGAATTTTGGTCCTCAGTGAATTTGTAAAAGAAAACATATGAAAACATGAGGTTGGGCCATATAATGGTTGTTCTTCACTAAGTCTTTACATTAAAAGCATTTCCATTCAAAGTCCTAATAATTATCCAAGCACACTTTAACAAATAAATTAAGCTTCTATAATTTAATCAATAATTCAACCTCTGTAGAAAGAAGAGGTGGGCCAAATTAGGATCTTGCAGAAAAATTAAAAGGAAAATAATCAAACTGGATTACAAATACGAGAACTTAAAGTAAGCCAAATATCACATGACAAATTCACGAACCAACCAAACCGTTCGTTCTAATTTCCTCACCAAAATTTAAGAACCATGCTAACTGTTGATTTTACTATCTGAATTGAGGTTCTATAATTTATGAATTGAGGTTCTATAATTTAGAGGGTGTTTGGTTAAGCTTAAAAGCTCCTTAAAACAGCTTGAAAGCTCATAAATCCTTAATAATAAACAACTTGTAAGCTTTTTGAATAAGCTTAAAAGCTTAGCCAAACATCCTCTCAATCAATAATTTTATCTCTATAGAAAGAAAAGTTAGGCGGCTTAGGCCACATTAAGATCTTGCACGGAACAGATGAAACTAATCAAAAAATGCAATACAAATACGAGAAACTACAACTTATCTCAAGCAAGCTATTCAAATTTTCCACAAAAAAAAAAAAAAAAAAAAAAAAAAATCACGAATCAAGCAAAGCCCTTGAGCTCACTATTTTAAGCAAGTAAATCCGCCTAATTTCCTCGCTGAAATTCAAGAACCAAGCAAACTGTTGATCTTACTGTCTAAATCAAGCAGTAATTATTTCTAATTTCCTCACTGAAATTCAAGAATTGTGCAAGCTGGTGATTTTAGCATCTGAAGCAAGTAAATAATTCTAATTTACTCATTCAAATTCAAGAACTAAGCAAACTGTTGCTCTTACTGTCTAAATCAAGTAAAAAAAAGAGTCAAGGACCCATATAGCAAAATCCCCCGTTAGATTACAATAGTTGTCAAGGAACATAATATGGTAAAATTATAGCCAAAAATATGTTTTTTGGACCATTATACCCTTACTATAGGGTAGAAGTTATATTCAGTTTTGTAGAAAAAAACCGTGTCATCTCATATTTTCACTTTCGCTCATTTCCCATCTCATATTTTCTCTCTCTACCACAAAAACCCTACTTTACTATTTCTCTCCCCCAATTCCGTCGTCCACCACCCAGTTCTCTCCCCCATTTCCGCCTCCTATTTCCGCCACCCTCCGCCTCAGCCCCTCGCGCCACCGCCAGAAACCCTAGCCGTCGCGGAACTTCCACCCTCAGCCGTCCATCCATGGCTTCCGACAGTGAACAAAGCATATCTATGGAAGAAGAACAAAGTCCTCCGCCTGTGGCTGAAGAACAAACTTCTCCGCCTGTGGATGAAGAAGAAGACGCTGGAGACAAAGAAGCCGCCGGAGACAAAGAGGCCGATAGAGACGAAGAACCCGAAGGAGACGAAGAAGGCGGCGGAGAGCAAGAAGCCGCCGCCGTCGATTTGGGCGGATCTGAAACAGAAGCCCTCCGCGACCAAAATCACTCCGATTCCGGTGACAGTGCAACACGAGAGAGGAAGAAAAAACGAAAGCACGATGAAATTGACAAAATCCAACCGTCGAAGAAGAAAAAGAAGGACGAGAGGCAAGACAAGAGAAAGGGAAAGAAAAAAGGAAGGAGAAGAAAAAGAGCAGGAAGAAGCCGCCATCGACAGTGAAGCGAGCGAAGGTGACGAATCCGTCAACCTCTACGAGAAAGAAAAGGTAAAATTTGAATTTCTCATCTCCTGGGATTGTTGCGAATTGATAAATTCTTCCGATTTGTGCTTAGAACTTCTTTAAATGTCTAGATCTGGTTTTTGGTTTCTCATATTTGCTTAGAACCCTAATTCGCAACACCTTTTTCGAATTTTGGTCATAAACTATTGCGAATTTATAATTTCGCAACATTTTGGATGCCTCTTTGAATGCGTGGAATCTGGAATTTATATGTGCATAATGTTGCGAATTTCGCAATTCGCAACACTAATGGTGTATAGTGTTGCGAATTGTGAAATTCGCAACTAACTTCGCATATTGTTTCGTTTGTTTGACGTTGCGAAATTATAATTTCGCAACATTGTGGATGCCTCTTTGAATGCGTGGAATCTGGAATTTATATGTGCATAATGTTGCGAATTTCGCAATTCGCAACACTAATGGTGTATAGTGTTGCGAATTGTGAAATTCGCAACTAACTTCGCATATTGTTTCGTTTGTTTGACGTTGCGAAATTATAATTTCGCAACATTGTGGATGCCTCTTTGAATGCGTGGAATCTGGAATTTATATGTGCATAATGTTGCGAATTTCGCAATTCGCAACTCTAATGGTGTATAGTGTTGCGAATTGTGAAATTCGCAACTAACTTCGCATATTGTTTCGTTTGTTTGACGTTGCGAAATTATAATTTCGCAACATTGTGGATGCCTCTTTGAATGCGTGGAATCTGGAATTCATATGTGCATAATGTTGCGAATTTCGCAATTCGCAACACTAATGGTGTATAGTGTTGCGAATTGTGAAATTCGCAACTAACTTCGCACATTGTTTCGTTTGTTTGACGTTGCGAAATTATAATTTCGTAACATTGTGGATGCCTTTTTGAATGCGTGGAATCTGGAATTTATATGTGCATAATGTTGCGAATTTTGCAATTCGCAACACTAATAGTGTATAGTATCGCGAATTGTGAAATTCGCAACTAACTTCCCATTTTGTTTCGTTTATTTGACGTTACGAAATTATAATTTCGCAACATGTGTTACACGTTCTGGATTATTGAATTAAACCTTGTTTACTGCAGATCAAATGGATTTTCAAGCCCAAGAATATTGCAGCAAAGCACCAACGGATAATGCTAACCGGAGGTGAGAGCACAATGAACGACATAAGGTGTGTCCTTGAAACATTTGGCAAAAAATCTATCCAAGCGTTGACGCAATCAGCAATTGGGGCATTTATGAAGCTCCTGGATATTGTGTCTAGATCCGGCAAAGCTTTACACTTTATGATTTCTCGCCAAGTCAAACCGGATCCGGAGGTTGATGAAACAACTTTATTTTTCAAGGTCAAAGGGCGAATCCTACGATTCTCGCGGGTAGAGTTTGCCTTGGTTTTTGGCCTCCGATTCGGACCTACGCCTCCAAATTTCGACCCATACCGGCCCCACCGGATACCAAAGAGTTCAGTCTTCACCAAGCTAATAGGAGGCAAAGAAATGCTCATTTTTAGCGTGCGGACTAAATTCATAAACAAGAAGTTTGAAGTGAAAAAGGTGGAGGTAAAGGGGACTGAAGCCGACTACCTCAAGTTGGCGAAGATTCTCTTATGCTGTCTTTATGTGCTTGGACTCGATGCAAACAAGGTGAAGGTCCCACTGTGGATGTGGACTTTGGTGGAGGATGACGAGGCTTGGGAGAACTTCCCGTAGGGGAGCCACGCCTATCAAATATTGATTGAGAAGATTGACGCGGTGACAAATAAGCCTGGAAACTACTACCATCTGAATGGGAATACCATAGCATTCCTGGTAAATTTCGACATTTCGTATCATTTGATTTTATTTTCTGTTACGAATTTAACAATTCGAATCAATGACTAATTGCTAATAATGAGAAATTAAATTTCAGGCTTGGATACATGAAGCAATACCGCCTGTTGGGAGGGGGGATTGGAGGTAAGGACAGCAAGGAATTTATACCTCGCATGCTGAGGTATAAAGATATGAGTGCAAAGGGAATGGTGTCGTTCAGTTCAAAGGTACAAATTTGAATTTTTTCTAATGTTCCGAAATTCTAGTTTCGCAACATGTGTTGTTGCCATTTGTTTATTTCGTATCAGTTCTAATTGTTATGATTTTGTTATTATGTTTTTGGTGTTATGTTGCGAAATTCGCAATTCGCAACGTATCTTGTTGCGCTTTGTTTACTTCTTAACATAATTATTGTTGTGGTTTTATAGTTATGTTACGAATTTGAAAATTCGTAACATTTGTTGTTGCGATCTTTTTCTTTCGTAACAGTATTACAGAGTTGTTTATTTTCTTTGTAGACGCTAGTCCCGGAACTTAAGCCCACCAAAAAGGAAAAGGAGACATCATTCTGGAAATCTCTTGCTAAGGATCCTGAAAAGATGCCATTTGCCTTTCAGTATGATCCTACTGACAATATGAAGAAGAGGAAGCGTGCAATTGATGATGATGAAGACATCGTTGCTGCCCCAATTGGTGTTTCCACTTCTACTGTTGCTGCTCACCTACTCCCTTCAAACATCCAATCTGCTGAAGATAGGGAGACTTTCATCAAGGAGATCGGGGAATATACCTGGAGTATAGCAACAACAAGAGCTAGAATAGAGGTTGAGGCTCTTCTCCAAACTCAACAAGATCAAATGCTTCAAGCACTCCTGCAATCCCAAAAGGAGCAACAGCAGCAGCTTGTCGAGGCTGTGGGAGATTATATTCTGAAGAAGCTGCTCGAAGTTGAAGCACAAAAGGCAATGGACTCACACCAAGAGCAGCAGCAGCAGCAACGGCATCAAATGCACTCCCTCTTGAAATATTGGCAGCAACAACAGCAACATCAATGGCACCCCCTCTCCTCCAACAAATGTCAGCACCAGCCTCCGCCTCTCCCCCGACAAATGTAGCAGCAGCCTCCCCCTCTCCCCCGACAATTGAAGAGAAGCAGCAAGGGCTTTCCACCAACGAGCCGGAGCCCAAACAGGTAAGAAAACGAACAAGAAGGTCAAAATGAGAAACAATGTTGTTTTATATCTTTTTTTTTAAATTTATGGACAAATTTGGTGTAATCACGCTCTAAACATTTTGTACGATTGATACGAATTTAATAATTCGTATCAACGTTGTAATATTATTAAGTATTCGTAACTTTATATCCATATCGTGTTACGAATTTATAATTTCGCAACAGACATGTAATCATCTCGTGTTACGAATTTATAATTTCGCAATAGACATACAATTATCTCATGTTGCGAAATTATAATTTCGTAACACACATGTAATCAACTCGTGTTACGACTTTATAATTTCGCAACAGGCATACATCCATCTCGTGTTATGAATCTATAAGTTCGCAACAGACATGTAGTTATCTCATGTTACGAATTTATAATTTCGCAACACATATATAACCATCTCGTCTTACGAACTTATTATTTTGCAAAAGACTTGTAATCATCTCGTATTACGAACTTATAAATTCGTAACACACATATAATCATCTCGTGTTACAAATTTATAATTTCGCAACAGCCTTGTAATCATCTCGTTTTAAGAATGTATTAGTTCGTAACGTATTTACAAATCTCCCAGGCGCATGTTGTAGCGAGTGAGCAGCTTGAAACATCGGACACGCAGATTAATGCCATCGTCGATCAACTAGATGATATAACACCGAAATACGAGCTTGTGCCCCCTCCACCAATGGTGTGCAAGTCGGAACCATTGAGTCAAGCTCCTCCAACATTGCCCGCTCCTATCCACGCTCTATCAAAACCAGCTCCAAAGGTACACGCTCCATCAAATCCTGTGGCAAGTGTAAGTGTAATTCCAAAAGTGATCTTGAGTACGAGGCCCATTAGGAGGAAATTTCCGGCACCCGTACATAGGAGTCCATTCCTTGCCAATGACGTACGTCCGGGAAGAGACATGTTCGAACATTTCTTGAGCTTGGACAATGAAGTGTAAGTTTCCTTATTAAATATTTAGTACATTAATAAGACTAATGCAAATTACTTTCTAAATATGCTTTTAAAATAACAGGAGGAATGTTGGATTGCTTTGTGATGTCGATAAAGTGTTTTTTGAACACATCTTGAACAAAGATAAACTGCTCCACGAGGATCACATAGAAGCATACCTTGCTGTACTCACCTCGGATCTAGCCCTTGCAGGAATACAACATATCAACTCCAATATTGCGATCACATCATGTTACTTCATGGTAAACTGAACTTATTTTTTCTGTTTTAACCTTGATACGAACTTATAAATTAATATCACGTGTCTCTAATTCGTGTTGCGAATTTATAATTTCGCAACATACATGTAACCATCTCTTGATAAATATATGTTGCGAAATCATAAATTCGTAACACGAGATGATTAAATGTATGTTGCGAATTTATTATTTCGCAACATATATTTAACCATCTCGTGTTACGAATTTATAATTTCGCAACATATATTTAACCATCTAGTGTTACGAATTTATAATTTCGCAACATTCATGTAATTATCTGCTGTTACGAAACTTATAATTTCGTGACATGTCTCTGTGATTTATTACTTGGAGTTTGTAACATAATTTTATGATTTATTAATAGGAAATGGTTGATGATGTGTTTGAAGAAATGCACAAGGATAAGAAACAATTTGATGAACCGTTTAATCACAAATTGTTCAACACTCAAATTGAAGAGGTTGTTCCAGTAGAACTGATGGAAAGATTGTGCTTATTTGCTGAGGCTATACAGCCGAATTGGGGCCCAAACATGAAGAAGTGGATCGATAGCGAAAAGGTAAAACTAAAACTATTACAATATTTTTCATGTTACGAAATTACTGTATCTCATGTTACGAATTTATCATTTCGTATCAATAGTTTATAACAGTTTGACGTGAGTACATGTTACGAATTCAACATTTCGTTTCGATGTGCCTTGTAGATCGTAGCGGTTTCCAACTACAAAGATCATTGGGGGACGGTCCTGCTGGATCTCAAGAAGCAAAAACTTGTGCTCTACGACTCATTTCAATGGATATTCGAGGATCAACACTTGACAAATAGGAAGGACATCTTCCTACCCCTTGCAAGGCTTATCCCTCAAATATTGAAGGAAATCGGATACTTCGAGCATCATCGGATAAAGAAACCAAATCTAACACAATGGGAGTTGTGTTTTCCATCTAAGTCAAAGAATACCCTCAAACAAAAAGGGAATGTGAAATGTGGGCTCTATGCATTGAAGTACGTGGAACAGCTCCTGTCGAGTACCCCGCTGCCCAAATGCTTCAAGAAAGAAGAAGAGTATGTTCATTATCGCGACCACATTGCCCGAACTATATTTGCTCACAGCACGGATGAAGCCATTCCCATGGTATTGGAGAATAATCCTTGAAACAATATTTTCTGTGACCTTTTGTCTTTGCTAGCTGCACATAGTTTGCTCAAAACAATTCCTATTTTGTAAGATTTAATAGCACTTACGGTAGGTAAATATGCAGCTGTTTATGAAATTGCAATTTCTTAACTCTATCGTTTGTATCGAATTATTATTTTCGCAACATGATTCGTTGCGATTTGTTTATATCGTAACGTAGCTAAATGTTATGATTTTATTGCTATGATAATAAACGAAGGAATAAGCACAGGTAGTTGCGAATTTCACATTTCGCAACACCATATACGAAATGTGTTGCGAATTGCAAAATTAGCAACATTATGCACCTAAAAATTCTCAAGCATTCAAAAAGGCATCAAACATGTTGCGAAATTATAATTTCGCAACGTCAAATAATCGAAACAAAATGCAAAGTGAATTTCACATTTCGCAACACTATACACCAATTCTGTTGCGAATTCGCAACATTATGCACCTATAAATTCCAGATTCCAAGCATTCAAAAAGATCGTCAAACATGTAGCGAAATTGTAATTTCGTAACTTGAATTTAACGATAATTCATAAAAATAACAAATTCAACCGTTACGAAATCAATAATTCGCAACAGACCACAACTATAATACATAAAAATACTACAGTAAAGATACATAAACAATAAAAACTTAAAAACTATCAACCAAATCTATTTGGGTCTTGACACGTTAAACGAGTATGCCCCTCCACGCCGCAGATCCCACATTTTTTCTTTTTCCGAGTCTTTGGTTTATTGCTACTCACTTCCTCATCCCTAGTAATCTCTTCTAATACTATAGTGCATGAGTTTGGGTAATGACCTTTACGATGACATCGAGAGCACACATGATCTCCAGATTAAATCCTCTTCTTTCTTAGTCGACCAGCTTGCCTAGGGTTAGGAGGGGTGCCAACAACCGTACAAGCAACATCATCGGGTGCAAACCATTCATCTTGATCCAGGATTGGCATCACTTCACCAGCATAAGTTTTAAGCCACGTCTCAGTCGAGTAATAACGATGCATATATGAAACTGGGGCTTGTCTGGCAAAACTGCAAAAACAAAAACAATATTTCAGTTACGAAATGCACAATTCGCAACAAATAACACCAGACACTATGGTACATATAAAACTAATATTACGAAATATCACAAATTCGTAACAACACATGTTACGAAACAACAAATTCATTACATCGAAAAACGATGCTACGAATATAATAAATTCGTAACAAATCATGTTACGAATTACATAAATTCGTAACAAGGAATGATACGAAAATACACAATTTCATAAACGAAATAACATCACCTTATTGCTGCAGTGGCATGAGAACAAAGTATAAGATCAAAATCAAATACGTGACACGAGCACTCTCGAACAGCAAGGTCAACCATATGGCTGTGAGATCTAGAAATGACCTTGTATTTAATCTCACTAATAGGTTCAACCTTCATAGACTTCCCCACCTCAATAGCTTTCTCTAGCCTCTTGGTTGCATACTCCGATAGCTCTTGGGATCTATTTGCAGCCCTGGTACGGTGCTTAAAAAACCAATCCTGACATAACTTCCGGACATACTCAAGTAAAGAACACACTGGCAAAGATCTAGCCCATTTTATTCTAGCATTCAAAACCTCTACTGCATTTGATATTCCAAAGTAGTACCGGCGAACAGGGCATTTGCATACAGTCCATCTACTAGGGTCAAGATTCATAACCCTAGCATGTGCACAAGGAGCTGTCTATTGCAGATTTGCCATGTATTCCTCAAAATCAGAATCCTTATAAGCCGTTGCTGCAGTGTGGAAAATATCAGTAACAAAAGAGCCATAACCCCATTTCTTCATGTTAGTCTGTATATGAAATGAACACAACCCGTGGGGGATCCCCGGATAAACCGAATCCACTACATTCTTTATACTCAAGTGCTGATTAGAAACAATCAAAAGATCGGTGGGACAACCAAATGCATTACGAATTTGGTTGAGAAACCAATTCCATGATGAATCATTTTCTTTGTCCACAATCCCAAAAGCCAAAGGAATTAACTGCTCATTAGCATCATTTGTTGCAGCAATAAACATAATACCCTTGTATTTTCCTTTCAAATGGGTTCCATCAAGCACAATAATAGGGCGACACGAACTAAATGCTCTTATACATGGACCAAGAGCAAAGAAAACAGATTGAAATATACCATCATCACGTGTCTGTAGATCCACCACCGATCCCGGGTTTAAGTCCTTTAGCATATAGAGGTACGTGGGCAGCAACTAAAAATATCCAAAAAAAAAAAAATTAATACAAACATTGTCATAAATTCGTAACATAAGACATTACGAATTCTGAAATTCGCAACATTATACACCTAAAATTTTCAAATTCGAAACATTCAAAAAGGCATCAAACATGTTGCGAAATTATAATTTTGCAACCTCAAATAAATGAAACAAAATGCAAAGTTAATTACGAATTTCACAATTCGCAACACCATATACGAAATTTGTTGCGAATTCTGAAATTCGCAACATTATCAAACTGTTGTACCTGAAAAGACTTGTCTGCATCACCGTATGATTGTTTTACTGCATGGTTCTTCCCATCCAACGCAGTTCGGTACGTCACATGAACACCATAATCCCTTAACAACTTCCCTTGAATATCCCGAGGCCTAAGAAAAAAACCATCTTCAGTCAAATTCTCAACAAATTCGGCAGCTACGACTTTAGAAGAAACCTTTGGATGAGGATGATATCTCAAATCAATTTCACAATTGTGAGGTCTCCAATGAGTGATTTGCCAAGCCTTGCCCATTGCAAATGCTCGAATAACAAATTCACATCTATTGCCAAATTTACATACGAGATGATAACGACTACCACTCGAGCGGTGTGTCACATACTCTACATGATTTTTTATGTGGTAAT
This sequence comes from Schizonepeta tenuifolia, assembly GCA_029490685.1. Taxonomy (NCBI): domain Eukaryota; kingdom Viridiplantae; phylum Streptophyta; class Magnoliopsida; order Lamiales; family Lamiaceae; genus Schizonepeta; species Schizonepeta tenuifolia. Next base: position 21,175,451 of record CM055959.1, read on the forward strand.
TTCCAACAGCTGTTTGTATTCTCAACTTGTCACGAAATATACCACCAATCACAAGCTCATTTGTCACTGGCTCACAAGGTATAACGAAATCATCAGATGCAATAGAAGCTTGCTCCGCTGCACCCGGAACAATCCACAGTGCAACCTCTTTCTTCTTTTCCTCATTAATAATTGTGTTAGCTTGATTATGCTCACCTCCACTGCAATAATCAGCCGAATCATCACAATCATCATACACATCATCCATGTCATCAGATTTACTATCATACATTTCATCACCATCATCCTCAAAATTGGATTCGTCATTATCAACATCAAACTCACACTGGATCTTATTTTGCAAACTCAAAACCTTTGTATTTCGACGTTTCCAACTAGATGAACATTCATTCATTCTAGGATAAACTGTGATATATACCGTAGGCAAATCCAACAACCCCAACATACTAGACAACTCAAAGTCATCCGTTATCTTCATTCTCATGGTCTCCCTTACAGGTGACTCAACTAAAGCATCTACATCAAATGCATACATGCTATTGTCTTTTTTCAATCGCACCTCAATCTTGCTCAAAAATTGTTGAAAGCTTATACCCGTTGGAGGAATGGGAATATACTCCTTTCTCCCACCTACATATATATTCTCATCCCAATGCCCTCCATGCACAACAATTAAGCACGATGGACTCATCTGCATAAAAGCAGTAAGATTTAAATTAGATACAGTGTTGCGAAATGAACAAATCGTAACATAAAAACATGTTGCGAAATTAAAATTTCGTAACGTCAAATAAACCAACAAAAATGCAAAGTTAGATACGAAAATCACAAATCGCTACACAATTATACGAATTGTGTTACGACTTGTGAAATTTGCAACATTATAAACATAAAAATTTCATATTCGAAACCTTCAAAAAGTCTCAAACATGTTGCAAATTGACAAATTCGCAACACTATATACGAAATTCGTATGTTATGTTGCGAATTGACAAATTCGTAACATGTGTATTTCAAAAATTCAAAGTCAAATATGTTGCGAAATTGTAATTTCGTAACGTCAAATAAACGAGCCAAAATGCAAAGTTAGTTACGAATTTCACAATTCGTAACACTATATACGAAAATTCGTATACAGTGTTACGAATTGCAAAATTCGCAACATTGTATACGTAAAAATTAGTTTGCACGTACGAAATACACAAATAGTAATAAAACACATACGAAAACAACAAAATCGCAACATATACAAATAACATAGAAGCATGCAAGTGAAGAAGCTTCTTCAATGAAATTCAAAACTCAATTCAAAATTGAAAAAGCTAACCAATCGATGACAAAAAGGCTACAACACACCTCAACGGCGGCGACGGGATGGCGACAGCGGAGGCGACGGGAGGGCGACGGCGGATGCGACGGGATGGCGATAGCTCAACGGCGGCGACGGGATGGCGACAGATCGATAGCGGCGACTGCTGGGCGGCAACTGCAGAGAGGCGGCGGAGGTAGAGAGACGAACAGCGAGAGAGAGAGAGTGACAGCTCAATAGCGGCGGCGGCGGGCAGCGGTAGACAGACGGAAAGCAAGAGAGAGGGAGGCGCGACGAGAGAGAGAGAGGGCCTTCACAGCTGATGAGTCCAGTGGATTGGACTCACAATTACGTGGCAGCTACCTTGGTATGGTAGACGGCGGCGGCTGCGACGAGAGGCGCGACGGCGGCGATGGGACAGACGAGAGGAAGCTCGATGGCGGCGGAGAGAGGATGTGTTCACATCTAGGGCTTTTTGACGGGAAGAAGAAAGAAGAAAGAAGAAAGAAGAAAGAAGAAAGCAGGAGAAAACAAAAACGAGATGGAGAGGAAGAAAAAAAAAAGGCAAAAGAGAAAAAGTGAGAAGAAGGGGTATTTTTGTCCCAAAAACACATTTTTTGCTATAATTTAACAATATTAAGTTTCTTGACAACTACTGTAGTCAACCTAGTCAAACTGGCTATATGGATGGATTACCTCTAAAAAAAATCATTCTAATTAACTCAGTAAAATTCAAGAACCATGAAAGTTGTTGATCTTACTATAAATTGAGTAAAACATTCTAAATTTCTCATTGAAATTCAAGAACCAAACCAACCACAAATCTTCGTCCAAAATCATATCTTTGCGCAGAACCCAAGAGCAAAATCAAGAATACAAACAAACAGAATTCCCACCTGAAATGTCACACCCCGACTTCCGAGGTGCGACGAATAACACTAACACTACTAAACCTCATACTAACTCAACTCACATAGCGTTTCATGCTCAGAGAATCAAGGGATTATTGACTGAAAGCGATAACAAATAAGGCATGCTTCCAAGTCATAGATAAAACACCAAACGAGCATAGATAATTTACATATTAAATCCAAAAGGAATAAGTATGTCAAGTTCAAATGAAACGAGAATTAAGAAAAACGGTAAATTGTATCGAGCACATCGCTCTTGAATTCAACGAAGTATCAGAGTGCTATTAAAAAACATAACAAAAGAAACATCATATAATACTGCAGCGGAGACATCGACTCAATTCCCAACAACTACATGTATAAAGACATGTAATTGCCAGCCAACTTTCGACTCAACCAAAGAGCACACCATCAAGCCGTCCACTCCATTCACATCCTGCTAACCTGCACGTTTAGAAATACATGCAGGGCTGAGTACTTCGTACTCAGTGAACACATGCCAAAACATTTGAAAAGTTGCTCTTAGAGCTATACAATTGAACTTGTCTTGCCGTTGCATCACAAGTATTAATGCAATAAAAAACGTTTACTTGTGTATGCAAAAACATTTTATTTTTCTTGAAACGACAACGCTGTCAAACATATTATGAACATACAGGTATGAATCATCTACATCTCATCTCTGTGTCGACAAGTAGACCTCCTTCTCAAACACTGTGACCGGCTAACCTGAAGTAAAGCTCACAGTCACCTCAAACAATTCAAATACCACACGTGGGTTCCTGTCTTTCACAAGGCAATAATATCTCAAGCAGATGATAAAGCATACCAACTCACATAAAAACGGCATGTCAATTGAATTTAAAAACTCACATAATAATAATACTCAATAGACAATAATAGCATTCATCGGAGTTTTGGTTTTAGAAAAGCCCACCTAACTTCCGAAGATTCTAGCTAGGCGGCTTACTCTTTTGAACGTCCTCGCTACTTTTCCGTCCCGCTCGGTCTTTCACAATTTGACATCGAATAAAGAATAAGACTCTCGACGTGAAAGACGTAAAGTAGATTTTCGTTTCGGCTGAAGGACTTCTATTTGATTCGGGTCTCTCTGTTTTTATCTTTTCTAAGTCAATATCCTTTCTCGACTTTCTCGTTCTCGGTTATCGACTCTACTTGGTTACTAAATAACTTCGTCTCACATTCTCGTTTCTAAATCATTTCTACTTTAGTATCTCTTGCTAATTAGAGAAATATTATTTATCTCAATTACGCTGCTCAAATTCTTACTTGAATACCTGATTCAACTATCGTCATCTCAAATTATTCACGTCACAAATAAGCATTCTGAACAAATGATCAAGTCATTTTACCATTAACGAAGCATAAGCATTTCATTTAAACACATAGGTTAATTCAAGCATAATAAATTCAACACGATTTAAATATAATTAATAGTTATCTCGACACTGCTCGATTTTATTCTCAGAAAATATTTTCTTCAAAATAAGCATTAAAACAATCTCGTCAATCTTAATAAGTCAAGCAAGAATTCAAGCAATAAGAATTTTGAATTTAACACAAATAATCATTTAATATTTCTTGACTTAAAACACAACGTTATTTTCTAAATACGTCGTCTTTTCTCAACTACGTACACATACTCGTAATTTTCTTATCTTATATTAGTAAACTTTCTTTCTTATTCTCAATTAAACTCTTATTTTCTTTATTTAGTGAACAACTCCTACTCGATCCTTTACTCATAAGCTTATCCTATTCGGCTTATCTCTTTGTCAATCATTTTTAATCATCTAAGCTCAGCTTAACTCTTTATTCTCATACTTCACTATTTCTTATTTTATTAAGAAATTATCTCTTCAATTATTTAATTCTAACTCTATTATTTTTATTTTAAAACTCTTTGATTAATCTCGTAGTTAAACGAGTAAACGAACTCAAACTCGACTTAACTATTCATTAACTTCTTATGCTCGACTCTACAATTATTTTTTTCCTTTTTAAAAGAGATTCTTTTTAACTTAAGATTAATTCTTTTTAATTCTCGTTCGATTGAACGACTTATCCTCGACTAACTCGTTTTATACTCAACCTTTTAATCTATTTTCTTAACTCTGACTCCTCTTTTAATTCTCAACTTGTATTATTATTTCTTTCTAATCTCTTTTAATAAACTCACTCAATTTCTCCTCGTAATTTAATTTCTCCTTAACAAAGAATTATTTTTCTTTATTTTTCCTCAATTCTATATCTCACAAATAATTTAATAATTTTTCTTTTTACATTTATTTAATTTTATTCTCGAAATTTTCGAAATTTTTAATTAATTAATTAATTTATTTATTTATTTTAAGATTAATTTTATTAATCTTCAAATCTTCATATTTTTCATCAAGAACACACAATAATCCTCAAAAATTCATCTTCATCGATTTTTCATATTTTCATGCTTAAAATTCCATTTTCTTCATCTCAAAAATTTTTATTGAACATCTGATGGTCCCGATACGAGTTACTGGTGTATGGGGGGGGAATACACCAGTTAGAATTTTTCAACTTTGAAAACTTAACCCCCGAAAATCACTTCAACTGAGTAAAGAAAGACTCAAATGGAATCACAACTGAGTAAGAGAACTCAGCTGTGAGAGTAGTGCTGTGCGGAATGTGGTGGAAACTATACTCGTAAAAACAACTCACGCTTTTGAGCAAGGTTGGTCAAAAACCAAAACAGTAGATATATTCTCAGATGCAGTTTGTATGCCGGTTAGTTTGGTCAGTTGAATATGCAAAAAGTAACTGAACAGAAATAAACACAGACACACAGGATTTACGTGGTTCGGAGAGAACTCCTACGTCCACGGGGAGATGTGAGTCCACACACCTCAGTCCAAGTTCTTCTGGACAGTTCCACACAGCTTACGTGGGCTGTGCAACCTTTGCAATAAGTTTCCGGGTACTTATCAACCTTTACAGTTAAGTTTACGGGTACTTAACAACCTATGTCAAGTTTGCGGGTACTTGACAACCTAACTACTCAATTACAGGAAGAGTATGATCCTAACAAACACTTTTTAGGGTGTGTATATGGGTGGGTTTTCCAACTACAGCTCGAACACGAATGTTAGCTGGATCTATGGCTTGAACGAATGAACACTCAAACTAAGATCTAAGACAGATTATAATTCTATGAACCCTCAGCTACTAATGTTCTACCACTCAGAACTCTCTGTTGCTGATGCTCTTAGAATGTGATTTTGCAGATTTTCTTTGCTCTTGTTTCTCTCATGGGTGCACTTCAAATTTTCTCTATCTTGTATCGTGTCGAATGAATGAATGCCTCTATTTATAGGCGGAGAGAATCAACTAGCCGTTGGAGGAGCTGTTGATCTCTGTTCTTTGATAGTGATGGCTTGTCTCTCATCTCTGCAGACTTTCCCGATATGGCATCTGTGCTCTTCTGCTTTCCATCTGAGACAACCTTGTGTTGGGCCAAATGAGGTAATGACTGAACGGTCAAACCTTCACGTGACTTCCTTTTTGAATTTCAAATTCAAACTTTTCTGACAGTCAACCTTGGTTAGTCGGTTGAAAATCTTGATCTTCATCTGAGTGGTCTTCAGCTGATGTTCTGACTGAACCGTTGAACTCTCAGCTGATTTTGAACTTCATGTTGAGACTTCTTTATAACTCCCCCCTTCTTGAAACATTCTCTTTATCGGATGGCATTATATAGCTGATGTTCCAACTGAACAGTTGGCTTGAACTCTCAGTTGTCAAAAAGTATTCCCCTTTTTGGCATTACTCTCTCATCAGACAGAGTCTTGTAACTGATGTTCCTCATCCGATCTTCCATCCGGGGTTGTATCCGAGTGTTGCTATGTTACCGTCTTCAGCTGGAGACCTGTAAAGATAAAATCTTAACATTGCTCAAACAGCGAGCCTAACTGCTAACATTAGGAACTGACAATATCTACTCGGTTGGGGTCAGTTTGTTTTGGAATTCATCAATACTTTACTTAACAAATTTCCCAACAACATCTAACACTCTAAATTAAACACAAACACATTCATATCTTCATATCATTAAAATTATCAAAATTCATCAAAATATCATTTCTTCCATAAACTCATCAATATCGATTTTTCTTACAAAATTAATATTATAATTTATATCACTCAATCCATCATAATCTCATACTCAAGATAAACTCATAAACATCATTATATCATCAAACAATAAATCGAATCAAATATTCTTCCAATACTCATAATTTTCGGCTTCCTCATATAAATATTATAAATGAAGGGATTGAGGGCTCAAATCTCTAGCTTGGATTTTCCATGGAGGATTGCATCTTTAACCTCAAGAAAAATAATAACAGTAATTAATCACATCTTCTAGGGCATAAGTGCCGAAATTTAGAAGAAATAAGGGAGATGATTTTTGTGTTGGAATTAAACTCAAAGCTTGAAGAATTAAGTTACCTCTTAACTTAGGGTTTGAAGGATTAAGGATGATAATGATCTTCTTTGGAGTTAGAAGCTTGATTTCTTGAGCTTCAATGGAGATTTCTCTTCTACTATATGTGTGTGTGTGTGGCGGTATTGAGAGGGAGAGAAGAGAGAATTATTTTCTTCTTCCTCTTTGATCATACGGTGGAGAGAGAGAGAGAGATGAGAGAGTGTAGAGAGATGAATGAATTTGTCTCTCTTAGTAATGAAGAAATAAGATACTTAGTTAGATGAAATGCATGTAATGATGATATTCCATCTTAGGCTTTGAAAATATGTGTAAATAGGGAGAGAATAAAATTATGGGAGAGAGATTAGGGAGAGAGAGTGTGTATGTCGATGGGAGAGGGAGAGAAAGAGAGAGATATTTTCTACTTTAACTGGTAAAATTTTCTCCAGATGAAAAAGTTTTCCGGTAGAATATATCCGTGTTATTCCGTTTAGACTGAAAACGGCTCTAAACTCTCCTCGACTCGTTTCCGAAATTAAAAACACCTCAACTCTATCTCATATCTCATGAATTAAATCAAGGAATCCGAATATCTAATTTTTACGTCAAAATTCCAAGTAACGAAGAAAAACCTAAAAATCAATCGGTTAATTATTTCATTAAGAACTAAAATCTTAAAATTCTCTCATGTGATCTCGGATGAGCTTCTAACATATCTCAGGGGTCTTAGAATTAATTCTAGATTCAAAAGACACTAATTATGCTAAATTCCGAGTTCATCGGTGATTAGTAATTTCTCGGCTTATCGGCACTAATCGTCAAAAGTGAAAGTTCTCAGAATTCTCCGAAATTCATACTCATGCTCATTCTCATATAAATAAACTCAATCAATTCATCACATACTCGATTCAAATAATTGAAATGAGAAAAATTACATTTAAGCACACAAGGGCATTTTGGTAATTTTCAAGAAACATTCTTCCTTGAAAAAATTTATCACTCAAGGCACGTTAATTAAATATAGAAACGCATTTAAAACGCACTCAAGGACTTATAAAAGCTCGGGGCATTACATGAAACCTGCAGATATAATGATCATCTCCATACAATTTCCAAAACGAATCAACCGGGTTCATGTCGGGATTCCTGAGAATAAACGGCACACCCAAACTAACCAAAGCCTTGACTTTATCAGGCCGGTACATACAGAGATGCCAAGCCATGTGGGCGCCCCAGTCATGCCCAACAACAAACACCTTGTCTTCGTTCGGAGCGATGGCGTCAAGTAGTGCGATCAGGTCGCCCACTTGGTGCATCACGCTAAACTTTGACGGGTCCTCCAGCGGTGCGCCGGTGGTGTCTCTGTAGCCCCTCATGTCCGGCGCCACCGCGCAGTAGCCGCGCGCCGCCATGAACACCATTTGGTGCCGCCACGAGTACCAGAGGTCTGGAAAGCCGTGGATGAAGAGGACTCGTGGCCCCTCGCCGAGCTCCGCCACGTGCAACTGCAGGCCGTTGACGGGTATGGTTTTGTGCTGTATTTTATCCATTTCTGGTTGTGTTGCTGTTTCTTACTCCTCCGGCGACGGTGGAGAGATGAGGTGAGAGGTTTTGGTCGGGAAGGAAGAAAAAACGAGGAAGTCCGAATTATAGTAATGAGTCCAAGAAAGCTTACTTAATCCGTCCACAAAAAAGTACCCATTCGGGTATCCGCACAATTTTATGAAAACCAGTAAAATCATTGTGAGTGGAGTTATGCCCATTTATTAAGGCCATGCACTATGAGTGTCAAGCAGCATGGTCGAGTGGCCACTAAATCCTGCGGTGTCGAAGCTATAGTGACAACTTAGACCTCGTGGTATCAATCAAAGGAATACAGAGTGAAGTCTATAAATCGACACGCTCTCGACCTCACTCTCCCCCCTTCCCAAGTCTACGTGGCAGCGTCCCTTTGGTCCGATTTAATTTTGTTTTACTTTTCTGATTAAAAATAAAAAAGAAATTATAATTATAATTGTAGACTCGGGGTCTATATCTATCCCATCATTTCAGAATTTTCTACCGGGGTCTATCTAATAATTAGGACCCCATCATAATTACACTTCCCGTCGATAGACTTGGGGTCTATCTCTTCACTGTAGTAAATGCTCTAAGAGTGAAAGAAGTGTATTGTTTCTCAAAAAGACAACATTACAAGATTAACGAGCTGAAGACGAAACCATTTAAACAATTACCTAATCCTCCGGCCTTCTTCCTCTCTCGTCGAAATGGTTGTCACGAGCTAGCTGATATGCTTCCTTAATCTGCAATAAGAATGGGTACCGGGGTTTTTCATGGTGAACCACCTCCGATGCTAAAGTCAGATTCACTAGGAAGATATTAAGTTCCCTCTGTCCACGAAATAATGGCAACCATTTCGTGGACAACACGGATTTTATGAAAATGGTAGGTAGCAGTGGATAAAAGTGGGAATTATTGAAAGTGGACTAAGGGTCCCACAATAAATGTGAGTGAAGTAGTGAGAAATATGAGGTTAAATATAATGTATTATGTGGATCCTACTACTATAAATGGAAGTGACAATCATTTCGTGGATGGACTTAAATGATAAAAGTGGCAACCATTTTGTGGACGGAGGGAGTAATGTTTTTGCAGGTGCTCATATTTGTGTGTTCAAGTGAGTGAAAGAAATATGCTTAAAAAAGGGTGAATTCGAGCATTTATACTTTCTTGCTTGCTTGGGGATGAAACAGAGGTGTTGAGAATTTTCCTCCAATATCGATCGGACACGTGCAATCTTTTTATTTGTTTGTACAGATTGCACTTTCCGACAGTCTGTAAAAAGCATAGAATAAAGTATCTTTTCTACCAGAGATATGTTAGCTCGCTTGAGACCTAGTCAGGGACCTCATGAGTTCTCTCCACTTTTTGAATTCTGATTGTCTCCTTTTCAGGTCTTATTTCCTGTCAGCTACCTCACACCAGGCAACTGACCAGGTCTCCTCCGAGTTTAGCTCTCCTTATTATTGTTAAGACAACAAAATCTGTTATAACATACTTATTTACCATCTTATTCTTGTAATCAGGTCTTCAAAGGGAGACCTAGTTGTTTTTATACCATATCAAAGTGGAATGAAAATTAAAATTGATGTGAGTGGAATAAATGTCTCACTTGTTTGAATGAAAAAAGTAAAATGAAGTTAAAATTGTTGTGAGTGGAATAAGGGTCCCACTTGTTTTGAGTGGAAAAAGTAAGATGTGAGTGGAAATTGTTATGAATGTGACTTGATGTGATTGGAAAAAGTGAAGTAGGACATTTCTTTGTGGACAAATATAAATTGGTAAATAGGTACTTTTTCGTGAACGGAGGGAGTAATAATAATAATTCCGATATTGTCGCAACTTGTTGTCTTGTCTGCCAAGTGCCAACCTACCTTCTTTTAAAAATCTGCTAAACTATATGTCTATTTCATACCCGTTAAAGTAAACATTCAATTATATTGAATTAATTATTTCCTATTTCCCAATAGCAATGTCTCACCTCTTTGAATTCGGATATTAAAAAATAAGAGTAAATAGATGAAAAGTGGTAGAATGGAACTTTGCTCTTGGGATATCCTTAAAAAGAAAGCGAGATCTTGCAATTGGAACGGAAGGAGTATCAATTAAGATCAAAGATTCAAAGAGATCGATTCAAAAATTATAATAATAGTTATTTCATGATTGTTAATATTTGGATTCAAAACATTATAATTACATGAGAGGATAGGTTATAATAGCCCTTCTCACATAGTTTTTTGAAATTTTGGTCCTTATTTTATTTTTAAACAATTTGGCCCTTTTTAGACATTTATACTCCTACCAATTATATCAAGAACAAAGAATATTTTGTGACTTTATTACTTTTCATCCTACTCTTAATTTTCTACTCTTATGCCAACAGTCACAAATTTTATTTTGTGACTCACAAAAAAAATCATCTCTCAGTAGTCGCCACCGCCGCTGGTTGTCACCAAAACAAAAATTTGTGACAAAAAAAAAAACTATTAGTTGTCGCCACCATCGCTATCGCTGGTGGTCACACAATTTTTTTGTGATTGCCAAAAGGCCCATCTCTCAGTCACCGTCTCGTCGGCGGTCACTAACATTTTTTTTGTGACTGGAAAAAAAAATTAAAAATATACTCCTTCCGTTCACGAATAAGTGTCCAGTTTGGAACAATAACCACGTTCGTGAATAAGTGTCCACTTTACCTTTTTGTACAATACTACCATCTTTACTTACCCAATATTACTACCCTTTGCCACTCACTTATCAATCCCCTTTAATTAAAATGTATTTATAATTCACTAATTAAAACCCTAATTAAAACAGAAAATTAAACCTCACACCCATTACAAAACAAGCCCAAATTTACATCAGCCCAAGATCCATCATCTCTCTTCTCTCATGTCTACAAGAAAACCCTAATCTATCTTCTTCATTTCCGTGGCGCACCACGCTCAGATTCTTCGTGCTAATCACCGTCACCCCACCGACCACCACCACTGCACCGCCGCCATGATTCAGCTCATCCACTCCAACCCCTTCTCATGTTCCCCCCCGCTCGCCCCCATTTCCTCCACGCGCCTCCATTCTCGTCTCCTCCGCTCCACCACCTTCTCCTTCCTTCATCCCCTCCAATCTCCCCCCGCCGACCGCCCCCAAACCAACTCTTGTACCCTCCGTTGTTTCCACCGTTCCTCACTCACTATATCTCGAGAAAAGAACAACTAGAGAAAAGAACCCTCCTCACTCACTATATCTCGAAAACGCTGACGCGCTGATCTGTCTCTCCCCCAAAATTGATAGTGAAAAAATCCTAACCTACCTCACCTCACCCCTCGCCGCTCGCCGGCGCCGCCCCTTACCTGCTATTTACCTCGCCGCTCATCTCTATCCCTCTCTGGTTCGTACTGGTAATTAATGCAACAGATTCCACTGTGATTTTTTTATCTTCGCTGCTTCTTTTTATTTATTGCTTCTTTATTTTCCTTGTCAGATTTATTAATCATTGAGAATAACAGGAAATTTAAATTAAATTAACAGAAGATTAAAAGAAGATTAACATCATTTTAAAACAGCAAAAATCGAGCTCCCTTACAAATTAAAATCGAAGTGAAAAGGACGAGCAGAATAAAGGAAAGGAAAAAGAGAAGGAAATAATTAACAAACTAAACAACTTTATTAACAATACCCCTATGGTAATTTTCACCCCACTCACTTTCACTTTATCACATTTCTTAATCTCTGTGCCCAGTACAAACTGGACACTTATTGCTGAACGTAGGGAGTATAATACAAAGGTACTAAAACAAAAATCTAATCAGTAACACACAAAATCTGATGGGTAACACGCAAAATTTTGATTAGTAACAATCTATACTAATATAAAAAGAGTCTTGTTTTACAAAATTTGATTTGCCTATTCTATCCTTGTATATTTAAGTTAAATAATCAATATAATAAACCATTCGTATTAAGTTTACCTTATATATATTGGAAAAAATAAAGTTATAAAGTTACCGTATTTACAAATTACTCTCTTAAATTATGAGTTAGGATTTATTGAATATTTTATTCCTGGCATATAAAAAAATAAAGGTTTATAACTTATTTATAAACTAGTTTCTTTAATTATGAGATAGGACTTTTATTAAATATTTTATTCCCGGCATATAGGTTGCTCTATTCTTTTTTCTTTTTCTTTTTCATTATGAAATTTTAGAGTAAACAGGGCATTGACGCCTTCATAACAATTAAGAATATTGTTTTCCCATTTATCTTAAAAGTGAGTTCTCATAATACATGTTTGTAAGTGTATTATAATTTGTTAATTATCATGATAAATTCTTGCATCCCTGCTTTTATTGAATTAGAGAGGGAAGGACATGAAACTGGAACTCGTGGTCCTTTGTTCAATACGTTTCTTTACATTAAGTGTTATATCGTGAATTTTTTAATTTGAGAATTTGAGTAATGATTGGTGCAACATGACAAAGTTTGATTGTTTAAATTGATGTCCGAATTTTTATAAATTTGATTCCTATGCTTTTTCAATTCCTATTTTAACTATCAAAGAAAAAGTTTATTTTGAATAATTGTTCCGACTTATTTATTTTGTCACAAAAAAAAATAGAATAAAAATGTAAAGTTTAGTTACTTAATTTGGACATATAGTATTTCTTTTACTTACAATTATTTTAATTTATGAAAGATCAATAATACTAGAAAATAAATCAAAAATATTCTTTGCAATTATATATTTTGCTATTCTTTAGTTTAATACCTTATTAAATAGTGATCATAATTGAAAACTTTGAAAGTCACAAAGGTTCATTAAAACTCACTTCGTCTCACATCTCAATTTCTTTATTTAGTTGTCCCAATAAATTAGTCTTATACCCAAAATAGAAACACAATACCTCACAACAAATAGTAAATACCATCAACATAACTCCTAAATACATATTATGTTATTCAAAAAAAATTATTTTCTCTTCGAGTTTTAGTATGAACAACTCATTTCTTAACATCCATATCGGAGCTTCAGAAACTAATTTTTTTGGAATGGATAGAGTAAAAGTTAGTAATATTTCTATAAAGATAAAATGAACTATAAAATTATATCACAAAAAAAATATTTATCAAAATCATTCTTATTACGTGCATTCGCACGTTATATTTGCTAGTATAATAAAAAGGTACCAAAACAAAATTTTGATCAGTAACAAAATTTTGATTATTGCCAAAACTAAGTTGTGAAATCACAAAACAATAAAAAATTTAGATTTGATTTTTCGCAAATTCTGCCTCGCCGTCGTCTGATTTATTGTAAATTCCAGCAACGACGCTTTGAATCGAGGGTTGGGACCAAGACTATTGGCTTCGCCTCATCGTTTTACATCTGTAGGTGGTGGTGGCGAGGGCCAAATCGCTGCCGAAGATGGTGGTGTCACGACATGGGTTTAGGTGGGAAAAGGGAGGCAACGGAAGCGTATTGGCCATGAGAGGAGGCAGAGAAGAGGAGAAGGAGGCGAGAAGAAGAAGCGGAGTAAAGGAGGAGAGAAGAGGAGGCGCAGAAGAGGAGGAGAAGAGAGGAGGAGACAGAGCAGAGAAGAAGGCACAAAGAGAGAGAAAGAGAGTGCCGCGACACTGGCATAGATGGTGGGAGGAAGGTGAAGGCTAGGGTTGAGACAGAGATTGTTGAGGAAGATGGTGTAGAAGGGAGGAGAGGAAATAAAAAAGATGGGTAAAATGATGAGTAAGGGTAAAATTGTCTAAAAGAGCAAGAATTTCGAATAATTAAAAGAAGGGCTAGAATTCGAAAAATTACTTTGAAAATTACGATTTTAGAATAATTATTCGTACCTAATTCAAGTCCCATAATTTTCAGCTATACATAACATATGAACACTAATTAAAACAACATCACACACATACACACATTGAAATTACACAAAAAAATAAAACACGAGACTGAAACACGATGATCTTGTTAGACGATACGACCATCGTAATGTCTAGCAGATGGAGGAGGAAGAAGAAGAGCTTTTGAAGAAGGAAAGAATATATATGTTGATTAACTTCCTCAGGCTTCTCTTCCGAATTTCACTGGCACTTGAATCTTAGATCCCGTCCATGGCACCGTCACCTCCCAGTTTATGCAACTCGAAGAGGAAAGGGTTCAAGATTAATCTTCACTAGTTTTATCAATAATGTGTTTCCTCTTGTATCTATTTAAATCGGGGTCAAGATCTGAATTCAAATAATGCTAAACACTAACAAAATTACCACCAAATTATGGATTTGGATATTGGTATGCCTATCCAATTTTGACCTGTTTTGGTTCAAGAATCAATCAAACAGGCAAACAAAAAAAACTATAACTAGGTGGCCAACTGACAACATATGTATCAAGATCAAGGAATTCGAGTAAACATAAGTGAGACGGAAACTAACATGTCGAGGGCTCGGTAATAGTTCAAAGCTCCGGTGAAGCCAGCAGCATCAAATTTGCTAGCATAGTAATCAACATCTTCTTCAGACAGCCATGATGGTAAAGCGATTGGAGTATCTGGGAAGGCCTTACCCTTCGGAAGGTACAGTGGGCCTGGTTTTCGGTATGCTAGGATGTTTTTTAAGACAGTTTTGGTTCATATGTGGGCAAATTCATGTTCAATCTGCCATGGTTCCTGCATGAGATGGCAAGAACAAATACTCATGACTAAAAGCATTACAATGTGAGACTCTTATCTAAACCAAGTCCAACAAAGGCTCCGAGTAAGAGTTTTTGAGACGCTCGCTATTGTGATTTTGAACGTGTATTTGCACATCTGACGATATGATGACATGTGTTGTTGACTGTGGGTTCTCAGACAGCCCTTTTGGGGTGGGGTGGGTCGGGCTATCATTTTCTTGGCGCACAAGGTTTCATTGGCCCGGCCTGGCCGACAGTTTTGACAGCTTTTTTCTTTTTTTCTTCTCGTGCAGTGGATTTTCTGGATCGGAATCACATATTCTGATTGGGGAGAAAGCATAACTGTCACTTTGAGTTCAAGATCTGGGATACTTCTGTTACTCCGACACAAAATGCAGTTTTGGATGACAAAATGGGATAAACTTTCAGTCCAAAAAGTGGTCGGATTGTTTGACGAATTGAAGTTTGTTGGTTGTGTTGACGTAGTAAACTTAGCCCTTCAATCTCTCCAATACTTCGGGTATCAGATAACCTCGGCTTGATCGTTTTTTTGTGTTTGTGTTCATGTTCGTGCATGAAACCATTCATCTTTTGCTTCCTTCTTGACCGAAACCATGATTTCTATGGTGCTGATATGATCCGAGTTTCTACTGAGACATCAACAGGAGAAACGACATCGAAGTTCCCATCTTCGTGCAGTGATAAACATCCCATCATTTGTCATCTTAGATCTTTGACGAGAAACGTGTCGGAGTTGACTTCGTTCACGATCCTGACCTTGAGAACTTCCCTGGTAATGATCGGAACTTCAACTGTACTAAATCTTAAACCGAATCATCATTTACAAGACACGAACAATATACAAAGGCGAGCAATATCAATGAGCTACAATATTAACTGCAAGTAGGATTTTAAATTATGATCACACCAAATCATCAGCTTATTTAACAACATATGCTTCCAATTCGAGTCATTATTTTAAAGAAGAAGATGAAGACATTAGCTTGAAGCCTACCTCAAGCCTCCGATTTGAGTGATTATTTTGATGCTTTCAGAACTGCTTAAGAAAAGCATGTATGTGTTCATTGATCTCATCTGGCCTTTCTTGATTAACAAAGTGAGCAGCACCTTCGAGCACCACGATGTCCTCCAACAATGGCACAAATTTCTTGAACCCGCCTCCGTGTATGAAATCTTTGGTCCCAGGAATATGATAGATAAGGTCAAATTCCCCTGTGATAAACTTTGCTGGCACTGTTACTCCACCTCCGGACCAGGGTGCATTCAGTTCCCAGTTTCTGTAAATTAGCAGCAGCAGCAGAAGTAATCCGTTTTAGAACTATATATTAGCTGAATAATGTTTATTCGCGTATGTTTAGCAAAGCTCGAGCTCAGTTCAACTACTCACATAAGACCAGAACAAAATCATATGAAGATACCTAATGGAGTTTTCAGCTAAAGTGATGAGCAATACTCACAAGCCTAACGCACGATAGTAATTCACTCCTCCAGTAAAACCAGTCTTTTCAAATTTGCTAACATAATAATCAAGATCCTCTTCTGTCAGCCAAGGTGCCTTTTCAATAGAATAGATGAATCCTTTACCCTTGGGGAAAAAAAATGGAGCCGGATCACGGAATGAGAGCATATTCTTGAGAACCTCCTTGGGGCCAACTTTCTCAAACTCGGCTTCTATATAACCAGGTTCCTGCAAGATTTGTAAATAAAAAATTTCAATAAATTCAAATTTTCCAGCTGGATTTAGGTCCTCAGTGATTTACAGAATCATGCAAATAAAGTATATTTTCTTCTAAATTTGCGACCAAGATTCGAAAAGTTCGTCCCCACAAAAGAAAACATATGAGGTTGGGCCAAATAATGGTTGTTCTTCACTAAGTCTTTTCAAGCATATCCATTCAAAATCCTTCAAATAATTATCCAAGCACACTTTAACAAATAAATTAAGATTCCATAATTTAATCAATAATTGTACCTCTATAGAAAGAAAAGGTGGGCCAAATTGGATCTTGCAAGGAAATAAAAAGGAAAATAATCAAACTGGAATACAAATACAAGAACTTAAAGCAAGCCAAATATCACATAACAAATTCATGAACCAACCAAACCGTTCGATCCAATTTCCTCACCGAAATTTAAGAACCATGCTAACTGTTGATTTTACTATCTAAATTGAGGTTCTATAATTTAATCAATAATTTTACCTCTATAGAAAGAAAAGTTAGGCGGCTTAGGCCAAATCAGGATCTTGCAGGGAACAGATGAAAGTAATCAAAAAATGCAAATACAAAATACGAGAAACTATAACTAACCTCAAGCAAGTTATTCTAATTTTCCACAAAAAAAATATCACGAATCAAGCAAAACCCTTGATCTCACTATTTTAAGCAAGTAAATCAGCCTAATTTCCTCGCGGAAATTCAAGAACCAAGCAAACTGTTGATCTTACTATTTTAAGCAAGTAAATCAGCCTAATTTCCTCACTGAAATTCAAGGAACCAAGCAAACTGTTGATCTTACTGTCTAAATCATGGAGTAGTAATTATTTCTAATTTCCTCAGTGAAATTCAAGAATTGTGCAAGCTGGTGATTTTTGCATCCGAAGTAAGTAAATAATTCTAATTCACTCATTCAAATTCAAGAACTAAGCAAACTGTTGCTCTTACTGTCTAAATCAAGTGAAAAAATCATTCTAAGTAGCTCAGTAAAATTCAAGAACCATGGAAGCTGTTGATCTTACTATTAATTGAGTAAAACATTCTAAATTTCTCATTGAAATTCAAGAACCAAACCAACCACAAATCTTCGTCCAAAATCATATCTTTAGCGCAGAACCCAAGAAATCAAGAATACAAACTAACAAGCAAACAAACATCCCACCTGAAACCTGCAGATATAATGATCATCTCCATACAATTTCCGAAAGGAATCAACCGGGTTCATGTCGGGATTCCTGCGAGAAAACGGCACGCTCAAATTGACCAAAGCCTTGACTCTATCAGGCCTGTACATACACAGATGCCAAGCCACGAGGGCGCCCCAGTCATGCCCAACAACAAACACCTTGTCTTCATTCGGAGCGACGGCGTCGAGCAGCGCGATCAGGTCGCCCACCAGGTGCAGCACGGTGAACTTCGACGGGTCCTCCAGCGGCGCGCCGGTGGTGTCTCCGTAGCCCCTCATGTCCGGCGCCACCGCGTGGTAGCCGCGCGCCGCCATGAAGACCATCTGGTGCCGCCACGAGTACCAGAGCTCCGGAAAGCCGTGGATGAAGAGGACTAGGGGGCCCTCGCCGAGCTCCGCCACGTGCATCTGCAGGCCGTTGACGGGTATGGTTTTGTGCTGTATTTTATCCATTTCTGGTTGGGTTGCTGCTGCTTCTCGCTCCTCAGGAGAGACGAGGTGTGAGTTTTTTTTGTGGCGAGGGAAGGAAGAAGAAAACGAGGAAGACCGAATTATAGCAACGACTAGGGTCAAACTATGGAAAGCGGGTTTTCGGGTTACTCATACTTTATTCGTACTGGGTATTGGGTATTCAATACTTATAATGTGTGGGTATTGAATGGGTGTGGGTATAAGAATTTTAGAAAATATTCTAATGACTATACCTGTTAAATTATTGGGTACCCGATCAAATGTTCGGTCAACAATATATAATTATTTATTATATATAATTACTAATTTTATATAAATTATAAATATATTAATAATATATATTTATTTTTAAGCTAAAAACTAAAATTAAACATAACTCTACATACTCTTCCATCTTCATCTTATACCAATTCTATTGTTCTAATTTATATTTACATCCTTATTTCTTGACATTCCAGTTTCCTATTCTGTATTAAAGGAATAATATTTAGTGCTTAAATTTTTTAATTTAGGGATTTGCAAAAGTTTGAAAACAGAACGTAGATTGGAGTTGGAATCCACAAATTATCTCTACGAACCTTTAAAAATTAGTAGAAGGTGGATTCGTCCAATTAATTAATTAATTTTCAACTTGTTGATGAACACGTTACATATTTTATGTTTGATGCAATAGATCATTATTAATATAGTTAATTAGAACATGGTGCAGTATAATCATTAATCACTATTAACTTAAATATTTGCCCATCTCAACTTTGTATTTTGTTTGTGGAACTTAAATGTTTAAACTACATTTAATATTGGTATGTTGTTGTCGTCTATTGTTGCTACATAGTTGATTAGTAATTTCTCGTTGAAAATTATTGAAAATCAAGCGGGTGGAAAATTACCATATTTTTGTCTTTTTTTATTTATTTTCTAAACGGATACACCGAGAACCCTATACTCGGATCGAGTATACCCGATCGGGTATTGGGTACCTATTCGGTTAAAATAAAAAGGGTATAAGTATTCATTTTTTTCTTATTTAGGTATAGATACCCGTAAATGCGAGTATGAGTATTTACAGATACCCATTTATTCATCCCTAAGACTATTTGCAGTGGTGCTGTCTCTTTGGGGTGTCTCTAAGGATTTTTTGGAGATAGAAACAGTGAGCTGCAGTGGGGCTGTCTCTTTGGGGTGTCTCTAAGGATTTTCTTAATTTCTATTTTGCATTAATTTTAATAAGAAAATTTGAAAATTTCATTAATATTTTGACAAATAACTAGTACAATACATTAATTGAAATAAAACAAATAAAAAACATTACATTAATTGAAATTAAAAAAATAAAAAAGATCCTACTCGTCAACTGCTCCAAATCGGCTCCAAAGATGTTCGATCAAATCATTTGTGAGTCGATGGTGCTTCCTCACATCTCTCAATGCGGCGTCCCGTTTGAGAAAATTCTTCCATGATTGCGGAACGGGGACATGAGAGACATTACTGCTCGACGTCGTTTCTGTGTCCTCTCTCCAGTTCTCGACGTCCTCCCTCTCGTCTTCAATGATCATGCTGTGCAAAATAATGAGCTCCGCGCCGGGTTTCGGATAATTCCCCATCGGGCCTGTAGAACACCGAATGCCCGTTCGATATCCTTCCGTGCCGCTTCCTGCATCATCTTAAACCACGCCACCTTCTGGTCCGTTGCAAGTGGATGAGCCTTGATCAGAGCAGCCCAATCCGGGTAGATCCCATCGGTTAAGTAGTAAACGCCGTCGTAGGGCTTTCCGTTCACCATGTAATGGCACGGCGGAGCACGTTCTTCAAGCACGTCCTCAAATAGGGGTGACTGACTGAGGACGTTGATGTCGTTGTTGGAGCCGGCTACTCCAAAAAAGGCGTGCCAGATCCATAAGTCTTGAGACGCCACCGCCTCAAGAATCAAGGAAGGCACGCCTATATCTCCTCGAGTGTAGGCAGTCGACCACGCCTTCGGACAATTCTTCCACGTCCAATGCATGCAGTCCAAGCTACCGAGCATCCCCGGAAAGCCGTGCCTCTCCTCGTGCATCCGCAGCAGCCGAGCGGTGTCTTGTGCATTTGGCCTCCTCAAATACACGTCACCAAATAGCTGGATGACACCCTCGCAGAACTTCCGGAGGCTAAGACGGCCGGTGCTATCGCCGATCTTCAAGTATTTGTCGAATGTATCCGGAGCTCCACCGGTGGCTAGTTGGCGAATGGCCATTGTGCACTTTTGCACCGACGTGAGGCCCCATTTGCCGGTTGCATCTTGCTTCTGCTGGAAGTATCGCACATCCTGCTCCAACACGGTGCAAATCCTCAAGAACAGGTGCTTGTGCATCCGAAAACGCCGGCGGAAAAATGTTGGGCCATACGTCGGGTTTTCGTTGAAGTAGTCGGCCATCAACTGCTGCAGGGCCGCCTCCCGATCGCGGTGTACGACCGTCCTCTTCGCCTTCTTTTTTTTCTTTTTGGCGAGGAGTCGAGCCGCAGCAGCTTGGAGGTTGGTCACCATCGACATAATCTCGTCGTCGGTGCCATGGGAAGAGTAGCCGGTTGAGGAGTCGGACGACGAAGACATTTTTTTTTGGCAAGAAATTTGAGAGAAAACTAGAGAGAAAAAGAGGAGGAAGATGAATTTGGTGTAGAATAATTTGTGGTATGGAGGTGGGTATTTATAGGGATGAATTACCAAAAAAATAAAAAAAATAAAAAAGTAAAAAATCGGCTTTGTAGCCGTTTGAATTTGCTAGCCATTATTGCCAAGCCGTTGTACAGATTTTTTTATTTTTTTATTTATTTTTGGCGTGTGCAATGCACGGGCCTTTTAAAAAAAAAATTCAAAAACGGAAGCGCGTGAAGGCCACGCGCCTTCTCGAGACTGTATCGTCGCGGCCAGACGGTCTCGAACCACCACCTGCTACATCAGGGTGTCTCGTCGACGGCGGTGTCTCGATCTAATAAATTGTCGCAAATTGTTGTCTTATCTGCCAACTGCCAACCTATCTTCTTTTAAAAATCTGCCAAACTATATGTCTGAAATATTTCACTATTCAATTATATTGAATTATTTTATCAGTTTTTCTTTTTCCTTTTTTTTCTTTGAAAGGGAATTATTTTATCAGTTAAGCAAAAAAGATATCGAAAACTATAACATACTAGATGTTTCATGATGGTTAAGATTTGGATTCAAAACATTATAATTATATTGGGTAATGATAAAAGGACAAATATCGATTTTAGACTTGAAAATCGGTGCAATTAATATTATTTAACCCCCTTCCTCCTCTCCAACTTAATTGTAGGCAATTACACCCATCATTTTTTTTAAAATAATTTTATTAATTGATTATAAATTTTATTTTAATCTATTAATTGATTATAAATAATATTGGTTGGAGTAATTGATTAAAATATAATTTCTAATCAATTACTAGATTAAAATAAAATTTATAATTAATTAATAAAATTATTTACAAAAAAGAAAACGATGAGTGTAATTGTCTACAATTAAGTCATTGGGAGCGGGTACTTTGATGGGAGAGAGGGTTGTTAATGAGGTTTAAGGGATACAATAGTAAAATAAGAAAATACAAAAAACAGGCGGATTTAAATAATATTGGTTGGACCGGTTTTCAAGCTTAAAATCGTTAGTTGTCGGAACAACAATTGTCCGTTTGTCATTATTGAATTACATTATCTATATGATTGGAAATTTAAGCAACGCTAGGACATTTTATAATACTCCCTCCATTCGTCAAAAAGAGTCCTATTTACCCCTTTTTTTTTGTTAGTGAAAAAGAGTCATACCCTACTTTTTATACAATACTACCCTTTTAAAGTTCCTAAAATTACTACTCGTTGCCATTATGGACCCACCCTTATTTAATTAGGCCATACAATTAACCTACTAATCTTATTCTTAATTAACCCAATAACTAAATTTAATCCAACCTTATATCCACCATTTCGAAGACACCCCCAAACCCCAAAATCCATTTAACTGTCATTGTAGCCCTAGATCGAAGTATATCGCCGCTTTGCCATAAATTGCTCTCACCTAAACTATCTCTCTGAAAATCTGCTCTTCTTTCTCCCTCAATCTCTTCAATGTCGAACCCCCTTCATCTACCTCCCTCTCATGAGTGCTTTGACTTCGATTCAACCTTGAATTATGAAAACATATCTTGCCCGATTGCAACTCATTTTTCTCCGATTCCTACATTTTCATAGGAGTTGGAGAGTAGTTCGAACGGAATAGTGTCTGAAACACTATTGACAGCAGTCGACTCTTTGTTGCCACCCTCTAGCTCGGAGGAGATCGATCCTGTAATCGCTCCCTCATTGACGACTCCGGCCGGATCTGAAACTGAAAGGATGGTGCCGGAACCATTGACGGCGGTAGATTCATCAATTCCACCCTTTGGATCTGGCCCTCTAGTGCTGGAATTCGCATACTGTTTTCTTCTCTCCGAGTATGCAAAGTACGCGGCCAAAATCGATGACGCCGAAGCATGGGCTGTTGGGCGTCGCGGAGTCGCCGTCGACTGTGAACTGGGACTCTAGTGAACGCCGTTGTGCGAGGATTGGTATCTCGAGATGCTTAGCATTTACTGCCCTCATTTTTTTAGGCTCAACTGATCAGGTTATCTCGTTCTTAATTCTATAATTTTCTGATGCTGAATCGTGATGATGGCTTTCTATGATTATGATGGATTTTCTGTGATTATGTGAGCCTTTTCTGTTCGTGTAGGGCTGGTGATGCCTTTTCAGTGAATTGATGTTGCTGCCTTGATTTATTTGTGAGTGATTTTTTTTGTGGGTGTGGGCTGGTGATGCCCCTGTAATTTTGAACTTACCTATGATGACAAAGTTTTGATCTTTTGTGTGTTTGTCTTTGTCTGGGGAATGTGATAGAATAAGATGCTCACTTGAATCTTACCAAATTGAATCTGATAGAACATGATGCTACACTAATTCAGCCTATTTGTTGCCTTGAGAGTGTGGGCTGGTGATGCCTTTTCTCTGTGTGTGTGGGCTGGTGATGCCCCTGTAATTTTGAATTTACCTATGATGACAAAGTTTTGATCTTTTGTGTGTTTCTCTTTACATGAGAAATGTGATAGAACAAGATGCTCACTTGAATCTTACCAAATTGAATCTGATAGAACAAGATGCTATACTAATTCAACCTATTTGTTGCCTTGAGGGTGTGGGATGGTGCTGCTTTGAGAGTTTAGTGTCCTATGGGGTTGTGAATTGTCTTGCCTCGATCATATCTTATTGATGCCACCATTCGGTTGTGAAACCTGGTCTAGGAGGTTGAAATATGATATTGAGAAGTCAATGATGCAAAAGCTAAATTCATTTAAGATGCTGAGACTGGATAGTTCAAAAAACAATGACAATTTACATTCCAAACAACAAAATAAAGCTTTTTTGTTTAACCCTGTAAACCATTAGCAAAAGACACTTACAAATAGCTGCTATTATGTCAAAAACACCTGCTGCATTCCTTCAACTAGGGTGTCAAGGTTGTACACCAGCCCTTCACCATTTTCCTGCAGCTTGAGGTATTCAAAGATGTCCCTAACTAGCTGCTCCTCAACCTCTAGAACTTCTGGTAGTCTTCCTTCCCATATGTGGGATCTTGTAATTGTTGCTGCCCTTGACCTTGATAATCTCATTGTAGCATCCTTGCAAAGTTAAGAATACATCATTTAACTTGTATGCTAGATAGTTGTCATATGCTTCCTTTACATTATTAATCAAATCATCAACTGTGAGTGCCTCTTTTGATCTTTTATTGATTGTATTGATCTGAAAAAGCCTAGATCATTCACATTAGTATCAGGTGAATCAGATGGTTGGCAAATCAGTTGGATGTTGAATCCATCAGCTTGGGCTACTACTTGAAAATCTGGACCACTGTTATCGATGTGGGGTTTTGCATTATCTTGCTGAATGAATATGTGTTTGCTTGCACTTTTTGGCCACTTTTCCTTGATTATTGGTACAATCTGCAACAAATTTCAGTCTATAAACACACTAAATGATGAATGTAAGTACATTATGATAGTGATTTCAGTCTATAAACACATTAAACTCTTACTTGCTCAATAAACCATTGCTTCATAACTGATCTGGTGATTGCTTGAATTGGTTTTGTTATGATGGTACCCTTGTCTCTATTTTTAGAGTTCCTGGCAGCT
Organism: Schizonepeta tenuifolia; assembly: GCA_029490685.1. Taxonomy (NCBI): domain Eukaryota; kingdom Viridiplantae; phylum Streptophyta; class Magnoliopsida; order Lamiales; family Lamiaceae; genus Schizonepeta; species Schizonepeta tenuifolia. Next base: position 21,200,007 of record CM055959.1, read on the forward strand.
GGTTCTTGAAATATGAATGGAAATATACCAAACTTGCCATCAAAATAACATTTACATACATGTCTGTTTGTGGTCTGGAAACAACACTAATAAACATGATTTTCTCAATGAACTTCTTGGATTTGCATGTTCTGTGAGGCTCAACCTCATCTGCCAAAAGGTAGTACCTCTATGATGTTCTAGTTAGATTAAACCATTTCTCATCTATATGTATGATGTTGTACATAGGCTGAAAACGGATTTTTCCATTCATACTAATGCAACTTAGCATACTAAGGCTCCATTTCAGCCTACAAAGCATGTTTTCAGAAGTTAGAAATGGTTTAATTGCATTTGTATATGCTCTGGCCTTTTTTTGTTTAATCCAAGCATGAACTGAACCTATGCTAACTCCAAGATTACTTGACAACTTTCGAATGTTGCTCCTCTCTAGGATTGATAGGCTTTTGACTTTTTCTTCATCGAGCACCTGTTTATCCTTATGTTTTGATCCTCTTTTCATGGATACAACATTGACAGGTTTACCTAAAGCTTTTTGGGCAGTTGCAGCATTCCAAATGCGCTAAATTGTCCTCAAATCAATCTGAAATCGTTGAGAAGCTTCCTTTTTGGCACCGTATCAAAGTTTCAAGTTGTGGCTATTTTGAAGGAGCCACTGTGCTACAACATTCCTCTCTTCATCTGACAGATTTGGTCTGCTTCTTGCATCTGTCATTTTGCCTATTGTTGGAGTTTTTGTAGACTGAAATTTCTGGTAATGAAAAGTGTAATGAATGTTGGCTTTTATTGTTGTTTATATAGTGTTAGATGTAATTTGAATTTCCCTCTTTCCATTCCCCCCAAATCAGATTTAGTGGAAAATTTGAAGTTGTAATGTAAAGCTGATCCATTGATTAAATTAATGGAAATGAATTCCCTCCTTTTTTTTTATCAAATCATTGTCTCCCTCTCTCTCTTTCAAATACTCTCTCCGTCCATGAATCATATCCCTATTTGGGTTTCGACACGGAAAATAAGAAAGCTGATAAAGTTGTTTTGAGTGGGGTAAAAGTTAGAATGTGGGGGTAGTAGGATAATGACAAAAAAATAATGGTAATGACAAAAAAAATGTGGTATTGACAAAAAAGAGGTGGTATTGACCAAAAAGTGAGAATAAAGTTGTTGTGATGATCAAAAAGTAAGAATAAAGTTGTTGTGAGGTGAGACCATCAATGGCAAGGGATAGTAAATAAAGTAAAAGTAGAAGGATATGGTTGTATAAAAAGGTAAGTAGGGATTTGATTCATAGACAAAAAAATGTGGGTAAGTAGGGATTTGATTCGTGGACGGAGGGAGTACATGTTTATTTCTCATTTGAATTCATTACAGAAAATGAAATCTCATTCAATTTAACAGTTTGTGAATCTGAAAAAAAAAATACAGAAAAAAAATTGTCCATAAATAAATTCAGATTAAAAGCAGTATATATGGGAAAATAAAATCTTACTACTCACCAACAAAAAAAATCGAGAACTTCCTTTTAAAGAAGTAAATGATGCAGCCAAAAAAGGTGAAAAAGATTAAGAAACTAATCAACTTTATTAATACTACCCCTACATCCTAACTTTTACCCCACTAAAAACAAATCTACCAGCTTTCTTAATCTCCGTGTCCAGCACACAATGAGACTCTTTTTGACGAATAGAGGGAGTATTATTATTCTTGAAAGATACGATTTTTTTTTCATTTTATGTATATTTTCCATTCTACTCAAAAGTAAAGTCAGTACATTTATTTAAGAGAATAATTACTTAAGAATAAATATATGAAAAGTGATGGAGCCACACTTTTTTTTTCTAAGATAAGTTGTTTCCTTTTCTGAAATGTATCACTTCAAGTGGAACGGTTCAATAAAGAATACTTGTCAATTCGAGTGAGATGGACTTCCTCTATCTCAAAAAAAAAAAAAAGATGAACATCATAGGATTGTATGGGTTTTAATAAAATTCTATAAATTGTGTGATTGGATTAAGGTTTTCACATCATTGTTAGTGGAGAAAGTGCTAAAAAAATAAAGTTGATCTCAATTTTGTTAACAAACTTGTTCACCATTTCAGATAGCAAAAAATGTCGAACTCAATTTTGAGCTATATTTTTCATGTTAACGAGTCCTCATCCACTTTTCATAAACCCCCTATTTAGAATAAACTAAAAAAAAAGATTTAAGGTCTTTTTTCTTTAAAAGAGGCATAAATTTCATTAAGAAAATGAACTAGCGCCCGCAGCAACAATATGCAAAACGTTATATGAAATGGATTGTCCGCATCGAAATTAAAGTTCCGATTCCGAGCTTGGGAAGAAAGGAAGTGAGCGAGACTATTTTGATCCTGTCCAATCCATTGAAAGCAAATCTATGTTTATTATAAAAGAGTTTTGTTTACAAAATTTGGTTTACCCATTATATCCCTATTATAGAGCATATTTAAGAGCAATAACATAATATCATTAAAATTATTATAACAATCTTAATCCAACGAACAACATACAACAATCCGCTCCAATTACGATTCTAAACAAGGCTGGAGTCTTAAATACGAGGGGTATTTTGACTACAATTTCATTTACTACTTTCTCAATCCTTATTTCACTATTAGTGTGTTTAAACTTAATAATAGTCTAAAAATTAATTTACCTAACTAAAATTGTAAATTACCTTAAATTATACGTCTCCACAAACATATTTCAAGCTAATATTTTCAATTATATACGAAACTCACTTAATCAGCATATATCAAACTTGATTAAATTTTATTAGTATAGACAATTCCCTTAAATTTTCGTTTGGAGATTTTGAGATAAGAAATATTTATGCTGTTATTTACTGTTCGAAATGGTTTATAGTTAACTATTAATTTGAGGATAAATATTGTTAAATAAATATTTATTATTTAATTGAAATATTTATTGAATGTTAATCTACGTCGTGAGTAGATGAACGTGGTATATTTAATATCTCTAAACCGATTTCCGGTGAGTGAGATATTGTATGCGAAAGGTTGGATGTTGAAGTAGTAACTAACATGTTACTCCCTCCGTCTCATTCATAATGCAACGTTTCTTTTCGGCACGGGTATTTAGAAAAAGAGTATTAAAAGTAAATATGGTGATTAGTGTATTAATAAAGTGATATAAAATATTTTTAAAGTAAATAAAATGTTGTTGATGTGATATAAACTGATTTTAAAGTGAAGAAAGTGAAACTGATGTGATATAAAGTAATTTTAAAGTGAATAAAGTAGATAAAGTAATTTTCTAATGATTTCCATAAAAGGAAACGTTGCAAGATGAATGGGACACCCCAAAAAGAAATACGTTGCATTATGAACGAGACGAAGGGAGTATTAATTATAATAAATGTTAGTTGTCCCACATCGGTTATATGTGGATGATTTGACTAGCATTTAAGGCTAGGTCTGTATGGGCTTAATAACTTGTTGGGTTGGTGTGTATGGATGTCCTCGCGCACACACGCGCGTGCGCGCCGCCGTCACCCGCTCGGGCGGGCGGGCCTTGGACTTGGATCTTGGCAATTGGTGTTTGAGCCTTATCTTTTTGGACTAACTCCACGAGCCCAATTCATTTAATTGTTTAGCCCATTCCGAAAGCCCAATCGTGTGAAGCCTATGTCTCTTGGCTGCTGTAACCGCCGGAGACTCTTCACATCCGGCAACCTTTGACATTTGATACCGCCGGCCACCACGGCAGAATTGATGACGACGAGTCCCTCCACTTGTCCGAGCTGCCTATATAAGGAGGATCTTCATTTGCATTCTTTAATCATTCGAAAGCATCTCATTCTCTCTAAAGCATAAGCAAAGCATAGCATATCATTACAGTTCAATCTTCGTTCCAGTTCCAGTTCGCCGGTGCTCGGTCCAGTTTGCGGTGCTGCTACTACCGAGACTTAAGATCGTTTTAACCTTTGAGGACGAGCTGCCTTTCCGTGAGCTCTACCGGGGCGTATTCTCGTCTTGCAGACAGAAATTTACTTCGGACGATCTTTGGTTTATTCTAAAACTTTGTACTTCAGTTTCGTTGTAATTCTTATAAGTTCTGTTCGTGTTCAAGTTTATCAATAAAGCACGCATTGTCCATTGTTATATACACGAGCAAGTACTCGATTCCTAACAATCAGAAGACGAGAACAACGAAAGTTACTTGTTCGTGTGCTTCCTAAAACTGAAGTTCAACCAGAAACTCTACTAAAACGATGTCTACCAATTCGGGCACCGGCGCTGCGACTAATCTATCAACCACTACTGGAACCATATACAAGAAATGGAACCTTTAGCCACACATAATTTACTACACATAATAATGTGTGGTTATTCAGCTACATATAATAATAAAATGTGTCGGTAAATTAATTAGATAGTTTTCATTTGTTTGTAACATATAACATGTGTGGGAAAAACTTTTTTTCACTTATTTTATTATTTGAATTTGTTAAAAAAAAATTATTTAATCATATTTGTTTTTAAATCTTCTAAGCTTACGTGGAAAAATAATAAAAATTATTAATCACACATAATTAGCAATTATTTATGTGCGGCTAATGATGTTTTACGGTTACAAACTTTTCACTTTCCATGAATGTGAGGAAAAACAATCAGGGACATTTTCACTAGCTCATTTCATATAAACATAATTAGTTGTTTTATAATCTATTCTAATTATTTTATGAATATTTGTTAACAATGAACAAAAACGTCATCCCCCATCTAAAAAAAGAAACGAAAAGATAATAGTTAAAGAAATAAAAAGAAATATTACTTATCCAAAATAAATCTTTAACAAAAAAAGAATGAAAATAAAATGTGTTAAAATTAATTCCTACATATTAGGACTCTTCAAATTTTGAATTCCTTTATATACTTTAAAATAGGCAAAATTGAATAGAAATTACTGACTTTATACCGAATTCGCATTTTAAGAATGACTTTTTAAAATTAGTCCTAAATTACGGGACTTTTAATTGTATCGCGATTGGGTACCTCCGGCGGGTTTCCCCTAATTTTATGCTGAGGTGGAAGTCGGAAAGCTTACATGGCAATTCGTTGATCCAAAACGACGTTGTTTTGTATTAAAAAATTAAAATTAAATAAAAATTAAATTACACATCATCTAACGACCCACCGTCGCTTACATGGCGATTCCGGCGAGGTTTTCTTTTGCAGATTCCGGCGCCGTCCGAACAACCCACCGTCGCTGTCATATACTGTTGGAATCCTCTCCTCAAGGCGCACATTACGGTGGTGGTTTCGTGCCTCGATTCAACGGCGGCTGAGATTACCGGAGCTTTTTCTTTTTCCTGCTGTTGTCGTTTGTGTTGAGGTTTCCGGCGCCGTCCAGGCGAGTCGAGGGGGGGGGGACAAGTACCATTCGCTTCGTCTTGCTCTTGCGCATCTATTGGTGGTGGTTGGGTAGGCTGATTCGCTGCAGGAATAATTCTGCCATTATTTTGGTTTTGGGTTGCCGCCGGTGAAAAACCTGCAATTTCCGGCGCCGTCCAAGCGAGTCGAGGGGGGGACAAGTACCATTCGCTTCGTCTTGCTCTTGCGCATCTATTGGTGGTGGTTGGGTAGGCTGATTCGCTGCCGGAATAATTCTGCCATTATTTTTGTTTTAGGTTGCCGCCGGTGAAAAATCTGCAATTTCCGGCTGCCGGACGGCAAATCGAAGCTTGGGCTCACCTTTGCTGGACTCGCCGTGGCTCTGGGAGTTGATTGATGGTGGTTGGGAAGGTTGAAACGCTGCCGGAGGGGTGACTGAAGTTGGGCAGCCGTGTGATTTCCAGATTTCGGCAAGTTTTTGCTATCTTCGGCTTCAATTCCGGTGACATATATTTAATTTTAATTTTTTAATACAAAACGGCGTCGTTTTGGGTCAAATTTAAACGACGTCGTTCGATCTACTCCAACGACTTGCCATGTCAGCATTCCGAACGCCATGTCAGCAAATAAATAGGGTGAAACCCGCCGGAGGTACCCAATCGCGATACAATTAAAAGTCCCGTAATTTAGGACTAATTTTAAAAAGTCATTCTTAAAATGCGAATTCGTATAAAGTCAGTAATTTCTATGCAATTTTGGTCTTTAAAATATGGTGAAAAAAAAATGTAACTCTTTTTACCCGCCGTTTTACACGAAACGAAGTCCTCCAAAATATTTAAAAAGTTGCGTGTGGGTGAGGCAATTTTCTTTTCCCCTTTATCTCACGTCTCAAACAAAACCCACTTCCGAAATCGATAATTTTGCCTTAGGTTCATTCTTAGAGGAAATTAATCCTTTAGTGTTCATGAAAGAAAAACGCACACATCGACGAATAAAGAATGCAAATTTGACAGCATATTGCTGACCTTGTTTGCGTTGTTCCTGTATATGGCAGACTGTGTTCGTCAATTGCGGTGGGGACGGTGACGAGAAGATGTTGCTCGACGACATGCGATTCTGTGCCGATGCTGTACTTGGATGTTAGATTGCTGATTTTAACTATATTTTTCTCGGATAAGGTATTGAATTTGCTAATCAGGTCTCTGTTCACTCTATATGTTTTTATGCTTCTTTTTTTCTTGTAACTAAGGACACTTTTCTTGGCTATTTTATTTTTGTTTAGATTGGGCTTGATTTTGAAAGAGTAAGTTTTCATGATGTCCGCAAACGAACATATAAATTGTAGTTCTAAGATTAAATCATGTATCCCTTAGTCCAATTTCACAATCTATTGAGTAAATTTCAAAAAGTTTAGCACTTTCGACTTGAACATGGTAGAACTATGAATCAATATGTAGTTGGTTGATGGTTTTCTACTGATCAACATCATTATGTATCATATATATAACCTTTTGGCTCTTCTTATTATTTAATTTTCTAACACAATCACATAACTGAAAGAAAAGGCTTATAGATTGTTTCTTTAGATAAATCTAATTATAGAGAGAGTAGTCATCAGTACTTCTCCTGAGGAGCTTGCTTATCAATTGTGATTAGGGTCCAAAGTCTATGTCATTGGATTTTCCATGGATATGCTTGTTGTTTTGAGCTGTCGAAGGTTCATACCTAACATGTGTGATTATTTTGAGTTTCTTTATGTATATCGTGGACTCTCCATTAGTATATACCTTTAATTATTGATTTTTAAACTCTATTTGGCATTTATAAAGAGTGATACTGACTGTGGTGGACAAATTAGCAGGAGCTGCTCTATTAACACCAGTTTTAAATTATTTAGTGGTGGCATGATTTCCGTTCAAATTTGATACACAAGACCAATGGAGTAATGGGTAATAACAGGTTTTAGTTCTCTTAATGACAAAACTTAACTTGCTTCTAAATTGTCTAGTAACTACTAGACTTTTAATTTGGGAGTACATGATATTGTTTTGTTGCTGTAAGTACATGTAAGAACATAAATGCTAAAGTACATGTACACACAACACTAGCAGAATCTTTATTATTGTTAATGCTTTTATATAGTGGTTATTTTACCTAACCTTGTCACACTAATTTTTTTGAGTTTTTGTTTTATACTTATCTAATGTCTAGATTCCACATGATTTTGAGAGTGAATTGCAAGCAGTGCAACAGATCTTCTACAACATATACTACAATAAGGAAGGTACAGATGAGAAGCTAAATAACAAAAGATGGAAAAGAAAAATCTTGAATTCAAGATATATAATAGATTTTGCAACCTTATTTGTAAATATTTAGAATATTCGTAGAGGCATACATATATATATATATATATATGTCATGTGTACTTTGACTTTTGGAATATTATTTAGTAAGATTTAATGATTATTTTGTTATCTTTTTCAAGTATTGCCCGTATTTATAATTTGATTTTGATATTATATATTAAAGATGAAATAAAAATGCGAACAATAATAATATTTTTTTAGATATTTTAATATCAACTTCATTTTTTTTTTTTAATATTACCCACACATACATTATAGTATTTACCTACATTTATAAATTGACGTGTATCAATATCGAATTCTATGTCAGCATTCATGTAATTTGCACATCATCATTTTATTATGGCAAAAATATATTTATCCATACATAAGCTACACTTTTAGTGACATATATATGTGTATGTAATATTTAATGATTTATCCATACATAAATGTATGTGCGGGTAAATACTTTTTCCTACAAATTATAGCGACATATGTTGACATTTGTTGTATGTGTGGGTAAAACTCTACACCCACACATAAATAGATCTTTAGCCACATTTGCATGTGTGGTTAAAAGTTCAATTTCTTGCATTGCATTGGCTCCTCGAGCTCTACTATGTCTCATGTCCAAGCTGCTACCCGGCTCATGCCGATCGCCGAGAAATCTCCCGTTTTCTCGGGCTCTGATTTCAAAAGATGATCTCAAAAGATGTTGTTCTACATCACCACAATGAGGCTTGTAGCTTCCTGTGTGATGAAAGACCTCCTGTCCTAGCTGAGGATGATGCAAATGTGCATGTTCGTATTGACTACGATACTTGGGTGCATTCCGACTATCTGTGTCGGAATATGCTGCTGAATGGGCTTGATGATGGCCTATTCAATGTGTTCAACATCAAGGAGACTGCCAAAGAAATTTGGGATGCTCTTGAGTTGAAGTACCGTGTTAATCCTGCTAGCACGAAGAAGTTCGTAGTGACGAGGCTCACTGAATTCCAAATGGTGGACAGTCGTCCTATGATGCCCCAAGTACAAGAGTTCCAAACTCTTATACACGATGTTCATTCCGAGGGGATGCCTCTACCCGAGGCGTATACTGTGGCGCTCTTGGTTGCCAAGGTGCCGCCAAATTGGAAGGAGTTCAAGGGATACCTTAAGCATAAGCGAAAGGAGATGTCCCTTGAGACGTTGGTGGCTAAGCTTCAAACTGAAGCTCAAGTTCGTGATCAAGACATGAAAGCCAAAGCTCCAATGGAGGCTAAGGCTAATCTGACCGATGGTAGGGGTAGACCTTCTAAGAAGCGTCCTTATCTTGCCAAAGGCAAAGGAAAAGAAGTGGCACCTCTGACCAAGTTCACTGGAACGTGCTACAACTATGATAAGCCCGGTCATATGGCGAAGAACTGTCGCCTGCCGAAGAAGAAGGGAAAGGGCAAGGTCAACCATGTCGAGAAGGACTTTGACTCTTGGGACAAAGACGAGCTTGTTGCCATAATCAACGAGGTAAACCATGTCTCGGACCCTAACCATGTTACTTGGTTTCTTGATACAGGTGCGACTATTCACATCTGTGTGAACCGGGATTTATTTTATGCCTACAAGGAGGTCAAAGACCGCTTCATCACTGAGGCAAATGATCGTACTTCTCCAGTTCATGGAGTTGAAACTATTGTGATTCAACTCACTTCTGGCGTGGCCATAACTCTGAAGGATGTGATGTATGCACCGACAATCCGCAAGAACTTAGTGTCTGGTGTTGAACTAGTTAGAACTAAGTTTAAGATAGATATTTGTAGTGATTTTGTAATCATACGCAAGTTTGGCAAAACCATCGGACAAGGTCACATTGTCGATGATATGTCCAAGCTCAGCGTTCGTATTTGTAAGCCTTCAAAGGCAGTTGCTAATGATAATAAAGCTACTACTTCTACTTACTTGCTTGAGTGTTCTGATTTATGGCATTGTAGACTTGGTTACGTAAATCTAAATGCTATAAAAAGACTTGCTAACATGAACTTGTTAAAGATTGATTTATCTAAGACACAAGACAAATGTGAAGTCTGTGATTAAGCTAAAATGGCTAAGTTACCGTTTAAGTCGGTTGAACGAAGCATCAAACCTCTAGAACTAATTCACACCGATGTTTGTTACTTAAAGTTTGTGCAAACTAGAGGTGGTAAAAGGTATTTTATTACCTTTATTGACGATTGCACAAGGTATTGCTACCTTTACTTGTTAAGAAGTAAAGACGAGGCTATTGAAGCTTTTAGAAACTTCAAGAATGAAGTTGAAAATCAACTTGGTTGCCGAATCAAAATGATTCAAAGTGATAGAGGTGGAGAGTATGTTGCACCGTTTGCTGAATTATGTAACGAAAGTGGTATAATCCATCAAACGACTGCTCCTTATTCACCACAATCAAATAGCATTGTTGAACGTAAGAATCATACTCTTAAAAAAATGATGAACGCCTTGTTGATTAGTTCGGGATTACCCCAGAACATGTGAGGGGGAAGCTGTTTTGACAGCTAACTATATCTTGAAAAAAAATTCCACTCAAAAGGAAGGACGTGACTCCCTATGAGCTTTGAAAAGGAAGAAAACCTTCGTATAAATACCTCAAAGTATGGGGGTGTTTAGCTAAGATTGAAGTGCCTTTACCAAAACAAATTACAATTGGACCTAAAACGGTAGATTGTATCTTTATTGGTTATGCACTGAACAACAGCGCTTATCGGTTTTGATGGTCCCGATACGAGTTCTGGTGTATTGGGGGGGGGGGGGGAATACACCAGATAGGAATTTTAAAAACAACCCCCGAAAAATACCATAACTGATTAAGAAGACTCAGCTGGAATCACAACTGAGTAAGAAAACTCAGCTAGAAGAGTGGTTCTGTGCGGAATGTGGTGGATACAAAAATAACTCGTATAAAACAACTCACGCTCAGATTCAAGGTCGGTCAACAACCAAATCAGTTGAAATGTAAAGATGCAGTTTTAAGTGCTGGTTAGTTGGACAGTTAGATATGCAGAAAGTAACTGAACAGAAAACACAAAAGTACAAAGGAATTACGTGGTTCGGAGAGAACTCTTACGTCCACGGGGAGTTGTGAGTCCACACAACTCAGTCCAAATTCTTTAGGATAATTACCACAAAGCTTACGCGGGCTTTGCAACCGTACAGATAAGTTTGCGGGTACTTATCAACCTTTCTACTCAATTTCGGGAAGAGCAGGATCCTAACAACCTTTTTAGGGGATGTGTATAAGGATGGGTTTTCCAACTACTAGCTTTAACAAAGAAGTGAGCTAGGATCTAAGCTTGAACAAAGGAAGACTCAAACTAAGATCGAAAACACCAAGACAGATTCTAACTCTCTATGAACTCTCAGCTGGTAATGTTCTTAGAAAGAGAATAATTGCAGTTTAGCTTGTGCGCAGTATATCGTCGTTCTTTCGCTCTTCTGTCTCATGTCTTGATGAATGAATGAATGCCTCTATTTATAGGCGGTGAGGATCAACTAGTCGTTAGAAGAGCCGTTGATCTCTGTTCTGTGAAAGCGATGGCTTGTCTCTCATCTCTGCAGATTTTCCCGATTTGGCAACTGTGAACTTCTGCTTTCCTTCTGAGACAACCTTGAGTTGGGCCAAATGAGGTAATGACAGAACGTCAAACCTTCACGTGACTTCCTATTTGAAATTCAATTTTCAACCTTTATCTTTCAACATTGGTTAGTCGGTTGAGACGTTTGATCTTCATCCGAGTGGTCTTCAGCTGATGTTCCATCTGATCGCTACCTTCATCTGACATTCTGTCTGAAGAGGAACAGTTGAACCCTCAGCTGCCTTGAACTTCATGTTGTCGATTTATCAGATTGAGTCCTGCAACTGATGTTCCATCTGATCAGGTAAATTGTCACATCTGACGAACAGTTGATTACTCAGATGTTTTCTTTCATCCGATGTTCTATATCCGAACGGTTGGCTTGAACGCTCAGTTGTCTTTCTTACATCTGATGTTCCACATCCGAACAGTTGGCTTGAACGCTCAATTGTATTTCTTACGTCTGATGTTCCATCCGAGTTTCCATCTGTAGTTCTATCCGAGTATAGCCATGTTGCCGTCTTCAGCTGGAGTCCTGTAAAGATAAAATCTGAACATTTCTCAAACAGCGAGCCTAAATACTAACATTAGGATATGGCAATATCTACTCGGTTGGGGTCAGTTGGTTTTGGAATCAATCAAAACTTTACTAAATTTTCCAACAGGTTTGTTGTATACAAATCGGAGATACCCGACATTCATGTGGGTACGACGATGGAATCAAGGAATGTTGTATTTTTTGAGCATATCTATCCTAATAAGGATAAAGTTGATCCTAACTCTAGCAAGAGAGTTGAGGATGAAGCAACAAGTTCGAAACTTGTAGATGATCCTATGAGTTCTAAACTCATAAATGGAAATGAAGCTTCGAGTTCTAATCCGATGTTCTTTGGACCGCCGAATAGAAAGTGACCTAGGTCTACACCTGTGAATGAACCTAGACGGGGTACTAGAGTACGGAAAGTAAAGATTTATGGACCGGACTACGTCATTTTAATGCTAAACGGTGAACCGGTATCTGTAAAAGAAGTCTTATCTGGTTCGGATGCGGCTTTGTGGAAAGAAGCAATAGACATCGAGATTGAGTCTATTATGCTTAATCACACTTGATAAATATAAGGCCCGACTTGTAGTTCAAGGCTTTAGACAAAAAGCTGGTTATGATTTCTTTGATACCTACTCGCCCGTGACGAGATTTACTTCTATTAGGGTGCTTCTCACTATTACTGCTTTGCGCAATCTTGAGATTCATCAAATGGATGTTAAGACTGCATTCTTGTATGGGGAGTTAGATGATGAAATCTATATGAAGCAACCAGAAGGTTTTGTAGTACCTGGGAAAGAGCACATGGTATGCAAACTACAACGGTCTTTGTATGGATTGAAACAAGCACCATTGCGTTGGCACTTGAAGTTTGACGAAGTGATGTTGTCAAATGGTTTCAAGATCAATGAGAGTGTTGAATTATGTTATCGTTTGTCTTTATGTAGATGACATGTTGATTATGGATAGTAACTCTCGTGTGATTGGTGAAACAAAGAGGATGCTAAGTATGAATATTAGCATGAAAGATATGGATTTGGCTGATGTTATTATTGGAATTAAGATTCTAAGAACGCCCAACGGAATTGCTTTGTCGCAATCTTACTATGTTGAGAAAGTCTTGATGAGATTCAATGCTTTTGACAAACCCATTGCTAAGACTCCTTGTGAACTGAATATTCATCTGAGTGAGCATAAGAGTGAACCTGTGGGTCAAGATGAATATGCTAAGATCATTGGGAGTTCGATGTATTTGTCAAACTGTACCCGACCTGATATAGCATGCTCGGTCCACAAGTTGAGTAGATATACTCAGAACTTTGCGATTCATTATTTAAAATACAAGTAAAGAACATTGGAGAGCCCTAGAGCGCGTACTGGATTATTTAAAATATACTTAGAACTTTGCGATTCATTATTCAAGAGAGCCTGTTGTACTTGAAGGGTATAGTGATGCTAATTGGATATCTGATTCCAAAGACTTGTTTTGTACGAGTGGGTACGTGTTCACTATTGGGGTTGGTGCAGTATCTTGGAAGTCTAAGAAACAGACTTGTATTGCAAGGTCTACCATGGAATCTGAATTCATAGCTTTGGATAAAGCTGGTGAAAAAGCTGAGTGGCTTAAAAATTTCCTCGAGGATATTCCATGTTGAACAAGGCCTGTGCCGTCTGTGTTGATACACTACGATAGCCAATTTTCTATTGGACGAGCACAAAATATGTTTTATAACAGTAAGTCTCGACATATTCGTCGACGACATAACACAGTAAGGCATTTGATCTTGAGTGGGGTTATCTCGATTGACTATGTGAGGTCAATAGATAATCTAGGGGATCCGCTAACTAAGAGCATTAATCGAGATCAAATGTATAAACTGTTAGAGGGAATATGCGTTAAATCCACATCTTAAGGATGATTATAGCGGAAACCTAACCTTGTTGATTAGAGGATCCCAAGAGCTTGGTTCAATGAGACAACGAAATTATAAGAATCCATGTGTTAAACACTCAAACATATCTATTCTCTGAGAACAGTGAGTGTTTGTCTACCTACACGTGGTGAGGTTAAGTCTTATGACTTTTAATGATTTTTGGATACCTCGAAGAGGTCAAATATTGTAGGATACCTGGAAATACGAATCACCTATATAAGTGTGAAGTGAGGGCCGCTTCAATTGATACACTTATGAATCCAAATGGGTGTCCAAGGCCGAAAATGACACAAAACGTTAGAACGGATGGAATTGAGATGATATTGTGTCAATATTATTGTCTCGATATACACCATGGAGGACTAGTTCAAGGTTTTCATAGTCCGTCCGTCCGTCTGGACGGGCGGGGCGGGTCGAGCCTGGGCCTTGGACTTGGACTTGGACTTGGACTTGGATCTTGGATCTTGGATCTTGACAATTGGTGCTTTGGGCTGGTGTTTGGGCCTTATCTTTATGGACCAACTCCACGAGCCCAATTCATTTAATTATTTAGCCCATTCCCGAAAGCCCAATTGTGTGAAGCCCGTCGGCCCATGTCTCTTGGCTGCTGTAACCGCCGGAGACTCTTCACATCTGGCAACCTTTAACATCTAAAACCGTTAGCCATCATGGCAGAATTGATGGCGACGAGTCCCTCCACTTGTCCGAGCTGCCTATATAAGGAGGATCTTCATTTGCATTCTTCACTCATTCGAAAGCCTCTCGTTCTCTCTAAAGCATAAGCAAAGCATAGCATATCATTCCAGTTCAGTCTTCGTTCCAGTTCCACTTCGCCGGTGCTCTATCCAGTTTGCAATGCTACTACTGCCGAGACGTTAAGATCGTTTTAACCTTTGAGGACGAGCTATCTTTTCGTGAGCACTACCGAGGCGTATTCTCGTCTTGCGGGCAGAAGTTTACTTCGGACGATCTTCGGTTTATTTTAAAACTTTGTACTTTAGTTTCGTTGTAATTCTTATAAGTTTTGTTCATATTCAAGTTTATCAATAAAGCACGCATTGTTCATTGTTATATACACGAGCAAGTACCCGATTTCTAACATTTACAGTTATCCTCCTAATATCAATCATATTCTACTACCTTTAATTGCACATTCAATATTACATATTGTTAGAATATTAATATCAAAGGATTAATTGTGCATTAGCGTGTTTTTTTAGTTTTTTTTCCATAAAAATAAGTGTCAGTTTTTGAAAGGCACGACTATTTCGCATAAATAAATATTAATAGTTCATTTTATAATATTTTGAAGAAATGTACGTAATAACTATGATTAGCAATTATTTTTTACTCATATAAAACTTAAAATAATTTCAAAAATCCGTTGAATTCAAACAAAATGTTATAAAAAAATGCAGTAATATTGATGGAGACCTAAGAATGCAATGATTTGAGTGAGATGTCATTTATAATTTAATTTAGGTAAAAATTTAAGAAAAAAATAGTGAAATAAGTTTTGAAAAATAATAAAAATATGAATGTTTTTATGTGTTGGCTCTCCTGTCTACATGCCGGCACCAAATTAATGGTGGGGGCGTCATGTGCCTTCCAGACTTCCAGTTTCATTTAGCTCATACATGTTCAGATTTCTAGGCATATTACTTAAGTTTAATAAAATTATAAAAATTGGAATGGAAGATGATATTACTAACCATATAATGAAATAAAAATAAGTATATATGAGAATAAGGAAAAGGGAAAATCAAAACATTGAAAAGAAAGTATGTGTGCAAAAAAATAAAATATACTCTCTCCGATCCTTAAGTTTATGCATAATTTTCATTTTCGTTTGTCTCCAAAGTTTATGCATATTCATTTTAGGAATTAACTCTCTCACGTATTACCTTCATAATTTTCATATATTTACACTTTCTACCACGTTGACCAACCACTTTCTATCACATTTTATCTTTAATTCTATTTTTTCTCCACATACTTTAAAAACTCATGTCGTCTCAAAGTATGCATAAATTTAGGGGTCAAATGAGTACAAATTAATTTAAAATTGAAAAGATAAAGCAACTTTTTGGGGTATTTTTTTTGTCACATCAAGTAGGAGAGAGAATGGAGTTAGTAACTTTTTAATGGCATATATGGTAATTTATGAGTTATAGTGAGAAACTTATCGTATAGTACATTTCCATTTTAAGAAATGAGCTTAATGAAAAGATACATCCAACCCAAATGTCTCGGCGTAACTTAGCGTGAACTGCTAACGTGCGCCCTAGCCATGGCAAATGCGAAGCGAGGTCGACCAAGGAAGGTAATTTTGTCACCACGCCGGCATCACGAACGTCGCCGGCAGGATCGAAAACTAAACAAAGCGATGCGAGAAAAGATTTCAATCCAACAGTGGAGAATTTGAGTGGAAATAAAACAACATCCTATGCAACAGTAGTCGCACAGGATAATCCGGAATCCTCAAGAGCAGCAAGTGAACGGGAGGAAAGTCGTCGTCTCCAGCTGGAACAACAACAGATTAATGGAGAACAGAAACTGGAGATCATGAATCGAGCTGTAAAAGGTACTTCGCTGAACTTCATAGCTCCTACTTTGAAAAACGGAGTGCCGACTGCATGCTTGCTTAGATCTGAAGTTGAAAAGAAAATTGAGAAGTGGAAACATGCAATTATATTGTATGTGATTGGGGATTCTCCACCAATTAGTTATTTGTGCAATTTCCTAATGAAACAGTGAGGAATAAAGGAGCCAGAATTGTTCTATCATAGTGAAGGTTATTATGTCATTAGATTTCAATCTGTTGAAGATAGGGATCTAGTCATGTTTTCTGGTCCTCATACTCTGGGAAATAAACCAGTTGTTATTAAGCCATGGAAAGCTGATTTATTTTTTGCAAAAGAGATACTCAAAGTCATACCTCTGTGGGTGAAATCTTCCCTCTTTATTGCTGGGGGGTAAACTCTCTTTAGCTGCATTGGGAGCATTCTAGGAAAATCTTTATATGTCGATGAATGCACCTCAACTCAAGCAAGGATCTTGTATGCCCGAATGTTGGTTGAAATTGATGTTACAAAGCCTATACAGTATAAGATCATGATAGAAGGAGATGATGGAATCCAAGTGGAGCAGCATGTAGTGTATGACTGGGTGCCTCCATTTTGTAAAAAATGTCAACAAGCAGGGCATGATTGCAGCTGAAAGGAGAGAAAAATGATGTTAAAACTAAATGTTGGAGCAACACAAAAATGGCAAGTCAAGAAAAAACAACCTCAAAGTGAGAAGGAGCAAGGACAGGAAAAGCAATGTGAGGGAGCTGAACAAGCTCAAAAGAAGGCAACTGATGAAGGAAAACAGGCTCAACAGGAGCAACCTGGAATATACCAAGAAAAACAAGTTTAAAAACAAAGGTAACTAGTGAAGCAGGCACACTTGAGATTGAAAATGGATATCAAATTTTCTCTGAGTTAGAAGTGGTTGCATTGGTTAAGTTTGATCAAGAAGAAGGTGGGGACCTTCTCCCCAATGGTATACTATGAAGTTAATAATCTGGGAATATAAGGGGTTGTAACAAACCCCTTAAACAGAAGGAGTTAAAATCCTTCTTACTGAAGAATAAAATAGATATGTGGTGAGTGTCGTATACTCCCAAATAATTCCTGCAAATCCTGCTCAGAATCAAAATGAGTATAGCAATAAGTAGGGTCGAACCACAGAGAACGGGATAATGACTTATTTTTTCTATTAATCAATTTTAGTGTAGCCAACCACGCCTTAAATTTGGATTTTTAATTATTAACTAAGTAAACAAAGAAATAAACTAAATTTTCAATGAGATATTAATCAAAGGAAAAGTAAGCCGGCTTCGAATAAATCCACACTAGTCTAGGTTCTGATCATCGACGCAAAGATTAATTAATTCTTTAGGACCAACCAGTTATAGGGTACCATGAATGCAGCGAACATACCCTAATTCCTACGTACTTTATCGATAGTTAGTTGTAGACGCCAGACCTAACTTATTTTCTTATTAAAAATACAACCTAGCAGGAAACGCCAGTCCTAGATTTAATGCTCTAATAAATTTTAGCTTTGAAGGAACCCGATTTAAACGAATTACCCAAGAACGCAAGTAATAATCCGTTTACCAATTTATTCCTACTACGGACATGGTAGCTTTATCACTAATTAGCCCTATTCCAACAATTACGGATTGTGGGAACTAATTGACTGTAATCCAATTTAATCTAAGTTGATCAGGCTTAAATAATATCGGAATTAACTATAAACACAAGGAATAAATCGAAATCCTAGCAAATTAATTATATGAACAATTAAGTCTCACAGATTATTAGACTAGTGCTTCAATATTCTTGCCGAATCAAGAAATTAGCTACTCATAATATTTAAGTAATATAAAGGAAAGATTAAACTAATCTAATATACGAAAAGAGAACAGAAATCTGTCTTTCCAGGAATTAAGCAAATAGATCGGAAGTATTATAAAAGAAAACAAACTCCCAATTTTTGCTCCATGATGCGTGTGTCTTCTTCTAATCTATAAATCTAATCCTAATTCACCGCCACTTATCATCATGGGCCTAATATAAGTATATAACTATTAATTTAATAATCAAATAATGAACATTCAAATAGTCTATTACATATAATAAAAATCGGCCCATTCAAATTCTCTTCCATCTTCAATTTCTTCTTAATTGCATAGAAATTCTTCTTTCTTAATTTCTCTCGTCCAAATTTTTATGCTCACGAACTCTTCACTTACTACACCAAACCACATAAAAATGCAAATTATATCCGAATAAAATAAAGGAAAAACTAACAATATGAACAACTAAAACACACACATCAAACATCCTCACACTTGAATCATGTTTGCCCTCAAGTATGAAGTGAAGATAAAACTCAATCATCAAACATAGTTGTTCATGTAATCAATTCTCTAAGACTCAACAATGACGACTCAATAAATAGAAAAGAAATAGAAGATAAAGAAATGAGACACGAATTGACTCGACACATAATAGCCAAGTAATACCAAGCTGTTAATATCCGTAAAGTTTTCCCTACCAAGTACGAATTATGCAATTCACAAAGCAATTCTCAATTTTTTAAATAACAAAATGAAATCTCAAGAATGCATCATTATCATCAACTTAGTCAAATTCGGGCAACAATCGAGTATAGCTCACGAATTCACTCATTTACTCATTATAGTATCCAGGTCAGTCACACAAAGACAAGATTCACACAGTCGCGATATATAGCAATCAAATTGTAACTCAAAAAGGTCATTGTTCATTTGGCGTAACAGGGCTAGGGACCATTCGCAGCGTTGGTAGGATCTAATAGGTTCCTAAGCTTCAAAAATAAGAACAGAATATCATGCATGTCCAAGCCGAATCGTCATCCATAAATAATAGGCATCACAAGAAGAACAAACTAATTGTCATCTATCCAACTGTTTGCTCAACTCGACATAGGTGCAATTTTTTTTCTTTTTTTCAATCTCTTTTCACTTGGGTTTTTTCTTTCGTTTTTTACCTTTTTCTTCAGCACCTTTATTTTTAATTTTGAATAAGCATACAATACACAATATCATCATATAACCCAACGATAATCATTACAATATATGAGTAACATAAATTGCATCCGTTTGGTCAAACAAAACCAAATCTCCAATTCTTTTGCTCAGGATATAAACTTCAGCACATCGTCCATCTGGGCAAATTGGACATATACAATACTTTTTTTCTTCCTATAAAAATAACACATGGATGAATTTTCGAAATTGAAACATGCACAATAGGGCCAAAAGAAAGTCAAAATAGGCCTTGGCTAAATATTTGGTGACTTAAATCAAAGAACATGGTCAAGGCTTCAAAATGGCTCACTATTGGTTAATAATGTACGGGTTAGGCAATGAAAAGCAGGCCAAAATCGGTTTATCTTAGTGCCTTCTATCATTCATTACACATGACACACATGATATCGCAACCTTGTGAACAAAAATTCTCTTAGAAAGAAAATAAGTAGAGAGTGCTCTACTATGAAGGCTCAAATCATATATAAATGTGGGTAAAGAAACTCAACTGTTGTCCTTTTTCATCGTCCGAAGTATCATTCGATAAATACTCAAACTATAAATCGCATCTCACCATTTGAAAGCATATTGAACCAGCAAGTTTATCACAAGACTCATACGGGCATAGTATATTCACAAATATTAACAAATTCGATAGTACTTGGCTTACTTGACACAAAAACTCGACTCAATAAAACAAACTAACTTAAGCACATATAGACAACCTCCTCACACTTAAGCCTTACATGCACTCAAGCAAACAAAGATAAGCATGAACAAAGAGAAACAAACACATAGACACAAACATAAAAAATAAAAGAAATAAAATTAAATAAATAAAGTAAAAGCAAAGCAATCACCGGATCTGTTTTCTTTCGAATTTAGGTGGCTTAAGCTCCAACTTGGGTAGCTTCTCATCCGAGGGTATTGATGTGTCACAGACGTTCCGTTTGGAAAAACGAGACTTATTTCCAGAACCTTGAGCATTAAAATCAGTCGCCTCTTTCATCGAAATTAGATCTTGTTCCTCCTGCTTAAATTCAGTCTCAAGGTATTCTTGGACAAGAGAGTCAGTCACATCAATGACACAAATATCTTTAACATCAAAAGGATTATTCAAGGCATCATTAATGCTGAAAGTTAATTTCTCTCCATGATAATCCAAGCAAATAGTACCATTAAAGACATCAATAACCGACTTAGCAGTTCATAAGAAAGGACGACCTAACAGAACTCCAGAAAAACTCTTTGACTGCATATCATTCATTTTAACCACATAAAAATCAGCAGGATAAACAAAATCATGCACTTTTACAAGAACATTCTCCAATAGACCCTCAGGATAAATGCATGCTCCATTAGCCAATTGGATCTTAACATTAGTATCTACCAACTCCACACCAGATAAGTTATTATAAATAGATAAGGGCATGACGTTAACACATGCTCCTAAATCACACATAGCATATTTAAACTTTGTACCTCCAATGGAACAAGGTAAAGAGAACATACCTGGATCTTTGCATTTGGGAGGCAATTTCCTTTGCATCACGGTTGATACGCTCCCACTCATCAAAATCTTGTCAACATCCTTCCTCTTTCCAGCAATTAAATCCTTCATGAATTTTCTCAACGGATGAAGCTTGATCGCTTGAACAAATGGAAGATTAATCTCCAATTTTCCAAATATCGACATGAAGTCCATGGGATCTTCCTCCGGCTTCTTCTTTGCTAATTTGTGAGGAAAAGGTGCAGGAATCTTAAGGTTAGGATCATATAAACTCAAAGGTTTATGCACCTTAGTCGGGTCTTCCGATGCAATTTCCTTTTTGATCTCCTTTTCCTTCACCATAACTAGCGGATCACTATATTGTTTGGCCAAACAGAACATATTTTCAGCTTCATCATCTGCTACTGCTTCAACGTCAGAATCGTCCCGTTTGGCAAATGACCACCTTTTTCAGATTCATTTCTCAAACTTTTTTCCAACTTCTTTATTGGTGACTCCTCCAACTCCTTGTCACTTCTCAAGGTGACTAAATTCATTTGTTTTATGGGATTCATTTGAACTTGTGACCACAAACAGCCTTGATTCCCCTTCAGCTCAGTTACAGAAGTCGAAAGTTGAGAGTTTTGTCGAGCTAAACCATCCATACATACATTTTTCTCCGCCTTAGACTGGTGAAGTTGTTGCACATTATTCTGCAAGAATTATTGCGAGCCAATCAAATCAGCCATCATCTCCTCAAGTGACTTGCCTTGTTTCTCTTGTGGTGGTGGAGGAGGTGGCGTTTGCTAAAACCCTCTTTGATGGGGTAGTTGATAAACTTGTTGTTGCTGCTCTTGCTTGCTTTGATCGCTCCAACCTGGATTGTAAGTGTTTGGTGGAAGACTGGGGAACCAAGCATTTTGTTTGTGCCATCTGAGTGAAAGGAAATGTGGCTAGCTTGAAGTGTTCCTCGAAAACTCCACTTGGTCGCTTCTGCACCTTGCATATCTTGATAAACTCGCCCAGAAAATTGTATGGATCATCTCCCTTTTTGCCATAGAACTTGGGAAGAACATTGAGCAATCCAAGCTTTATCTCGATGGATGTAGCATCCTCCGGCAACTGGATCGGTGTAGGAGGATCATCAACCTCATGACTGGAAAGGTCACACAATCTGGGATCGTTAGTAGTCATGTCGCTTTCAATACTCGCGACGGAAATAGACTCAACTTCCTCTTTGGTGTCTGTTTCTGCCTCTAAGTTAGGGTGTTTGGGCAAACAGATCCTCTTCAGCAGTTGAGGCACTGGGTTTGGCCTTGAAAAACGATCTGTTTGGGCAAACAGAACAATTTCCAAATCCGACAGACTTCGTTGCTTCCTCGACTTTGCCTCTTTCTCAACCTCTTCGCGGTTTTCTCGATCTCAAAATCGTAAACGAGAGTTGGCTTAGAAGACCTGCTCATAAACAACAGAAAGAAAATAAAACAAAATTAATAGGAAAAGAAATTAACTAACACCGTGCCCCGACAACGGCACCAATTTGGTGAGAATCGTATACTCCCAAATAATTCCTGCAAATCCTACTCAGAATCAAATGAGTGTAGCAATAAGCAGGGTCGAACCATCAGAGAACGGGATAATAACTTATTTTTCCTATTAATCAATTTTAGTGTAGCCACCACACCTTAAATTTGGATTTTTAATTATTATCTAAGAAAACAAAGAAATAAACTAAATTCCAATGAGATATTAATCAAAGGAAAAGTAATCCAGCTTCGAATAAATCCACACTAGTCTAGGTTCTGATCATCGACGTAAAGATTAATTAATTCTCTAGGACCAATCAGTTATAGGGTACCGTGAATGCAGCGAACATACCCTAATTCCTACATACTTTATCGATAGTTAGCTGTAGACGCCAGACCTAACTATTTCTCTTATTAAAACACAACCTAGATGGAAACAAATGCTCAGGGTATTTTGTGTGAAGTAGAGAAAATGAGAATGGTAACTCGTTCAAGTTTATAGCAGTTTATGGGTTCAATACCAGAGAACAAACGAAGCAGTTATGGCAATTCCTTCACAGAATCTGTCAAAACAACAATCAAGCTTTACTAGCTGGGGGACAATACAATCCTTAGTAGTGAAGACAAATACAAGGAAGTCAAGTGACAGAAGCTGATGTGAAAGACTTCTCAGAGTGTTTGCAGATTAATCCACTAACAATTGTAAGAATGGTGGGAAATAGGTATACATGGTGCAATCAACAAGAAGGAGCTGATAGAACATTTGCTATGCTAGATAGATGTATAGCTAATGCTGAATGGAGCAGTAAATATCCCAATGTAGTGGTGCAGGTTTTGGAGAGAAGTGTCTGTGATCACTGCCCTCTCTTGATAAGATTTAATCAAGAACATGTGCAGAGAAATACTTCATTTAAATTCCTAAATGTTCTTGCTGATCATAAAGAATTTGAGAAGATTCTGACAGAAAACTAGAATGGGCAACTTCATCAAAATAAATTGCTGAGTGTGTGGTACAAGCTAAAGAAGTTGAAAGCTCATCTCAAACATTTGAATGTGACTCATTTCAAAAACACATCTGATAAAGTGCAGGTGGCAAGAACAAACTTGGAGCAAATACAAAAATAACTAGTAGTGGACAGCATGAATGCTAGACAGATAGAATCTGAAAAAAGAGCTATGGGAGAATTGGAGAAGTGGAGTGAGATTGAAGAGAAGATCTGGCATAAAAAAGCAAGAGTAGATTGGATCCAGCTAGGGGATGAAAATACAAAATATTTTCATTCCTATGCTAAGGCTAGGCAGACTAGCAAAGCTATCAAAATGCTACAGACATTGGATGGCTCTTGCTGCAACACTCAACAGCAGCTAATGGAGGAAGTCAGAAAATTCTATGTTAGCTTGATGGATAGTAAAGTTGACTCTCTTGTTATGGTGGACAAGACTATTGTGGAAAGGGGTCCTAAACTTGAAAATAAAGATCACATGTATGCTCTACCTACTGAAGATGAAATCAAGAAGGCATCATGGAGCATGGATCCAAACAAGAGCCGAGGTATGGATGGATTTAACTCTTATTTCTATAAGAAGACATGGGCAATTGTGGGAAAGGATGTCATTGCTGCTGTAGCTGAATTCTTTGCATCTGGATTCATGCCTAAAACCATAAATAGTACCCTCCTCACTCTCTTGCCTAAAATTTCCCATCCTATCACTGTGAAGGACTATAGACCTATAGCGTGCTATATAAAATTATTTCAAAAATCATGGTGAACAGAATGCAAGGGATATTAGGTGGGATTATAAGCAAGAACCAGTCGGCTTTTGTCAAGGGAAGGATGATAGTAGATAATATTCTTCTAAGCCATTAAAGTATAAAGAATTATGGAAGGAAAAATGTGTCTCCACGATGTATGATAAAGATAGATTTGTAGAAGGCCTACGATTCAGTGGAGTGGCCATTTTTATATCACTTGCTGATGGAATTTGGCTTCCCTCTCAAGTTCATCAAGTGGATAATGGCATGCATCTCTACTGTATCATACACTATCAATGTAAATGGAGAGCTGACAACACCATTCGAAGCTCAGAAGGGTCTGAGGCAAGGGGATCCATATCTCCTTACCTCTTTGTTATATGCATGGAATATCTTAACAAGTGTTTAATGGAGCTAAGGCAGGGTGGCCCATCCCAACTGTAGAAGATTCAATCTCATCTATTTATGTTTCGCATATGATTTGTTGCTCTTCACGAGGGGTGATTTAATATCTGTAAGGAAAGTGATGAGTTCATTTTAGAAGTTTTCTGAAGCTTTTAGGCTCAAAGCTAATCCTCAGAAGAGTTGCATATATTTTGGTGGCGTGAGTAGAGTGGTGCAGGAGAAGATACTCAATGAATTTGCTATGATTCGTGGAGAGCTTCCTTTTAAATACCTTGGTGTCCCGCTCTTATCCAAGAAGCTGTCAATTATGCAATGTGAGCCATTAATCGAGAAGATTTTGGCTAGGGTGGATTGTTGGACCTCTAAGCTACTATCATATGCAGGCAAGATTCAATTGATTAAAGCGGTGTTGTTTAGCATCCAAACGTATTGGTGTAAAAAAAATTTGATTCCCCAGAAGGTGATCCAGCTTATTCAAACAGCATGTAGATCATTTTTGTGGACTGAAACTTCAACAATTACAAGAAGAGCTCTTGTCGCATGGGATTTTCTGTGCCAACCCAAAAATGCAGGAGGGTGGAATCTCATCCAGTAAAGTTGTGGAATCGTGCTACAATTTGTAAATTCTTATGGAATTTAGCTAGGAAACAAGATTCACTATGGGTACAATGGGTGCATGGTTATTACATAAGGGATCAGAATATTGCTTCTATGAGGAGTCCTTCGAATGCTGCATAGGGGATTAGAAAAATTATAGAAGCTAGAAAGTATCTGGAGGAAGTGGAAAATGGAGAGGAAATATACCAAGCCCAGAGATTTTCCATCAAGAAATGGTATAATAGAATGAGGAGAGACATGCAGAAAGTGAGTTGGAGGAAAATGATATGCAACAATAAGGCACCTCCTAAGTGTATATTCATAATGTGGTTGGCAATCTTGAATAGATTAGCAACATATGATAGGATGCAAGGGTTAGGTATTGAATGCAAGCAATCATGCATCTTGTGCGAGGGTGAGGATGAAAGTTTGTCTCATTTATTCTTTGGATGTGATTACTCTCAACAAGTTTGGAAAGGATTGAATGAGTGGTGTAAACTGGAAAGAAGGGATACAAGATGGGAGGAGGATATGCACTATATCATCAGCAAATGCAATGCAAACTCTGCAGCTCACGAGTTGAGTAGATTGTTGTTGACTATCACAGTGTATTTTGTGTGGAATGAGAGGAATGAAAGAAGGTTTCAAGGTAAGAAGAAGGTTGTGAATGAGGTGATGAAACAGTGCAAGTGGTGTGTAGCAGTTTGCTGTAATAAGGATATGAAGCTTGCTAAATTTACGATAGGCTTAGATAGAATATAATTTTCTGTCTAGTCGAGTAGATAGAGTAGTGAAGGCTTTGTTTGTTGTAGTTGAAATTCTCAAAATGGTGAAATAAAACTCTATTTTACCAGAAAAAAAAAAAGATACATTCCAATAAGGTAAAATAGGCTTAATGAAAAGATACGGAGGGAGTATCAATTTAACTATAAAAATAAAATATTATATTGTTGAGAATATGTAGAGGATCCAATGATAATATTATTTATTTAATATAAAAACCAAACAAGGGTTAAATGAGAAGTTTGACAATAAAACTAAAGGTGAAAACGGTTCGGTTAACCAACCGTTTGTCGTACAGAAAAATTAACCATATGGTTTTTAATCAATTCGGTTAATCGTTATTCAACGGTTAACCATGAAAAATGAGAAGTTTTGAATTTTTTTTTTTCATAATTCATAGCACAAAAAAAGAGTTATATCTTATAATGTGGATTCCAAACCTAAATTCAGGAAAGTATAAATAGTAATTGAACACTCTCATGATTTAAAATCAAAGTAGTAAAAATAAGTTAGCTAATATTATTGTTTTATAACACACTCTCATGTGGAGTGATTAGTTAGTGTAATAATTTATAACATATCATTAGTAAAATTAGTAATTTTATATGAATTTCAATTCGGTTCAGTTAACCGTGAGTTTTTATACATAAAAATAAAAACCTAACCGCTATTCTCGATTTTTAAAAATTGGAAAAATAAACAGAAACTGTGGGTTCGGTGTTAACCATATTTCCACGACGGTTTCGGTACGGTTAGTCGGTCGGTACAATTTTTCGATTTGTTTTGCTCGCCCCTAATAAGACAATTGTTCTGGATCAAAAGAAGTATATATTAGTGTGACTTGTGGTGAAGTTATTTTTCGAAGTTAAATATTATGGAGATAGGTTAACATAATTAGTTTGTGGATTTCTTTTCTTTAGATGAATGAGGTTGTGCATGTTACTTAAGAGTAATACTTTCGACATGTGAATGAGAAATGGATGATATTGTGTCTAAACATATATCATAGATAAAAGTGGAGTTAAAGAGATGACTATTGTTATGAAATTTGAGAATGAGGACTATAACTTCTATGTTTTACATTCACCCTCTTATTTTGGGCTCAAAACTAATTATTTGGATTTTTTTGGTAGCACTTAGAGCCTGTTTTTGACATGGGCGTGCCATGTCACATTTTTAGCATTTTTCCCCCTTTATTTGTTATTATCGATTTTTTTTAGCATATTTGTTATTAATTATTGAAAGAAAGAAAGAAAGAAAACCAATTATTTGTCACATTTACAGCCTAAAATAAAAAAATAAGGACTTTAAATTAAAGAAACTTGTCATTTCCGGCCAACCGAAAAAAAACTTGTCATCTCCATACTTTTTTGAATTTATGTTTGAATTTGTGGAGTTTCTTTTCTTTAGATGAATGAGGTTGTGTATGTTACTTAAGACTTAAGAGTAATACTTTCGACATGTGAATGAGAAATGAATCATATTATGTCTAAACATATATCATAGAATAAAAGTGTTTACGTTTCAATATGATGCTCAATTAAGAGATTTGAGATGAGAGCATGCAGATGACTATAAACGACTACAAAATGAGCAATTGATATTCACGCATGCAAATGAACCATTAAGTGAATTGTAAAAAGTTCTTTAAAAAAAAATTCTTCATTTATTTCTTCAATTCCCAATTATGAATTTACATACACGGATTAATCCATCTCAGCAATTAGCTTCATAATATTCATATATCCACTGAGGTTTTACCAGTTGGAAACAATTTTTTGTTTAGTTTCTTCTAAAGTATCAAGGTGCTTAATTAGCAAATTTGCAGTTATATTATTATAAAAGTTGTCACTGCAAAAGTTTTGATTATACACAAGATATGATTTATGTCCTTAATTGATAACATTTTGTTAAAGTTAATAATCAATAATTAATATATTATTTATTAACTTTAAAAAAATTGTCTTCAAATATATTAATATATCAGACAAGCAAGGCGCTCAGCAATCTCCACATCAGAACAGAGAGGATGAAGAGAAGCCATAGAGAGAATGAGATTTCCATGGTGGTTACGGAAGACACCCCCAAGGCCTACATCGCCATTGGGGCTAATGGAAGCATTAGAGTTGAGCTTTATACGACGTGGGGGTGGTAGGATCTAGTGTGGCGGTGGCTTGTCAGCTCGAGGGAGGGGTGAAGATTCTTTGCTTTTGGCTTCATGATAATCAGCCAAGAGTTCAAGAGTCATCTTAAAACATTCAACATGGGACAATTTTTGTTGAAACACAAGCAAGTTGCGAGCCTTCCAACTGCTCCATAGAAGAGTCGCAAACAATTATTCTTTTTTGCTAACGCACACAATCGACTCGTATCTAGAGATGACAATCAGGTACGGCGGGCACGGATAGTGGATATCCATGCTCGTACCCGCGAGCAAAACCCGTACCCGCCACCAACCCGCCACCCTTTGGTTACCCAAGTGAGATGAAGATATAGATTACCAGAAACCAGATTGCATGTGTATGAAGAAATAAAAAATTGGAGTAAATTTTTTAAACGTTGATAATTTGATATGGATACATAAGTAATAAAATAGTTGTAAACAAACATTGTGTTCATCCTAAAACATTGAAGTTAACCAAAAGTATAACACATATTTGACTTAAAATCAGCAACATATTTGTAAATAAAAGGGTTAATAAGAATTGGAAAAGAAAATCCCAGCAGAGAATTTACAATCAATCCTACAAATTATTTAATTAGCATAAAACTTACGAAGTCAGAGATGCATTGTAGTATATACTAGAAACAAGAATGTCAAAGTATATTCATCACTTTCCCAAACTCTTGAAGGAATTGACCAAATTAATCAAGAACTTGAAGATAAAGACTTCTCATCCACCAAAAACAAACATTCTCGAATTCCAAATCCACTCCTCCGACAAGAAGAAATTTTCAACCTAATTAGAAGGGAAAAAAAAGGATATTACTGTAGGGATCCAGAAATTTAAATAAACCTTTTCAACAACTATTTTCTATCCAGAGAGTAGCAAAATCAAAATATGATGCCTAGAATAAAATATCAAGAATAAAAAAAAATGAAGGAAAATACATACTACTATTATTTTGTAGTTCTATGTAGGGCTGGGGAAATAACCGTGGTTATTCAGGTTGACCGAAGGTTAATCATTAACCGACAAAAACGGTTAAATATTAACCGCCGTAAATGGTTAGCAAATGGTAGTTAGTGTATCAAAAATATTTTCGGTTCTTGGTTTTAGAATAACCGACGACGGTTAAGTGAATAACTGACTCCAACAAATATATAATAAAAATTAGAGGAAACTAACAAAAAAATACCAAAACATAAAAAACACTTCTTTTATAGCCTATATTTAAAACACACTCTTTTGTATACCAAAATCCTGTAAAAGTACTAAAATACCCTTAATTTTCAAAGTCAACCGTGTCATACTTTTGACTGCGCACGTGGTCACGATGGGAATGTCACGATGAAAATTCCATCGTGAGGTCACGGTGGCAGTCCCATCGTGTGGTCACGATGGCACTTCCATCGTGACCACGACTCCATCGTGACCACGACTGATGCATGCGAAACTCATTAATGTATCTGCACATTCGATTTGGTGAATATTTTTCGGGTGTACTAGGTAATAAATGAAGCCACTGAGGTTGGTGGTGGTAGTAATGGGGAAGAATAATCCTCATTCAAACTCATAACCTCACATTCAAACATATACACAATCAACAAACATACACCCAAAAAACAAAAAAAAAACCAATCATCATTCCAAGCATCCAAGATCTCGCCCAAGAAGAACGAAAGCATCAACGGGGGCTCCATGGCGTTCCTTACTTCATACAAAGGTAAGCATAATATGTATAATGTTTGTTCATTTGATATAAGTTGCTGCTGAAATTAGGGTTATTGTTAGGGTGAAATTAGGGTTTTTGAAAGTATAATACAAGATATGTTTCATCTTATGTCATGAAATATGTTATTTTGTTCATATAATGGTGTCTTAAATTAAAAACTTCATGGTATCATGGGGTTAAAAGAAGTTGAAATACCTAGTTCTAAGCTAACCACACGAATTCTGCTATGGTCACAATGGACAAGTTCACCGTGTTCACGATGGTGATCACCATCGTGAGGTCACGATTCGTGAGGTCACGATGGACAATTGCCACCGTGAGCTCACGAATCGTGACCTCACGATGGTGATCACCATCGTGACCAGCAC
Organism: Schizonepeta tenuifolia; assembly: GCA_029490685.1. Taxonomy (NCBI): domain Eukaryota; kingdom Viridiplantae; phylum Streptophyta; class Magnoliopsida; order Lamiales; family Lamiaceae; genus Schizonepeta; species Schizonepeta tenuifolia. Next base: position 21,230,257 of record CM055959.1, read on the forward strand.
AGATGTGTGCTAAACAAGTATTTTCATTGATTGTTTACACTTCATTTTTGTATATTTTCTTAATTTCAGATGTCTTTACGCCGTATTATTATATATCACGGCGGTCATTGGGAGCGATCGACATATATGGACGGGGATTTATTTGTTGTCTACATCGACCCCGGCACGATTAATCGTGCTAACCTTGTGGAACTCATTAGAGAGGGTTTGAATGGTGGGAAGGAGACCGAATATGTGTTATAGTACCTCACAACCATTAACGGCATGAAAGCAAAAGTGCTATTGCGGGGCGATTTAGAATTACTTCGATGGTTAGCGGACCCTAAAGAGGATCCAGAAGTTTATGTGATTGAAAACCGCGGGAACTCCGCCCCCGAAGTTAATGTGAGAGGTAGCACCTCTGGTGCACAAGATGATAGTGACGATGGTGATGATGATGAATATGATGAAGATTATGAGGAGGATGAAGCGGTGTCTACATCCGAAGATGAAGAGGAAGATCGTCGTAAGGATTTGCTTGAATCATTGAAAGAAGAGTTTTATGCTTGGATTGGACAGCCGGCACAAATGGATAGGCTCATGGGGCAGCGACACTTTTCATCGGACCATCAATCAGAAAATGAGGTTGAGCATGAGCGTACACAACGCAATTGGATCATTCCACATCCTGACATTGAAAGCGCAATACCGTTGGCGTGGGTTGAGCGGCCTATCGTCATCAATGGTAGTCTCGAGGTAGGGTCGATATTTCAATCAGTGCAAGAGTTGAGGATAGTTGTAGGAATGTATCATTTGGAGCACTTTGTGGAGTGTAAGACCAATCGTTCCGCTTCGAATCGTGCAGTGTACCTATGTAGGAGTGGTAGAAAGAATTGCACGTTTAGGTTGTGTGCTACGGAATGTGCAACTCTTTTTCGGATTACTAAGTTGACATTGGATCACAGTTGCCGATCAGATTTGAACCGTGCTGCACGTGCAAGGTCGGTGAGTAGCGAGGTGGCCGCATTTTATTTTTCTAAGAAATTGATAGATGAAAATGTCGTTCTGAGGCCAAAGGGGATGATGGCAGAGATGCGCATGCGATACGGCGTTCAAATGTTATACAATTTTGCCGTCCGAACAAGGCAACTAGCGATAGAGAGAATGTACGGTGACTTCCCCTCGTCATATCAGAAGATTCTGTCGTATTTGTATTTGTTGAAACAACGTAATCCTAGAACTATATACGACTTGCAGACGACTAGTGAAGGAGTGTTTTGTCACATGTTCCTTGCCCTTGGACAGTGTATTAGAGCATTTGAGCAATGTCTTCGACCTGTGCTCATAGTAGACGGGACTCATCTTAAGGGTAGAAACAAAGGAACCTTATTTGTTGCCTGCACGAAGGATGGGAACGAGCAAGTGTTTCCGCTTGCAATTGGCCTTGGTCTGATAGAGAATGATGAGTCGTGGACTTATTTTCTCTATAACCTACGCAAATTCTTTAATCCACCCGAAGATTTGTTGATAGTGAGCGACCAACATAAGAGCATTAGGAATGCAGTTCGAACCGTCTATCCAAATGCATTCCACGGATTGTGCTATCACCATCTGCAGAAAAATTTGACCCCATACGGAAAAACTGTGGCCACACTCTTTTATGAAGCAGCATTTAGTTATCGCCACGAAGTGTTTGAAAACTTTTTCGAATTGTTGTACACTGTAAGTCCTAATGGTGCTCACAGACGACTTTCTCAAATTGGACCAGAGAGGTGGGCTAGGCCAAAGTGTCATGTGCGGCGCTATGGATTACTGACATCCAATGCTGTCGAATCTGTGAACAGTGTTTTGTGGTGGGGTAGGCGTTTACCAGTGTGCTCATTACTTGAAACATTTCGCCACACATTGGAGGATTGGTTTGACGAGCGGCGTACTGATGCTGAATCGAGAGATCATGTGTTGACTGTAACTACATTCAACAAGCTTTCTCTATCCGTGCAAGCGAGTCTCCCTCTTCCTGTTCGAGCAATCACCGATCATGTTTATAAAGTAGACGAAGATAATCAACAATATCAAGTGGATCTTCGAAATTGGACGTGTGATTGTCGTGTCTTCGATGAGGATAGGATTCCATGTAAGCATGTTGCTGCCGCTATAAGGTAAAATCTATATTATTTGTTATAATTTTCTAGTATTTTTATATTCATTTTGTATGTAAGTAATTCTATTTTTCCTATTTTAACAGGCGGGCCGGCATTGGTTTGAACGTGTACGATTTCGTACATAGATATTTCAAACAAGACGGCCGAAGACAGACTTCTGCTGAGCATATCAATCAAATACCACACCCTGATGAGTGGAATGTGCCACCGGAGATCAAATCAATTAGGGTTTATCCTCCAGAAAATGTACGTCAGGCCGATCGTCCAAGAACGAGTCGTGCTCGGTCAGCAGTTGAAGGCACGAGAGCACGACGTCCTCAAGTTTGCTCAAGGTGAGGTGGATCTGGGCACAACAGAAAAAAATGCACGACATCTATTTTTCCTGGTGGAGTCGATTTGAATATCCCTCTCCAACAAACAGAGGATGAACAAAATTTTCATGATTTTGGGGGAGTAGAATTAAGTCAACGACGCCGGAGGAAAAAAGATGTAGCAATTGTCGTCGTGAGGGTCATGATATTAGAGCATGTCCTGACCCAATTGAAGATAAAATATAGGAGTAAGAGAACTTGTTGAGTTTATGGCATTGTATTGACCTTTTTAAACCTTTAATATCTGTTTTTATGTTCAGAATTTTTTAGACAGGTATTATTTGCATACATGGATGATTTTTGGTGAGTCCCTGCCTTGATCACGATGACAAAACCATTGTGACCTCACGATGGTATCTGCAACGTGAGGTCACGATGAGATAGCCATCGTGATGTCACGATGAAGGAACAGTCGTGACCTCATGATGGCCACTCCTATCGTGACCTCATGATGGTGATCCCATCGTGATGAATCCAGATTTTCCGATAAAGTACTACAGAATCTCAAACTTTTTATTTCAACCATACGTACATTACCTTCTTTTCCACCAATATCCAACATATATCATATTATTATCTCATTCTTATCTCCCTCTTCCCTCTTTTCAATACCTCCGCTTCTCTTGTCCACCGCCGCCGCCGCCGCCCCCACCGCTCGTTTCCGATTGGAGGTACGTTTCTTCGACCTCAATGTCACCCAATTATAAGAGTTATGAAATTATCTTTTGTTTTATATTTTGATGAATTGATTATCTAGTATTCTTTTGCAAGAATTCTAAAATTTTGTTTGATATGTTGATGTTGTTGTTTTATGTCCGATATATGTTGTTATTTTTTAATTTGGTTTGCTATGTTGAATTTCGAAGAATATGTTGATGTTGTTGATATGTAAAAATTATCAATTTATGTATCAATTGTTGAAGTGGAGATGTTGATGTTGATAATGATGTTCGATTTATGTAAAATATGGCAAATTATTGAATTTAATTGGTTGATGTTGATGTTTGTCTTCACTTTATGTTTTGTCGCATTTGGATGGATGTAGATGTCGACCAACCCATCTGATTCAAACTTGAACTGTCTATCAGGAGACAAGCCCTTTTTCGATGTTATCCTAGCCAAGTCACATGTTTCGGCCCCTTGGCATTTGGTAAGAATTTCTACCACTAAACAAACAATTAATTTGTTTTGTATGACTTTTAATCAATACTTTGTGTGCAATATAGCATATACCAGCACATATTGTCTGTAAACTTCCTCGTGCGGATGTGCCACTGGTTGCCAATCATAATGGAACCGAATGTCAGTTGATGTACCTTGGATCTTTGAAGAAACCGAAGTTTGAGTATGCAGGGTGGAAACAATTCACACGCACTTTCGACCTCAAAGTAGATGATGCCGTGATCTTTGAGGTGATGGAGTCGACACAGGAAATTATTAGATGTCGAGTGCTGATCCTGAGGGACACTGCTTGGTTGCCGCCGGAACTTGAGGCCCGAAATAAAGCAGCGAACGATGGTGCGTCACCCTCCATGGCTCTAGATGTCGACTAGCGTGTTGGTTATAGTTTAGATTTGTTTAAAAGTTATGTTTGAACTTTATTCGTATTAAACTACTAGACCTATTTGGTGACTTTATTTGGTGATTTGTTTAAGGGTTCTGTATGAATTTGTACTAAAATTTGTGTTGAATTTGATGTTTCGTTTTATGCGATGCTAACTTGAATTTCAATGTTATTTTTTTTCGAGTTTCTGGACAGGTCACGATGACCACGCCAACGTGACCTCACGATCGCATCATCATCGTGAGCTCACGATGGCGCCATCATGAGCTCACGATGATGATGCCATCGTGACCTCACGATAAAGAAGCCACCGTGTGGTCACGTTGATGAGTACATCGTGATCACGATGACATTCTCACGACCAGGTTCACGATGATATTTTTATCCCATCGTGAACTAATAAACCAGAACAATTACGTCTAAAATAATGATTAATTAGTGTTGTAATGTTATATTATGTCTTAAGAAATATTTGCACATCATATTTTGCGGTTTTATATCAAAGAAATACTAAATGGGTTATTGTTAGAGGTGTATTGTTTATCAAATGCAAGAGTCATTGTATATGTAACATATAGTAATGTATTCATTGTTGTGTCACACATCTCGCCAACACTATAATTGTGTGTTTAAATGTGTAATTTTTCATTTGTTGATGTATTTCAATGTTAAGTAGAACATATTTAACACGTACCAGAATAATATAACCGGTTAAAACACCATAATTAGTCAAAAATCCTAACGTCACGATGGGGTTTAGCGTCCTCATCGTGAGCTCAGAATTGTATTAATCGTGACCTCACGACTGCCCTGGCATCGTGACTTCACGATTACCGACGACGCTCGACGACGCTTCGACATCTGTCGTGCCGGGTCACCACGGACCACCCTTGCTGCTAACTGCTTCAACTTTCCCATAATCTTCTGCTTGGCATTCTTTGTAGTCGGGTTATTTCTGAAAGCAATTTGTTTGGGAGGTATATATCGAACATCAAAAGGGTCTCCATTTTCGAAGCTCAGCATGTAATACTCATAACGCTCTGCTTCCGTAGCTTCAAAACTTTCCAATACCTAAAGCTGCAAAGGTAATGAAAAGGTAATATTAGAATTTTAGAAACTAATATAGATTGCATCATTGAATGAATGAAAAACATTATAAGATTATAAATGTACCCGTATACTATCGAAGAATTGACTGAAATCAACTTTCATCACTCTTGTGGCCCACATCAAGCACCAGGGCACTCTCTCGATGTGATCTTTGATTCCACATCGACCTTCCAACACCGGAATCATCTCATAAGTCCAAATCTGTAAAGCCCAAACCGGACCATAGAGGTGGTAGTCCTTGGGGACTGTCTGGGCGTTGTACACATAGTGACATAGTGCTCCCCAGGTGTACGAGCCCCATGGGAAGGCATCCCAAGCCTCGAAGTCTTCAACTAAAGTCCATGCCAAATCCTCTATGGTGGGTTTATCCCGACATAGGAGGAAATAATAGTAAATGAGCAAGTTGGCTGCCTTCAAATAGTCATCGATGTCTCTCCCAAGTTGTTTTCTGTTGAAGGCGTCACGCAACTCATTTGTCTTTATCTCTCGGCCGTTGAAAAATCTGTAGTGAATGCCAGTTCTAGGAGGTACATGAACTGCATGAGGATTAAATGTAGAGTTTCCAAAGTGAAGCCCGGTGATGAGAGCATATTCCACTGCCGTCATACGAATGGTCGTATGACTAAGATAAAACCAAAGCTCATTCTCTGGTACCCAATTAGCACCAACCCCTTGCAATTGTCGGGCTATTGTTAGATTTAACGTATTACTTGCACTCTAATTTCTTCTAGCATCAATCAACCGTCCAACAACACCGGTTCTTAGGAAATCCTCGGCTTGATGATCACCGGATATTTCAAATAAAACTCTCCTAATTTCATCAAACACGTCTACCCTCATGTAAAGGTTCACTTTAGGAGACGAGTACAACATGGCGGGTCTAACAAATTCATAATGTTCCTACAAAATCAATAAAACTAAGTATAAGTGCATGGTAACGTGTTATAATTCAACAAACCAACATAAACACAAGAATATGAAGGACGGGGGGATAGCCCGTGGCCATGGTCACGACGGGAGTAGGACCGGCGCGACGACGGCGAAGGGTGCTGTCGTGGTCACGACAGCCCACGCCATCGTGAGCTCACGATGGCCTTCCCATCGTGAGGTCACGGTGAGGTTTCCATCGCCCGATCACGATAGAGTGTCATCGTGATCGGGCGATGGAAACCTCACCGTGACCTCACGATGGGAAGCCCATCGTGAGCACGCCAGAGCTCTTTCACCGTCGTCTTCCCCACCTCCATCGACCCCGTAAGAACACCAAACCAACAGAGCAAATGTCGAACTACCCAACACCAACAAATTCAAAAATCTCCAACTCTATTACACCAAAAACAATGTCGAAATCTTCCACATGAAAATCCTAACTCTAACATATAACAATTTCTAACATGTAAAACTAAAAAACATGCATTCAATCGAAGATTTAAGCATGAATTTCGAAAAAAGAAAGGGCACTAACCGGTGGAATTGGGACTCGAAAATTCGAATTTTCCTCCTCTTCGCCGGAGGACATCGACGACAACTCATTGCAGCGCCGATTGTGGCGGTGGTTGCTCATTTTCTTCCGTTCACGACGATCAATCGATCGTGAGGAGGAAATGTCACGATGAAGATGGAGAGAGAGAAGAGGTCGGTGGCGGTGGGGGACCGATTGGGAGAGAGAGAGGGGGCTGTCGGGTGGGGGGGACCGATGTGGGGGAGAGAGAGAAATGGGGACGGCGGGTGGTGGGGGGTAGGGTTAGTTTTGTTTTTTTGTTGTTTTTTTATTTAAGTTTTATTTAATTATTTTGTAAGTTTGAGGGTATAATAGTCTTTTAAAACATTTCGGTATATAAAAGAGTGTGATTTAAAATGAGGATATATAAGAAGTGTATTTTGTGTAATGGTATTTAAAAAGTTGGACCCCTAAAAATTAATATTGATTGAATTTATCTTTTAAAAGAATTAAAACAAGCCATGGAAAAAGGAATAGAACCCGCTAGCCCTAATTTTCAGTTTTTCACTTTCTATCCTCCCACTCTCGCTGTTCTCGCCGTCTTAGACTCTTAGTCCTTAGGAGTCGCACGACTCTAGTCGCGATCCTCTCTCCGTTGAGTCGCCGTCGCCCGCCTTTGCCCCTGCTACCACATCGTTTGTCTCCTATTGCCGTCTCCACCATGGCGAGCTTCAATTCGAGCAATTTGCTTCTAATTTTTTGGTAATATTTCTTGTTTCCTCACACGAATGTTAATTATGTTTTGCAGTTGTTTTATTGAACACTGTAATGGTTTTGTTGTGAAGTTGTATGTTGTTGTGGATTAGTTTTGATGGTGGATTTATTAGGCTTCTTACACCATAGATATAAATTTGTGGAATTCAGTGCCTTGTTTGAATGAATTTTAGTATTTTTATTTTTGATTTCCATTCCTTTTTGTTTAATTTCTCTTATTTATTTGAGTATTATACGTTTCTGTGATGAATAATGAATATATTAAAATTTTGATCTCAAGATTGTAGGCAACATTATTTAAACCTCTCTTGCTAATGAATTTGGGAATGATACTTGTTGTATATTGGTATGTTTATATTCATATTCTCAGATTCAAGTTTTCTACCATGTGTTGTACCTTATTATTTGTTGGTATGTTTTGGGCATATAAATTAATGGTGGTAGTTTGTCATTTTTAATTTTAGATGGAAATTAATATTGGTGAGGATGCTCAAATGGGGCGGGGGCTGCTACTTCTTCAAGAAAGCAACTTTTACCTACTAAGAAAAGGAAGAAAACTGACATGGTTATTAGATGGTTAATGATTAACCGACTGCTCGGTTAATGGTTAATCGAAACCCGTCCATGGTTAGGTTATGGTTAATGGTTTTGGTGCTTAACGGTTACGGTTAACCGACATGTCGGTTATAGTTAACCGCAGTTAACCGAATTCCCAGGCCTAGTTCTATAAATGGGGATTCAATTGCAATTTCCAGACTTCAGAAGGCGGAGGCCGCAGAGCTTCTAGGGTGGTGATATTATTGTCAATGGCGACAATATCAAAGTCTCAAATGAAGCTGTGAATGGAAGAAGATGCGACGATTCGGCCGCAGGGATGGCCGGCAACGGAGAAGAACCAGAGGACGCAGCGGCGGTGGCGGCGATAGATCCGTCAATTGTGGCGGCTGAGAAGATTGAGAAAGTTGTGGATGAGAATTGAGTAATAAGAATTGAGAATTAAGGGTATTAAGTTAAGCTTAGAGTTGAGCCAAATATATATTATATACATTTGGACTTAGAAAGAAAAATAAATAGTGAGGTAATAGTCGGGTATTTCGCGGATATTTTGTAGGTATTTTTTGTGAATATTTTTTGCGGGTAAATGGGTTTTGCAGCCATACCCGTACTCGCGAACTAAATTGCTAGTAAATTCTAACCGCGAAATTATCCATGAATATCAAATGCCCCTCAAACATGTACCTATTAAGATCGGGTATCCGCCGGTAAATTGTCATCCCTACTCGTATCCACCAAATTAAGTAGTAAGTACACGAGACACTTTATTTAAATACTATATAAATTATAATCTCAATACAACGACAAATAAATGCATTTAAGGCCGGTTACTTATTGCGCCAACCTTGTCTCATAAACAAGAGATCAGATAACAATAAACTCTCTATTTCATAAAGTCCTAATTTTTTAGCTATACACAACATATGAACACTAATTAAAAACAAAATCACACACATACACACACATTGAAATTACACAAACAAATAAAACACAAGATTGAAACATGATGATCTTGTTAGACAAGACGGCCATCATAATGTCGAGCAGATGGAGGAGGAAGAAGAAGAGCTCTTGAAGAAGGAAAGAATATGTTGATTAACTTCATCAGGCTTCTCTTCATGGATGAAATGACCAACACCTTCCATAACAACAACCTCCTTCAACAAAGGGCAATCTTTCTTGAACCCTCCTTTGTTAATGTAGTCTATGGTGCCGGGGGCATTGTAGGTCAGGTCGAGATCCCCGACGACGAATTTCACCGGCACTTGAATCTTAGATCCCGTCCATGGCGCCGTCACCTCCCAGTTTCTGCAACTCGAAGAGAAAAGGGTTCAAGATTAAACTTCACTAGTTTTATCAATAATGTGTTTCTTTCCTCTTGTCTCTATTAAAATACGGGTCAAGATCTGAATTCAAATAATGCTAAACACTAACAAAATTACCACCAAATTATGGAATTGGATATTGGTATGCCTATCCAATTTTGACCTGTTTTGGTTCAAGTCCATCAAACAGGCAAACAAAAAAACTATAACTAGCTGGCCAACTGACAACATATGTATCAAGATCAAGGAATTCGAGTAAACATTAGTGAGACGGAAACTAACATGTCGAGGGCTCGGTAATAATTCAAAGCTCCGGTGAAGCCAGCAGCATCAAATTTGCTAGCATAGTAATCAACATCTTCTTCAGACAGCCAAGATGGTAAAGTGATTGGAGTATCTGGGAAGGCCTTACCCTTCGGAAGGTAGAGTGGGCCTGGTTTTCGATATGTTAGGATGTTTTTTAAGACAGTTTTGGTTCCTATGTGGGCAAATTCATGTTCAATCTGCCCTGGTTCCTGCATGAGATGGCAAGAACAAATACTCATGACTAAAAGCATTACAATGTGAGACTCTTATCTAAACCAAGTCCAACAAAGGCTCCGAGTAAGAGATTTTGAGATGCTAGCTATTGTGATTTTGAATGTGTATTTGCACATGTGACGATATGATGACATGGCATTTACTCGTCAAAATCACAATTGGAGTTGGAGCCGTGCACGTGTTGTTGATGTTAGAAATGTTGCAATAGTTGAGTGTGTTACATATACATCATACATGACCAATCTGCATATATATAGATATGTGTGTGTATATATTTGTACGAATTTCTATAGTTACTCTGCTATGCGCTAAGAGAAGCCTGAAGAAACACCGAAAGAACTCATCTTTTAGAATACTAACCAATGTTTAAACCATTTAGCCAAAATAAACAAATCGCAAAATGTTAATCGTGCATAAATAAGGAGTAAATCCTATATCCAAACATAGTAATTAGTACAAAATTAATATCAACTCTTTGCACTTCGTTAATTAACTTCAAAACCATAAAAAGAATTATGAGATTCTGAAATACAAGAAACTGATGCCAACGTCGAGGATTAGAAATCAAAATCCTCTACTTTTATTTTTATTTTTATTTTTATTTTTCCTTCTTTAAAATGTTGACCCTGTTTACTAGATGACTTCGGAGTTTTTTCTTTTTTTTTTTTTTTTTTTTGAGCAGACTTATTTAAGCTCATCTAAAGATAAGAAAGATAATCTAAATTAAACCAGTTATGTAATCTGTAAAGTAGTGATTTTTCTTTTGAGTTTAAAGAAATCTTCAAAAGCAATATACTCCACTTAATTAGAATAACGAACTGAATTAAGTAATCTGTAAAGTAGTGATTTTTCTTTTGAGTTTAAAGAAATCTTCAAAAGGAATATACTCCACTTAATTAGAATAACGAACTGAATTAATTAAACTAATAAACAAAAAGGGGGGAAACCTGGAATCTGATAATATAATATTCATCTCCATAAACACTGCGCAAGGTCTCGACGGGCTTCCTAATCGGGCTTCTGCGGCTGAAGGCCACGCTCATATTCACCAAAGCCCGAACCTTATCGGGCCGGTACAAGCACAGGGCCCACGCAATCATCGCCCCCCAATCGTGCCCCACCACGAACACCTTCTCGCCCGGCGGCGCCACCGCGTCGATGAGAGAGACTTGGTCTCCGACGACGTGCAGCGTGGTGAATTTCGCCGGATCGCTGGCCGGAGCGCCGGTTGTGTCGGCGTAGCCGCGGAGGTCCGGCGCCACGGCGCGATAGCCGTGGGCGGCGAAGAAGGCCATCTGGTGGCGCCACGTGTACCAGCATTCCGGGAAGCCATGGAGGAAGAGGATGATCGGGCCCTGGCCCGCTTCTGCTATGTGGATGTTGAGCCCGTTTAGGCTCAGTGACTTGTGCTCTATTTTCTCCATTTTTGGTGGGAGCGAGTGTTTGGGGGTGAGGAACTTGTTATCTATAGGTGGAGGGGGGAATGGATTAGTAGAAATGTGGGATTAGGGTTTGTTAATCACCAATTCACCATTAATAAGGATTTCTCGAGGAAATAATTAAGATGATTCGTACCTTTAAAGAGAAGTAATCTCACAAGAGGAGAGTATTAGATTCTTTGTATCGTGCATTGGAGATAAAGTAATGTAGGAAACTCCACTAGATACGATCGACATGCTCGAATTTGCTAATAAAAAAAAAATATTTCACCACATGCACTTGGAGCACTCACATGCACTTTGAAGTCCTAGAGTGATGGATATTTTGATAGGATCTTAATGATTGATTTTATATATTTTTTTTTAATTTCTTTTTTATTTTAAAATAGCAATAAAAATAATAAAATATAAAATTGTATTGAAATATTGGAAAATTACAATACAATTAATACAAATTAAAAACTAAAAATTAAATACTGATAATTAAAAACTGAAAAGTAATACAAAATTACATACCAATATCCGAAAACCCGTATTTTTGCTTGAGAAATGCGCACACTTCACGGTGGCGTCTCAATTTGTTCCAGCTCCATATCGCTTGTTTTCCTCATGTAGATTTCGTAGGTCTATTCTGAGTAGCCACGATTTGGCCTATATGTTGCTCAATATCACCGATTTTTTGCACGGTCTCCACCTTCGGATTGATTTTTTCCTTTCCCTTCTTCGCTGCCTTGATGCCGGTAGGGCGGGTTAGCATCGACGAGGCCTCGTTTGCAGATGCGGAGTTGCTGGAATGACTTGTGTAGCCACCGTCTGCACTAGTCTTGGAGCGCTTCGATTGGGTCTTGGCATCCGGATTGCAGAATATTGGGAATATCCTTCACGACCTCCCACGCCTTCTGATGGATGAAATGTTTCCCACAGGTTGTATGATAAGCATCGGCAGCTAGCTTATAGAGGTCGAGGTTGCTTCGTCCACTAGCATTTTCTCTCTCGAAGTTGATGTATTGCTCGTTGAATTTAGTAATTTCGATCTTGGCGCGTTTCCACGCCGACCGAATGGCTTCTACACCGCGAGGAGGTTGAGTAGCTATGAACTCGTTGAATTTCTCGCAAATTCTCTCCCAAAATTTATCGAGCTTTTGATAGTTTGAATTTTCCGCATCAAGGTCTATATCAACATAGCACCTGGCAATCCACTCAACTTCTGCAAGCGTGTAGTTGCTGCTTCGAACTCCCTGGTTCATTGTTGGGGCCTTTCCCTTGCCTTTGGTCGGTACTTTTTCCTTGGTCGTTGCCTTTCCCTTTCTGCGATGTGCAGGGCGGACCTAAAGGTGGGCACCAGGGGGCTTCAGCCCCTACCACACCATTTTTTTTTTTTTAGTAGTTTAGAGCTTTTGTGAAAATTGAAAATTTTTGGAAACTTATATATAGCCCCTATACTAGTATGAGCCACAAAGATATGAAAGAGTGTGATCCTTTCAAAATTTCAAATTATGAAAGAAAGAGCACGCTTGCAAATCTGCAGCAATGGAGGTGGAGGAATGGAAAATTGCAGATGCTGGAGTCTTGTAGAAGAAGAAGTACTATTATTATATTAATAAAAATATAAAAGGTAAAGTAAAAGTTGTTAGATAATAACTTAAAGAAGTCAAAAGTTTTCTTTAAATAACTAGCTTTATTTAATTAAAAAATCTAAAAGTCATCAGGCCCACCACTGATTCACCCCATTCCTATTTTATTCAATTTAAAAGTTGCTTTATTAATTAAAAACTTGGGCAACAGTTCGTCGATTTCGCTCCAAGTCTCTCGCTCTGCTCTTCCTCCTTCAAGGTATTTTTCTTTTCTTTATTGAATTTGATCGCATAAAACTCTAAACATATTATTTTGTGACTTTTGTTTGAATTTAATTTGAATGATATTAGTTTCAGCTATTAGAATGTGTGATTAGGGCATAATAAAAATAATTTAATAACTGGAATTTGAATGTTTTTAATTAAAATCGAACTAATGGTCAATGAAAGTTGCTAATTTGGTTTTGATTTATACTATTAGAAGTGTGCATTGTTAACTTAAAATTTTGTTTATGTTATTGTAGAATAACAGATGGAACGCTATTACAGCAAAAAACGTAGGGGTGAATCTTCTTCTTCTCAAAATAAACCAATTATTGATTCATTGGTTAATCGAACTCTAGAAGTTGAATTAGATTTAAATGATATTGTTAGTGATCCGGGATTACGAAAACTAATTGAAGAGTTTAATATTACTATTCGAGATCAAGTACGGAGAGAGTATTTGACTAGAGGACCTTGCCAACTGATTGGGCATATGTATCCGAAAAAAAAATATGGCAATCAAGAAAGGAGTTTCCAATATGCTTGGTATCAAAGATTTTCATGGCTAGAGTATAGTGTATCAAAAGACGCTGCATTTTGTTTTTGGTGCTATCTCTTTAAGTATTCTGATAAAGGAGGTCGATACGCAGAAGATACTTTTACTAAGACAGGTTGTAACAATTGGAAAAGGGCATTAGAAAAATTTAGTACTCATGTTGGGAATGTGAATAGTTGTCACAATAATGCAAGAATACAATTAGAAGCTTTTCAGGATCAAAGGCACAGTGTGGCAAATATGTTAAGATCAAATGCTCGAGAGATGAATGAAGCTTATCGCGCTCGTCTGACAATCTCGTTGGATGTGACTCGTTTACTGAAATATGAAGCTTATTATGGTTGCAATGTCAGGTTGTTGATTTAACTAGACAAGAGATGGACAATCGCTTTCCTGAAATTACCACTGATTTGCTGAGATGCATTGCGTGCCTTGATCCAAAAAATTCTTTCGCTCAATTCAATGTTCATCATGTGATGCGTTTTATTTGTTTATATCCCGAGGATTTTTCAGCAAATGATATTGATTGTCTTCCACATCAACTTGGTAACTTCATTGCTAATGTGAAGTTTGATCCTCAGTTTTTTGCGATAAACGATTTGCGAAGTCTTGCCCAGAAAATGGTTGAAACTGGAAAGCATTTGATTTTTCCATTGGTTTATCGAATTCTTGAGTTGACATTGGTTTTACCTGTTGCCACTGCTTCCGTTGAGAGAGCATTTTCTGCAATGAAGCTTATCAAGATAGATTTGCGAAATCGAATGGGAGATGATTGGATGAATGACAATTTAGTTGTGTATATTGAGAGAGATATTTTTTCATCGATTGATAATGAGCAAATATTGCAGCGTTTTCAATCGATGAAAACACGTCGATGTGATTTACCACCACTTTAGCATATTTTTTAGGTCTATTTTAACGTAGTGGAACGTAGTGGAACGTATTTAAAGTATCAAATATGTATATATATATTTTTTGCTATTATTATTGTGTTTTTTATCATATACTACATCGTTATTTAATATGTATGTATGACTCTATGAAAAATTATAATGTAATGAAGCCCCACCATTAATTTTTTCTGGGTCCGCCCCTGGCGATGTGGTTCCGGCTCCGGCTCCTCCTCGACCTCCTCATTTTCCTCGCCCTTTTCTTCATCCTCAGGGACATCATCGTCGTCGTCGTCATTGAGGTTGATTCCTCTAAACTGGAGATATTGTAATACCCCAGATATTTCTTCCGTCGTTAAAATAAAAATTTAATTATTAATTAAGGCTTTGCACGCCTAAATTAAGGATTTTCGATTCTAAGACTAACGGTGAAATCCGTTTCTGAAAATAAATTCCAGAAGTCGGTTGAACGACTACTGTATTAGGGTTTTCGCGTCCGATAAAATTTTCGTCCGAAAACTCAGATCGAAAAACCGTCAGACTTTACATTCACTTTTTCTTCGATACGAGTTCACCGGAGAAAGTCAGTTTTTATTATTTTTTCGGGAGAATTTTGGACTGTCTAATCCCGACTTTTCATCGGATTTCAGAAATCGAAATATGCTTTCCGAGTAAGTGATTTATTTCTAATCTAGCGGTCGAATTAGATTTCGTCAAAAACGTAACCGTCTAAAAATTAATTTCTCGATTTTATAACGTCGTATTAGACCCGAAAAACGCGATATTTTGGTAAAAATATCCCACATAAACCGCCACCTACACCCTTGTGACTCATCACCTTGTTAGTTTATCCTACTTTATGGAAATATCATAAAACACCTCATCACCTCTCTCCCTCTCCCCTCAATATCGCCCCCTCCCTCTCTTCTCTCTCCCATCTCTCTCAATCCTCCATTGTTGAGTTCTTCAAGCTTTCAAAGCTCTATAAGTTGTTCATCTACCGATCGATCTTAAATCCGATCACATAATCGTCAATGTAAGAGCTTCCTCTATAGATTGAACCGAACAAAATTTCAATCCTTCAAGTTTAATTATTTTCAAAAATTTCAAGGGATATAGGAGGATGTTCTAGATTGATACATGTTATTTCATGCCTAAGATTGGATTTCTATGGTTAGAATTTAATGGAAATCATCCTCCTAAGTCCTTAGGTAATACCGAAATTTATGTAAAATTTATAGGTGATGTTAAGTTCGATTTTTGGATGTTTGATTGTGGATTATTGCTCTATGGATCAATAGATGAGTGTATGAATTAATTGAGAATTTTCTAAAAATAGAAACCAAAATATAAGAGGGAAAGAAGTGAGGATTTGATGTAGTAATTGTTATGTTTTATATGATATGATGATATAAATGAGATGTAGTAAGTGTATAGATGATTATATAATTTAATTGGATTTTTCTAAAAATAAAATAGAAATCGTAAGAGACGAAAAACCGACAATAAGTTAAGATTCGATAATAATTTGAGTATATGGTTTTCATATTAGTAAATCTTTTTAGTTGATGAACGTAGTTGGAAAGTTTGATCGAATTCGGAGAACGTTGAAATTTTAGTAAGAGACAAAGAATCGTCGATAAGTTGAGATTGGATAATGATATAGGTTTATGGTTTGAATATTCGCTAAGTTTAGTAGTTGAGGAACGTTATTGGAAAATTTGAACGAATTCTAAGAAAGTTGGAATTTCGGTAAGAGACGAAGAAACGAGTCTAAGTGTCGATAGGAAAGTCGAATAAGGAAACTAATCGGATATTAGTGTTTAACGTTGATAAACGAACAAGATTGTAGTTGACAATATTTCCATCCGAGATATGAGATGATATAAATTATAATTTATAAACAAGAAATTGAAGAATGAAAGTGAAGTTGAATTGAATTAGTATAGTAATGATTAGTTGAAAAAGACAAGGAAATGCTCGTCGTGTTTGTAATCGAGAAATGTGAAAGAATTCATGATGTATGATTGTTCGTATTTACTGCCTTGAAACAGAAATTTCGTGAGTATATAAGTGGTTTAACATAAATCGAACCTAGGAAGTCGTGCGTCGAGTTAACGAGCACTAGGGTTCCACGCGGACTATTTTGTGATGCGTTACGGAAACTGTCATAACTTTCTACTCGCTTAACGAAATCGAGATCCATAAATTGGACAATAAACTAGACATCTGTATCTTTCTTTTGGTATAAATATCATCCCATGTTTTGCAGGAATCTGTTCTGTGTAACTCCAGAACTTCTGCTTTGTGCAGAAACTTTTCTTAAGTCTAAATTCTTAAGTCGAATCCTTTTTAACCTCGTTCCTTGTGAACTTCTAAGTCGTTATAAGTTATCGACTTCCGTTATTAACTGACCTAAGTGTCGAGTAATGAGCCGAGTTAGTTTCTAAAACGAGAATTGATCGAGTCTCGTTTCTTTGATAATCAAAAGAATGTAGTTAAGTGCAAAGGCCTAAAAGTCTAAAACGAATTCAATTTCTTTTCTTTAATCGTCTTGATCAATTACTAAAGTTTTAATATTTGCGATAAAAGAAGGAAGTCGGAGTTGAAGACAGGACGGAAGACAGAAGGTTAAAGTTTGTTATGTAATCGATTGAGGTGGGCTTTTCTATATATCAAATCGAAATGAGCGATGCTCGAAAATCTTTATTTACAGCTTTGATAATTGTGTTTTCAAAGTGATAATCAGGGCATGAAATATTTGTTTTATGTGAGTTCTCTTGTTGCCTTTCTGAGTTAGCCGACTGCTATCCAGAATTATTAGTTAGCCGACTGCTAACTAAATCGATCGGACTCTGTGTTAGCCAAAAGGGTGCTTTTCAGGGTTAGTGTACACGGTAGCCATTGTGTGTGGTACTCTGTTGAGGGGTAGCCAGCCACGGTGAGGAACGTAGGCGGAAGAAGAAAAGGCTTCTGCCCCGGCGTTGAAAAGGGCAAGATGAATATAACAATCAGAAAATGCACGGCCGAGTGATTTAGAAAAGAGAGAAAATGTTTAGTAGGCACGGGCCTTTAAAAGAAAAACCCCGTTGCATTACTTATTGAGATGCCTGATTAATCTATACTCTTATGAGATGTTTTATAAAATGTGCAGGTTGAGTGACGGAAGCGGCGGAGGTTGAGTAGAGTTGTTATAGGAAAGAAGATCGGTGTTTCAGTTCTACGTTTTCCGCTGCAAACTAGTTCTCGTTAATGTATAACTTTTGGTCTAAGTCTCATCCTTTGAACTTAGTTTCTTTTTTAGAACAACTTTGTCGAGCGATCCTTCGAGGTCGACTCTCTTTTATTAAATAAAATCAGTTCATTGATATCAGTTATTGTTTAGTTATTGTGTTTATTTATCTTATTCCTCTTTCTTCCCCGCTTCTTTAATCCAACCCCTAGTCGCACCCCGACTTTGCCGTCCCTCGGGATTTGGGGCTGTGACAGATATGCAGACGACGGTGTTTGGAAAGATTGATAGCCACCAGGCGGCGATGAGAATTGCTAGAATGGACCCGACGACAGCGGTGAAGGACTGAAGTGGCTGAAGCCCGGTGATTGCGAGTACTGCCCAAATCCATAAGGCGAGGAGTAGTGCCCATATCCAGTACCTTGGAATGAAAACGACGGACTATTACCGGTGAATAATTGTCGTGAGGGAATTGGATTGGACGATTGGGAAGAGGGACGAGGGTTTTGTAAGTAATTTTGGTTGTACCACAGGTCGAATTCATCATCTCCCATTTTTTAAGAACAAATAAAATTACAAGGCAATTTGTTTGGAATGTAGAAATGAGAATGAAGAAATAGAGAAGGTGTGGATGTTGCCGGATGAATGAGATGTATTTATAGGTAAAAAAAAATTGTTTCCTACCGTTGAGCAAACTGAATTTTTTATTATTTTTTTAATTTAATTTCAAATTAAAAAAAATAACACAAAATGGGAGGAGGCGACGCGTGTCCCTCCTCCCTTCCGCCTTCGCCATCCTCACCCGGGCTTCACGGTGCCAGGGCACCATCCGCCGAGCCCGCCCACCGCTGCTCCAACGACGATAGCCCTCGTCGCGGGCGGGCGTTCCCTCCATCGCCCGTGCTACGCCCTTGCTGTTGGAGGTGCCCTTAGATGATGGTTGGTACACATGAATGGAATTAAGTGGGAATAGAATGAAATTTTTAATATAATAATTAGTATAATAATAATTGTAATATTAAATAAAAATAATAAATTATTATTTAATAATTGATATGAATAATAATATTAGTAATAGTAATACTAATAATTTTGTACTAACTACAATAATAACAATAATAATATATAAAAAATTAAAAGTAATAAATATTATTTATTATTGATTAAATATTATTATAGTACCCTTAATAGTTAATTAATATAATAATCTTAATATTATGATTAAATAATATTAATATTTGTTAATTTTAATTAAATAATATTAATATTATTATTTAATATAATATATTATTATTTAATATTATTTGATTATAATCATTAGACTTTTTTATTAATAATAATAATAATAATAATAATAATAATAATAATAATAATAATAATAATAATAATAATAATAATAATAATAATAAAGTTAATTCTTGAAGATGTCGAATAACTAATATCAGGGGGGAGAGAAATAATGGCTAAACCCATACTCATGGGATTAGACATTCCTTAAGGAATGGTCATTCCTTATGAAAAAATATATCAGTCGTGGAATTAGGAATAGAAGCAGTAATGACCATTCAATTCTCATTCCATTCCAACGTATTAAGGTATTATGTCGCGTATAGTATTTGTTTAATCGTTTCAATATATAATTATTGGATATATTTTAAAAGGTGAGTAATGATATTCAGACACACTGTGGCCAGTCACACGCGCTAAAAATGTTAATATAAGTTTTGAAATTGAAATATACTCTAATTGGGAAGCATAAACCATAGGAAGGAAATGTGATTATTTCCATTGTTACAGTCAACTTTCCTTTTTTTATGCGTGTGGCTGGCCATAGTGTGTCCGAATATCATTACTCATTTTAAAATTATCTACATCGATAGTAAAAATCATTATTTTTGTCAGTTTTAAATTTTTAATAAAATCTGCTATTCAATATCTAATATATTTGCATTCTCTAAAAGATCACACATTTTTGTTTGGAGAAGTCCTAAAAAAAAAGAGGTTACTGAAACTTGAATGTCACACTAACCATACCATCAATTTCAATCTTTCAAACTATATCATTTTATAGGAAGAAATAATAACATTTTTTTTATATAAAAGAAGTAAACAGTATTGCATAAAGAAAAGGGTAAAGGATCAAATATATTACTTTAAAAAAAAAACTAAGTCATTAAAGTATTTTTAGGTACAGATAAATTCTTAATGTTTGAAATTCTTAACATTCATGTCTCTCCCCTACTGTTACCACTTCAAATTATTTTTTATGCCACATTTTCTTCTTTCCCTTATATTTTTTGTTCATCATGATGAGCGTACGTGTGTGTATGATTGTGTTATTGAAAATTATTATTATTTGCGACTATTTTTTTTAAGAGAATATTATTAATGAATATAACAACAACGACATTGAAAAAAGCTTACTATATTGATATGACCTTAAATAAAATTGAATTAAATAACTATTTGTATAAAGTTATATTGATAAACAATAAACAATACTATAATTTTAAATGATTTGTCAATATTTACCCTTCTACATATAAGATAAATATTTGTATTGAACTGAAATAGTAGTATATGAAGAAAATAATTTTAAAAAATAATTTAAATAATCGTTATAGGTAAGAAAAAGTATTAATTTCTTTAACATAAAATACATAGAAATTAATGAGATGCTACCTCTGGTCCCCAAGTCTCTTCCTAGGAGGAAGTGGCATGGGTATTAAGGAAAATGTTGTTAAGTTAGTTATGAGTAGAGAAAAAGTGATTAAATTTATTGTAGTAGAGAAAGGATCCCACATTGAGGGTAGTTATATATTAATTAATTGAGATAGTGGTGGGCCATATGTGGTATTTAAGGTAAATAAGTTGATAAAGTAAGGGTAAGAGATAATAATTTGTTGTGGGGTAGTGTCCAAAAGTAGTTAGGAAAAAACTTGGAGACCATTCCAAAAAGGAAAGATAGGAAAAAACTTGGGAACCGAAGGTAGTATAAGAGAATATCGTCTTTTTTGTGTGTGCTACAAACAATTGTATTCATTCATCCTATAACATGTTAACGAAAATCTTTTCATAAAAAGCATGTTAAAGAAAATCTTAATCAATAATATTTTGAGTTAAAACTAATATTTTTGTAAGCAAGTACTTCATTTGTTCACGAAATGGTTGTCACATTGTGGACTACACGGGTTTTTAAAAAATGGTAGGTAGTAGTGAATTATAGTGAGTATTGTTGTGAGTGAAGTAAGGATCCCACAATAAATATGAGTGGAGTAGTAAAAGTGGCAACTATTTCGTGGATAAACATAAATAGCAAAAGTGACAACCATTTCGTGGACGGAGGGAATATGTTAATGTTTCATAAATCAGACCAAATTAATTAGAGATAACTTGCCATAGTAGGGGAGAGGTACGTATGTTAAGAATTTCAAACCTAAAGGATTTATTTGTATCTAAAATACTTTAAGGGCTCAATTGAACTTTAGGTAAATATACATTGAGTATGTATTTGACTCTTTTGCCAAAAGGAAAAAAGAATAACTAGCCTAATAGTTATACTTATCCACATTTAAACTTTTGGATAGTGCTATCTGATCGCACTGTAGTCGGTCACACAAGTTAGAAATGGCAATATATATTTTAAAAATGGAAATATTTCTTAATTGGAAAGCATAAATTTTAGGGAAAAAATGTGATTATTTTTATTTTTTATAGTCAACTCTCTTTTTCCTAACACATGTGGCTAACCACCGTGTGACGGAATATCATTACCCTAGACTTTTAACGATTATTATTGCAAATATATATAGCAGGAGAGCTATCGTTTTGCTTAAACTTTAAGCACGTGTGCAAAAAAAACTGAGAAATGGGGCAGAATTTCAATTATTGTAAAGAAAATTGTGATTGTCTTACGCATAGGGAGAGGGAGTATAAATCGAACAAAAAAATCCCCCTATAACAAATTTACAATATTGGCCAAACTTCAAATTTCTTTGTATCTTCTTCTTTCATGGCAATGAAGAATGATATACACCTCCTAACGCCAATAGCTAAAGTGTCATCAATAATAACTAGCATATAACCTGTCGACGGGAAATTATATTTAATAAAATTATTAGATAGTAATACGTGATAGATTAAGAAAAATATTATTCAGTAATTATTTATTTATTTTGTATTTTTCGAAAGAAAATCACTTACGTAATTAATAAGTAATACTCCCTCCATCCATTAATTATGTACCCATTCGGTGCTGGCACAGAACTTAAGAAAAGTTGATAAAGTGGAGTTGGTGGGATAAAGTTGTTTTTGAGGGGTATAGTTAATAGATGTAGTTAGTTTGTTAATTTTTTATTAACAAAAGTAGGAGAGAGAGTGCAAGTGTATGGGGAAAGGACATTTACTGCCTTGGCATTATATTGAAGAAAATGTGTCGATTTTTTTTTGTTTCGTGTATTTGCACGACTGACCTTCAATGTATTTGCATGATTTATTTTTTTCGAGTTGTTTTTACAAAGTCAGATGTTATTTTGATTTTTTTCGAGTTCCTGTAATGAATAAAAGCTGGTATTCAGCAAATTAAATTAAAACAAATAAGAATAGCAGAAATTAAAGAAAGAAGAGGGAAAAACAGTAGTTGTGGCACCAATGAGGGAAATTTCATTAATGATAAAGTGAATTGAAGTACATTGATGTGATAAAAATACAAAGGAGAGAAATTTGAACCTAACCTAACCCACAAAACCTCCATAAATACATCCATTCAATGCAGTTTTCAGATTCACAACCACCAAAAGTTACAAATACAGCAGAAAAAATGGTCCAGCCAGTAAGAAAAGACCTCACAACTGATGAGCAAAATTCTATAGCACAATGGCTACTACAAAGAAGCAGCAATGGAAAACTGCAGTATGGAGTGAAGAAACAGGCTATAGAGAAGTTCCAAGTGTGTTTGAAGACTGTTTGGAAGATCTGGTCTATGGCAGCACCTCAGCAACTTCAAGGTATTCCTCTCAACATAAAAAGCAAGAAGATGGGTGCAGTGCATAAGAAAACTAAACCATTTGATGAAGAGAAAGTAAAAGCCCTGTCAGTTCACTTGAGGACATCATACAGGGTTATGGCTGAGAATTTGCATGTCAGTAAGAGTTTATGTCACCTCTGTAAAAAAGATCAGAAAGTGAAAGCACACACCAATGCTGTGAAGCCATTTCTCTCACCCCAAAATATGATATGCAGACTCAACTGGAGCATTAGTCAGTTAGGAAACATCATTCACAATGGCAAAATCAAGTTTCATGTAATGCAGCATACAGTCCATATAGATGAGAAATGGTTTTATCTCACCAAATGTTCAAATAGGTACTACCTTGCAGTGAGTGAGAAAAAACCACACAAGATGCTTCAGTCTAAGTCTCACATCCTCAAAATCATGTTCAGTTATGCACTAGCTAGGCCAATCATAGATACAGAGAGTACAGTGATCTTTGGTGGGAAACTAGGCATATTTCCATTCATCACAGAGGAGCCTGCTCAAAGATGTTCAAAGAACAGACCCAAAGGAACAATGGAACTGAAACCTATGCAATCAGTTACAAGAGAAGTTACAAAAAAACAACTTGTGACTGAGGTAAGATCACAAAGGAACACACATATTGCATCAGCAGGTTCATTGCATCATTTGCACAATGCTAAGTCACCAAGTATAGTATCTGTAGAGCTTATCAGAGTATCAATATTCACAAAGTCAGCACATATATTGCATCAACAGTTTCATTGCATCATTTGCACACATAACTCACCAGGTATAATATTTGTATAGCTTATCATAACATTAGTAATCACAAAGTCACACACATATTGAATCAGCAGCTCCATTGCATCATTTGCACACTTAACATATCAATGTGTAATAGCTTGTACCATCAATTAAAGCCAACTGGCTAGACTCTCTAGGCAAAGAGATTTGGATACAGCAAGATAATGCTAAACCACAGATCAACGACAGTGATCCAGACTTTCAAGCAATTGCACACAGAGATGGATTCCATCTCCATCTCATCAACCAACCACCCAATAGTTCAGACACAAATATAAATGACTTGGGCTTTTTTAGGAGCATTCAATCACTGAAAGATCATAAACCACATAGAACAGTGAAGGAATTGATGGAAAGTGTGATGGAAGCTTATCAGAATTACCCACCCTAGAAGATAAACAAGATTTTCCTCCAACTACACATGTGCTATCAAGAAATAATGAAGGTGAAAGGCAGCAATGACTACCCTTTGCCTCATATGGGAAAGGACAGCCTGATCAAAGAAGGGTTGTTACCAGACAATATTGAAGTTGACATACAGCTTGTCAGAGATAGCTTGGCACATTTAAATCTATTTAGCATGGGGGAAGACAAATTGTACAACCTAAATGCATTAACAGAGGCATTGGAGCTTGTAGGTATGGAAGACTGAAGAAATGGAATGAATTTGCAGGTGTTTTGATGCTTACTTGATGATATGATGATGATATATGCTTATTATGATTTTTCATGTGATTTATATGCATATATGTGATGATGATAATTTTTGGTGAATTTATTGAATTTTATTGAATTTAATTGATAAAAAATAGAGTAAATATGATTAAATGATGATTTATGAATTTTATGAGTTATATGATGTTTATGAGCATGATGTTATATGAAAATATGATCTAGATGTGTTTTTGTGATGAAATATGAATTTTATGATTTTTGAGGAAAAATTCAAATTAAGCATTATTTTGAGAAAAATGATTTCTTGATGATTTTGATGAGATATAATGATATTGATGATGATAATGATGATGATGATGATGATGTTAAGATGTGTTAGATAAATTTTTGAATGAGTTTAAAAGCATGAAAATTGAGAAAATATGAAGATATAATTTTTAATAGTTTTTATGGAAGAAAAATCAAAGAAAAATAGGTATAAAAATAAAGATGAGTATTTTGAGGTTAGTATAAGTTTTTGAAGATGTGTTCTTCATATTCATAAGAAAAACTTGAAGATTTAAAGATGTTATAAATTAATTAGAAAAATAATTATTTTTAATTATTTTATGCAAAAAATGAGTAAACATATATATAAAATGAGGAATTTCATTAGATAAAAATGAAATGGAGAAATAAATGAGATGCTAAGTCTATTTTGAATGAATTGAGTAGAAAATAAAGTTTTATGATTTTTCTATGAATTTTGAGATAAAAACTTATATATAAATATATATATTTAAAAGGAAATAATGAGAAAAAAAATAATAAATAAAAGTATGAGTCTAAAGAAAAATATTTCTTTGATTGATGATGATGTTAGAATGATGATAAATAAAGATGTAATGTGAATTTGATGTTAGCATTAAAAAAAGAAATAGAATATTCATAGTAATATTAATATTTGAGAATAAAAGGAGAAATAAAAGAAAATAAAATTATCTATGAGATAATATGAGTTAGAAGTTATGAGCATGAGATTAAGAGCCTAGATGTTCGTATTTGAGTTCGTTGTTTCAAACGAGAAGCTAAGAGAATTATTATTAAAGAAATAATAATAAAATAATAGAATAATTGATTTAATGAAATATTTTCATTAAAAATGAATATATTTGAGTAATGTGAATTTTAAGTGATGTTTATGTTCTTAAGTGTGTTGTGAATGTTTGATGGATGTGACGAAGTATTAATCGAGTAAGAAAAGTGATAGAAATTGAGAAAACGAGGAAATAAATATATTATGTGAGAAAATGAGGAAATTAAATTTAAAATATTTTGATATTGAATTATTGAGGTTATATGATGTGTTAAGTGATTTGATGATGTTATTCGAGTAGAAACAAGCAAGTTTGCTTTTTAAATCACTTAAAAAGGAATTAAGACATAGAAGTATCGAACAATGAAGTTTTGAAATGAAAATCCGAGTTTTATTTAAATAAAAACGAAAATTGAGTATTAAATAAAGAAAAAGATAAAATAATAATTATATACATATATGAGTACGTATTTTGAAGAAAATAATGACGTATGTGAATACGTATTGTTGAGTCAAGAAATATTAAATAAGAGTTTGAATATTTAATTCAAAAATGATTATTATTATTATTATATGAGTTTAATGAAATGATTTTCATTAAAATTTGGAGTTATGAGATTATGGAAGTTAAAATTCGAATAATAATTCATTAATATATGAATGTGTCCGAGGTATGAGTTATGACGTATTTCTGAAATCTCGATAGTTGATCGTGATTATGTGATTAAGTATGATGCTAATAACTTAAGTATTTGAGAAGATGATCACTTAGTTAATCATACCTATAAGTATTTGAATATTGATGTTGATGCTTGAGTATGATGACGATGTTTGAGTAATGATGTGAATACGTATTTATAAAGTGAATGTTTGATCGTCGATGTGAATGTTTGATTATTGAAGTCAGTGCTCAACTGTGAATGAATGACGTATGATGATATTAGTTGAGATTTGACGTTATGATTTGCAGAAATCATATAACTTGAGTTTATGAGAAATTAAGACGATTTGATTAATAACTTATCGATTTGCGTGAAGTTCGAGAAGTAATATTAAATTAGAAACGAGAATATGAGTTTGAGAATAATTAGAACCGAGTAAAAATGATGATTCGAGAACGAGAAATCGAAGAGTTATCAATGTAGAAAACTTTAGCTAAGTTAAGGAAATCCCGAGTCAAGTAAAAGTCCTTCAGCCGAGCCCCTAAGTCTAACATACGTTTTTCAAGTAAGATAAGCTCGATTTTGATCGATGTTATTATTGAAGGGCCGAGTGGGACCGCAAAATAGTCGGGCTAGCATAAAGTAAGCAACCTCGACTTCAATAAACCCGAAGCAAGGTGGGCTTTTCTGAAACCAAAACTCCGATGAATGCTATTACTTATTGATTATTATTATGTGAGCTTTTAAATTTAATTGACTTGTCATTTATCTGAGTTTGGTATGCTTTATCATCTACATGAGTTATATTATCTTGTGTAAGGCAGGAACCCACGTGTGGTTAATTGATTGATGATGGTGACTGTGAGCTTTACTTCGGTTTAGCCGGTCACAGTGTTTGAGAAGGAGGCTTACTTCTCGACACAATGTTGATGTGATAGATGATTCATACCTTTATTATATATATTTTGACAGCGTTGCCGTTTAAAGAAAAATAAAATGATTTGTGCATTCACAAGTAAAATGTTTTCAAATGAGCTAACACTTGTGATGAAGTGGCAAGGCAAGTTTAATTATATAACCCTAATGGGCAATGTTTCAAAAATGTTTTTGGCATGTGTTCACTGAGTACTTCGTACTCAGTCCTGCATGTATTTCTAAATGTGCAGGTTAGCTAAGGATGAGGACGGAGAGGATGATTCTTGGTGGTGCGTTATCTGTTGAGTTGAAAGTTTGAGTCGGCAATTGCATGTCTTCATACATGTAGTTGTTGAGAGCGAGTTGATGTCTCCGCTGCAAGATAATCTCATTTGATATGTCTTTTTGATAACATCTGATGTCATAATGAGCCTTTTGCTTAAACCAATTACCTATTCTTTGTTGATGTGTGCTTGACTTGGATTTGTAAAGTTTATTTTGGTTATGTGAAATCGACGAAGTCTTTCGTGCTCGTTTATATTATTTAATCATCTAACAGTTTGTTGATATAGTTGATTTTTCTTGTTGGTAAACCCTTAATCCCGAGCATGATTTCTTGTTGAGTCAAGTTTTATTTGATGGTTTCACATTCTAAATTCAATTGCGTTAGTGTATTGTTACATCTCGAGTTGAGTTGTAATAGAATTGGTATATATATTTAATGGTTTTACCTTCACACTCCAATGGAGTCTGGTCGTTCCTACACCAGATTTCGGGCTGTGACAATATCACGCGCCAAAATATAAATGATTTTGGGCCCAAAATAATAGTGCGAGTGCAATAAATGAAAGTTTTAGTCATATTTCTCAAATTTCTTAACATATAGTTTGTTTTCTAAAATGCTGAAAGTTACGATGCGCTTTTAAAAATTAACTAATATACATTTTCCACATATAAATTTGTGTGAAAGAACAGAAGCGAATTAGTGAATCTGTTTAATTAATCAAATACTCTACATCTTCATAATTCAAAGCAGCACTCAAATTTAAAATCAACAAAAAACTACTTATAAATGAAACTTGTAAACACAAAATATTGTATTTATTCAATAAACACAAGATGTATATAAATATAAGAATTTCGAATATATGTGGGTTCAAACTCTATTTGATCATCTCATTTTTCTCCTCAAATTGATCCTCGAACGATCTTTAAGTAGCCTTTGAGATTTGTTGGACAAGTATGGCCTCCTTATCTCCTTGGACTTAATCTTCAAACTTCGACAAAGAACGCCTTAAATCTCGTTGGAACACCTTAAATATTGGAGAGAAAACTTAGAGAATTTATCTTCAAGTCTTGACCTATTGGAGATGATTTTTTGGTGTCATTTTGGAGTGCTATGGAAACCCCTATTTATAGTTATAGGAAGAGTTGATTTGAGTGAGTTTTAGACTTCATCAAGAACTTTAAGGATGGGGTGACGCGATCTCATTGACTCTTAAATATTGATGCATATCATTTAATTATTGTCAAAGTAATGATATTTATCAACAATAATATACATTTTCAACAAAAACATTTAATTGAATAATGAAAAAGATTAGTAGAGTGAAAATGTTAAACAAAGGAAAAAGTCACAAAGCAAACATCAATGGCAAAATTTCAGATTTACAGCACCAATCCATGAAATTCTAAAATCTATCTACAACACAAATTCAAATCTACAATTTAAATAGCAAAATCTATAAAATAAAATAAGAACCTGTTGACGATTTCGTCGGAAGATCCTCATATTTGCAGTGGAAATTGCTTAGACCTGTGGCGATATGGCGGTAATGGATGATCAGATTGCCAGAAGGTTCAATTCGGGGCCGGAAAGAGTGATGAGGTAGCCGGAAAATCACCGTTGGTGAATGTCGGATAAAAAAAAATGAGCGAGGAGCAGTCATGGGCGGATTGTAGAGAGAAGAACGAGTCCGCAGTTTCCAAAATTAAAAACTGGAAACAAAATTAGCAGTCGCCGCCGCCTTGAGTAGGCCGCCTAGAGAAATATACGCCGCCGTAACAAGGATTAGAAATTGGTGTTGCCGCCAAGAAAAAGTAACAACAGTAATGGTCGCCACCTTGTTCAGTAAAATTGAGAGAAAAAGTAGGAAAGAACAAAGACGTAAGAAAGAGAAATGAAAAGAAATACCGAGAAGTAACAAAAAAAATACAGTAAAAGAGGATAAAAGAAGTGTAAAAAGTTGGAGGAATGAATATCATCATGCGATATAGTTTTTGCTTTCTGTTCTTTGTTCCACATTGAGTCATCAAAAATACATTACCCGTTCCTCCTCCCATGCAGTAATAGTGCGCCAAATAGTAGCAGAATAAGAGCTTTGAAGAAAAGATGGTTGAGGGACTCAGCTTTCAATCCACAAAGACTACACCTTGGATCCCAATCTCATTCAGGTGATCACTAGTATTTAGCTTTCCCCATTAAATAAGCCACACGATGAATGCACATTTAGGGGGAGCTAGATTATAGCTTCCAAGGTATGCGTGGGGTCAGTCCTAGAAGTTCCAGATAAAGCCTCCTAATAGAAAATTTTTGATGATAGAGCATGGCTTGCCTCACCATAGAACCAGCAAAGATATTGCGAGCTTCCAAAATCTTTCTCACAACCCATGATGCTTGAAGAGGAATGCTCATGCTTGTCAGAGTTTGATTTTTAATGTAGAAGCCATGGATCCACCTGATCCACATCTTGTCTTTTTTCTGGATAATATTCCAAAGGCAAAAATGCTTTGAGATAGCAGCTTTATTCCACCAATAGAGATTAGTGATGTTTAGACCTCTTGCATTCTTTGGTAACCAGATCTTGTCCCAAGCCACCAAAGCTCTTTTGGAATTTCCAGTTTTCCGAGTCCATAAGAAAGTTCCGCATAAAGATTAAATGACTTTAATGACTTTTTGAGGACTATGAAGATTTTACTCCAATAAGCTTGCATTCCAAATATCACTGATTTGATTAACTGAACTCTACCTGCATAAGAGAGGAAACTAGAAGTCCAGCTCTCTAGTCGTTCAGTAATCTTCTTTATTAATGGTTGGCATTGAAGAATAAAAAGCTTCTTAGTTGAGTGAAGAACTCCTAGGTATTGGAAAGGGGGCTCACCTTTCACAAGCCCAAACTCTTAAATCATTTGAATCTGCACTTCATCTAGAACCCTTCCAAAATAGACGTTACTCTTTGCTTGGTTAGCTTGGAGGCCTGCAATCATTTTCATTTAATTAATCAATAATTCTAGTGCGAGCCTATTTAATTAGTGAGAAAATAGGCAAGCTAAGATTTATCGACCGGATTGATAATAATTGGACAATTGTTGAAGGGATAAAAACATATGAGTCCAGTTTAGTAATACCTTGGGCTTACTTAAATACGTTTTTCTCAGAAAGCCCAAGCCCAGCCTTTGACATAGATCAATTGCTATATTGGGACAACAAATTTGAGTTTTGAAGCTACAAACGAACGAGGTCATGACATGTTCTTTATTTAATTTTTATTTTCTTTTTCCATTTCATGCACTACCAATATTGATTTTGATATTTTCAATCTATGATTCAAATCATAGAATTGCTAAGTGTTATGAGTAAGACATACACGTTTGGAGTAAGATATATGCTATGTACGTCTTATGTTTCCTTATACTGATTAAATAATACGTGGA
The DNA here is from genome assembly GCA_029490685.1 of Schizonepeta tenuifolia. Lineage (NCBI taxonomy): Eukaryota > Viridiplantae > Streptophyta > Magnoliopsida > Lamiales > Lamiaceae > Schizonepeta > Schizonepeta tenuifolia. The sequence goes on from CM055959.1 coordinate 21,260,895, forward strand.
TGATTTGGAAAAATCAAATTAATTAAGATGACACGTCAGATTGTACGTAATTGTTTTTAAGGGTAATAATATAGATTTCATTCAACGGAAAACAAGAGCAAATTACACAGAGTTTAGATCATACTCTGTATCAAGTAGTACTCACTTTATCCCATTCATCTTGTCTATCTTTTTTTAAACAGATGTACCACTCATTTTATCTACATCCAAATAAGAAATGACTTAACACTAAATTAGAGTCTTAATTAAATAAATAGGGCCCACATTGAATTAAAAAAATACAAAAATTATACCTACTCACATGTAAATAAATGGTTCCAACAACTTCATACACTACAAATTCTTCTTCCGTGCTCACTCAAAATAAACAAGATAAATGGGACGGAGGAAGTAATAATTTAATTAAATCGGGCTCGTCGTGAGGAGCAAACTTGAACCCGAACCTAATTAGAAATTACTTATTTTAAAAAAAGACTGAACAATTACGTCTCATTCGAATATTTTGAACTTTTCGAAAAATTGAAATGATGTTTGGAGAAGGCAGAGTAAAGAAGGCATGTTACGTGATTGGTAGTAAAGTACATTTATAGACTTTATACTTGCGATTTCAGATTCAGACCATCATGTGATGCTCTGCAGCTACCGCCCTTGACGGTTTTAGATGCTAGTACCTTAATAAAAATTGAATAATATTCGTCCCAAAATTACTAAACCATTTGTTTTTTTTTTGTTAAATGAGTATTACAATTTTTTCTTAATATACTTCCGTTTAGTGGTTTTGCAATCTAATCATATTTCATTTACAGTGAGTATTAGATTTACCCGCACGCGTTATTACCACTTGTAAAATTATTAGTGTTCAATTTAAATATAGTGTTAGAAAATTTAATTTTGTATACTATTTGAAATAGATTTTTATAAAGTAGAATAAGGCAATATGAAATTTTAAAAACCACAATAGCAATCTCGATTAAGATGTGAAAAAAAAAATGATCGAAAAATAATTATTGGAATTGAAATTGTTGGACTTCTAAAAAATTTCCATGAGCAAAAGAAAACTTATTAGAAAAAGTGTGAAAATTTTAATAAATATCAATGACACAAATATGTCAAAGTAAACATACTATAAGTTTTTTTTTAAAGAAGCTTCTATAGGAATTTGTGTTCTAAATTTGAGATATTGCATGTGCTTTAGGCTGAAATTAAATTTTATGGATGTCTACGTTTGTATGAAAATGAAAAGTTAAAGTTAAGAGCAAAATTACACAACTTTTCACTTTTTCTATCTTTGTTTTTTTAGTATATATAAATTGCTAAGATATTGGATTTGAAATTTGAAATTCAAATTAGTAATTTTAAGCTATGCTAAATTAGTAAAGTAAATTAGCTTTTAAGTTTTAACAACATAAGCAATAGAAAAAAAATCTGAAAAAGCAAATAGAAAGTGAAAAGCAAATTATTTTGCTTTCATATAGTATAGAAACGAGGGTACAAGTTGAAATACACTAATGGAACAAACGTGCGACATACTATACTATATACATACATAATTTTAAGAATTTTAAATACTTGAAACATTATTTACAAAAAATACTTGTAAACATAATTTTTATTTAAAGTATCACTTTTTAATAATGAAATCAAACTTTATAGAAAAATGAAAAAGAAAAAAAAAATGAACTACTAGTTTGGTAGCACAAGGCCAAAGTACATAGAACTGTTCCATCCAATAGTATTCAAGATCTTCTGATGTAAGAGAATTGCAATGACCTTATTAATTCATATAATATCTGCACTATAAAATCATACATTAAATATTTTCATAAATGGAGTAATAAATGAAACCTTGTGGTAGGAAATGTGGCATTAAATTATCAAGATCTAACATGTGTCTTCATATTGTGATGGCCCCATGATAATCACACACTAAAGTACTTCGATACTAGCTATTATTATTCATATGAATATGATCCAATTGCCATGTGATTTTGTAGTGTTAAAAAGTCCATGTCATCATCATTTGACTCCAAGATGTAATTTATATAGTACTATATATTTGGTTTGAGCATTTTGTATTATACTACACCGTCTTATTTATCTTGATGCGTTTCATTTAGGTACAAGGATTCAGAAGAAGGATATTAAGTAAAATGTGGTGTTCAGTGTAGTGAATAAAATAATATAAAATACTTTTAAAGTGAAAAAAATATATATTTTTTAATTATTTATGTAAAAGGAAACATGTCAATATGAATGTGACGTCCCAAAAAGAAATACCGTCAAGATGAACGAGAGGGATGAAGTATTATGTTTCTACAATATTAGTATCTGTTTTTGTACATGATGATATGTTGTGCTCGATTCAAAATCAAAATTTTCATAAAACTAAACTAGTATTGCACGAACAGGAACTCAAGAAGTAAAACTATTTGATAAAGTGAAGGTGTGAAGCGATAGACTGTAATAATTATTCATTGAGGGTGTGTTCACTTGGAGGTAAAAGGAGGTAAAATGAGGTATAATTATTTTACTCTCTTATATTTTGTTAGGTTGCGATTTAAGAAAAACCGGAGCAGGAAGTATAAATTTTCGGGTAGTCCCTTTTACTTTGTTCGGAGTATAAATTTATACCTCCAAAATAGAGGTATAATATTATACCTCTCATGTGTTTTAGATATTTTCTCCTTTATTCATCAATTTCATCTCAAGTGAACAAGATATAAATATTATGGTCCCTCTTTGAGAGTATAAATAAGTATATTATCCCTCCCATCAAACAAAATACTATAAATTTTGTGATCCCCATAATGAAAGGTATAAATTTATACTTCTAAGTGAACACCCTGATAATATTAAATTGCACTTCACTGCCGCTGCTGCCAACTCCACCACCACAACAACCTGAAGGTCTTTCTTTCCCTTTCTTATTCTTAGCTGGAAATTCTTTTTACACACACACAAAGTGTATGTATATCATGGCTTCTATATGCAGTATGACAAACAATAAACCAAATGAAACATTAAAATAATAATAATAATATCTACAACTTTCTTATTTGAGAAAAGGATAGCGGGAGGTTGAAGCCTAAACCTCTTTATGTGTACAAACAAAATCTATTAGAAATTTTTCAAATACCACAAACAATAGTATTAAACTTGAAATGATATGCTCATTAAAAAAAAATGAAATAATATGCTTATGTGAAGTATTATTCTACTAAGGTGGTGATTGGTATGATGGAATAGAGGGGGAAATAGAATGATCATTCTTACCTACATTCCATTCCTTTGTTTGATATGTTTTACGATTAGGAATCGTCATTCCATACGGAATGCTCATTCCATTCTCCAAGAGATTAGTCATTCCTTAAACCATGGTATTAGTCATTCCTAATGCTCATATTTTTATTTTTTGACTATTTTATCCTCGTGTATTTTATAATTTGTCAATTTTACCTAAAAAAATTAAAAAAATTATTTCCATCAATTCTAACTTATATGCACACTGCACACACACATACACACATATACACCATATACTATACACACGTTACACGCGCTCACACACATATATTTCCACCACATATACACACACACATACACACACACATACACACTACACACTTCACACACATACATATACATACACTACACACACTGCACACACACACACATACATATACTACACAATGCATCAAAGAATATGGATTCCATTCTTTTACTTATTCCTTGTGTATATCAAGTATAGAAATTAACTTTCGCGTTCCATTCTATTCCTAGTCTCATTCCATTCCTACCTCATTTCATTCCATCATAACAATCACCTCCTAAGAGATTCGAAATCATAAGAACGGCCCTACCCACATAAGATTATTGTATTGTTACATAATTTCTACTCTACAAACATCATAACTAATAAATAAACATCTGAGCAATATTCTTAAATAGTTACACTAATAAAATGAAGGGTAGTGCTATTTGAACATACTATGTCCAGACATACGATGGTAAAATACGAATTTGTCGGAATTTTTAAATTAATAATTTAATTTCACAGCTTCGACAGTTTGGTTATTAATAAACATACACTTTTTAAATTTTAATTATAAAGTTTCATCCCAATTTAAATTCACAAGTTTAGGACTTGGGTGTGGATGAGAGTAAAATTTAGAAGCGTATATGTGTGAGATCGATATTTCGGAAATGATCTGAATAGGAAAGAAATTTTGAAGTCAATTAGACAATATTTTTTTTATTTCAAACAAGAATATTCATACATAATATGTCCGAATAGAATTATTGTATAAGGAAATATAACGTCCGAAAAAAATGAATTACAGCATTATATTAATATTAATATGTGAGCCTGAATTCAAATAATGATCGAAAATGTGACCCCCCCACGTCGTAGAAAAGAAACGGTTATGAAAGACTTGGTTGCCAAATAAAAAATAAATGGGAAAGGTTTCTGAGGAAAAAAAAGGAAAGGAAATGAAAAGTAGCCAGTTGGGAGTAGAGACAAATAAGAATATTTAACTCTAAACGGTTGGGAGCGTTCACCACACCAAATAAAGACCATCAGCTTACAATTATAGATGGCAATAAATACCCACACAAAATTTGGAAAACAATGTCTAAATTTCAACCTTCATCGATTTATTGAACTGTACTAGATTTGCATATGTTTTATTACTAGGGGCAAAATCTTTGCTAGGTCGACCATAAAAAAGTTCAGCCATGAATGAATGACATGTGGAATTCACCAAAAAAATACTAAAATAATTAGTGGTTTTGTTCTCATTAGATCGCCACTCGTCCCCATTCTTAATTTTACTTTTCTAGGGACAAATTTATGTCGCCAAATTTATTTTATTAATGTAAAAAATTAATTAGATAATATTAGAATGTCGCCATTTTAATTATTAATGAATTACTTAATTGCCCTTCTATTTAATTAATTTCCAATTTTGCTAACGAGATCCACGCTTTCAAATTGGTATCAGAGTCCTAGGTTTTTATTAGGAATTATATTTAAATTATTATTTAATATGAGTATTATTCCTAACGGAGGAGACATCCAAGTTTAATAAAGAAAAGAGTCGACGACGTCTCTTTGTTAATGCTTATCTTACAGAAGCATTGACAACCCTGATGAATCAGGAACATCAATTCCATAATTGATGGCTCAACATTACCCGAAGGAGAAGGGAATAGCAAATGTTCCCAACTACCGAGATATCATCCCAGATACCTCTGAAATATCGAGAGATCTAAGGGAGATACTAGAAGACGGTGCAACATTATGGCAATAGCTTCTATGGTGTACCAAAAGATTTGTACAGGATATCAATGATGTTGGAGGAAAACAAAAACATCCTCGTTGATATCCAATCCAGAATTGAGAAGCTGGAACAGCAACCCCGTTCCGGTCGACTCAGACGGAATCCTTTTATCAATGAACCCACCTACCCAACAAAGGTGGAAGAAGTGATGAAGGATCCACAAAGTGAAGCTCTTTCAAGAATGCTTCGAGGTGAAAAGTCATGAATCACCCCGGAAGACTCAATCTTGAGGATCTGTAGGAGTTGGCAGAGTCCTTTGCCAACTTAAAAGTGGTCGATTTAAAAATGAACGACCAAGTAGTTGCAGCTCAGGGACAAAAAGAACCACAGATGGTAATCCTAGAGAAGCAACAACTCATGACGAGCATATGAGAGATGCTCGTGACTATCATGTCAGAGCAAGGTTTGACCCAGTCACACCAGATGATGCCCAACTGACGGTCAGAAGAACAAGAAGAAGGCAACCTAGACTGCAGGATACACCTGTTGGAAAGGTTACCTTAGATCCTATTCATCCATACGGAGTAATGCTCCGATATCGATGAAGTCAATTTCATAGATTGAGAATCGATTATTGATGAATGGGTTTCAGCCATGAGGATCGCGGCAGCAATGCTCAATCTTGACAAAGATGGATTTATTAAAATCCTTGAGACAAGTCTCGCTGGAGTAGTAAAGATTGCTTGGGAAGGGATCTCAACAGATCTTAAAAAGCAATGCTTTGACGGGATTAATTCCTTCGCCGAAATGGTTAGAAAGATGGCATTACTCATCAAAAATCATTTCCTTGGAGAAAGATATTTCGAAGGATACGATGAAGAGAAAAGAAAGAAATACTTGATGGCGTTATATAATTTAAGACTTGTAGTCTTAAATCAAACAAACGCTTAACAAGTTTCTACAACTCTTCACCGTTTATCAGCATCGATCAAAAGCTGATGATCGGACTGCAATGGAAATTTTCTTTCCGAAATTTCCAAGTCCATGGAAAGAAATGTTAATTCGAGATTACAAACCAGGAGATCTCGACAACGTAGCCAAAAGGATGTCATATGTACATCAAAAGCTCTCAGAGTGGTGTCAGCAAGCCACAACTTTGAGAAACATGAAGAAGCTGAGGAGGATCAACAAGGCAACCCCTTTAGGCTGTGATGACAATGATCTACCAACGATTATTGGAGGAGAACCACCAAGGCTGAAAAGAAATAGAAAACATAGATTTCAGCCCTACTACAAAGGTGGGAAATCAAGAAGAAGTCCTTGGAAACCAAGAACGATGTGGAGACGACAGAAGGCTAGAATCTACAAATCTGGCCAAAGAAGCGGTCCGAACAGGTTCTCACCCCAAGGATCAAATAGATCTCATGGACAAGCACCAGTTAAGAAGACTTTCAGACGAACTCACACCAGAGTTAATGAAAGCTTCAAGGATTGCAACTGTTGGACCTGCGGAGCAAAGGGACATATCTCAACAAATTGTCCTGATAACGAGAGAAAGGGTATCCAGAGGTTCGAGACAACACCAGACATCGAGGATGCCATCTACTACCAAGAACTGATACCAGTATATCAGTTCGAAGATATACCCTCAGACGAGAGTATATACGAGCAAGAGGAAATATTCAGTGAAGAAGATTCAGATTGGTCGGATAGATCTTCACAATCTGAATCCGACTGACGCCGAGGTTGTTCATCAAGAAAGCGAAGATAGAACCGACTTTTCAAGCCAGACACTTATCTCGCCAGATATGATGGATAAAATTATGAAAAGAAGCCCGAATATACAAAAATATCAAGGCTTCACGACAGGAGCTTTAGACCAAGTTCTTAGGAACTTCAGTTAAAAAGTAGGAGACATCACACCATCTATGGTATTACTAGACGAGAAATGTCTCTCCCAATCAAGATGACGGGAAATCAAGTGGAGATACAGTTGATTCCAGCCGAAGACATTAGAGCAGATCTGGCTAAGATGAAGCCAGAAATTGCTGAGAAGATGAACTGGATTCGCATCGGAGCAATCCAGTTGGTTCTCAAATCTACTCTATTTCTAGGAGTAGATGCACCAATCGATATCGCGATATGCGATAGAAGAGTCAGAAGTTTAAAAAGATTCCATTATGGGAACAATCGCAGGGTATCTTTGTGCTCGGCAGGTTTGTGGGGATTATATATCCCAAGGTTGCATACAACCTTAACGACGCCAGTTTCAGCAAGGCCCTGACTCTGTATCAGGATTTCAAGCATAAGGATCTATTGAAAGATGGAAATAGACCTTATTCTATTACATATCATGTGTCATATGCGCTTTCCAACTAACATCATACCGAGTTATTTTTGGGAAAGCAGTTCATCGAGATACCAGATATATTCAAGAAGGTGACAACGGCGGTTTGTCCCGATAGAAGGAAATCCCTCGATTAAGAGAATTGACATTCAAATAGAAGATAAGAAAGTCTATGAGACACGATCAAAGTCTCAAACTAAATGCAAGAAGACTATCTTTCCAAGGTGACAGAATCATGTCACAGCCATTTGGAAGGAATCTAATCCAAGATTCTTATCCTCAAACATCCCGGAGAAAAGGGGTGGTAGTAAATCTGCAATGCCCTGAAGGATGGAGAGGAGTTACAGTAGATTCGACACTACAAGATGGGAAACTAATTTCCCTTGTAATGCCTTGTACTATCTGCAGCAGTCGGAGATCAACCATTATAGAGGAACCCTTGAAATTGAGGGAATCAGATTGGAGATCAAAGGAAGAGCTGGACAAGAACCAGACATCCTGGTGTTGGGACTTGATTTCCTCGAGAAATACAAGCCATGGAGAAAGATGGGAGAAGGAATGGAAATTACGATTAATAATACACTATTACTAATCGAATGACGAGTCCATTCTCCATATATATCTCGATTGGGATGTTATACGATAAATATAAAGCAGAGTATTTTGCTGCTTATATTGATTCGGGAGCAGGAATCTGCACAACAAAGCGAGGAGTCCTTTCCAGATGAAGTAGAAGATGATCTGCCTCGTATTTGCAGGAAGAGATTTCTCAAAAAAGATCCTACTCTTATCAAAAGGAGTAAAAGAAACAGAGGTCTTTATTGGAGGAGCTGGCAATACGCCATGGTATAAGGTGAAAACTCCACCAATCTATTTCCATGATACAGGAGCAGACATTCTGTTAGGAAACAACTTCCTACAGATGTTCAAAAGATTTACTCAGGATAATGAAAATAGACGATTGGCGTTCACAACCGATTGTGATCATAAGATCATTGTCCAGAGGATGCGAAGGACATTTAACCGACAAATGCCACTGATATTCCACAGCAAACGTGGTGATGAAGGAAAACTTCATCACCCAAAAATGAAGGATCAAAGGAGATTCAATGAGGCAGTCCTAAACTGCATCAGAGAAGAGGATCTCAAGGATGAAGAAATTCAGATCTTTAAAGTATCATTAATATCCAATCAAGATATTAGGGAAGAAACACAAGTGTCCTTGGAAGATGTCAAAAGGAAGATCAAAAGAAGTTACAATGAGAATACTTTGGCATGGTAGGACAAGAACAAACTCAAAGCAACCTTGAAGGTAAAACCGGGCAAGGAATATGAATTTGTCAGATACAGACCAATCTTGATGAATCTTAAAGATTAACAGGATATGAAGGAAATAATCAAGGAACACCTTGATTTGGGATTAATCGAACCAGGGAACTCACCTTACAGCAGCCCCGGATTTCTGGTAAGAAATCATGGTGAGATCAAATGAGGTAAACCCAAACTTGTCATAAACTATAAAGGGATTAATGATATTCTGGAATTTGATGGATATTTTATCCCATGTAGGGAACACCTTATTAATTGCATTAGGAATGCTAAGGTTTTCTCTAAGTTTGATTGCAAGTCAGGATTCTACCAGATTCGCATGGAAGAAAGCAGCAGAAAGTTTACAGCTTTCTCTACTCTACAAGGGCATTATGTTTGGATCGTGATGCCAATGGGGTTAGCCAATGCACTCCAAATATCCAGAGGAAGATGGATAATCTTTTCAAAGATTATTTTTCTTTCATGTTTGTCTATATTGATGATATTTTAATAGCATCAAAAAATATGGAGGAACATGCCAAACATCTAGATATCTTTGCAGATGTTTGTCACAAGGAAGGTCTTGTACTGTCAGAAAAAGAAGGCGGTCATTGCAACCAGAAAAATAGAATGGGCATTAAGATTGATGAATCAAGAATCGTATTACAAGATCATATTATGCAAAAGATCTAGACTTTTCCCTGAAGATCTAAAAGAGAAAGAAACAACTTCAAAGTTTTTTGGGAGTTGTTAATTTTGCAGGAGCATTTATCAAGAATCTTGCAAAATATAGGAAGGTATTTAGTCCTCTATTGAAGAAGGATGTTCAGTTCATCTGGACAGATGAACATAAAAAGGAATGAGGGAGTTAAAAGAGGTTTGCAAAAATCTCCCAAAACTCTCGATACCTCAGGATGAAGATGACTTAGTCCTAGATACGGATGCAAGTGATTATTGATGGGCAGCAGTCTTAACCAAGATCACTCCCAACGGAAAAGAGCCATGTAGATATTGTAGTGGTTTATTTCAAGAAAGCGAGGCTGTGAGATGGCATATCAACGAGAAGGAGTTCTTTGCAGTGCGAAAGGCGTTTAAAAAATGGCCTTTATTTTTATTAGCAAAGAAATTTACTTTGAAAGTTGATAAAACACAGGTTAAAGCTTTCTTAAGAAACAAGATTGGAATCTAACCTGAGAACGCTAGATTAATTATATGGCAGGCTGAATGCCAATATTATATTTTTGATATTGTCATTATAAAATCTCATGAAAATGTTCTTGCAGATTTTTAACAAGAGATGGAGCCAGCTGAAGCAAGATCCATCCTAACAACCCAAAAGCATTTCAGAGATAATTTGGAATTGTTTTTTGAGGAATGGAACGAGTGCGTTCTTCATGCTAAACAAGCAGGGAGATTGCAAGTTGCTGATGAGACAAAAGTCACCAGCAGAATACAGGCATGCTTGTTTACTCAGTGTCACTCTGGGAAGCAATGCAACCGGCCCTCCTCCGGGCTTCCAAGGAACCCTTGGAAAAAGGAGAGTTTCGAGTACAGGGCTCTAAACCTATAGCAGGGAATTCCAATACTCTTTGCCCAACGTATTAAGTTGGTGGTTTCTTCGGAACCATTGGCCCAAGGAAAAGATAAGCTTCAGGGGTCAAACCCTAAAGCTTCATGTCAACCCAGCACCTCTGGGGTTAAAGAGGGAGAGATTAATCTTAGGCCAATGACTGGCACCTCTAAGACTAATACTGACAAGATTAAAGTTTCTTCTTCATAGCAGGTCTATCAAGACAATTTGGAGAAGCTTGTTACCAGGAAGAATATCAACCCACAAAAAATAAAGGTTGATGTTTCGGGGAAATATCCTCGAGTGTGGACGATGCCAAGCGCCGATTCACACGAAATCAGAAGGTGGTATGATTTTGGGGCTTTAGCCTCAGTTTATACTACATCATCATCATTCACGGAGATCAAGGGTCTACTAAAATGGATCCATGAAGCTGTGTATGATTCCTGGTTTAACAATTCATCGTTTAGTCGGGGAAATATATTGGAGTTATACTTCATCAGTGCAGCTCCAGAACCAGCAGGAAAAGGTAACCATGAAGCCTTTCATTACATAAGGCTCAGGAGACCTAATACCAATGCCTTGGGACGAATCAAGGCACCAATGGAGAAAGAGACTACACTAGTCTCAACAATGCCGGAGGATCTCATCTCTACCAGAAGAGCATGGGGTCTATGGGTCTGTCTCACGGAGATGGACAAAGTCAAGTTTCCATTTAAATTCTTTCAGAATTCGTCGAATGGATCTTTCCTGTTAAATACAAGACAGGAAAATCAACCAACTACGCAGAAGAAGCTTTCGAAAGAAAGAGGATTTTGCTTTGGGAAAACAGGATTGCGGGGAGCAAGGAGACTCATCGCAAATATTGCAACATGGCTCATTTTGGGCATTGGACTGAGCACATCTGCTCGGAGTGTCCGAACTAGAAGGAGCTAGAATTCGGAAAAGGCTTTCTTCCCAGAAAAGGGAAACAGAAGGCTCGTTCCGACGAATACACAGAATGCAAGGAAGTGCCAAAGGCAAGGATGCCGAGGGCCCCGGGGAAAAAGTAGGATTCCCGACACAGGATAAAAGAGTCATGTGACTCTAAGCTGGAAGACCACTCACCAAAAAGAAAAAGACATAGGTGGGTGGAATAAACATGAATTACCCACTAAAATATAAATGGGTAAAACTACAGGAGAAGGACCACTACCATAAAACAGTGATCCATAACGGGTCATCAACTTCAACCAAAAGTTGCTTGTCTTCATGCAATAATGGGAGGCAAGATGGACCAGCTTCATAAGAGGTCGGTTGTCCTCAAGCAATAATGGCAGGACCCGCTTCACGTGAAGAAAAAAGAGCCAAGGATAAGGAATCCAAAGCAATAATGAAGTGTGGGAGGTCACCTTAAGACCTCTATATAAGCAGGCATAAGCAGGAGGAAAAGGATCATCGAAAAATCACTCACCATCTTCTCCGCTTCATCCAAAATAAAATCTAGCATAGTTTTCTTCTTTCATTCTTTTCTTTTAAGTTTATGTATCCAAATTTCGCTACCATGAGTAGCTAAACAAGTCTGTCTCCTCCCTAAAGGGGATATATTTATGTTGTAATAAGTTTTATATAATTCCTAAATAAAGATCTGGGCTTTTGCTCATCCCTTCCAATATTTAAGACTTTCTTTGTGTATCGACGGAATACCCTACGCCTCAGGTAGGAAACGAGCGAAGGCTGTGCTGGGTGTTGCTGAAGAATTCTGCGGCTGAAAATCATCGGTTGCGATCGTGTGGTTGGACGAGGTCTCTAAAACTTCTGGCAGAAAAATCCGGCAACATTACGGTCGAAAAGGTATGAAGTCGATATACGTAGAATTTATTTTATACCGAAGTGTGATGGGCCTGATAAGTTTTGAATTGATTATCTCCAGATTGAAAAATGGATCTCAATAAGCAAAGTATACAGAAATTCATTAGAAGGGTAAATATATATATATATATATATATATAATTATTCGTCAGACAAAACTGGTTAGTGGTATTCAAAAGTGGTATTAGAAAAGACCTCCACATGGCAAGCATCTAAGGTCTCGACCTTGGGAAGGTCAGCCTAGCATGGACAATCCCATTACTAGGCGTGTTTCTTATTTCAAGATTCATTCGGTGTTGGCGTCATGCTTGATCGATCAATTATCATTTCTATTATCTGACAATTCTTAATAGGAGATGTTATTCTCTTGTATCTATAGTAGGACTGGGTAGGTATACTGAAAAAAACGATATTCCGTCATTACCATATCGAAAAAATACCGAAAATACCGAACTTACGGTATACCGTCACTTATGGTACGGTATGATACCGTACCGGAAGATTACGGTAAGGTAACTGTATGTGATTTCCTAATACTGCGGTATACCGTGTTATACCATACCCTGGTGTATACCGTTATTTCCGATATATACTGTCATATCGATATATACTGTAGTATAGTATGTACCGTATACTGTACCGCACCCGTTAATAATTAATAATAATATATATAATTAAGTAATTGTTGAAAATTTAGGATATTATTTCTTCTAAACAAGTACAGAATGTGCACGGTATACCGTGAAAGTTCGGTATACCGTGAATTTGGCAGTATACCATGAAAGTTCGGTATACCGTATATCGATAAGGTATACCGAAACTGTTATACAACAACTGTATATAAAAATTTCATACCGAATTTACGGTATACCGAACTCTGATATACTGTAAGGTACGGTATGGTAATGGTATGAAATTTGCCATACCGAAATTTACGGTAAAGTATAAGGTATGACACAAAAACGATGGTATATCGCACCGACCCACCCCTAATCTATAGTAACGGGTCTTTATTTCTATCACTAAATTATTCCTAATTAACCCTACCCAAAACACCCACCCCACCCCACCTAATTATCGACACTCTCTCTCTTCTCTCATCATTCTTCACATCTCTCTCTCTCGATTGTCTTCTCCCCCATTTCATTTGCCCTAATTTCCCTGCTCTACTATGGCCCTCCCCCGCCATATCTCATCTATCTCTCCCTCTTCTCCCCTACCACAATTCCCACATAATCGATAAACCACCATGAAGTGGCACCATCCCGATTCCTCCAACTTCCATGCCACTTTCATGGGTTCCGATGCCGACCACGTATTCCTGAGTTCTTGGAGGATTTACCACGGCCGGAAGGTTACGAATCTTTCCCAGAATCCACCGATTCAGACCATGGTACGGATGACGTCGTGCCGGAAAGGAATTCTCCGATGAAAATGATGCAGCGGTGGCGGAAACCCTAGATCCATACCAGATCACTGTGCTGCAAAGATGAAGGGTGAAATCGATGATGTGCCCGAATCGGATTTGCCCCTTGAGTCTGAATTCGAATCCGAAACCCTAGATGAAAATCTTCCAAATCAGGTGGATTTTCTTTAACCTGGGGATGGCTGGTGATGCTTATATGCCGTGTTCTGAATTTTTTTATTGCGTTGGGGATGGTTGGTAATGCCTTATTTGTGTGATGGCTTCTGCTTCTCCTTCTGATTGTTGCTCGTGATTTTCATTGGTGAAATCTGATCTGGTTCTGATTTTTGCTGGTTATTTTCTGATTCATGCGATCCCTGTCTGTTTTGCCTTTACTGATGGCCTATGATCATGGTTTTTGCTCGAAACGTCTAAGATTGATGCAAATGATCACTGAAATCTGATGTTCATGATGCCTATGATGCATGTTTTTGTCTGAAAATGGTGATGATGATGCCTGAATTCTTTGAAACTGATGCCTATGATCTCTGAACATGTCTGAAAAGTTGCCAAAAATGATGCCTATGCTGCCTTAATTCTCTGAAATGATGCAAATGAACTAATACATGCCTGAAATGTAGTTGCTGATTCCTCTAACCTGAGGGAAATGATGCTAATGTTGCCTTTAAACTAAGGAAAATTCTGCCTTTGTTCTTGCTGATGCTTTTTGGGTGATTGGATATGGAAATGTTGATAAGTTCAGGTACTACTCTTGATCAATAATCCATGCAGATGATGCATTTGTGTGTGCTGATGCAGTTGTGTAAGCTGATGTTTTTATGTCATTGCATATGTTATTTGTGTGATAAGGACAGATACTACTCTTGATCAATAATCCATGCAGATGATGCATTTGTGTGTGCTGATGCTTTTGTGTCATTGCATATGGAAATTGTGTGATAAGGTCAGATACTACCCTTGATCAATAAGCCTTGTAGAAGGTGCAAAAATAAACCATAGGTCAGATACTACATCAAAATGATAAGTTTACATCCAAACAACTGCAAAACAAAAACTATGATGTTGTTTGTCCCTGTAAAACTGCCTGACTTCAGTCTTCTAAACTCACTTCTTCCAATGCCTTTGAGATAATATCCAAATTATAGAATCTGTCTTCTACATTGCCATGTGTGTTTAAGAAAGCTAAGCTTTCTTTGACAAGCTTTTCATCTACCTCAATACAATCTGGCAAGACCCCTTGCCTTTGCATACTCTCTTTCCCATATGAGGTAGTCTTGTATTTAGTTACCTCCTTGCACCTTCCATGATCTCATGATAACAACTTTGTAGTGTTAGGAAAATGTTGTCAACTTCTTGGTGGATAATTCTTGTATGCTTCTTGCACATTATGCAGCAACTCATCACATTATTTGCTGGTTTCTGATCTTTGAGTGATTGTATGCTTCTAAAAAAGCCAAAGTCATTCACATTTGGTCTGGACTGTTGGCAGGTTGATTGATGAGTTGGATGTGGAATCCATCTGCTCTTGCTATTGCTTGAAATTCTGGATCACTGTCCACAATAGGAGTTTGGCATTGTCTTGTTGGATGTAGATATGTTTGCCTAGAATATGAACTAGCCACTTGCTTTAATTGCTGACACAATCTGCATGATTGTGTTTGTGATAAGTCAGATACTACTCTTGATCCTTGCTGATGTTCAGATGCTTTGCTTGTTCTTATGCATAAGCAAACTGATGCAATTTGTGTGTGCTGATGCTTTTTTGTGATAAAATGCAGTTGTTAAATGCATATTTGGTTGTTAAGTCAGATGCTATGCTTGTCCTTAGTCATAGGCATATGATGCAAATGGGTGTGCTGATGCCTTTTGGGTCAAATCTGATCTGGTTTCACCCCTTGACTGATACTGTGATGCAGTTTGATGCTTATTTGGTTGTTCTGTGATCTAAAATATATGTTAAGTCAGATGCTATGCTTCTTTTTATGCATAGACAAATGATGCAATTTCATGAGCAATTTGAAATATAAGGAAAATTAACTACCTCCATGAGTAGTTGATTTTTCATAATTGGCCTTGTAACTGCATGCATTGTTTTGGTTTCCATTGTGTCTTTTTCTTTGTTCTTTGAAATTCCTTATGCTAGCTCCTCTGTGATGAATGGGAAATCTCAAATTTACCATCAACAATGACAGTTCCATCTTGTTCTATTATTGGCCTTGGAACAACACAATTGAACATTATTTTGTTGATGAACCTCTTTGACTTGCAATGCCCTATGTGGCTCTGTCTCACCTGCATAAAGGTAGTACCTATCCTTGTTTTGGAAAGGTAAAATGATAAACATGGATTTTTACTGGTTTTTAGATTTTTAAAGTGTTTATTTGTTGTAGAAATTGATGTTGGAAAGCAAGTTTAAGTTATGTTTTGATTTGTTTTGAAGAAATTTGATACTTGCTTGTTTATTGTGGAATTGAAGGTAATTTTGAGTTTAAATGTGGCGAAACGAGTGTGTGGTTGTGATGATCGGCTTCATATGAGTACGTGGGAGGGAACAGCTCGAGAAACGGTGTATAAACGAAGACAAACGAAGCCGAGCATTAAAGATACCCGACATGGGACCGCATGAAGCGAGGAGTTGCGTCCGCATGACTAGCATGCGGTCTGCATGCGGCCGCATGTCATGACTGCATGCGGTCTCTTTCCCCCACAAGATTGGATTTTTCACGGCTTTCACATGCGGTCTAGCATGCGGTCGTCCATGCGACCGCATGGCGAGACAGATTAACTTTATTATTTTCCTTTTCAATTTTTATTCCCTTTTTAATTAGACTTTGTTCTTACTCATTTTATCCTAGGGTTTTAGCTATAAATACTTCTTCTATTGCATAGAAGAGACACCATCTTACACTTTATATTCTTGTTCTTAGTTTTTAGTTTAGCCTTGCCTTGGAGTTCTGAAGACTTGTTCAAGATTTCACGACAAGATTTGTTACAACTACGGTTTTTCTTATTTAATGTTTATGAATTCCTTTTCTTTTGATTGTGTGTTCGATTTTAATCGTGAGTAGCTAA
The DNA here is from genome assembly GCA_029490685.1 of Schizonepeta tenuifolia. Taxonomy (NCBI): domain Eukaryota; kingdom Viridiplantae; phylum Streptophyta; class Magnoliopsida; order Lamiales; family Lamiaceae; genus Schizonepeta; species Schizonepeta tenuifolia. Next base: position 21,277,751 of record CM055959.1, read on the forward strand.
GTCTTCTATATTCTATGGTTAGAAAGTAGATGGATAATTAACTTTAATTCTTATCAATTAACCAATTTATGTCCCTCTCTTCTTTTCTATATTCTTAATTTGTCTTGCAGGCTTATTGATTGGCCACCAATTGTGCATATTAGTTGTGTTAATCCAACAGTCGAGAGATGAGGGTTAATGCTGAACTAGAATATAGGACACGCATTGCGAAATCACTGAGAGGGAAAGGCTTTGTGTGAGGGCATTAATCTTAGAATCTATTTGGAGTTACTTGCTTATGATGTTTGTCAGAGATGAAAACCCTAGTAAGTAATCCACGGTTAAGTAGTACGAGAGTATGCTTTAACTAATTTTTGTGATTGTCTTAAGAAGAGTTGAGTCCCTTGTTAATTGGTTAATTGGTAAGAGTTTAAGTTTGATTATCCATTGAAATCGAAGCCTTAGGATAATCCTTTTCATATTTGAATCTTTAATTACTTTTGTTTGTTTTTGTTTCCTCTTATTTGCTTAATTTGTTTAATTAGAAATCCACAATTTAAGGTTCGAAGTCTAAATAGAGGATGTTGGTTGAAAGTAGTACTTGTTAGATTATTACAGTCTCTATGGAATACGACCTTGCTTCTCTGTACACAATTACACCCGTGCACTTGCGGCTGTTAATAAAATAGCGAATATAAAACAACTTCTCATCTACATGCACTGTGTTGTGCATTTTCTGAAATCTGATCTTCCCACCCTCAATGATGCTTCCAAGCTGACTGAAGCTCTAATTCAATCTACACAACTGCTTTTGGGGGGTAAGGAAAGGTTTTATGGCATTAGTATGTGCCTTGAGCTTAATCTCCTTGTACCATGTATGAACCAAAGTCATACTCACTCCCAAATTTTCTGTCATTAGCCTCAGTGATGTCCTCTGTAGAACTGAGAGGTTTTTGACCTTTTCTTCATCGAATGGCTTAGTTTTCTTGTGTGTTGACCCCTTTTTTTCTGGATTGAATATTTACGGGAATTCCAAGAGCTGTTGAGATTTGGCCCGAGTCCAAACATTCCAAATAGTCTTCAAACTTACCGTGAGCATGGCCTAGCCGAAACCGACAAACTGCCCCGAACCGAGCGGTTTCGGTCGGTCGGTGTCGGTTTTGGGTAGGTAGCGGTTCGGCCTCGGTTTCAAGTTTCCAGTAAAGTCGATTTTGTCGGTCGGCCTTGGTTTTTGAAATTTTCGGGCCAAGACCGACCGAACCGACTTATTATTGTTTATAAAATATTTATATAATTTATATATTGAATAATTTACTAATAATCTGTAAACCCTAGTACTCTTCCGCCTCATTCATTTCATTTGCGCCGCTCTGCCAGCTCACTCTGTCACTCACTCACTCCAGTCTCCAGTATTCCCTCACATTCTCTCCCCAGTCGGACCAGTCTTCCCCACTTCAGCAGTTGGCGGCACTTCCCTCACTGTGCCGCTGCCGCTGTACCGCTCCACCAAACTGCAACGTGGTGGTCCTCGTAGTAGCTGGCAGTGGTTCTCGTAGTAGACGGCGGTTCTTCCTACAACGTCGTCTTCGGCAAGAACCACCCAAGGTATGTGTTTTGAGACTCATTTATATATATATATATATATATATATATATATATATATATATATATATATAATCTGTAAAATCGTCTTTGTTTTTTTTTTCAATGGTGATTGTTGGGTGCCTACTGCCGGCCTTCAATTTTGATCTTATTTTACCACTAATTATGATTACGGGTCATATGAATAATGGAGTAAGAGAGGCCTTTGCCTAATTAAATCAATGTAGTTTTTCTATATGACTATATGTAGCTCAATAACTATATTTTCCATGAAATACTAATTAATTTCTCTTATGAGAATTATGGTTAAGTATATGTCTTCAGTGTTTAAAATCCTACCTTTTATCATACATTACATGGTTAAAAGCAGAAATCAACATGTTTAAGAGTCGAACTTTTGATGCTCGAGTGAATCATCATGTTTAACTTATTTGCTTTCTTTTTCATTTTATTTTGTAGGTTTGAAAGGGTTATCTATCAATGATGATAATGAAGTCATTCAAAATCCAATCCGAGCAACATCAACGGCCGGAGTGTCAGGGCCTACACCCATGGAGATATGAAGGAGATTTTTATTTTCAATTTGAATTTTATATGTATTATGGATTATGGTTGTAAACTTTATTAATTTATGTTTTATGTTTGGAATTTGGATTTGGAACTTGTTGTATTGATGAGTACTTGAATTTAGGTTAGTAAACTTGTGATTTGTGAATTTTTTTTTCATATTTTTCTGCACAAAACATAATTTTCTACACAAAAATAGGTTTTTATATTTAATGTCGGTTTGGGCCGGGTCAAAACCGAAACCGACCCGAATATTTCGGTCGACCTCGGCTCGGTCCAAACCCCAGATCGGCTCGGCGGCGGTTTGTGTTTCGGCTAGGAGTCGGTTTGTCGGTTTTGGCGGTTCGGCTCGGTTTGGGACCGAAACCGACCGCTGCTCTCTCCTACCTGAAATGTCTCTACAGCTGCTGCCTTGGCTCCGTACTTTAATTTGCCACCGGTGCCGCGTTCAAGTAGCCATTGAGCAATGGTGTTTTGCTCATGTTGTGTGAGATCTTTTTTGATCCCATTTTGCTGTACAATTTTTTTGATTTGGATGTTCTGAAAATGATGCAAAAACTGTATGTTTGGCATTATTTATAGGGGTTTTAGTTTGATACTTTAGTTTGAATTTTCCCTCCTTTGTATTTTAATCACATCATTGTGTATATTCAACATTATTTAAAGAAAAGTAATGCAGTTTTGGCTTCAAAAAATTCTGTTTTGCCTCTAATACTTTGTCTTCTCATATTCTGCTTCTTTCAATTCCTTATCTAGCAGGTTTTTTTTTTTTTTTTTCGAAAATTCATGCTTATAATTTCTGAAAATAAACAATGCAACAGGAAAAAATGGTACCTATTGAAAATAATGAGTACCAGTAATAATGAAAAAAATCCAAAAAACATGTGACAATGAAAAAATCGAAAAATCATTCACACTATAAATGGAAAAATCGAAAAAGACTCAAATGTCAATCTATGCAAAAAAAAAACAAAAAAAACAAAAAAAACGAAAATAAGAAGACAGAAAAAACTGTTTTTTCGAAAAAAAATACTGTAAAGGAAAAAAAATGAGTAACGTAAAATGTAAGTTTATTCCGTCAACTAAAAATGAAAAAATGCGTAAGACAATACATTTAATTCATCCACTAAAAGTACCTTTTGTTAATCACAAATTAACAAACTAAATGCATAGATTACCACTACCCCTCAAATACATCTTTATTCCTTCTCTCACCTATTTTTTTAGTTTTCTTAAAACTCGTGCCCACTACCAAATGAGAACAAATAAAAAGGACGGAGGGAGTAATAAAGTTATTTTGAATGGGTAAAAGTTAGAAAGTAAGGGTAGTGAGATAATGACAAAAAAACAGTAGTAATGACAAAAAAATAGGAATAAAGTTGTTAGGATGACAAAAAATAGAATTAAAGTTGATGTGAGGTGGACTCATCGATGGTAAGGGATAGTAATTTTAATAAAGTAACAAGGGTATGTTGGTAAAAATAACAAAACAGGACATCATTTGGTAAACACAAATAAAAGATGAAATAGGGCATCATTTCTTGAACGATAATTTTGAACTTGGACATTGTTTAAATGACAAGCAAACTGAAAGTAAGTTAGTGATCTACTGCGGTGCTAGTTCATAATCAGCCTTTTCTTCTTCTCATAATGGTACTGGAACTTCTGAATACTTGGTATGGTTGTTGGTTACCTGTTGTTGGATAATTTTAATTTCGTTTCTTTTAACAATATTTGGAAATTCTAAAAAGGAAAGAAAAGGTAAAACTAAATGATCCGTCTAAATGGGCACAATCCAACCATAATAAGACCAAATTTAGCAAAATTTATAAATCTATCCGAGCATGCTATTGCTCGATCTCTGGCTTGAGCTGCCCAAATTGCAATCGAATGGGTCACAAATATTTTCTTAAGTTTCATTGAATAAAAAGAGAGTCGCATTTCTTGAAAACCCCAAAAAGGAAATAATTAAGGGGTCAAAAAAGGTTACATAGAAAAGCTAAATTTTTTCCCTTGAAACAAAAGCTAAAGGCCGGCTCAGTCCATCACGTGACCAAATAAATGGGCGTCTCCGCCGCGGAAATCCGGTGGGCCGCCGCCGTATTCAGCTCCCGGAGACTCAAGTACGGGATATCCACTTCACCCTTCACGAGAGGGCCCGAGCCCGGCCTGCTGCCCATCCTGTAAGGCGTGGAGGAGCCGCTCCTGCTCTCGGTGATGTAAATAGGGCCCGATATCGACCCAATGCGGTGGCGGCCGTCTTGATCGGCGGAGGCTCCGCCGCCCGGAGGCGCCCATTTGGGGAACTTGAAGAAGAGGAGGGCGTTGCGCCACCATCGTTTCTTGTTTTTCTTGATTTTCTTGGAGGATTCGTCTTTGGAGATGGGCTTCTGCAGCTTGAAATGGAGGTCTATGGATCTTGATGCTGTCTCTCTCTTGTGCCTTCGAGCTTCTTCCAAAACCTAAACAAAACAATAAATAAATAATTCACAATGATCATTATAGGAAAGAAGAAATTCTATAAAGGCCCACATTGTGTTTTGGATGAAAGATTGGATCTTTGCATGCTAGCTAGAGTGAGAGAGAGAACCTGAAAGTAGTCGATTTGAGGTTCAAATCCATAGTCGGTGAAGTGTTGAGGTTCAGCAATGGAGAAAATGGGGGATTTGTTGGACACTGACTTTGTTGTGAAAATTTCCATGTTACTACTACTCTGTTTTCTTAGAGAGAGAGAGAGAGAGAGGGGCTCGAGAAGAGAGGGAATGGCCGTTGGAGAGAGGAGCTGCCCTAGTAGATGTATACAAAATATTTAATTGGATTTATCATGGTACAAAGCTATCAACATGAAAGCATTAATAAATTTCACACGCATGGTGGTAGTATACTAATGAGGGCCAATATATGGTTCATTATTTAAGAAAGATAGGAAGTCTGTACTAATTTATTTATTGACACTTATATGCAGGGGCCAACCCACATTTTAGTATGAGACCATACCCCTACCATTTTCTGAAAAAAAATTATCATATGGTCCTCCACATCTTCCCTATTTTTATGTCTTTTATCCATTGAAAAATATTTTCACATT